>JAGKPW010002150.1:0-732745 GCA_019926035.1 Melaleuca alternifolia
TTCCAACAGGTGTGTCACTGGACGGTGAGAACAACGAACGAGGAAAACGAAAAGCTGGAAATGGATAACCTATATAAAAGTCGCATTAACTTAAAATCAAACAGGAGTGCACAGAAAAGTAGCTTGACCTGTGTTCCTGTTTGGCTAGATATGATGTAGATTGTGAAATCTAATCTCACCCAACAGGTATTCCATCCCCGTTTTCCATTAAACCCGCTCAGAAGCAATGGGCGGATTCACACTAATATTTTAACAGGCTATTCCAACATTTTTGTCTTTTAACGCTTATCTCGCTTATCCATGAAACCATCCCCATGGCCTGCTTCTACTCTTACATGTATCTACCCATTAACACTTGGTGCCTGTTTTTTGATAGTTAGCTTGGAATCTTCTTATTGAAGTTCTGATGATCTAACATCAGCTACCCAATCACAGCAGAATGTCAACTCCATCAATAACATCAACCTCGAAATGCACTAGTGAATGTTACGGGAGGAAACTTCTCGCTCCATGTAATGATAAAATCTCATTCTGCAGATTTGTTATCAACAGAACTTTCACATAAAAAAAGTCACTCCAGTGTCAGAAAAATTGCCCTCATATCATGGGCGTTCGACTGTCCAATTTCTACATCAAGAGCAAAATCAAACGACAAAAACTCTGAAAAGAAAACAACGTGTGAAAAATTGCAGGAAAGATTAAAATTTCTTCACTTTGTGAAGGCTCGAGGACAGGAAGGAGAAAAAAAATCATCAAAACGCAAAGTAGAGGATCATTCCATATAGTATCATGTACAAGCATCTCATGTCCAAAAAAAATGTACAGTTGCCGCAGAGCAGTACCAATTGAATGATCTTCCCATTCACATTATGCCCGTTCATTCTTGCTCAAAAGTCTTGGATTGAATGAGGCATCAAAAGATCAATCCATCCTTCACAATTTGCTCCAACCAAGATGCAATCTCTGATATGGAGGGACGCTCATTTGGATTATCACGCAGAGCCAGCTCTGCCATATCCGCAAGTTTGAGCAGAGGCTCAACATTTCTGGGGAGAGCCACATTTCTGTCGATTATGGCAGCAGCCTTACCCCTTTTGATCAGAGGAACCGCCCACTCCACTAAATTAGGCGGCGCATACTCAATGTCGTAAGCCTTTCTTCCGCTGAGAATCTCTAGCAGTACAATGCCGAAGTTGTATATATCACTCTTCACATCTTCACTTACATCCCTCTCGCTCGAAGTAAGAAGCCCAAAATCTGCAATTCGTCCAACCCAGTCGGCATCAAGCAGGACGTTTGAAGTTTTGACATCTCGATGGACTATTGGAGGCTCAGCTTCTTTGTGAAGATATTCAAGCCCCTTCGCTGCCTGCATAGCAATCCTCAACCTGAGGGTCCAGTTCAATGGAGAAAGCCCACCATGGAGGTGATCATGGAGCGTCCCATGTGGCATAAACTCATAAACCAAGAGCCTCTCTCCCATTTCGGAACAATAACCCAACAAGTTCACAATATTAGCATGCCGAACTTTACAAAGGATCTCCAATTCCTTCTCAAACTCTCTGCTATTAGTGTGGATGATGGTCGCCGCATTTGCCCTCTTCACTGCAACCTGCCGCCCGTCTGGAAGGACAGCTTTGTAGACAAAACCATAGCTTCCTCGCCCCAGCTCATTAAACTCCTTGAAGCCATTAGTGGCATCCTTTACCTCCACAAGTCGAAAAACTTGAGCAAGTCCAACACTCGGAGTCGAAACCAGAGATGGATGCAAATCGTCATTCATTTCCATCTCCTTCTCTTTCTTGCGTGTGCAAAAAGGAAATTGATTCTTTGGCCCCTCCTTTTTCAGATTGGCAACCACACGAGGCAGGAGCAACGAGCATATTAATATCAAGAGCAGTCCGGAAGCAGAACATGCAACTACTATCAGTAGCTTGTGCTGCTGATGGAAATGCTTCAGCTGCATTTCTTTACGAGACGGAAGCCCGCAAACTTTCCAACATGAACTGTTCTGGCAAAGAGAGCAAGGAACACATATTCTATCAGCATGAGCAGTGCATGGACTGGACAAGAAGAAACCTTCAGAGCAATTTAACCCACAAGGCGAACAGATGTTCAGATCTCTTCGAGCACATAAGCTCGTCAATCCCTGCTCGTTCAGAATGCTCGCATTGAAAGCGAACTGCCCTTCACTGCATGATCCAGCAGTACAGAGACCGGGACTACACAATTCCAGCGGAGGATCATAATCGAAGACCAAGGAAGTGTTAGAGAACCAGCAATCAAGTACAAGATCAGCTTCCCTAATGCCGCAGAGGGTAAAATCCGATGAAGCTATCGCAAGGAACCCAGAAGCCTTTGGGACTAGAGAAGAATTATAGTTGCCCCAACATTCAACTTCGTGATTATCCGCACGAATCCCACAAAAGTGGCGGGAGCCCGCGCCCAAGGAAATGAACCGGCTTCCATCAGGATGGCCAACAAATGAATCATTGTTACCCCAACATTTGACCTCACCAGAATCTTCCACAATTCCACAGAGAGAATCTTTCCCTGAAGCTAATACTGCGAAACTATCGGACACCCCTGAAACCCCTAAATCTGCTGACTTGGGTCCCCAACATACCACGCCTCCTTCTCTTACACCCCCACAGCTAAATCCTTCCCCCGCGACGACCTTCCTGAAGACAAAGTTGCTAATAGACTTATCATAGAACGAGGAACTCTCGACAGACCCCAAGCTACCATTTGAGGGTCCCACAATGTCCCAACAGTCAACAGTACCCCAATCGTGCTCGGAATAGTAAGATCCTCTGACGGCACAGACGTGATCCTTACCAGCAGCGATGTGGGAATAAGCAGTGGTCTGATAGATAGCAGGGACGAGGTCTTTACCTGGATCACCGTAGCTCCAGCAGTACGCCTGCGAGGTGTTCACCATGATTCCGCAGAGGAAGCCTTCACCGCCAGAGAGGGCCGCCATCTCGGGAATGTTACTGAAGGGGGAGGCCGAAGAGGAGGATGACGTTGACGAGCTGTTCTTGCTCCAGCAGATCACGCTCTGCTTGCCGCTGGCGTCGATGGCACAGAAGAAGCCGTTGTCGCCAAATGCGGCCGAGATCGGTCCCATTGATCCAAACCCAGATGCGACAGCAACGAGGAGGAGTAACAGAAGAGAGATAAGTGGAAGGGAGCGGCAGAGATCAAAAGGGGTGCGCATTTGCATCGGCCGTGTTGGGTTTGGATCAGGAGTGTCATGGACAAGAGGAAGAAGAAGAGTGGGAACGGTGATGATGCTCGATGCGGAAGATGATGACGCCGTTGGTGGTGGTGTTTCTGCTCTCTAGCGAGGCCTAGACGTGACTGTGACAATATATATTTGGGGGGCTGAACCTGAAATCCATTAGGGTGACGATGACGGAACGTGGGTGTCGCCATTTTTAACAGTTTGCCTTGGACTGAACTTGAATCCGACGCACTTTCCAGGAGTTACTTTACTGCAATGCAGAGAGTAACATGCATGGTCTATAGCCAATAAAAAATGCAGAAGCAAGCAGAACAATAGCATTTGACTTCTGCTGGGTAATAAAACAGATAATGTCTATATTGATAGTACGATACATTTTTTTTTCTTTTGTTCTTGCCTGAAGATGAATGCACTTACAGCAATTCAGAAAAATAAGTGACTTGAATCACGTATCAGAGCAAAAGACAAAAATCACAGCACATCACTTTGACTCTGTCTCCTTAGGTATTATTACGATGAAGAAATTTAACAATGTCTTTTCCTTTTTCTTTTCACCAATCTGGAGATGAAGTAAATATGACCATTCAAGTCTTTACAATCACCCGTAGACGAGAATCATTGAAGGGGAATTTCTGTCTCTTGAAAGACAATAGTGAAGGGATGTGCAGGGAGACAGCTACAGTACAATCTGCACGAGGCTGGTGCAACAGCGACAGCTGAAAGGTGCACACACTGCGACAATGGCAAAATGGAAGGTACTGCTGAAGAGGAGATAGCCCACCAAATGAATCTCGGCCAATTCTGGAGATAAATAAGTTGTGGGCTGCTTTAGGATTTCTATCGAACCTCAGGATACTGCATAGGACAGGACCATGCCCTTTTTTGCTTCTGTCAGTGCCTTATTGGATTGATAAAGATGGGTTCTTTCCAGATTGACCATTCCGGTGTGTCCGCACTGCATTTGTGGTTGATGAAATTAAAGGATATGCAATCCAATCTCTGTGAATTTTCCCATTTCCGAATTCAATTTGTCATTCTCTCTCTTTGGGACACAAGAGTTCCAGGTAGATAAGACTATTCTATTGAGACAATCTGATCAGTTGGTTCAGAACATATCTGCGGAGGTAAAAGGATACCCAAGCGAGATCCTCTTACTTCCTCCGCAACCTTGTCATTGTTTTTGCAGGTTAACGTGGGAAAATTTATCCTACTCTACCTTCCCCTTCACTTCCGGATCTCTTTTACATCTTCGGAAGTGATGATGATTGAATATACGGCAAGTGTATTCATATTTTACTCAACAGCCATTTACATAATCTTTATCTTTGCCACCTCCATATCTCTACTTCCATAGTTGTCATCACCAAACAACAATTACGGGCCTGTTTGTTTATATCTGGTGCAATGTTGTCCTCCTTGGACAAGCTGGAACGATAACTTGGTGTTTGATTGATTTATTTATTCGAGGATATGCGGTTCCAAGTCAGAATAAAAGACAAAAAAGAAGAAGAAAGAATCTACAATAAAAATTATGATGACATATTTTAGAGGGTGCTAGTGAAGGCTAGAGGTTTGGTCTATAATTGGTCCTCTTCTTGATATTTGGCACCAGAAGTCTACATCAACGTCACATATCCTTAAAAACAAACAATATAAAAGAAATGGCACATTAGCTTTCCTGCGCATCTCATATTGCAATGTCAGAAAAAAAAAAAAGAGAGTAAGCAATCGCCGAAAGGACGACATTGCGTCGAATTGAAAATTATCTAGTGTTTAATAGGAATTTCTTAAACACTATGAAGTCGATTGCACTTTCAATTAACAATTGCCGTAATTTCTTCTTGAAAAAGATTACCAGAAAACTTCATGCATTTTAGATTGCTATGATTGTTCATATGACTTGTGGGAAATAGAAGACTTATCAACATAAAAAGCGAGATCTGCAAAAAGCCAAACCTAGATGTGACGGTCATTCCCAATATAGGTCATGTCCTTTTAACTCGCAAAGTTTTGCAAGTCATATGCACCCTCGTATCTCCTTCCATCAACCCTTTCTCGATCGCATGCCGACCAAGTCAAATGCTCGCGTGGAGTTGACCTACACACATACACATCGGTAACCCAACATCTGTGTCGCTGCATCATTGTCACGTGAACCTTAATCCACCCAATCGAACAGTCGAAAATGCAAAGATCAATGACACTTAACACATGCAAAAGCGAATTGTGAAGGTCAAACACGACGTCCCATCTCACTCCTCGTTTCTTGCTCGTTCTTAACGCCACTTGTCCTGAAAATCAGTACAGTGGTACATGTCATATAATTAGATTCCCAATTTAACCCAAGTGTGGGATTTTAATTCACGCTGAAAGCGCAACATGTCTCCACGCACGCAAATTTTCAAAAGCGACGTTATATTAATTCTTTGGTGGAGCGGGAAAACACCAAAAAGAAAATAATCGAACGGGGCGAGGGGTCACGTGGTCGCTGGGTCAGCTGTCTGGGCCTTCGTCGTAATAAACGAGGACGCGGGTCAAACCGGCTTCCTGCTTCTGAGTCACTCCCACGTTTCCGTGCCCCCGGTCAACAGGTCGATTGGCGGCCCTTCAAAGCTCGCTTTGTTGGTTGCAATCTGGTGGCCCCCGGACCTGGCAAGATACTGTGGGGCCTCAAGTAAGGATTTCATCTGGTGTCGCCACGTGCATGGCTCAGCCTCATGTGATTGGAAAGTGGGGCCCCCTCCTTTGCCCCCCCCCCCCCCCCCCCCATGCTAATGTAGGGCCTGCAAAAGATTTCGTTCTTGATGCGACGGGGACCAATGAAAATTGTGAAGAAACACGGTTTTATGCTGTTGGGTGAAAATTGCAGCTCCCTATCTCCCTTGTCCCGAGACCGATTAGGAATTATTGTCACGCAATGGTTGATATTCTTCAATCGATTCAATTTTTATTTTTGGGAAATCAATATCATTTGACTGTCGATAGTTAGTATCATATGAATATAAGATTGTAATCGAATTGGTCGGCTTAATGGGATGTCATTCAAGTTGGGCACACTAAAGAGTTAGAAATCACTCTTGATTCGGCATTTTTTTAAAGCATAATGAAAGCTACTAAGTTTTTCGAAAACTAATATCAGGACGACTTTATCGACGAAGAATAGCGAGGTAAAAGAATTATAGTAGAATGGAATTTAAGGATCAAAAGTGAAATTCCGTACGACTATAAAAAGATAAGAAATGCATTTTTCTCAATATCTGTGTCAAGCAACCATAGAGTATCAATTTAGATGTACTACATGAATAAAAAAAATTAATATTTCAACCGTTACTACTTGGCAGTGCAGCTATTGCAAGATCCAAAAAGAATTAAACAATACACTCAAAATTTCTCTTATTCTTTTGGTAAGTAGGACTGTGTCTCGACAATCACTGCCACCAACAAACCCACCACTAGCAACCAATGCCGCCTAGCTCTTGCAATGGAGCACCATTGGCACCCACCATTATCACTAACACATGATGATTCCCGTAAATCTTAAACTAGCACGAACCGTGGGCACCCGATTACTCGCGATCGGAGTGGACAACATCGTGGCGACAGCCTGTCCGATCACGCCACGGCCGCCTATCCAGAACGAGCGACAATGCGGGAGGCCCTCTGGTAGAAGACGGAGGCAACTTGGAGGATGGACAGGGCCATCGTCGCATGTGCACGTGTCGGGGATGAAGGCAGATGATATCTGAAAACAACTGGAAGCTGGATCTTCTCTGTCCCTGCCCAAGCCGCGGGTCAAATTGCAAACTGTCGTGTACGATTGTTACGGCGTTTACTTGCCGACGACATGACCGTTTTGCCATTTAATGAACTGAGCAAAGCCTTTTTTATTTTTGTATGTATGCACGAGACCACGAGCCACGTGTTGTGCCAGTGCCAGCTATCCCGATTGACCAAGACCGTACGTAGTCGCTCGACGCAGAGCACGAATCATGCAGAACCCCCGATTTCAGTAAAATTATCTGCTCTGCGACGAGGATCGAATATCAAATGTTAAAGGAACTGAGGAAAAAACGAGAGGTAATGACGTGTTCGAGGATTAGCTTTTGGGAAATACATCACCTGCGCATAATGCAGTTTTATTGTAAGTGATCCTGATCCTCCATTAATAGCCCCCTAATAAAAGGGAAAGCTCTCCCCTCAATGCACTGTTATGATCGGCTGCAGTAGTACTGTATATCATGAGACGATGGCGACATCGTCACAAGTGGCTGAGCTAGGCACGGGAAGTTCCCATACTCGGGCCCATACGCATTTTGCCCGAGCCTAGTTTCCATCTTTTATTTACTTTTAAATTTTCTAATGAATTTTAAAAAATAATTAATGAAACTATGCATGAATTCTTATTAGAATTTAATAAACTCAAAATAGTGCTAAAAATTTGTTTTTTTAAATGAATATTAATACACTGCAAATTGAATTAAAATCACACACCATAGGGGAATACTAACAAGTACTTGATTTAAAAGTTACACCACAAGATTTATCTGGATGATATTCACATATATTAAAGAAATAGAGTATACGTTTCCTACTGTTGATTTGGTTTGCAAGCTTAGGGATTCTATCTTGAAGCCCCTAAGTTTTTTTTGGATCTTCCTTGGCCCGGGATCTACATGGATAAGCTATTCACGGCTTTAATCAAGTTTCAATTGTCACCACCTATCTATTCTGATAAATTCTAAGCACATTGGCAACCTATTAGCTAAGCAATACCACAAGTTCACCACCTACGCTAAGCTATCGATCTAATGTGTAAATTAGAGTTTAAGGGTCCGAAGGCTTGGTTATGTGTGGGGAAGGTTTATCATCTCCACGATAAAAGCTTTCGATATCACAATCCTATCGACTAAGCCTTGGTTGTCACTCGTCATTTAGTTTTTTTTTTTTAGTGAAATGCACCTTTGGGTTATAAAATTGAACTATCACCAAATTTTCTATTGGATACCCCTATTAATTAACAGAAGCATTATACATGAAATGGTGTGACTCCATGAGTGTGCATGTGTCTACATTTGAAAATAGATGCATGACAATGCATGAAATGTGAAACATTTGTTAGGATAGTTATGATAAAATGTGATGTCCTTGACATGCGATTGAATCATGAGGGATAATGACTTGATTTCTAATGGCATTGTCATAGCATATCCTATACTCGGACCCAATTTTTTTCACTATTGGACCCATTGGTTGGCTTATAGATAAATGGGTTTTTAATGCAATATTCAAATGTATTCATCACCTTATATGAACTCTAGAGTAGCATTAATAGTAGCATTCATTCTACCGTTTTTTTTTCATCACAACTAGCATTGTAGTGGCCTAATTTCATACCTAACCAATCATGCTAACAATCTGCGAACATGCATTATTTCTAATCGGCAGCACAAAGATTCATATTGCTTGTGATCTAATCTCGTGATTATGATATCCCAATGATACACATTTTTCGATCATTTAAATGGGCGGTATAACAATATTTTTTAGGCTTTGTTTGTATAGCGAAAAATAAATGATTTGAAAAATATTTTAGAGAAAAATAATTTATTGTTAACTTGAAATAATTGACCAATAAAATTTTTTATTATTAACAATAATTTATATATAAAATATTTCATAGACGATAAAAATATTTTTTTTCGTCATTTATTTTTGTAAGTAATTCAAGCAATCATGTTTTTGAAAAGTGTTTTTTCCCCAAATTATTCATTTTCTGTGAAACAAATGCACCCTAGATTTTATTTTTCCAAGTGGACATATGACATCCTATATGACATCCTAGCATACATTTTTATATGAATTGAAAGCGAGGAAGTCAACACTTCCTTGAGATCGGAAGAGTTCTAGTATTTATAAAAACACAAAAACATAAGATATGATCAAGAATAGACTTACCCCCCGCCCTGTTTCAAATGAATGAAGAGGTATGTATATAAGGGGTTCGGCACGCCACATAATGAGTCGCGCTCTTTCTTGGGTCATATCTCCTATGGTCATCATCTGATTCGTGAAATTTCGGTGTCGTTGAAACACTCATATCAAGGGTTTTTTTTTTTTTTTTAATGAGCCCAATATTCTTAGGTAAAACCACGAAGTTATGGACCGAAGATGTCAATTCACATTGGGTGTTAAGGCTTGCGTCGATGAACCGGGAAAGGTTAAGGTTTTGGCTTAGTGGAAATTTCTCTGGGGCATTGGAAAGCTTGGCCAAGATTTGACGGGCGATTACTCCCTCACGCAACATCCATTCAGCCCGATTTTTGGTCGCATTGGAGTGGTTGCATCTCTAGTTCAGGATGTATAATTGAAATTGGGAAATCTTTTGGCTTTTTCAACTGATCCTGATTCGTGCAATAGAATAGAGTATTATATATGTACTAAGAACCCATACACAAACAAATGTAAGGTACAAAACTTCCAGACATTGCAAAAAATGAGCGACCGATCCCGAATGGTACAAAATCCTTATTAGTTTTGAGTGTTAAAATGTTCATTTTGATGGTAGATCCCGTTTTAACATGTTTTAAAACATGTTTTGGGCCTTGTATTTGCTGATCAATTTTTGGTCAACTCTCGGTCAATCCTAAGTTGAACATAATAATTCTATGAAAATGGGGAAAAATTTGAGGGGACAACAGTTGACATGGTTTGATAATGGGTTCATGAATAGTGTATTTTTCGAAATGGAAGCCGATTAACATGGCATGCTGGAATTGATTTGCTAATTGTCTCACAACCGGATGATTTAACCTAAGCATGACAACGAATGTTTTAATTATTAAATATAGGAAAGACAACTATATATATAGTATACATTAGAATATTACGTTTAAGAATTTATCTAGGGAATAGGGTATTGAGAGGGTGAGTGAGCATATTAATCTTTTCCCTAAATCGAACATCTGGACCATAGAATTTTGGGGTACTTATGACCAATTAGCCTTCCTTAATAATAAGTTAACTTCCCTCCGACACTCAAAAATTCTTTAAGGTTTCCAATTGACCTAGTAAATGATTGGCAGCGAAACTTAGAGCAGCTCAAGAATTGGAACGATCGGAACTCTCTCTAACTTATGGCAGAGAAAAATCTAGGCTATCACACATTGGGAGGGTTCCTACTTAAAATTTTTTAGTTTATTTTTGAACTTTTATTTTCTTTTTATTTCCCTTGAGACCTACAATAACTTAACTTCTACACGTAACCCATATCTCCGACATACACTAGAGATGAACATTGCATGTATATACAAAGATAAATATAGAATTCGGTAAGTAATGACTGCTTAGTTATCTTCTTTCCGATCGGTCTTTAGGATAGTCCATAAAAGAATTAAATTCAATGTTTGCGATTATCTTTTCTGGTGAGAAACCACTTCACAACGTTGTGAGTTTTGTCTCTTGTACTCTGCATATTCTGCTCTTTACTCAAAGGGAGCCATACTTATTCTATCTTTATCACCATTTAATAGATTCCGAAATCCTGTATCAATTATCTAATCACTCTTTCATTCGCTAACAACTGCTAGCTCTCAATACGCATGACTTGATAAAAAATTAATTCCATTAGCTTTATTGCATTTATCTGAAGCCTAGGACACTTAGAAACGGTATGAATATTTATGCTTAAACATCTTCAACCTCATCAATGACATCGATTAGAGGTCAATTAGATAGATCAAACACACCCATGTACGCAGAGGGAGAGAGAGAGAGAGAGAGAGAGAGAGAGAGAGAGAGAGAGAGAGAGAGAACCTTGTGGTGACATTGATGACAAGATAATATCTTTTTGGCATGTCATAAATAAAATCATAGTTTTCGAGATATAATTAGTACTTATCAGCCAGCGTCGTGGGCCAGTTATAACATAAGGTCACACAGTTTGAGTAGATGTAAAATCCTTAGATCAAACTCCTTCTCTCGGCCAATTGCATGTAGCTTCTTGTCCTTTCCACCTCATTCCCTTTCCTCCTCTTCATATAAACCAATCCTCCCAGACCAACCATACAAACACCCATCGCCATCCAAATCCTAAGCCCGCTTTTCCCTCCCATTTCTTCGGTGCTGTCCTCAATCTGCTCGTCCGGTTGCTTCTCCATCTTTTGTTTATACACGACCAGATCGTCATCGCTGCTATAACTCGAACTCGACTCATAAGGCATCGTTGAAGTGATCTGCTGATCAGGCCAAAGATTGGCTTCGCTGCCCTCCTCGTCTTCCGGATGGGGCGCCGAAGAAAACTCTACGTTTTTGTCTGTGGATGACAAAGAAGGTGGCGATGTAGATGGTATTAGCGAGTTTGGTGCTTCGACAGTGGTAGAGGGAAGAGGAGAAGTTAGAGGTGTTTCTGGAGAGTCGGAGGCGGTGGTTGGCAAGATTGTTGCTTCGTTATATTCGTCTATTTCTAGAAGAGGCGATTCAAAGGAGCGAGAGAGACCCAAAGGAGGATAGAGAGAGTCGTACTCAGTTTCAACCGGGGATGGAGATTCATAAGATGAAGGACGATATTCGGTAGAGAGATATTCGACTTCGGGGTCATAAGGAGATGGAGCGAGCGATGATGAAGAGATGCTGCTAACGTGAATGGCCAGTGTTAGCAAAACGACTATCAGAAAAGAAATATGTGAAGCGATGAAGCTACTGAATCTGGCCATGGTTGATAAATCGATACGATGATGCTTCCTTGGTGATCTTTAAAAGAAATCAGAGAGGCAAGAGGGGGAGTTGACTATTACAACGTTTTGATGCAGCGAAAGCGTCTTGATGTAGGGGACTTAAGTGATTCGAAGGAAATTTGTCACGCAAAGTGGAGTTGACGGTGGAAGAGGAGAGCGAGATTAAGCAAAGGCAACTCGTAGAGCGAACGTTTCAAGTGATGTGTTTTCAGTCGTGTACGAGAACATAGCACGACCATTTATACGGGGATTCTGCTCACAGATGCTAGGCATACCAAGGTCTAAGAAATAGGTTTATAAGATTTTATATGCTGCATACTCTACAAGCGATGTGATGGACTCTAATTGAGTTTTGAGCGTAACAACTTACTCAAAAGTCTAATAACAGTATGTCACATCACTTAATACATAATTTCATTAAACTGGCCATGCCTAAAATTAGTCATGGCTGTGAAGAGAATGATGGGAAGAAAGAGTTTTCTATTGATGTTATATCTGTGAAGCAACAAAGGCTTATGGCACAACAATGAGCGTTACTCATTTAATTGTTGATTGATTATTTTGGTTTCCTTTAAATATCTGACAACTCATGAAACAAGTAGAGAGTTCATACTAAGCTCCATTATCATAATACAATGAATTTAATAAATACTCTGGCAATTTATGGAAAAATTATTCACACCACATGGAGGGCCGTTGTGATTATTGGTCAATGGTAGCAATAGTGATGGCATAAAAGGAAAAAAAATAAATAAGGGACACCTTTTGGGCTTCCAAAAAAGTTGGGCCGCTCTTGATGGGCTGACCGAGCCCAGCCCATGAAGGATACAAATGTTCGCACGAGAGGGAACAGTTAAATGAGAAGAAAAACTACTCTTACAACAAATGCACACGTCCAATGAAAAGGAGGGGGCAACTGCATTGAAGCGTTGTGCAAGTGGGAGAGACCGAGAGAGACAAACACACATACTCTCGAGAGAAGATTTGCAAACAAGCATTCTGTGAGATCAAGGGGTACAATTTATTGTCACACGCAGTCGCTATCTCAAGTGCATTATTACACTTTTGACCGGCGCGGATAGCACAGGTATTATGTCGAGTAATCTTGGCTCTTAGGCGAATCCCAACAATGTTATCAAGAGTGAGCTGATTGTTTCTTGTGCTTTATATCCGCTAAATGCCATATTTGACACCTCACAATAATGGTCCATGAATTTTGGCTCAATGTGCAATGCGGTTCCTGAGCTTTTAATTCATATTCGAAGTAGTCTCTAAACTACATGAAAATGTTAAATGTGACATCTGAACTTAAATTAATGGAAGAACCACATTGAATATTTTATAGACTCCACGAACTAGTTTGAACGGCCACATAGAATAAATTGAGAATTTAGAGACCATATTGAATATTGGGCTAAAATTCATGGATCACATTAAACATATTAAAAGTTTAGGAACTATATTGCATATTGGGTCAAAATTTATGGATCATATCTGTCATTGTCCCAAGAAAAAACAGAGTTTAGAGAATGTGGGAGTTACTTGACTTGTTGCCTGAGCATAGAGCCATTGAGCGGCATATGTTGGATGAGTTGATTAACGAATACATGGCTCAATTAGCGGCAAACTGTCATGCTGAACAAGATGTTAAGAGACTATTGATTGTAAGGAAACCATTTAGCCAATGGTGAGATTCACCTCTATTTGTCTTATATTAGGCCTAGAAGCATATCTAAATTCAAAATTATATCAAATAAATGTTAAAATCATCTTCTTGAACTGGGAACTAGATGACTAGTTTTGTAAGGAATAATCTACTTCTTTTGTTCAAGAAGGCCAAGAGCACAAAATGTGCAACTTCCAAATATCTACTTATAGCCTTGAACTATCATCATGGGAATGGTATCTCATGTTCATCAAGTGATGACATCATGTGATTTTACTATAATCCATGAGGATTGCTGAGTGTAGGTTAAGCATGTCATCAATTAACTTGTAATTCTATTACCGTGAGTGGGTTATATACTTTTGGCTGGATATTCTAAGGTTTGTGCTCGTCATAAAATAATGGTTACCTTGGAAATTTGCCATGAAAACTTTAGGTGAAGCAAGTTGTATGCTTGGAGTGAAAATCCAAAGGGGTCATTCAAGAAGGTCGATTTCCCTTTTCGAATTGCCTTTGATAAAGAAATCCCTTGAACGATTTCGAAAGCCTCTAAGTACTCCTGTTGCGAAAGGCGAGCCTTCTCATGGGCCCACCGCCCAAGGACTCAACAAGAGGAAAGTGGAGTCTTGGCAACAAAAAGGTATTATATGGTACATTTTTCGAGCGTAGTTGGGAGTTTGATGAATGTTTACACAATCATGTGCACAATCCCATAAATACGCTGTGCCATGGGATTAGTCAACAAATGCTAGTCTGTTCGGGGAAAGCACATTGAAAAAGCTGTAAAGAGTTTCTGAACATATTCAGAAAGGCAATACAAATCACCCTTTATGTTACGATGATCTGATTTGCATTTTGGTTGGCTATTTAATGTCAACTTAGTCGGTAATTTGGTTGAACGAAAGTCAACTTCAGCTTATGCTTTCTTCCCTAGTAACGGTTAAATTGATAAATAGCAAGAAGGAAGTTAATGTATTATTTGTGTTGGGCAAGAATAGAAGAAGTAACACGTATCAGGAGAAAATACATTTCATTGTTTGTTTCAATAAAAAAGAAAGCAAGAGAGATGAGAAACAAGAATACACAAGGAGGTGAGGTACGGCAAACCAAATCTCATTAAGACGATTAGTTCCTGCCCATGGTGCAAAGCAGCTCACGAACTTCGCCTCCCAAGATACAACACCTCGAACCTATTTGGAATAGCACTTTGTAAATAGGACTCTGTCGAACACTTCTTGAAACCAGCACACTTGGAGAAAACTTGAGGAGATGAGTGATATGAGTTACAAGTGAATAAAAGATGAATGAGAAGTCTCTCTATTTATAGAGATTTCAAAGAGAAAGGGTTCATGAATTTAATTAATACAACAATTAATCAAATACATGAATAGAGAAGATACATGAACTCAAGAGATTCTATCCTAAATCAGATACGTGAATCCAAGAGATACATGATACATGAACTGAAGCGACGTGTCTAGTTTAATGAGATACATGAACTGAAGTGACGTATCTCGTTTAATATGATACGTTGATCCATTAACCGTAATAATTTTAACAATTTCCCACATTAATTAATCAACAAATTTTTTGACTCGAGGAATTCCAATTGTGCTTGTGGAAATACATTGCATCAAGATAGGTAACTTTCGCTTTGAACCTTGTTTAGTGAAAGCCTATCGAACATACTTAACTAGCCGGTGGACATAACCTTGAACCGCCAGTAGTTAGTGTAAGCCCAGACAATAGACCTCACACAGAGTACCTCCAAATCAAGATTGGTGATAGGTTGCGTTCATTATTTCGGCCTTGAACCTCTCAAGATTCATGCGTGCTGTTAGAAAATCCCATCTTAAAAGATTTTCACAAAGTTGACTGGCTCCACGTATATAGGTGTATTCCTATTAAAGGCATCCTACCATACCTCACTTGGATATTGAAATCCAAGGTATATGAATCATTAAACGCATAGCATACCTTAAAAACGCTGTAGGAAGCACTGTTGCATCCTAGGAATGAGAGACAATGCTCACCCTAGGGTTAGAGTTTTTAGAATTTGCATTGTCCAATTGAACCTAGTTCATGGGATCTCCAATCGCATAGGTTAGGTTTCCACCATGGCATCTCTTTATTATATTAAGGCTATTAACCGGGAGAAGAACACCAGAAGTGCCAAAAGTTGCGTACGGCGCTCACTTTAGTGCCAAAAGTTTCAAAACGCTCACTTCAATGTCAATTCCGGAAAAACATGATCTTTTAAGTGCTAATGGCGAGAATTCCGGCCAAAAATTGACATGGCCTTTACAATTATTGATATTGGTCAAAATAAGAATCCACGTAGGAAATCGATCAAATTAGGGTTTAAACTTAAATTTTAATTAACTTAAATTAAAAAAATAAGAAGAATTTTTTTTAAAAAAAGGAAATACTAGGGGAGGGCTAAAGCCCGCCTCCTTATGGCCGCCGCCCCAATGCCGGTGGGCAGCGACTATTGTCGGCGAGGTCGCCGGCTCCTCGGCGATGGCTGGCGGCTCTCGCTAACACCAGGAGAGGGTCGTGACCCTCTCCCAGAGTAAACCAACAAGAAGAGCAAATAGCTACGGAGAATTCGGGCGAGTGGAAACGAACATTCCCTGACAAACGAAGAAGAATTTGAAGTTGACATGGTAGGAAAGATCCTAGGTGTATTGCTGATTCTATGGATCTTCTCAGCCACTATCGCGGCCAATTACATGAGACCCCAACCTCGCAAGACCCTCGATTTCCCATGGGAACGCAAGTCCTCTTCTTATCCCTAGCATGTGAAGTGCTTCGCGATTCTCACTCCTTCTTTTTTCTGTCCATCTTTCATTTTGAATGGGAGAGGGTCGCGACCCTCTCTCGATGATGGCGAGAGCCGCCGGCCCTTGCCGAAGGGCTGGCGACCCTACCGATAACGGCTGCCACCCACCGGTATTGGGGTGGCAGCCATAGGGAGGAAGGCTCCTCCCCCCTATATTTCCTTTTTTTTCTTATGTTTTTTGGTTTTTTGATTTAGGGTTCTTATTTTGGGAAAGTTGACTACACTACGTTATTTTTTTTTATATTTATATGTTGACTGGATCTCCAGTGAGCCACATTGGATTTGGAAATTAATAAACAATAGGTCACGTCAAATTTCCAATAGGTATATCAGAGTTGGCACTGAAATTTTCGATTTTTTGAAAAAGTGGAACTGAAGTGAGCGTTTTGAAACTTGTGGCACTAAAGTGAGCGCTATACACAACTTTTGGCACTTCTAGTGTTCTTCTCCCCTTTTAACCCCATTCCCCTCGATGCGTAGTTTAATTGCTCTCTCGACAAACATTCTGTCAACGGAGCCGCAATATTTTCTTTTAACTTTACAAAGTCTAAAGAAATTATTCCATTTGAGAGCAACTGCCTCACAGTATTATGTCTACGATGAATGTGTCTAGACTTACCATTATAAATCACATTATGTCCCCTTGCAATCGCAGCTTGATTGTCACAGTGAATACATACTGCAGGCATAAGTTTTGGCCACATCGGAACATCCTCTAGAAAATTTCGAACCACTCTAGTTATCTCCAAAAATCAACAAGTCATTGACATAGAGACAAACAAGTACACATCCAACTGATGTGGATTTTGAGTACACACATTTGTCACATTCATTGATTCTAAATCCACTTTGGATCATTACTCGGTCAAACTTTTCATGCCATTGTTTGGGAGCTTACACAGCTTGTGTTCTTATCCTTTGACCTTGAACCCTTCAGGTTGTTCCATATAAATTTCTTCATCGAGATCACCATTTAAAAATGCAGTTTTTACATCCATTTAATGTATCTGCAAATTGTATAGCGAAGCTATAACAATCAACATCCTAACAGATGTTATTCTTGTTACAGGTGAATAAGTATCAAAGTAGTCTAGACCTTTTATTTGTTAAACCCTTTGGCAACAAGTCGTGCTTTGTACTTACCTGTGGAACCATAAGCTTTTAGCTTTCTTTTAAAGATTCATTTACATCCAATTGATTTATTTCCTGGTGGAAGATCAACCAATTCCCAAGTATGATTACTTAAGACAGAATAAATTTCACTGTTAACAGCTTCCTTCCAATAAGGAGCATCTCGAGTTGACATTGCCTCTTGAAAAATTTGAGGCTTCATTTCTAACATGTATGTTAGAAAATCAGGTCCGAATGATTTTTCAATGCGCGACCTCTTGCTTCTTTGAAGTTCAGCTTCTTCGACCTCAATTTCTTTGTTCTCAGATTATGATATTCTAGATCTCTTCTGAGAAGGTTCATCTTGAATTCTTTTCACAGGAAATATATCCTCAAAGAACTCAACATCCCTTGATTCTAGAATCGTATTGGCATAGACTTCTGCATTTTCAGATTTATAAACCAGAAATCTGTAGGCACTACTATTTTGAGCATAACAGATAAATATGCAATCCACCATTTTAGGTCCCAACTGAGTTTGTTTAGGAGGAGGAATTGCCACCTTGGCAAGGTACCCCCACACTTTTAGGAAGTTGTAGGATGACAACCTTCCATTCCATAACTCATGTGGTGTTTTACCTGTCTTCTTGTGGGGTACTTTATTAAGTATATAATTCGCAGTTAAAACTGCCTCCCCCTATAGTTCTGAGGTAATCCCAAACTTAAAAGCATGACATTAGCCATCTCTTTTAGAGTTCTGTTCTTCTGTTCAACAATTCTGTTTTGCTGTGGAGTAGAAGGTGCAGTCATTTGGAGAATGATTCCCAAACTAACACACAGCTCCTTTAAATTGGAAGAACTATATTTTCCTCCTCTATCCGACCTAAGCACTTTGATTCGTTTATCAAGTTGATTCTCAACCTCATTTTTATACTTGATAAACATGCTCATGGCTTCATCTTTGCTATTTAACAGATAAACATAGAAAAATCAAGTATAGCCATTTACAAATGTGATGAAGTACTTCTTTCCACCTTTACTTTCCACAAATTTCAAATCACAAATATCAATATGGATTAATTGTAGAGGTTCATTCTTTCTTTCAACCGATTTGAAAGATTTCTTAGCAAACTTAGCCTCAACACAAGTCTCACACTTGTAACAGGCATCCAACTCAAATTTTGGAATTAGCCTCAAGTTTGCTATCTTTTTCATTGTACCATAGTTTACATGTCCTAATCTACCATGCCATAGATAATGAGACACAATAATGTAAACTGAAGACTTCTCTTTATTTATAGTCTTTGGGTACATGAATTTTGAGTTTTCATCAATGACAGCCACATTGGCTTTGAATAAGTCATTATACAAGTACCATTTTCCCACATACATCCATCCTGGAAATAACAAACTTGCCAGATTCAAATATAATTTTGAAATCTTTCTTAATAAGTATGGAGTTAGCCATATAAATCATTTCATCTCCAACCTTCTCGTAGGACGAGAATAAGTGTTTATCCACACATATATGATTTGTGGCACCCTTGGCCAACCACCAATCGATGTTATTTGACACTAAACATATCTCTGACACCACCACAGAGATCAATCTCTCTTCATCTACTTGCTTTGTCAGATTTAGCTATTAAATTGAATCACCGCTTTTGCCTTTGCTTGGCCGCTTCTTGCAATCCTTAGCTCGATGGCTAGGCTTATTGCAAATAAAGCATGTTCCTTGAAATTTCTGAAACGCTTCCTTCTGTTTGCCTATTCCTTGAAAGGGCTTCTTCCTCTTCTTATTTTGTTCAGAATTGGAATATTCAACAGTATTGGCCTTTGGCTCCATAGAAGGATTTGCATTCCTTCTATTGTCCTACTCAATTCTGAGGCGCTGTCGCGATCTCTCCGAAATGCACCACCTAAGGTTCGGCTAATGGGTTGCTAGGTTATGACTTAGCTTGTGCTTTCCCAAGCTCGTACCAATTCGTGACTTTGGTTAAAAATTTTAGCATGCAAGATCAATTTCATTTAGAGTCGCCACTAATCTATTTATGACGGGTCAAGTAGAAACCCATGTAAAGTACCGGGAGTTGTACTTTACCCCTACGAACTAGAGATTGTGGGTACGGGGACTTGATTATGCTAAATGATTCTAACGCCCTTTCGGTACCTTTTCATTTATTTTAAAAAATATATTTTGTAGGCAAAGTAAATTGATTTTAATTTTATTCCTAACATGTATGATGATCATGTTGGTGTGCAAACATTTATGTAAATGCTCAATAAAACAAAACAAAACAAAGATAATCTAACAAAGCAAGTCAAAAGAATTATTTTGGTTTTATTATCCTAACATGCAAATTAACTAAGTATGTAGGAATAAAATTCACATTTTTTATTTTTTTATATGTAAACTATCCTAATATGTGATGCATATGATGAAAATCTAACCCTAAATGCGACTAACCTAATATATTATGCGATTCTAAGTTAAAGTAACGAACGTAATATGTGATTCAACTAAACTAATAAAAAACATGTAAACTATCCTAATATGTGATGCATATGATGAAAATGTAACCCTAAATGCGACTAACCTAATATATTATGCGATTCTAGGTTAAAGTAACGAACGTAATATGCGATTCAACTAAACTAATAAAAAACATGTAAACTATCCTAATATGTGATGCATATGATGAAAATCTAACCCCAAATACGACTAACCTAATATATTATGCGATTCTAAGTTAAAGTAACGAACATAATATGCGATTCAATAAAAAACATGTAATTATCTAAATGACATGCGAATAACATTTTTTTATATATTTCCATTTATTAATAAAAATTCGAAATTAGATAAATGCCTAAACTAAACTTGTTATTAACATAATACATGCAATTATCTAAGTGACAAGCAAAAGTTTTTTTTTATTTCGAAATTATTAAATGCCTTAAAAGAACATCTAACATATATTAAGAAGGTTAAAATTTGAAAATCAATAATCATGTGCATTCTAATCTAACATATCAAGTATTGTACAACACTAACTTTTTAGTCCTAAACATGCGACTCATCTAAATTAGTAAAAAAACATGTGATTATCTACATGACATAAGAACGCTTTTTTTATTTTTCTATTATTTATTAATCAAAATTCAAAATTAGATAAATATCTAAATTAAACCTGCTACTAACCTAATGTAAGAACATTTAAAACTAAATGATCTAATATGAATATGAGTTCTAACTTAACATGACATGCATTGAATAATTCTAGACTTCTATATGCTTTATTCTAACATGATATGAAGCTTTTATGACCTAAACATGCAATTCTAGATGACGTGGCATGAGATATATGCACTTAATCTCTATATGACATGCACTTTCTAACCTGCAAATTATATGGCACATGACATGACTTACATGAAATGCATGATTTTTATATTTTCAAAAAAATTAGAAATTTAAAATAATATCCTAAATAAAAAATGTGATCCTAAGAAAAACTATCAAATCCTATTTTTTGTGTTTTCAATTTTTTTTAAATAAGATCTCAAACGGAATAAAATTAACCCAAAAGACTCGAAGAGATTGCTATATCCGAAAAAAATAATCCGTCATCTTGCGTCATAAATTAACGGATATCGCAACCCTCAAATAATCGCAATCCAAAAAAAGAAAACTTACTCAACTAGATTTCAAACAATCTAAAATAATTAAGTAAAATAGTCCGTCATCTCACGGACCAAATTGATGATTATTTTGAATTTCAAACAATGAAACCTTATTGAATATGCCTAAAACAACCAAAAAGATATGTTAGTCCGAATTAAAAAAAACGATATCAAATTGAAAGTTGAAATTGATGCTTACCTAGTTTGCGGATGCTCACAAATTTGAATTGGCAGGTGCAGATCGCGAACGACAAACGACGACAATTCTTGAACAATCCTCGAATATTTGCAGAAAAATTGGTTTCTTCGTTCCTCCTTTTCCTTTGACCTTCACTGAAGCAAATAAGGATTAAAGAAGAGAAAGTCAAAGATCACTTTTTTTGTGGATTGTCCTCTTTCCTGCTACGTGTGCTCCTTTTTGTCTCTCTCACACATGTCTCACTCCCCTTTGTGCAGAAAAAGAACCCCAAAAAAGAATTGTTGACCAAGAAGAGCTTCCCCTAAATTTTGACCAATTTGAGACTTCACGAAAACTTTCACCGCAAAAGACTTCTCCCTAAATTTGACTCGTAAGACGCTCCAGAAGAAAACTCCCTCCCCCCAAATTTTGACCATATTTTTTCAGCCCCTTTTCTGAACGCCACCCCCTTTATTTATAAAGACTTAGAGATAACAACCCAAAATCTTTAAAATTAGAAGTAAGGTGATTTTGAAATTTGATTTCCGAGAGAATATATATCCGTCCGCTATCCGTAACTCAACCACTTATCGATTTTGAAGTTTTATTATCCGTAGCATAACTACCTGTCAATTTTGAAATTTTATTATCCGTAGCACAACTACCTATCAATTTTGAAACTTTATTATCCACCTATCTTCTAGAAGCTCTTTCAATTACACGTGTAGTGACACGTGGTAAGATTATGTTAAGACCATGCGATGCAAATTATTTTTTATTTAGGGGTCAGACTAAACCCCTGATTTTCTTATGCACTTAATTTGGGCCAAAATTTAGGTGTTAACAAGCGCAGAATGAGATCTTCAAGGCTCATCTCTTTCCGTTTGTGCTTCAAATAATTTTTGAAATCTGACCAACCCTAAGGCAGTTTCTCAACAATTGCTGCCACTTGGAATGACTCACTCAGTTTCCTTCAGCAAAATATAGTTTAAGATAACCTGCAATTCTTGAGCCTGATTTATGACAGACTTGGAATCTATCATCTTAAAATCTAGAAATTTGGTAACCACAAATTTCTTGATGCCAGCATCCTCGGTTTTGTATTTCTTTTCCAATGACTCCCACAACTCTTTGTAGTTTCAACATTACAATAAATACCATATAAGGAATTTACCAAACAGTTAAGGATATAGTTTCGGCATAGGATGTCCCTGTGCTTCCAAGCCTCCAACGCCCCGAGCGTTGTGACATCTTGCTCATCTAGACTAATTATTGGGCACAACTCCGATAAGTATTTGACTAGATTCAGCGTGGTCAGATAAAATAACATCTTCTTTTGCCACTGCTTGAAGCCCATAGTGGAGAATTTCTCCGGTTTCTCATTCGGTGTTACTAGAGTGGATACCATCAAATTAGGCAACGCCTGTTGACCCATTCCAAAAACTGAACCAAATGCCATTTGGCATGTACTGTTATGAAAACTAGTACCGGGTATATTAGTCAAGCGACTTGTACCTACACCACCAAAATTGGTGTCAGCTTGAAGGCTCGCAGCATTAGCTGCCCCAATATTGGGCCATGAGGTTGGAACCTTACTGCTCGAAACGACCATAGGAGTGTCACCAACAATATCCTGAACGTCGATAGGTGCTTGAATGTTATCAGTCATCTCGACTTTATAAGAAAATGAACAAACAGTAAGCTAATCGTTTTAAGATTGTTGGGCAAGAATAGAAGAAAATATGTTACATTGTTTGTTTCAATCAGAAAGAAAGCAAGAGAGATGAGAAACAAGAATACACAAGGAGGTGAGGTATGGCGAATTGAATCTACTTAAGACGATTAGTTCCTACCCACGATGCAAAGCAACTTCACAAACTTCGCTTCCTAAGATACAACACCTCAAACCCGTTTAGAATAGCACTTTACAAATAGGACTCTATCGAACATTTCTTGAAACCAGCACACTTGGAGAGAACTTGAGGAGAGGAGTGATGTGAGTTACAAATGAATGAAAGATGAATGAGAATTCTCTCTATTTATAGAGATTTCAAAGAGAAAGGGTTCATGAATTTAATTAATACAACAATTAATCAAATGCATGAACAGAGAAGATACATGAACGAGAAAATACATGAACTGAGAAGATACATGAACTCAAGAGATTCTATCATAAATTAGATATGTGAATCCAAGAGATACATGAACTTCAAAATATAGTCAATTAATGAGATACATGAACTGAAGCGACGTATCTAGTTTAATGAGATACATGAATTGAAATTAACATGATACGTTGATCCATTAACTGTAATAATTATAACAATCCCCCACATTAATGGATCATCAAAATTTTTGACTCGAGAAATTCCAAGTGTGCATGTGGAAATACACTGCATCAAGATAGGTAGCTTTCGCTTTGAACCTTCTTTAGTGAAAGCCTATTGGACATACTTAACTAGTCGGTGGATATAGCCTGTATCAAGATTTTTGGTTGACTTTAAATAAGAAATATCACTTGCAAAAGGAGTAAACTTCTTGAATTCGAATAAAACTATACAATCCCAAGCTATACTTCAATTTAATTGATGACAATGTTCAGAAGTTACACGCTCGATGAAGTAACTAGATGTAAGGAAACTATGCGCAATGTAATCAACGACACAGCTTGAAAATATGAAAACTCTACATTGAAAATTTAATCTATGAAGTAGCACACGGGATAAAGAGATACAGGAATTTAATCGATACACAAATCTAAAAGTTACAACTAAATAAAGCTGAGAGTACAAATATAAAGATAAAAATAAGCTTGCTTGACTGTACGTGAAGAGGCCTCTCCAATAGATAACTAGTGATATTTATTATGGTTTTGTGGTAAATGCTCCCTAGAAATTTTCAACAATTGTGCTCATATGCCGATGCTCTTCGGTTCCAAAATTTTTGTGTTCACGTTCTTGTAATGCTATGGTCCTACTTTCAAGTGATCGTCCCTTTAAAAATGTATGTTAATTGTCCCACAATCTCGCTTCCAAGTAGTACTGTCCCATGATCTTGTTTCCAAGTGATACTTACTCATGATCATGATCTTGCCTCATGATCCTGCTCCCAAGTAATTGTTCCCTTGAAATATGCATGCTAGTCGCTTCATGACTTATATATAGGGGTGTCAAATGGGTGGGTCATGTCTGGCTTAGGTTAGTGTCGCGACTTACCTGAACCTATCAAAGCAGGAGGATATATAGGAAGTTTTAGAGGCATTGCTCGTAAAAAGGTCTAAATCAACATCTCTAAAAGACAGCTCAAATGTATCGTTTAATCGTAATCCGATTCAATTCATCAATTATGGATGTAGACTCTCCCAAGCTCATACCTTGCATGACATTTGGGGGTTTTGATTTTAAAATTCTTTAACAATCTAAATATTTTAGAAGTCACCACAAATCTGTTGAGGCCGACTAAAACCAATCAAGACATGAAAATATTGTCTCGATTCATTCATACGAAACCATATAATTTACGGTACATGGATTGGTTTACGCTAACATTTCTATTAGCGTTCTTTTGGTATCTAACAAGTTGATTGTTAAATCTAATACGACCATGCACTCTTGCAAATCATTTAAAACCTGATAGGCCAGTGAAAGTCACTAGGTGTCCATGCAATTATTTTTGTGGGATCATTATCATGCAAGTCTAAGCTAAAAATGGACTAGTCTAAGAAAAGAAATTAATTTACAATTTATTGAAAGACAATTCATAAAAATAAATGCCTAAAGTATTGAAAAGACGATACAATAATTAAACACTCAAGCAATTGAACATAATAATCTAAGTACGAGAACATAAATTCTGCAACTTGTCGGGTAGTGAATAAAACATGGTCTCGTTATAAGTCTTGATACATGATCCCTCGAAAACTTGCTATTGAAAATAAGAGTGAGCTTAAATTTAATAAATTCATTCAAGTGGAGCCTAGACAAGACTATGTTAATTATTTGTTAGGAGATAATGCTACGTCTAAATGGATTTTATTAGACAAAGTATATGCTAATTAACCTGAATATGTTTAACTAGCATAATGGTAATGAACTTAAGCTAAACCTTTACAAAATTAAGACCGGAATGGGCATCGGTCTAACACCACAAATTCCATTTAAGTTATCTCCTTGATTGCTATCATAGGCCATGACCCAGCGGGTGTCAATTCCAATGTTCAATCATTCATTCAACAAAATCATGACACACATTCACTCAAAGTAAAGCATCGGCAACGTTATCTTAATTCAATCAGATTGCTTCAAGGTCGGCTTTAAACCTAATAATGCAATTTTCAATTAAGCTAAAAATTCTTTGTAATCGTAAAATGCTTGGTTGACCAATGAGGGCAATTTCTTGATTTGTTTTCTCAAAATCCAATAATAATTAAACTAGGCTAATTCTAATAATGTAAACTAATTTCAAGTTAAGATGGAATTTTCTAAACAAAATTTAAATTTTTTTAATTTTGGGATTTTTTACGAAATTATTTTTATTATGTTTTTATTAATAGGATAATATATTATAATATTTAATTAAAACAAGTCAGACTTCGAATTGGATCGGGTTCGGACAGGGGTTTGGGCTTAGGAACTCGAGTGTTCAGAATGGGCCCTCCTGGCCTGCACGAGCAAATTGGGTCTCGATCAAAAGAGGCCCGCCCATTTCTATTTCTAATCAACAAAAGAAAATGTTTAACGCTCCATTCAGCTAGCCCATTTGTAATTTCTATTTTTCGGTCAGCCCAACTAAAAGAGAAGGCTAATCAACCAAATGAATGGGCTGGCCCAAGTAAGAAAAGCCTGGGTCGGCCCAAACCTGTAATCCGGCCCAACTTGGCTTCAACTTGGACAACCTGAAGCCTCCCCTCCTGGCTCACGGTTTGCCACAAACAAATGACATCGCTACCCCCGATCGGATGCGACCCAAATGGGCGCTTCTCTCACCAATTCACCACTAGGATATTTCAACGAGCATAATGCAAGCGAAAATGAAAGAGTTTCGAGGACTCGAACTCACATCTAGTTAGAAATAATCAACCGACAAGGCTAATAACAAAAGCAAGCGATGGTTCGTTCAAACTATAATCCCCGAATATACTAGAAATACTATGTCTCGGTTTCATGATTCGGCCAAAAGAGGGCCAGTTCATAGGAACGATTCCTACTCGGCTTGAAATGGCGGGCCACACAGAGAGTTCGAACCACTTTCGGGCGCATTGGATTATCTCCAGGTCATTAATTTTTTTTTTGACTTTTTTCCCTTTTTGTTTTACCTGAAGCCCACTTCTCCATTCTTCTTTTCACCTACCCGAAGAACCTTGTCTCGATCTTCCCCTTTTTTTTTCTCTCATCTCCCCTTATATCCCGTTGGTCTTGCGTCCTTTGTTTGACTTTTTTTTGGTTTTCTTTTTCTTCTCTCTCTCCTTTTAAATTTTAATTAATAGTTTTAAAAATATAAATATAAATATAAAAAGAATTTTTCATTTTAATTATAATAATTTTCTTAAAGTTAACCTAAAAATAACTTACTGAACCATCAAAATTTGGTGTCAATAGTCGGATTGAAAATGATCTGACCCATATATACCAATTTTGACCCATTTTCATATAATGCAATTCTAGTGACACATACCTGACTCAACTCATAGTATACCCACACCTGACCCGATCCTTATTATTAAAACATTTACATATTTAACTAAATCTAAAAAAACTTGCTTCACATTTTTTTAAAAAAAAGGCATTGTTAAAATCCTTTCACACAATACAATTTACTTTATAATTTTTATAATTTTAATTTTTTCTTTTCTATGGCCACTTGTTGGCCATAGCCACTAGCATTTGGCCATGGGTGAACAAGCAAGCTCGTTGGCAAGTCTCAAGCCTCACCGACCTCAACTAATGCTCGAGACTCGCTAGGGCGAGGTCAAGCTTATCGAAATCTAGTGAGTCTCGAGCTTAGTGGCCTTAGGCAAGCTCGACTTTCCTGGATCTAGCAAGTCCCGAGCTCGTCAACCTTAGGTGAGCTGGACTTGTCAATCTCTCAAGGTCAAGTTGATGAAACTTGAGCTTGACCTTGCCAAATTCGACGAGGTTGAGTTGGCGGCTCGCGACTTGGCCTCTTGAGTGAGATCAAGCTCGTCAACCTCGGCAAGGCCCGAGCTTGCTGATTTGGAGAGGTCTCAACCTCACTTGAGTCTAGTTGGGTCTTGGCCTCTCAAGCTTGCCGAAATCTAGTTGGCGACCGACAAAGAAAGAGGTGGAAAAAGGAAAGAAGAAAAAAAAGGAGAAATATAAATTTTTCATATTTCAAAATTTTAAAATAGAAATAATGAAAAATCATAATTTTTATGGTCCAAAAATAACTTGTTTATGATACTTAAAGTTAATAAGGTAACATATTTATGATCCATTTATAACTCATTTAAGACCCGTTAAATTATTAAGATAGCCCATGTAAGCTTTTAAACTAGCTCGCTTATGACCTACATTATCTACTATGAGTTATATAACATACATTTTTGACCCATTTTGTTCACTCTATTTATATTAGTCAACATCTTAAGTTTTTATGCCTGCAATCTTGCCGTGACACCACCTTGATATTTTTTGCCTACTTTTGCAGTTCTTGTCGATCCTTCTTACCAGTATTCTTGTCGAACATTTTTTACCCTACGTAGTAGTCTTCTTCGACAAGTTGTTATCGATGTGTCAACATTGATACCGATTGCTCTATCTTTTCACCATGGGTCCGGTGCTTCCCCGTTGCCTTATGCCTCTGTCATGTTTCCCTCATGTTAGCAACGTGACGATCTTTCTTACAAACACTTGTTGACCATCTTTGATCTTACGTCTTTATTACTGAACCATCACGGATGCACCAAAATGGATATCCCTTTCTACGGTGGTCGACGATGGGACCTGAAATTAATGCCTCTGTCGTGCGTTTCCCATGTCGACAACTTGGCTATCTTTTGGTGTGAACAGTCCCATAAACCAAACATAGGAGTTAACGTAATTCGTTTGAGAGATACATCATATTAAAGGAAAAAAGTGACAATCGTATATGTACCAAGGCAGCCGCTTCTCATGGAAAATATGAAAGGCGTGTGAAAGAATGGGATTGCATAGATTTTTAATGTCATTCCATTGTGTATTGGGAATTGTACTGTACTCTGTGAAGAGTAAATGAAATACATGAGACTGTCTTTATTTGAACGTATTTGATCTTCTTTATAATCCTCTGTAAATCGGATATCCACGCATGTAGACGTACGACGTGAACAGAAGGTATATCAGGCAGGCTTGAGATTGTTTTCTCCCACGAGCAGTTGCGTCTGGCACCAGGGAGTGGGCGGATGGTCGACACTCTTAAGCTTAAAAAGATCATGGGGAAAGTCAAGTTTATAATAATTATGAGATGTCCTGATGTAACATCCAGATGAGGTCGATCGATAAGAGCTATACTTAAATTGATCGAAGCGGATATTTTCCCGCGCTCCACAAAGCCTATTGCGGTCCAGATAAGAAATCCTCATTACACTTGATATAACAAGTTAAAAATCGAGAATGACTTCCTTTGAGATTTTGGATTTGTCCAATGAGTGACTGCTTGAGGTTTGTACGGTGTTCATACACGTATTATAGACAATACTCACATGTGCTCTAATGAGACGATGAAACATCGTAGCGTGTGTTTCCTGCCAAATGTGCTTAATATCGACCAAACGGACCATAGGATTTTGAATTGTAATCATTGAAATTACTCCCTGAACTTCCACTGTATAAGATCTCGGTGGTTATGAAAACCTCTTCTGGTACCCTCAAGACTGTGGATTGTTTTCTGAAATCTTGACCTAGTGACTACTTTAGCGTGTTTCCTATTAAGCTATAGATGTCGAGACATGTTAGGAAAACAATTAGGTTAGAAGGGAGAGACTTAACTAGGAAAAGAAGATCAACTTGTGTTTACATTCATTCACGTTTTCACCGAGAAGCTAGTCTTGTCTACTTAGGGCCTTTAAATGAATTGGTTGGATTCGGTCGAAAATAATCCAACTAAAATTGTCTCAATATAATAAAAACCTAGGGAGTCAATAGCAGATTTGACCCGTATTAATTAGTAATCTATGGAATTTACAATTTTTTGTTGTAAATTACTTATGCTCAACATTATATACAATGGTACAAGTTCTCGCTACCCCCACAGAAACTATTCTACCCCAAATCCTTGGGCCCGCCCAGTTAGGGTGGGGTAATCACATCCCCGCCCCATTCTCATCACTAGAGTTAACATTTGTGGTCACCCCTATTCTTTTCATATCTTTATGAAAAAGAATCATCAATTGAGATCTGAGTATGTTCCAAATTCTAGTGATCGACACAGTGCGCCGACTAATTTGTCTGTACTAAAAGAGATTGGCTATTCAAATTGGAATAAGGGGAACGAAATGCATTCATGAAATTCATGTAAATAGAAGCACCCTGAACTCATTGACCGCATGCCAAAAGGGTCGACAAGTACCAGAGAAACAGCCAACATAGCAAAGCAGATAGAAGCTAAATCTTGGGGCACAGCTAAAAACAAAGTGCCAAGCAGAGAACGACAACACTAAATTTTACAGCTTTAGTTTCCATCCTCAAGTCCCGGAGACTCCACAAAGCCAGGACAGAGCACCGCCCCAAGAGAATTTATACGACGGATGAGCTTCTGAAGGACCCGAGGGCCTTGGCAGCTCCAGCTCTCAGGATGAATTGGTAATAGAATGCAGCAATCGCTGCGCCGATGAATGGTCCGACCCAGAAGATCCACTGATCGAAACAAAACAATCATGAAACAAGAATTGGTACAAGTTAGTACTGGCAATCTCAATTCACAGGGAAAAGAAAAAGATTCAAGGCCATGTGTTAGTAGGCATACTTGGTCATCCCATGCCTTTTGCTTGCCGAAGATAACTGCAGCTCCAAAGCTTCGAGCCGGGTTGATGCCGGTTCCTGTGATTGGGATGGTGGCGAGATGAACCATGAACACGGCGAATCCAATGGGCAGTGGAGCCAACACCTATTTTATTGGAAACAAGATAAGGTCAACTTGAAAGCCAAAAATCTGTCAGACAAATTCCTAAAAAAATGTTAATTTCAGTAACCTGAACACGACTATGTCCCGATAGTTTGTATAATCATATAGGTTATAATATCGGTACTCACGGGAACGTGGGAGTCTCTGGCGTTTCTCTTTGGGTCAGTGGCCGAGAAGACAGTGTAGACAAGGACGAAGGTTCCGATGATCTCCGCGGCCAAACCAGTGCCCGTGCTGTAACCATCGTTTAGCTCATTGGCGCCGCCGCCATACTCGTTATAGTAGGCCTTCTGGAACGACTTCACCAGACCGCACCCGCATATGGCGCCCGAGCACTGAGCCACCATGTAGAATATGGCTCGGACTAACGACACCTTCCTCGCCAAGAACAGCCCGAAGGTGACTGCTGGGTTTATGTGACCTCCTGTGAAAAGACACCATGACAATACCCCAAAGATGTATTAGCACTCTTCTCCCAATTTGGCTGTACGCTATAGAGAGATACGTACAGCCACATTATTGAATGTGCCAATACATCAACATGGATCCAATTTTCCTCGGAAGGAGTGCGTATGTTGCGGCACTTCCGCGATCCGTAAATGTAATTTGAGATAGAGACTCCACTATGAGGTCAATAAATATTCAATCATTAAGTTTCTTCCTTTTTTTTTTATCTTTTACAAGTAAAGTTTAAATTTCATTCAATATTGCACATATAGACTTGCAAAATCATAGACAAGTATCATATGAAAGCGGATAGAACTGCAGGTGTGTTTGTATCCGTCCAAATTTCAAAAATTATCTAAATCTGAAAAAAATTATGAGATAATCAAAAACTCCCTTCATTTTTTGAAAAATATTTTTTATAAAATATTTTTTTTAATTATTTGATAATATTTTCCATCAATAAAAAAATATCTTAAAATTTTTTTATTTTTTAAATAATATTTAAATATCAAGATTTTTAATATATGTCTTGACTCTCAAAATTTTGACAAACGAAAAAAAATTATATATTTAAAAAATAATAATTTTTAATTTTTTTTTAAATATTATATTTTTTGTAAAACGAGAGTTTAAAAGCTAGATTTGCTTCATATAATTTCACTTGAATCATTTTAAATTAAAATAAAAAAATAAAAAAAAACTCTAAAAGACGCAAGTTTGTTATTATTATTATCGAAATCAAGCAATCACAAGTCCAAGCCCAAAATAAATAAATAAATAAATAACATTAACAAGAAGTGATAAGGAAACTAGAAGATAGAGAGGGAAAGGAGAAGCCACCAGAAATGCCGGCAGTGCAGTAAACGAGGACAAAGATCATGCCGCCGAAGGCCCAGGCGATGCCGAGGATGCCGACTCCGCCGCACCCGTCGCCACCACTAATCTGGCTCTTGTAGCCGATCACGGTGAGGACGGTAATGTAGAGGAACAGGAGGGTGGCGATGAACTCCGCAATGATGGCCCTGTAGAAGGACCACTTCCCCAGCTCCTCCGCGTCCACCAGCGGCGCCGGCGGCGGGTCCTGGTAGTCCTTCGCCTGGAACGAGCCGTGCCCACCTCCGACCTCCATGTCCTTGGCCATTCCGCTTCTTGTTTGAGAGAGAGAGAGAGAGAGAGAGAGAGAGAGAGAGGGCTCGCTTCGCTTGCTCCTGAGAGACTGACGACTGGAGTGTAATGCAAGAGAAGTGAAGAAAGGGTCGTATTTATCGGGGCCTGTAGTTGGTGGTGACCCAGTTAGTGGCCCTTGAGAATGACTTGACCCGCCGACCCTCCGCCCTGATGGTGACACCTGCCTTCTTCTGGTCCCACCCTCTTGATTTTCACTACCTCAGTCGTGCCTCTTCCCTTCTTCCCCTAGCGTTTGGTGTGCGTCGGTCCCAAGTTAAGATCTACCGTTTCTTGTAAAAACCTAACAACACGAAATCTATGCAATAGGGCCATGCACCACGTTACCAAACCGGCTCCTCCTTTGGTTCCATCAGCTGATGAGTTGTGCATCGCTTCCTTATTTGGCACGAATAACTTGTACATAAACTTAGCTCCAGTGAAAACTAAGGAATTTAGGGCAAGATCGGGTACTATGGTCCACGAGGGATACAAGCAGAAGCCAGGAACAGGCGGAGAAAACGAAACGGCTAGTAGCATGGTATCGGGTAGAGTCTAGAGGGTTCCGAAACTAAAAAAGGATCATGGCTCACTATCTTTGACTTCTCGAGACCACGAATAGTTCCCTACACAATCTCTACTGCAACGGACGCATGAGGGACTTGGTGAAATCTGACACGTTCGATAGGTTCTAGATCGGGCAACAAATTCTTCGTTGTGGAATTAATTGTCCTATCACTAACTTTTGAAATGCAAGAATTATGGGAATTATTAAAAGCTCCCCTCTACGAAACTTAATCGGTTCTAGGTGACCACATGAATTTTACTTTAGATTATCGAAGCCTATGAGCTATAGGGAGAAATTAATTCCTACTTATTTTCGGCCTAACTCTTATTTCGACGCATTCACATTAATCTGCCTTATTAGTAAGCCACCTGAAAAAATAAAATACCAAAGAAGGAAAAGTTGTCCTCCTCCGACTTCTAACTTTCAACTTTGTTTTTTTTTTCTCCTTCAATAAATTGGAAAATAGATGTGAGATATGTCGACATTATGCTTTGAGAACAATGGTAAAGCCAAAGGTCACAAAATTAGAGCAAAAATCAAGAGCTAGATTGGAATGATTGAATTATTTCAATTAAGTTCTTAATCATATGTATCTTTTATAATTAAAGTAATGAGTTCGTCTTACTTGTTGGCCCCTTTCAAAGATAACCCGAAAAATACAAATTTTGCTATTCACATCATATACGGCAAAATGGTAAGGTCACATCTTGTAGGATAGTTTCTCCCGAACCCACTCCCGACGCTCCCCTAACGGTTAAATAAACTACTCCAAAATAATAAGAACAACATAATTTTCCAAAAACACCCATAAGTTTACCAAACTCGGCATCATTCAAGCTAATGAACAGTTCATGCTGTGATGCACCCTTAAAAGTTGGAAAAAAAGGAAATAAATTTCAATGAAGGCATTAAAGGAACTTTGAAATCCCCATTCGTCGGTTACCACGTGAAAGGAGAGAACCTCATTCCAAGCACTCCAAAAGTTTCCAACCTCTTCTTTTGAATCGACTGAGTGTTTTTGTCGGATCTCTCATAATTGGGTGACGCTGCACTGCCCCCCCGGAATTCCGTTTCCTTTTTCCGTCGTGCGAACGACAGAAGCGGAGTGGCTCGTATTTTGACACGTCACCTCCACTGCTTGTTGTCGGGACCCACCAACCGATGTTTCTAGCAAGTGCGTGGTGCCTGAAAGGGTCAAATCTAATCTAGGGAAGGGTGAGATGAGATGTCCCCAGCATGACATGCGTCCCACCGTCCACCACTATACACATGCGCTTCGCCACCACCGTCCAAACCTCCAATTTTTCACGCCTCATTCGTTTTCCAAGTTTTTGTCTACCCATCCACTCAAATAGTTACACGTAGCAGCTAGTGGGCCCCTGCCGTCCAGCCATCGCTTTCCAAGAGAATATCACCTAATTGATCTCATCTTCCCCCTCATTATTTGAAGTCCACTCAAGACAAGTGGTCATTATAGTTTAAGATGATTGGTTCTCGATTCAGTCCCATCTAAAACTCGAGAATTGCATCGAAAGGACAAGTTGTTGTTTTTTGGAATCGACGACCGAATTGCCAACTCGTGGGTTTGGTCCGGTCTGAAATGTGGACATTCTAGTGAATTCGACGATGTGCTACGAACTATCAACAACTCTTTATGACTTGTTTTGTCCAGCAACAAACTAATCCTCTCACTTTCTCTCTCTGCCTATACAAGAATGAGTGGGCTTCATTGTTAGAGTTTTGTCTCGTTTGATGTCGAGGAATGGAAGGAGTTGGGTACAGGCATTCAAGATGTTTTCATTCCCTATTTTGGCTGTCTGAGGTGAACTTTGACAACACCCTCTCGTCTCTCTCAAATGATCGCCTTCTGCTTTCAAGTAAACACTCTGCAAGCATATTCTTGATCCCAGAGTCCTGACTCAACTCAGTATTTCCACTAAGCTCTGTGTGTCTCTGAGGGTGGATGAAACTGGATGTTCTCAGCTTCTGTTTATTGTGGGTGACCATTAACTTTTTTCATTTCATTGAGAACCCCACTTTGATTATGACTCGGGTTTGTGTCCCCTTCTTGGCGTTCTTGACTTTCTTTTTTCTTTCTTTTTCCCCTCATTTATCCATAGGTCATGGAAACAACATCCCTTTCTCTACTCTTGCTGGTAGAGCTCACTACTCTTCTTTTGTTTTTTTCCACACGGTTAACGAAGAGGAAAAACCTTTCTGCTACTTGTATTGGTGAAAAGCAATGTCAGTCTGTATACTCACTGTGTTTTTCCCGAAAAGAGTTGCGAGAATTTGGTTGCTCCAGCTCGTCTAGTTGCACTTAGGGATTACATTTAAGTAATAAATAAATATATATTCATTTCGATTCGGACGGCACAATTCTTTTGATATCAAGAACAAATCAAGTGATTAAATTGAAAATCAAGCCGAACTGGCCTATTCGATTCGGTGTGGAAGCTCCCGATTTGGTCGATTTGTTTTGTTCACTCATAGTAATAGTTCGTTTCATTCTACAAGGAAATATTTTGTTAACATGTTATAGGGACATTTATGAAATAGTCTGTTATTTTTTTTTTTGTGATTTTCAATGCATTGACTATTGTCATATTGTGCATAATTAGTACTTTGAGGGCCAATCGTTTAAAATCAAATATATTTAATAAGTACCGTCTGATATCGACTAATAAGATCGGTCTTATAAGGTAGCTTTGTCATCATTAATGTCGCTATCTAGTAACCAATTGCAGTCGTTAAAGAATGAGAAAATTCCTTCATGGTGATACCCAATTTTCTATCTCATCATCTCATTAGATTCTTCATATTGCACGTTCTGATCCACCACCAATCAGCATCCTAATAAGGGTGGCTAAAACAATTCTCTCTCTCTCTCTCTCTCTCTCTCTAGTGGGAAAGAGATTGTGGTTCGTGGCTCGCCAAGTGTCGATGTTCGCGGTCAAGGGTCGGCTGGAGCGGCGAGTGACATGACGAAAGGTCGGTTGGCGTCTTCTGGTGGTGAGACGGACTTTGCTGGCACGCCTATCCCGTGAATAAATAGGCAGAAAGAATATGATGGCTAAGCTCTGGACCAGTAGGAAATTCCCTGGTAGGCCATCAATTCCCATTGTTTGGTATTGGGGTTTTCCTCAACGTAACTTGAATTCGGTCGAGAGACTGCTCATATTAATGTGATAATATTTGAGTTTTATACAATAATTTCGACTAACACCCACATCTTTAACTAAGTATTAGAGCTAAGTACAATGGATTGCCCAACTCGAGAACCGCCCGGACTGGACCGGACCGGCTGAGTTGGTCCAGTTATTCAGAATTGTGGTCTGGTCCACGGTTCCTAAAAATGGAACCGATTCCCAGATGGTCTGATTCTTAGTTCCTTGAAGGGCAAGACCGGACTAGACTACCCGAACTGAACCAAACCATTTGGACCAATTTCCACTAGCTTGCCCATGAATTGAGAAGAGCAACCGCCATCACTCAAAGCAAGCTCCACCATCACCTTCATGTCCAACGCCCTCTTATTGATCTGCCTCGCTTCCTCTCCCACCATCACCCTTTTGATGGCATTTGAAATCCTCTCTCTCCTCAACCCACCATCACCCTTGGTCTTGTTGGTGAAGATAGAGTGATGAGGATGATGAGGGTCATGAGTTTGGTGCTTGTGGAGAGGGCCAATGGGGAAGATGGGAGGAGAGGGAGATGACTAGATGCTGTGCTTTTCGGTTCCTTTCTTAGGTTTCATAGTATTGTACAACTTCTTGTTTTTCGATCCCAGTCCTATTGGACTGCCCAAGAACCGGACTTGACCGATTGGTCAAGTCCAGTCTAGTCTTAGGATTAGTCGGTCCAGTCCTCGGTCCTAAAAATCAGGAACCGGTCCCATCAGTCTGATTCCCGATTCCGGGGGGGAACCAGACCGTCCGGGAAACTAATCATCCCTATCTAATACAAGTTGTTATTAGATCCACTCACAATGTTTTTTTTTAACATATTCACCATTGATTGATGACATGTTTACTTGGAGATAATCATATGATCGACTCCATCTCCATGCATGTCAACTATTTAAAGGTGGAAGTGCAACTTCTTTCTTACATAGTGGGTGAACCTAATAATATGCATCCTATAACGAGGGTAGTTGTTATATATCGGTGGATTCTCAATCATACTCTCCTTTAAGAGAGGAGACGAGCAAATGCATATGTGGGCTGGAAGTGCATACTCTCCTTTATCACATGCAAAGTTGCGAGAGGTAAATGGAAGTATCCACATGGGAAACAACATGCAGTTTTCTTTTTTCTTTTCTTTTATGTAACTTCAATTAGTAGATATTATATACTATCACATAAGGGGAGCACTTTTAGGAATGGTGACCATCTGAACATTATGTAAATATCCCTATCAGGTACCAACATGATTTAATCTAAGCCTCAATGAAGCTTTGAAGAGTAGTCTTGAGCTTTCAGTATGCTTTACAATTAATAAGGCATATTTGTGAAGTGATTGGTTTATGTATGAAGAGATATTACTAATATTGTTAAGGAGTTACAATGATAGTTCAACTGAATGAATAATCATGGGTAGTTATTAACATGTCAGAATTTGATTATTGCTTTAATGAAAGAGTGAGTATTGGGTAGTTTTAACTTTTAATGCATGCAATAAACAAAGTAGAGATAAATGGGTCTTCAATTGTATTTTTCAACTTTTTTTTTTTTGTAATCGAGGACTCCACCACATGCCCCTCCGGTGCTTGGATGGCACTAAAGGGCCAGGCCCCTATACCTCGAGGGAGACTAGCAAAGGACTCCAAAACCATGGTCCCCCACTTAAGATGCTAGTAATTGCGGATTTCAAACCCCCGACCTCAGTGATGAGAGAGAAGCTATCAACCAATACAGCTACCCACCATTGGGTATCATCTTTTTATTCGTTGATATATAAATAAAGTTTAGGAAAGCCACTAAAAGTGAAGCAAACCCACCACTATCTCAAATAAATACGTAGATAGAAACTAAAAACTTCAAATACAAATAAGTATTAAAATTCTAAATGCACCGTCGTTTTTTGTGTGATGCACTTTCACCAGGACAACCACTATCTCTTGTTTTGGTGAGGATAATATTTCTTAGTGGATGCTAAAGCCATCCAAAACCCCATCCAATTGCTCTCCGTAAATGTCCTTGGACAACTATTGTTGATTAAGTAGCAACTCACAATTTGCTTTTTTTAGATGTTGAAGAATCCTTAAGACAGTTTCCATTATAACCAAATGTGTTGTCTTTTAACAAGGTTTACAAAACCAATAACAAAGAAGTAGTGCTTTTACGTAACGACACAAAAGTTACACTCAATTTTTTTATTTTTGGTCCGTCTCTAGTCAAAAGGTATATCTTCACACCATTTTTTGATTAGTCGATTATAAGCATAGATGTTACGTTACCCACATTTGTATTAGTTATGTTTGGGTATGGGTCGTGTCCTCACTTTGTAAGCTACTAATCAAAGTCGTGGTTGGATGATACAAACGAAAATATACCTTTTTGAGGCCCAACATACAAACATTTAAAGTTGGGCTTTAAATGTATAACCGATCACGAGAGTTGCATAGTTAAAGACTTTTCCACTTCTCTCTTTTATTAAACTCTGTCTTTCAAGAACTCTTCATCTTTGAAACTCTCCTATAAGCTTTAGTCTCAAATTTTGAAGCTGAGAGCCTACTTAGTCTTTAATTTTATTTTTTGCTACTTTGATTATCTTCTTCTTCTTTTCTCTCCATCTGTTGTGAGAATTTGTGTGTATGAATAAATATCTGCACCTGATAGCGAGTGACCATAGAGTCCAATTTGATCATTCATCTAGTCAATAGCTATTGAGAAGGATGTTTGTGACATGGTTTCATGACTTTTTCAAAATTAGACTGCTCTCCTCTCCCAATTTAGAATTAGGTTTGTTGACACCTAAATTTTGGTCACATAATAAAAAAAAATCTTTAGGGAGATATGTGCATTAATATTGTGGATTTTTTCGGCCAAGATTATACGTGAGTTGATTGTGTGTGGATTTTGGCAAATAAATGATATTGGAAGGAACGTCTTGAACAGAGCCATAAAATTAAGCAAGGTTCAGTCAAAACGGGGGTAGAGAAATCTTCCAGCATTAAATAAGGAGGAAAGAATTGATATATGATTCACTGACCATATTTACACAACATTGAAGAAAGCGAAAAAAGGAAAATCAAAGGGATTGAGAGATTTGTCGAATTGGCACGATCACATAAAACTGGATATGAAATTCTTTCCTTTTCTTGGAGAGGGCTATTTCTTTCGCATATAAAAAGGGGGTCTTGGCCATTCATAGAGGGACCAGAAAAAGCTTCAGAGAAAAATCAGAGTAAATTTTTTTGGGGGGGGGGGGGTTTGTACACACGTAGAGAGAGAGAGAGAGAGAGAGAGAGAGAGAGAGAGAGAGAGTGCGTGGAAATCAAAGAGAAAAGAGAGGGGCGGTGAAGAAAATCGTGCGAGAGAAAAGAAAAAGAGGCAGCAAGAGAGCAAGAGGAAGGGAAGTCAAAAGCGACCAGGTGGTGTTCTTTCTCGATGGTTTTGGCTCACGCGATTATAAGTCTTACCGTTGCCTCACGCTTGTTATTGTTCCAAGCGCTACCGCCAATCGCAACACTAGTGGACAAGTTTCATCAATCGACGGTCTAGCCACATGTTCGACGAGTCAAACTGACGTCACAATAGCTTCTCATTCCAAATCCATGGGTTTCCACAGCAAAGCCGACACCTTCAATACCTCCACGATTCATATTTGATGCAGATTTGTGGATGTATTTGGCCAACACTTGTGCAAGGAGTCCATAGCTGAAGACAGATGGATAGACATGGCCAAATAAAGGTATTATGGGCAGAAAGTAAAGACAAGAAAGAGTGAAATTCACTCTGTGCATGAGAGGTACGTGTGTGATAAAAATTGAAGCCAAGAAGGTTTTATTGCTCTTGCAATAGGGAGAAGAACACAAGAAGTGCCAAAAGTTGTGTACGGCGTTCACTTTAGTGCCACAAGTTTCAAAACGCTTACTTCAGTATCAATTCCCGAAAAACACCATCTTTTAAGTGCCAACGGCGAGAATTCGGGAAAAAAATTGACGCGGCATTTATAATTATTGGCATTATTTGACGTGGTAATTGTTTGGCTAAAATGAGAATCCATGTAGGAAATCGATCAAATATGAATCGCCCTCATCAGGGCGAGCGGCCCCCTGCTAGCCCTCAGGCGGGGCCAGTGACCCCGTCAACCCCCAACCCCCCGTCGTCGCTGGTGTTGCGACCTAACCTCACCCTTAGGGGGAGAAGATAGGTTTAGAGGTATCGTTCGTAAGGAGATCCAAATTGGCATCCTAAAAAGCGGCTTAAAAACGATGCCTAATGGTGATCCGATTCGGTACCATCCTTATAAGCACGAACTCTCCCAAGTTCATACCTCGAGTGACATTTGGGCATGTTCATTTTAAAAGTTCTTTAACAACCTAAAATATTTTTAGGAGTCGCCACTAGCCTATTAGGGTCAGCTAGAAAACGAGTGAAAGCATGGGATAAATGCTTCATTTTCTATGCAACCAGAGATTCCTAAGATACGGGGACTTGATTACATTAACTATCTAGTTAATGCCCTTTCGGTACCTAAAAATTGATGGTTTTGTTAACAAAAGATGTTTTCATGTAGACTTACATCACCTAAAGACTAGTCCACTAATTGACCATGTATTATTATCCTAACCATGCTAAAAAGAAATAACAAGCAATGTAATGAAAATGAAGCAAGCAAGTTAATACAAAAGAAATGCGCAATCAGTAATCCTAATATTGCTTTCTAAAAAGAAGAGGCAATCAAAACACCCCTTAATAAAGCCCTAAGGGCTTATTCGATTGGGTTCTTTATTTTAGAATTATTTTTATTTTTATTTACTTTTTTATTTTTAGATCTTTTATTATATTCTGAATTTTTTTTTAATTATTAATTGTTTGTGATTTTTTGAATTTTTTTTTATATTTTTAATGTTTATATTTTTATATTTTAATGTTTTATTGTTTTATTAATTTTTTTTTATTTCGGACCAGGTTAAAGGAAGACCCGGTCTAATTCGTTGACCCGGTCCGGGTTAGGTTTACAAATTGGGCCAAACCTATGGCCCAATTCAAATTTTTTCTAAAAATGAGTTTTAAGCTAAAATGCAAGACTTGACTCAAAACTATAAAAGGCCCAAAAGATAAAAACGAATTTTATTCTAAAAGGAAGCCCAAGACCAGAAAGAGCCCAAACACAAATAAAATCTCTAGCCCAAAATAGCTTGAACTAAACCCATTGAATTTTGACCTCAATTTTGACTTTTCTTCATTTTTAAAAATTTTTCTTTTCCTTTCTCCTGCAATTCATCTTTTTCCTGACGTTCATGCCTTATTTCCTCCACCAGATGAGACAAAAAATCATGCATCCAAAATTCGAGAGCGAGTTGACGGCCGAGAGAGAGAGAGAGAGAGAGAGAGAGAGAGAGAGAGAGAGAGATTTGAAAGAGTTGAGGGCTAGAGCCTCCATAGGACGGCGAGCTCCAAATTGAAGGTTATGAATACGAGGGCGAGCTGGGCGAACCATCGGTGAGAGGAGAGGGCGAGCTGAGAGAGAGAGAGAGAGAGAGAGAGAGAGAGAGGGCGAGTGAGCTAAGGGAGAGCTGAAGGCCGTTGCTGAGGGAGATGAAAGTAAGCTCTTCAAAGGGCAATATGGGAGATGGAATCTCAGAGAATGGGTCCGCTGGGAGAGCGAGGAGAGAGCTGGGGAAGAGACCGGAGAGGGTGCAAGCTGAAGGACAAACGGCGAGCTCGGGAGAGATAAGAGCCTTTGAGGGAGAGCGAGAGCTGAGAGAGATCACCCCCCAAAATTCGAGAATTTTTTTTTCTTTTCTGGTATTCCCTTTTTCTATTTTTTTTTGTTGCTGAGCAAATCCCCAGACATCTCCAGCTCGTTTGTGATGTCTCCATATGAGCTCCTCTCTTGGGCTCTTTATTAATATTTTTGTTTTTTTGTTATTATTTTTATTTCTAATTAATACTAATCACTTCATAAAATAGTTTATTGAATCGGTAAAAATTAGGTGTCAACAGCTGCCCCTTTTTGAAAGGGAGCTTGAAGAGGTTTCATCCAAAGATGAAAGACACATAAATTTTTTCCGGTAAACGATAGTGAATATTTTTGTCTATCTTTTTTGTTTTCATTATCATTTTTTTGTTCTTTTTGTTTTTATTTTGTTTTGTTGTTGTTTTATGTTTTTGCTTTTGTTTTTTTTTTTGTTTTGCTTTTGTTTTTGTTGGTGTTTTTTTGACGTGCACCATGTAATAATGGTCTTGACCAAAAGAGAAAGTGTCTTACCATTTAACAATGGATTTCGACTAATGAGGGGAAGCCTTACTGTGTAACCATAGATTTTGACTAATGAGGGGAAAGTCTTGCCGCGTAATAACGTATTTTGACTAATGAGGGGAAAGTCTTATTGTGTAATAACGGATTTGGACAAATGAGGAGAAGTCTTACTGTGTCAAAATAGATTTCGACAAATAAGGAGAAGTCTTACCGTGTAATAACGGATTTCGACAAATGAGGAGAAGTCTTACCATGTAAAAATGGATTTCGACAAATGAGGAGAAGTCTTACCGTGAAGTCTTACTGTGTAATAACGGATTTCAACTGATGAATTGAAGAAGTCTTATTGTGTAATAACGGATTTTGACTTTTGAGGATACTTATCGTGTAACAGCGGGTTTTGGCTAATGTGGGGAAAACTCGGGGCTACGAAGACTCACCACGAGCTACTAAAGCTCACCGCGGGCAACAAAAGCTTGCCATGTTAATAAAAAGAGTCCGGGGCTTTGAAGACTCATCGAGAACTCCGGGCAACAAAATCCTATTGTGTTAGTGAAAGGACTCCGGGGCTTCGAAGACTCACCATGGGCTACTAAAGCTCACCATGGGCAACGAAAGCTTACCGTGTCAATGAAAGAACCCCGGGGTACTACATAGGCTCACCAGGGACTCTAGGCTACTACAAGGGCTTACTGTGTCAGTGAAAAGACTACGGGGCTACAAAGACTCACCTAGATCTCCGTGCAACGAAAGCTCACCGTGTCAGTGAAAGGACTTTAGGCTACTATGTAGGCTCATCGGGGACTCCGGGTTAGTACAGAGGCTCACTGTGTCAGTGAAAGGAATCAATAAAAGTTTGAGATAAACTGGCATCATTTGGCATAACCAGATATGATGGAAGTTTGTCAATGCACTGGGGCTTTCAACTTTAGCCAGACATCATCTGATATTGTCAGAGGGTTCATCTGAGAAAAAATAGTTGTGACTGATTTGAAGTTTGAAGAAGTCACTCTGTGTAACAACGATTATGACTAATTTGAAGAAGTCACCGCGTGTACAATGGTTTTGACTTGTTTGGAGAAATGTACTAGGAGTATTTGACATCACCAGCTGTAACCTTCAAATTTACAATTTCGAAAAAATACGCTGGAAGCACTTGGCGTAACCAGATATTGTCATTAAATCACAATATTTCAAGAAGGATACACTGGAAGCACTTGGCGTTGCTAGACCTTATTAAATGTAGACATTTTAAAACTACATATGTAAGTCAAGCGAAAGTGTTTATTTATTTTTTATTTCAATATCAACATGAAGATGTTGAAGGATATTTTGGTAATTGTCAATTTATTTATGGCAATTGTCACCAAATTCTCAAAATTCCTTTGGAATAGATTTTCAAACAAAGTAATATTGACTTATTCAAAGGAGCTTGTTAAAATTCTGGGATGCAGTACCTTAATTAGAAAGTTCTTCTCACAATCTCTAAAAAAAGGCTTTTGATCCCATCCATTGATGCGGGATATCTTTTTTTAGTTGGAAATACATCACATGACCTATGTCAAAGGTCTTTGGAAGTATTCACAGTAAATACACTTTGATCAATCAGAAAAGTTCTTTATAAGAATTGTAATGTGGGCAAGGTCATGGGTTTACACAAAAGATAGTCACTTGGAGGCCAAGAAAGAGTATTTGATAATATCTCCATCGAGTTTACAAATCAAAAACTTTAAAGACAAGATAAGAAAAAATTGCCTCCACTCCTTTGAGCAGTAGCTTCTTTGTGAAATATTCATGTCTACTCAAAGCATCCCAATCAGAAAAGTATTTGGGATAGGTTGTAATGTTGGTTCAAGGTGAGGCTTGAGAGGCTTGTATTTTTCTAGAGAGGTTCAAAAAGAAGTAGGTGATTACTGAGGTATCATTACTAGCTCATTCAACCTTCGTTTCTCTCTTTTCTCTTGGCACTTGACTCTTGAACTTAATTTATCTCGAGAGTCCATTAACTAACAAAAGTTTTGGAGTATCATAGCTTTTACTCTCTTTTATTATTTTCTTTTGCATTTGCATAATAGCATTTTTCTGATGAGTCTGCTATTTTTGTATCCTTTTTCTAAGCATTTTTACTTTGGATACATTGTTCATGGGCATTGGCTTTGCTTTTACTAGGCACACTGCTTTTTCATGCCCAACAATTTTTCATTTTTATTTCATTGTCGGGACTCTCAAGATATTTTTCAAACATTTTTCTTTGGTAAATCATGTGCCTTGCCCTAATGTAAAGAGATAATCATCACTTGGGTTCTGGAAGATCATGTATACAAACTGAAGAAGGCAGTTCATGGTCTGAAGCAAGCTCCTAGAGCTTGGTACGAAAAGTTAAGTAAATTCTTACTTGAGAATGGCTTTGAGAAAGGCAAAGTAGATATAACTTTGTTTGTCAAGACTAAGGGCAAAGATTTTCTCTTAATTCAAATATATGTTGATGATATTATCTTTGGCTTCTCAAATGAAACTCTTTGCAAAAAAATTTCCAAAGCAATGCAGAATGAGTTCGAAATGAGTATGATGGGAGAATTGATATTCTTCCTATGCTTGCAAGTCAAACAATCAGAGGAAGATATCTTCATTCACCAAGAGAAGTATGCTAAAGAGATTGTGTCAAAGTTTGGCTTGGAAAATTGCAAGAAGACAGAGACGCCCATGTCAAGTACTTTGAAGATTGATGAAGACATTGACGAAAAACAAATCGATCAGAGACTATACAGAAGTATGATTGGATCTCTTTTATATCTAACAGCATCTAGACCTGACATTTTGTTTAATGTGTGTCTATGTGCAAGATATCAATCCAATCCTAAGGAGTCACATCTCAGTGCTGTTACGCGAATTATAAAGTATGTGGCAACTACTTCAAAGTTTGGATTATGGTATCCAAAGAATGAAGACTTTACATTACTTGGATATTCAGATGCTGACTTAGCAGGCTACAAGTTAAACAGAAAGAGTACTTCAGTTACTTGTCAGCTGTTGGGTGAACGACTTATATCATGGTTGTCAAAGAAATAACACACGGTTGCTCTTTCAATAGCAGAGTCAGAGTATGTTGCTCTTGGAAGTTGTTGTTCGCAAATTTTATGGATGAAGCAACAACTGAGTGATTTCAAGATTCCAAAGTCATGCATTGAAATCAGGTGTGATAGCACCAGTGCTATGGACTTAACCAAGAATCCTATTTTGCACTCTAGAGCCAAGCACATTGAAATTCGACATCATTTTATATGGGATCATGTGGAGAAAAAGGATGTTAGAGTTACTTTCACAGATTCCAAGAATTAGCTGGCATACATCTTCACAAAGGCATTGGATAAGAATTCATTTGAATTCATACGAAGCAAGCTGAATATCTTATCTCTTGATAACTAAGTTTCATATCTTACCATGTTCCAGACATTATAGTTGTTCAGATCTTATACCAGTTCATACGTTACATACTCCAGATGTTACAATACTCCAAATCTTACAACGCTTCAGATCTTACAAAGTGCAGATCTTACAAACGTCTCAAACGGTCCAACTCTTGAAATGCTATCATCTATGATATCTTATAACTCAGGAGCTCATGATATGAATTTTCTCGCCATTCGTTCATAAGGTAACATGTATCTTTATTTTTAGTATGTTAAGGTATGTACGTTATTTGGTGCATATTTACTTGCCTATTTAAATCGTTGTGTGATATAAACATTCCTTGATTGTCGAATCGTTGTTTTAGAAATTTTATTTTCTAAAAATTCAGTTTTCTTTTGAAATTCGAAAGGCATTCTCTCATCTCCTAAACTAGTTGGGATTATGCCTCTTCGCTCAAAAGCTTTTCTTTCGTCTGAAACCCTAGCATATTGTTTTATCTCCTAGTCTTCTCTTCCAAAAAGTTTTGATCTTTCTGCTTGAACAAATGAAGAAATTTCCTTCGACTGCAAAAATGTCTCCTCCCAAGAAATCCTCATGACTTGCCTCCAAGAAATTTGAACAAGGAAGTGCTAGACCGACTCATTATGATCTCATAGAGGACTCCCCATCTACAGAAGGCCAGCAAGGGTTGTCGATCACACCTTCTACAGAAACCTGAGTTCATGAAGCTACTCCACTGAAAAGGAAAAATCCTAAAGTTCTTTTCTCCTTCTACAAGAGAATGATAGAAAGCAAGGCCTCTATCGGAGTAATCCAAGATTTTTTTATGACCAACGGCTTCACAAACGAGCAAAAATTTTTGCGACAAATGAGGATGCCGGTGTTGCAAAACTTTCATGCCGGTGTCTCAAACTTTCATGGACTTTAAGTTGCTTGATTCTATTAAGGTACAGTTGAGGTGACATCTTCAATACAATCACCTGGACCAACTTTGTGAGGATTCAGCCCCTGCCTATCTTGAACTTGTTGCTTATTTTTACTCTAACCTCTCTTTTCCGAATTGGCACAGTCTCCAGTTCACCATTACATATAGGACAATGACAATTGATGTGGATGATTTGGCGGACATTCTGGGTATCGTCAAGACCAGTTTTATTCCTATTGAGGAATCAAACCAGAAAGTGTTCCAATTCCTAAGCACCGATAAGTCTTCTTCCTGGCCAATTACTTATTCGAAACTGACGGCTGCTCATGTCATTCTTCATAAGATAATCATCAACTATCTTCGACCAAAGGCAACTTTAAGGACATATGTTTCGAAGTCAGAGGCTCGACTGATGTTTGCAATTCTGAATAATCGTAAGTTTTCCTCTGCCTTTATGATTTTATATCAGACCTCTCATGCCTCTCAAAAGGATAAGGGTCGGTTACCATATGCATCCTTGGTAACGAGGATTTTCTAACACTTTCACATTCAGATACCCTTTATCCTAAGTGTCAATAGGCTTGCCCCTGTCTTGATGGGACAACAATGGTGGCAAAGATGAAGTTGGCTGACTTGCCTCTTGGATCAAGTTCCAAATCAACTCTAACAAGTCAGGTAAAGCCTGAATCATCAGTTGGGAAGAGGAAAGGCAAAAGCCAATGGCAGAGGCACCTACACCACAACATCGAAAGTTGTTGATTGATGAGGAGGAGGTTGAAAAAAAGGGTGACCACATAGGGGAAGGAGTGGAGACTACCACCCCTGGTTTGTCTTTTAGCACGTCAGATAGTTCCTGGAACGAGGAACTTGTTAAGCAGATCTCTACCACGGAGGTAGAGGAGAAAGGAGCAGAGGAAGAATAGGAGAGAGGAGATTCTGAGAAAGAGAAAGAGGGTGAGGATGAACAGGATGGACAAGATGTCGAGGACAGTCCATTTATGCTGTCACAGGATGATCCATCCCCAACGACTATTGAGATAGGGGGAGCAGGAACATATGTAGGACATTCTAAAGAGATGCCCACCACATTTGAAATAGGGGGAGCCAGCAAAGATGGTGGATCTTCAGAGTTCACTCCACCTCATGTTTCTCCAATGATTGCTGCAACTGCGGGACCAAGTGTTCCCAGTTTTCTACTTACTCAACTGCAACCGCTAATGGATATGATGTCTGTCCTGATCACAAAAATCGATTGTATGCAACTTGTGCAGACACAACAGGACAATGTACTCTACCAGCTCTATCAGAAGCTTGGTCAAACTGCTACCTTGGACAATCTTGATGAAATCAAGCAGTCTCTCAAGAAACTGGAGTAGATGGTGCAATCGTTAGATAATCATCACTTTGTTCGAGTTTCTCCTCCCTCTTAAAATTTTTTATTGTGACAAAAAGGGAGAAAGTACAGATTTTGTTTTTTCTTAGATTGTTTTAAATTGGTTTTTCACTTGACTTTTAACTAGCTTGATGTGGTTGACTTTTGGCTGACCCGTTGAATGAATGGATGACTAGAGATGGTGATTGGTTATGTTGATTGCAATGATGATTATATGATCTGATTGAGTGACAGGAATGCTATTTCTCTAAAGTTGTATTATGACCTGTCAAGACTAATTTTTTGTCTTGTGGATGTAGATTATAGTGTTTTATATTTGCTAGTGAGTTTTTATCTCACTTAAGAGATATTGTTTTGTCTAACATTTTGTGTTGTAGAATATATCTTCAAAATCTGCAGGATCTTTTTGTTATCATCAAAAAGGGGGAGATTGTTAGAGGAAGCTCTACTGATGATTTTGAGGATGACAAAACTCTATGACAAGATGACAAAATTCTATGACAAGATGACAAAACTCTATGATTTGACTTGAAGTCAAATACTTAGTTATGGTCAAATCTGACATCTTATATCATATGGGAAGATGTCAGATCTTATATCATCTGGAAGTTGCCAGATCTTATAACATCTGGAGATGTCAGATATGTATCGTCTGAAGATATCAGACACGTATCGTCTGGGAAGTCAGATTTGGTAAAATCTGGGAAGTGGAGATTATGACGACTGTTTGAGTAAGATGATATTCTTATGACTCTGATACATTTGGATTTCATACAACATATATATGAATTAACAAGTTTGATTATTCTCAAGAATATAAAGTTTATTATTAGCATATTGATTCTCTTGAGATCGGATAAATGTGGCAAGCATTCACTTATGGAAAGCAAGATCTTGATTCTATGGGCGATTAGGATTGACGGGCTCTTAACACGATTTGAAGATTGCTTGAAGATATTCTTGATTGATTCTGTCCAACGGTTTGATTGGAAAAAATTCCTTTGGAAAGTGTCAACGATTGTATTGGCATGAATGACTATTTAAGAGAGATATTTCAAGTCTTTCAAGAAGACGCTGACAAGAGTATAATTCCAAAGTTTAGAATTGCTCATTTACTGTGCACTTACATTGTAAACAAAAGAGTGTATTACATATTTACTTTGTGAGAGTAGAAGACTCTGTGAAGTCTTGGACATAAACTGTAACTCTTTTGATTCATAGTGGAATTCAGCCAATAGGCTATCAGCCCGAGAGAGTAGACATAGGCTTGAGCTAAGCCGAACCACTATAATTCTTATGTCTTGATCTCTACTCTCTTAACTCTCTGATTGTGCTTATAGTTTTTCGTATATCACTCGTATATCCTGCTTCACACTCTGTGTATACTTCCGTAAAAGTTTTTAAAATCACCTATTCACCTCCTCTAGGTGATCACACTAGATCTTTCACTAAGTTTTTAATGAAATCCTTGCATGCAATCCTAAGGATCTGACTCACCTAAACATTTCAGAAAACCAAAGCTACACCATAAAACGAATTAAGAATTCCTGAACTATGAAGTTAGAGCACCACTTGCCTCAACTATAGCTTTTTGATCAAGGTAGAGGTGATCCTTTCTTAAGGTAGCAGCTTGGTAGCAACTCATGGCCGACTGAAGACTTTAAACTAAAGAGAGTTGAAGAGAAAATTTGAGGAAAATCTAAAGGAAATGAGAGTAAGGGAAGGTTAGTTTTATAGATGCGCCTCCCCTATCTTGGCTACACCATTTGGTAGCTTGGCTGTGCCATTTGGCATGATCCATAGCCGAGTTGTAAGGCGGACGGGCGTATGGGTAGTGCATATTGGAAGACAAGTAGCAAGGTGGAGAGGACACTTGGCGGAGGAGGCATGACAAATGGCAAGGTGACTTGTAGTGGGCTCTACAGTGTCTAGACAAGTGAAGGAAACCAAGCAAAGGCGAACTAGGCAGTGTGAGGTGAAGGCGGAGCATTGACATGTCATATAATGGTCATTTTGAGGTTGTCCTGGACTAATAAATGGCTTCCCGAGGCCCACTTAAGTTGGTTGTGCTCGGATTCAATATTTAAACTTGTATAACTCATATTGAGCATTTACACTTATTGTGTGTCCATTGCATGTTTTTTATCCTTGTCACTTGGCAATCGAACCCCTACATAGCTCATATGAGTTGTTCGGATTCAAGGATGTCACAAGAAGACCTCAAATATATTGAGAAGAAGAGGAATGAGTCCTTCAAAGAATATGCAATTAGATGGAAGAATTTGGCAGCTCAAATCAATCCAAAACCGGTAGATCATGAGTTGAGGACAGTGTATCAAAACTCTCTCTCATGGATTCAACACTTAGTTGCTGACCACGTCAATAGATACTTTCAACCAGCTCATCTCAATTGGAGAACAAATTGATATCGGATTGAGAAATAGGTGCTTCAATGACCCAGCTCCATCCAGCATAAAGTTTTCTTCCAATAAGGAAAAAAGAAGCTGCCACATAAGTCATCATGACATAAACTCATCTTAGCAATGGAGGCACCCTTAGGCCTCGTAGGTTCATGTTGCTGGTAAGCAACAACAAACTCCCTAATGCAAGCCTTTCCAAAGAAGAATAGTATCCCAAGTGCTAGCTATCCTATAAAAGAAAAACCTCTTATCATCGGAGCTTAAGCAGCCCGATTGCAAGAAGTTTTGTGACTATGACTCATCCAAGAAGTGTAACAATCACATGGGAGAGGTGATGCACTTAATTGATGAATGCAATGTCCTCAAGCACTGGATCTAGAACTTGATCAACAGTAAGGTATTCTCATTCCAAACCTCCTAACCTAATGTCCAAACTAATCCATTATTGAACCATGCCATGAATGTTGTTTTCTACTTAGATGTTGGTAAAAGGAAGGCCCTAAAGGTGCTCATAACCAATATTTATAGTAATTTGGTAAGGGCCGGTTATTATATAAAGGGTGAGATACTCCCCTCATCTACCATGAAGTAACAAGTCACTAAAATGGTAGAGGCCAGATCCGTCGTATACGCTGACCACATGGGAGTAGCTACAATTATCACTGCTCTTGTTATTATCCTTTCCTTAAAGATGTGCCATCACTAGAGTTCACCTTAGATGATAAAGGAATAGTGATCAATGTGGCCCTAACCAATGAAGGGATAATAAGCCTCTGACGGAACTAGGAAAGAAGTAATGGGATAAATCAATTTTGACATACAAATTGGCTTAGCCATGGTTAATATACTATTTCGGGTCATGAATATTTCACAGCATTCAACTTCTTGCTAAGCTGCCCATGGATTCATAATGCCGAATGCCTTGTCGTCAAGCCTACATTAAAGCTTTAAGTTTGTGATCAAAGGGAAGTTAATCATAGTACATGGTGAAGAAGATCATTGGATTTTTCATGAGATTGTAATATCTTATATTGAGTAAGAAGGAAAATTAAGTCAAGCTATCAGTCAATCAAACTTGTCTCGACCATACATTCGATGCGAGGTCTGATCACTCCGATCCTTGACACGTGAAAAGTCTAGGTCATGGTAGCTAAGGTAATGATTGGAAATGGTTATGCTCCTAGCAAATGACTTTGTAGAAAATGTCAAGGGATCTAGACACTCGTTCAAACTATTGGAAAGCCTCACACAATTAAACTTATGGTGGAAAAAATTCCGTTGTTATTAGCAAACCTGATGAAAGGAAGCCATAACTACTGCCAATCCAAGAGATATTTCCCTGTCCTGCAAAGATGATGTTCAACGATGAAGGAATAATTTATACTTTAGCCCTCACTCTCCCAATTGATCTAGATGAATTCACTTGGGTCTCTACTGCATTTGATGACCTCTAAGTATTTCAGACAAAGGAGGAGTCGTCCAAGGAGTAGGAGCGGGATCTACCCTTTAATTCTTTTTTTTTTAAGTTTTCATATAATCCCTTGTAGGGAACTTTCCCATGTTTTCCTAGGAGCGTTGTTTAGGGGCAAGATTTGCAATTTGAATTATGCAATTTTCCTTTCAATTAATGCAATTCATTTGAATTATTCGAATACAATTACAAATGATTTTGAGGATATGTTGGGGTACACCAAACCAACCCTCTAAGGACATCCAACATCAAAGATGCACATATCATTTATGGAGAATATTAAGGCTTGCGCTTCTTCACGTCCTTTTGCCTTATACTCGTTCTAAAAAAATCCTTTAAAAAATGAAATTTACAAAAAAAAAAAATTGAAAATGGTTGAGAAAATGTTAAACACATGCTAGATTAGCCTTGTGTGTTTTTTTTATGTGTTTACTTAATGTCTTAAAACACAATATATCCTTGTGAGTATATGCATTTTGTGCACCTAACTTTGTTTGACAAGAGACATTGCTTTCAAATGATATAGGGTACCTCATTGGCCGTCGGATTAGAGATTGCAAGAAGTGTCCAAACAAAGACAAGGATGGTGATGCAATGAAGCAGCTGAATTTGACAGAGCATGAAGATGCTAAGAGACGAATTGCTATAGTGACATCAAACTATAGGAATAAGTGGTTGGACACATGTGCCACAAATCACATTTGTGTGAATAAATACATATTCTTGTCCTACGAAAAGACTGAGGAAGAAGAGAAACTCTATGTGGTTAACTCCATAACAACAAATATTGCTTGAAACGGAAAGGTGACCTTGAAATCACATTTGATATGGATGTCACACTACTCAATGTGCTGCATGTACTAGAGATTCGAAGGAATCTTATTTCTAGCCCTATACTTATCAAGAAGGGTCTTAAAATTGTAATTGAATTTGACAAGTTTATACTTTCCAAAAAGGGGATGCATGTGGGCAAATGGTAATTATATAATTACTTGTTCAAAGCCAATATGGTTGTCATTGATGTAAACTCAAAATTCTTGCACCTAGCAAAAAAGAGGTCTTTGATTTACACTGTTGAGTCTCCTTATCTATGGTACGATAAATTAGGACATGTCAACTATATTATAATAAAAAAATGGCAAACTTGGGCTACTTCCCAAATTGAAGTTAGCTGCCCATTCCAAACATGGACTTGTGTTGAGGAAAAATTTGTTAACAAACCTATCAAAATTGTTGAAAGAATGAATATATACAATTAATTCATTGTGATTTATGTGATTTAAAGTTTGTAGAAAGTACAGGTGGAGAGAAATAATTCATCACTTTTATAAATGATTGTATTCGATTTTGCTATATTTATCGTTAACTCAAAAAAATGAAGATATAAACATGTTTGTCAAGTATAAAAACAAGATCGAGAATCAAATTTGTTAGAGGAAAATCTATCGATGATTTTAAAGATGACAAAACTCTACAACAAAAGGACAAAACTCTGTGATTTGACATGAAGACAAGTGGTTTGTCGTGACCAGATCTTTATGATTTGGAAGTAGCCAGATCTTTATCATCTGGAGAGATATCAAACTTGTATAGTTTGGAGGTTTTCAGATCTTTATCATCTAAAGCTTCTCAGATCTTTAACATCTGAAGGAAGTCAGGTCTTTAAGATCAGACGATATCAGACACGTATCGTCTGGAAAACAAATTTGGTAAAATCTAGGAAATCAGAATTATGACGACTATTTGAGTAAGAGGATATTCTTACGACTCTGATGTTCGTGGATTTCAGACAGCATATGTGTGGATCAACAAGATTGATTACTTCCAAGAATATGAAGTTTATTATTGGCATATTGGATTCTCTGAAGATCGGGTAATTGTGGCAAGTATTCACTTATGAAAACTAAGATCCTGATTGTATGGATGACCAGGATTGACAAACTCTTGACACTATCTGAAGATTGCTTGATATACTTCTGATTCTATCCAACGGGTCAATTGGAAGAATTTCTTTGGAAGGTGCCAACGGTCGTATTGGCATGAAGGAGTATTTAAGGGAGATATTTCAAGCTGTTATAAAAGAGACGAGAAGCTGACAAGAGTTTCAATCATAAGTTTAGAATTGTCCATTTACTGTGCGCCAATTGTAAACAAAAGAGTGTTACATATACTTGCTGTGAGAGCAGAAGACTTTGTGAAGTCTTAGAATTGATTTGTAACTCTTTTGATTCATAGTGGAATCTAGCCGATAGGTTGTCAGCCCAAGAGAGTGGACGTAGGCTTGAGCTAAGCCGAACCACTATAAACCTTGTGTCTTGATCTTCTCTCTTAACTCTCTGTGTGTGCTTACTGTTCTTCATATATCACTCACATACCACGCTTCACATTCTGTGTTTTACATACTTCCGTAAAAAAAAATTAAAATCACCTATTCATCCCCTCTAGGTGATCGCACTAGATCTTTCAATTGGTATCAGAGTCTTGTGCTTGTGTTTGAAGTGTTTTACTTCTAAGCTAAAGATCTATGTCTAGTGTGTTTGTATCAAGAGTGATGGAAGGACAAAACGTTGTCAAAGCACCTTACTTTGATGGAAAGAACTACAACATCTAAAAAAACAAACATTTCTGAGATCAAAAGATCCACTGGAATGGGATGTTGTTGAAAGAGGAGTAAATCCCAAATCTGCATCAAATTCAGAGAGGAATGATGTAGAAGCTGGAGAGATGAATCAAGTTGAATTCATCAGAAGACAACACATTGATGCTAAAACTATTTATTCATTATATTGTGCTTTGTCTCCTATAGAATATAATCGTATCTCTTCTTGTGCAACAGCCCAAGAAATATGGGAAAGGTTGAACATCACTTTTGAAGGAACTGACAGAGTCAAGGAGACAAGAATTAACATTCTACTTGGTCAATACGAAACCTTCAAAATGAAACCTGGAGAAAGCATTTCTGATATGTTCAGTCACTTCACAGAGATTGTCAACGGTCTTGCATATCAAGATCAAATTATTTCTGGACCAATGAAAGTGAACAAGTTACTTCATGGACTCTCAAGTGAATGGGACCAAGTGAAAATCACTATCAGAGAGACATAGAGGATTCAACCTCTATCTGTTAATGAGCTGATTGGAACTCTCCAATCTTACGAAGTGAAAAGATATAATGAACAATCATACTTGAAAGGTAAGAAATCTATAGCCTTAAAATCTAATGAAGAATTTCATGATGCAGGATCAAATGAAACTTTGGATGATGAAGAAATGACTCTTCTAATGAAGAAATTCAAGAAATTGAACAATAGAGAAAGAAGATTCAACTCAGGAAATTCGAGCTCTCAAAATTCCCAGAAAAGACAACCTGAGCAAAATTTTCAAAGAAGATAGCCCAGACAAAACCTTCAGAACAGGTAGTCTTGGAACAAAGAATCCAACAATGAAGTAACATGTTACAACTGCAAGCAGAAAGGACATATTAAACCCAATTGTCCTTTACTAAAGTGAAGCAATGGGAGGAATGAAAAACATAAGAAAGCACTCATATCAGAATCCTGGAGTGATGCTGACAGTGATGATGAATTTGGGAACATCTGCTTGATGGCACGATCAAATTTGGATTCAGAAGCAAGTTCTGATTCAGACTCAGATCAAGATGATGAGGTCAGTAACTTCCAAATTTATGTAAAAGTATCTAAAATACATTAATGAGTTATGCTCAAGTCTGGAATCTTCTCTAAAAGAATTTCTGAGCTAAAGAATGACAACTTGGGACTTCATAAGCAGGAAAATGTTTGGTCTGAAAAATTTTAAAGCTTAAGTGAAAAACTAGCTGCTACGAAGGAGAAGTCCAATTCTCTTGACTTCTCCTTCGTCGCAGGTTGTTTGTCTCAAAGCAGATTTTTTAAATCTTTCAAAGAAGTTTTCAAATGGTTCTGAAAAGCTTGATAAACTTCTTTCAATTCAAAGATCTTATTTTAATAAAGCCGGTTTGGGTATGACCCTTGAAACTATTTCTTCGATTGATTTTCTAAAGGTGAAGGAAAGGCTTGAGCGAAAATCTTCAAAGACTGTTTACAAAAATCATTTTCAAAAAGTTTTTATGAAGCATGTTGGAAGACATTCTTTGAAGTGCTCCAACTGCAATAGCTCAGAACATCTTGAAAAAGATTGTCCTCTGTTGAGAAGATCAGTGAAGAAAAACTGGTCGAACTTTGCTTGTACTAACTATACTGGACCCAAGAAAATCTGGGTACCAAAGAAAAAGTGAGTATTCTTCTTGTTAACAGGTTACCATCAAGAGCAAAACAAAATGGTACCTGGACAGTGAATGTTCAAGGCACATGACAGGTGATTCAAGCTGCTTTGTTAAGCTAATCAAAACAGAAAGAGGGAAAGTGTCTTTTGGAGGTAAAAGCAAAGGAAAGATAGTTGGTTGTGGAACTGTGCAAATTGAAAATCTGATTTTCAAGGATGTTTCTTTGGTGAAAGTTTAAAGTATAATCTTATCAGTATTAGTCAATTGTGTGATGCCGGTTACAAAATTCAGTTTCAAGAAGGTATATGCTATGGTTCTTGTAAGGAAACTTCACAATCCTTCTCGGGTAAGCGTCATGGAAATATCTATCTACTTGATATGAATCAAGATAGTTCGCAATGTTTGTTATATGTTCAGGATGAGATAAATCTATGGCATAGAAGACTTGGACATGCTAACATGAAACAGATTGCTAAGACCTCCTCCAAGAAGATTGTTCGTGGCCTTCCAAGATTGGCTTTTCAAAAGAACAACACTTGCACATCCTGTGTGTTGGGAAAACAAGTCAGAAGTTCTTACAAGTTGATAAATCAAGTATCAACTGACCATGTTTTACAGCTGCTTCACATGGACCTGTTTAGACCTACTCGATCTCAGAGTATTAGAGGGAAGACTTATTGTTTGGTAATTGTTGATGATTACTCTCGGTTTACATGGGTTTATTTCTTGGCAAGTAAGTCAGATGCTATTTCTTACTTCTCCAAGTTTACCAAGAAAGTTCAAAATGAGAAAGGTTATACTATTTCACTAATTCGTATCGATCATGGAAGAGAATTTGAGAACCAAGATTTTGCCAAGTTTTGTGATGATATAGGGATTCAACATGTGTTTCATCTCCATATACGCCTGAACAAAATGGAGTTGTGGAAAAGAAGAACAGGTGATTACAAGAGATGGCCAGAACTCTGCTTATAGAAAATTACATGCCTTCTCAATTATGGGCTGAAGCTGTATCTACAGCGTGTTACATCATCAATAGAGTTTACCTCAGGCCTATCCTTGAAAAGATGCCTTATGAGATCTACAAGGATAAGAAACCTATTGTTTCCTACTTTCATATTTTTGGTTGCAATTGTTTTATATTGAAGAATCCTAATGACAATGTTCGTAAGTTTGATATGAAGTCAGATGAAGGAATCTTTCTGGGATACTCCATGATAAGCAAAGCCTACAGAGTCTTTAACAAAAGGACTCAAACTGTGGAAGAATCAATGAATGTCAAGTTTCATGAAGATACTCGACTACATTCACTTCAACTACAACTTGATATTCCAAATCACTTCAAGACTTCTCAACCATGAATTCTCACGAGGAAACTTAACAACTAGAAGACGAAACTCTATTAGCTGAGACCAGAAGATTTATTCGTTCAAATTGGAGACATAAGTCCAATCATCCAACTGAACTTATCATTGGTGATCTTAATGAAGGAGTTCGAACAAGGGCACAAAGACACGAAGAATCCAGTGCAGTAGCACTCGTGTCTGAAGTTGAACCAAAAGGTATAGATGATGCTCTACTTGATGAAAGTTGGATTGAGGCTATGCAGGATGAGCTCAGACAGTTTGCAATCAATGATGTTTGGGAGCTAGTCCCAAAACCAAAAGGAAAATCCATCATTGGAGCCAAATGGGTGTTCAGAAACAAATTGGATGAAGAAGGCAAAGTTGTCAGAAACAAAGCCAGACTGGTTGCAAAAGGATACTCTCAGCAAGAAGGAATTGACTATGATGAAACTTATGCACCAGTAGTAAGGTTAGAAGCTATTCGACTATTGCTTGCCTTTGCCTGTTACAAAATTTCAGGTTGTTCCAAATGGATGTCAAAAGTGCATTCCTGAATGGATTCATACAAGATGAAGTGTATGTAAAGCAACCTCCTGGTTTTGAATATCCAAAGAAGCCAGACCATGTGTACAAACTAAAGAAGACACTTTATGGTCTGAAACAAGCTCCTAGAGCCTGGTATGAAAGGTTAAGTAAATTCTTACTTGAGAATGGTTTTTAGAAAGGCAAAGTAGATATAACTTTGATTGTCAAGACTGAGGGCAAAGATTTTCTTTTAGTTCAAATATATGTTGATGATATCGTCTTTGGTTGCTCAAATGAAATACTTTGCAAGAATTTTTCAAAAGTGATGCAGGATGAGTTCGAAATGGGAAAATTGACATTTTTCCTGGGTTTGCAAGTCAAACAATCTGAGGAAGGAATTTTTATTCACCAAGAAAAGTATGCCAGGGAGATTATGTCAAAATTTGGCTTGGAAAATTGCAAAAAGACAGAGACGCCTATGTCAAGTACTTTGAAACTTGATGAAGACATCGATGGGAAACAAGTTGATCAGAGACTTTACAGGAGTATGATTGGATCTCTGTTATTTCTAATAGCATCTAGACCTGACATCTTGTTTAGTGTATGTCTATGTGCTAGATATCAATCCAATCCAAAGGAGTCAAATCTTAGTGCTGTGAAGAGAATTATAAAGTATGTGGCAAATACTTCAAAATTTGGATTATGGTATCCAAAAGATGGGGACTTCACTTTACTCAGATATTCAGACGCTGATTTAGCAGGCTGCAAGCTAAATAGAAAGAGTACTTCAGGTACTTGTCAGCTGCTTGGGGAACGACTCATCTCACGGTTATCAAGAAAGCAACACAATGTTGCTCTTTCAACAACATAGTCAGAATACGTTGCTCTTGGAAGTTCCTGTCCACAGATTTTATGGATGAAGCAACAACTGCGTGACTTCAAAATTTCGAGGTCATGTATTCAAATCAGATGTGATAGTACCAGTGCTATGGATCTAACTAAGAATCCTATCTTACACTCTAGAGCAAAGCACATTGAAATTCGACATCACTTTATACAGGATCATGTAGAGAAAAAGGATGTCAAAGTCACCTTCATTGATTCTAAGAATCGACTTGCAGATATCTTTACAAAGGTATTGGATAAGAATTGCTTCGAATTCATTCGAAGCAAGCTGACTATCTTATCTCCCGATGATTAAGCTCAGATCGTACATGCTTCAGATCTTACGATACTTCAGATCTTGTGCTACTTCAGATCTTACAATGTTTAGATCTTACAAGGTTCAGATCTTACGAGGTTTGGATCTTACATAACTCAGACGGTCCAAGTCTCAATATACTATCATCTATGATATCTTATGACTCAGGACTTTATGATATGAAATTTCTCGCCACAAATTCATGAGGTAAAACGTATCTTTATTTTTAGTATGTTAAGGTATGATCATTACTTAACGAATATTTTACTTGCCTCTTTGAATCGTTGTGTGATATATGCATCCCTTGATTGCTGAATCGTTGTTTTGGAAATTTTATTTTCTAAAAATACAGTTATCTTTTGAATTTCGAAAGGCACTCTTTTACTCCTTAAACCGATTGGGATTTTACCTTTTCGCTTAAAATCTCTTCGCTTTTTCTAAAACCCTAGTTCCGAAAAAGCTTTCAACTTTTTACTTGATTCAAACGAAGAACATCTCTTCGACTGCAACAATGTCTGCTCCTAGGAAATCCTCTCAACTTGCCACCAAGAAATTTGAGAAAGGATGTGCTGGACCGACTCACTTTGACCTCACTGAAGAGTCTCCATCTGCTGAGGCCATCAACAAGCAACGGTTACACCACCTTCGAAAACTAGGGTTCATGACACCATTCCCCCGAAGAAGAAGAATCCGAAACTTCTTTTTTCTTTCTACAAGAGGATGATAGAGAACAAAGCCTCTATCAGTGTCATTCGAGATTTTATGTTGTCCAATGGCTTCACAAACGAGCAAAATTTTCTGAGGCAAATGGAGGTTGCACCACCACATACTGCTGATCACATACGCAAAAACGTTCCTATTGATCCTAGATTTCATACTTCATCCAATTTTGAGCCAAGGGATGAAGATGAAAAAATGTTTGTCAATTTTCAACGAAGGAAAGGGATAGCAGCCAATGCGCCTGGCAAGGCAAACAAGCTCTTTCGATCAAAGGACCACAAACTGACTTACAATAGGATGGTAGAACGAGGGGTGATGAGTCCTCATTCTGTGAATTTTAATTTTCTCGACTCAGTTCAACTTCCACTAAGGCGATTTCTTCAGTACAATCGCTTAGACCAACTCTGTGAGGACTCCACCCCTGCGTATCTTGAGTTGAATGCCTATTTTTACTCCAACCTATCTTTCCCAAATCGACACAGTCTTCAGTATATAGTGGCAGATAGGACTGTGACAGTGGATGTAGATGATCTAGCAAAAATTCTGGGTACCGTCAAGAACAGTTTTATTCCTGTTGAGAAATCTGCCCAGGAAGTCTTCCAGTTTCTAAGCACAGATAAGTGTTCCTCCTGGCCAATTACCTATTCAAAAACTGACAGCTATTTATGTCCTACTTCATAAGATCATTATCAACTACCTACGTCCAAAGGCAACTTCGCGTACAGATGTTTCTAAGTCGGAAGCCCGACTGATGTTTGCCATTATGAATATCCGCAAGTTTTCCTCTACCTACATGATCTTATACCAGATTTCTCGAGTGTCTCAGAAGGACAAGGGACAGTTACCTTATGCTTCCTTGGTGACTCGGATTTTCAAACACTTTCACATTCCATTGCCAACATCTCTTTGTGCTAACAGACTTGCCCCGATCTCAATGGGACATACAATGGTTGTAAAGATGAAATTGCCTGATCTGCCTCTTGGATCCAGTTCCAAGTCCACTCCAATGAGGCAAGTTAAGGGTGAATCTTCTGTTAGCAAGAGGAAAGGTAAGGAGCCAATGGCTGAGGCACCTCCATCCCAACGCAAGAAGTTTTCCCTTGATGAAGAATTTGAGAAAGAATTTGAGCCCACAGGGGAAGGATTGGCGATAACCTCCCCTGGTTTGTCATTTAGTACATCTGATAGTTCCTGGAATGAGAAACTTGTTGAACAGATCTCTACCGCAGAGGCAGAGAAGAGAGGAATAGAGGAAGAAGAGGAGAGAGAGGTTGTAGAAATAGAGAAAAAGAAAGAACGAGAGAAAGAGAATGAGGATGAGGATGAGGATGAAGAGGGTGACAGTTCCTCTATGCTGTCGATACATGAATCTTCCCCAACAACTGTTGAGACAAGGGGCGTAGCAACAGAGGTCGTCCATTCTAAAGGGATGCCCACCGCATTTGAGATAGGGGGAGCTAGAAAAGACGGTGGTTCTTCAGAATTTCCTCCCACTCCTGTTACTCCAACAACTACTGCACCTGCTGGACCTAGTACTCCCAGCATTCCAATCACTCAGCTGCAACCACTTATGGATATGCTGTCTGCTCTGACCACTAAAGTTGATCAATTACAACTTATGTAGACATAGCAGGGAGGAGTGCTTCAACAGCTTTTTCAGCAACTTAGTCAGATCGCTGTATTGGATAGTCTTGATGAAATCAAGCAATCGATTAAGAAGCTGGAGCAGACTGTGCAGTCGTTGGATAATCTTCATTTTGTCTGTGTTCAACCTTCCTCTTAAACTTTTTGATTATGACAAAAAAGGGGAGAACAGTGCAGATTTTGCCTTTGACTTGTCTTTGACTTGACTTTGTGTGGATATTTTTAATGTGGATGGACAATTGCTTGATTGGATGATTGACGGATGGATGTTTCGTGATGCTAAATGATTGCATTGGTTGTGATATTATTTTCTGTTTGATGACAGGGACACATAAGGATATTGTTTAGACTAACTTTGTCTTATGGATGCAGATTATATAGAGAGGATTATGTTTTATATCTACTTATGAGATATTATTTTTATCTAACACCTTGTGTTGCAGAACATATTTCCAAAATCTGCAAGATCGTTTTGTCATCATAAAAAAGGGAGAGATTGTTAGAGGAAAATCTATCGATGATTTTGAAAATGACAAAACTCTACGACAAAAGGACAAAACTCTGTGATTTGACATGAAGACAAGTGGTTTGTCATGACCAGATCTTTATGATCTAGAAGTAGCCAGATCTTTATCATATGGAGAGATATTAGACTTGTATAGTCTAGAGGCTTTCAGATCTTTATCATCTGAAGGGTTTCAGATCTTTATCATCTGGAGGTTTTCAAATCTTTATTATCTGAAGGTTCTCAGATCTTTAACATCTGAAGGAAGTCAGATCTTTAAGATCTGACGGTATCAGACACGTATCCTTTGGAAAATAGATTTGGTAAAATTTAGGAAGTCGAAATTATGATGACTGTTTGAGTAAGAGGATATTCTTACGACTCTGATGCTCGTGGATTTCAAACAGCATATGTGTAGATCAACAAGATTGATTACTTCCAAGAATATGAAGTTTATTATTGGCATATTGGATTATCTGAATATCGGGTAATTGTGGCAAGTATTCACTTATGGAAACTAACATCCTGATTGTATGGGCGACCGGGATTGACGGACTCTTGACATTATCTGAAGATTGCTTGATATACTTCTGATTCTGTCCAATGGGTCGATTGGAAGAATTCCTTTAGAATGTGCCAACGATCGCATTGGCATGAATGAGTATTTAAGGGAGATATTTCAAGCTATTGAAGAAAAGACGAGAAGCTGACAAGAGTTTAATTCATAAGTTTAGAATTGTCCATTTATTGTGCGCCAATTGTAAACAAAAGAGTGTTACACATACTTGCTATGAGAGCATAAGACTTTGTGAAGTCTTGAATTGATCTGTAACTCTTTTGATTCATAGTGGAATCTAGCTGATAGGCTGTCAGCCCGAGAGAGTGGACGTAGGCTTGAGCTAAGCTGAACTACTGTAAACCTTGTGTTCTGATCTTCTCTCTTAACTCTCTATTTGTGTTTATAGTTCTTCCTATATCACTCGTATATCACGCTTCACACGCTGTGTTTTACATACTTCCGCAAAATATTTTAAAATCACCTATTCACCCCCTCTAGGTAATCACAATAGATCTTTCAAAGTCGAATGGTTTCGATAATTTTTAGAGGATGTTATATTATGGATAGAACCAATGCCTTCGAGATGCATTCACTATGACAACCAAGTAACGATTCCAAGGATAGAGAACATGATATATAATGGTAAGTTTAGACACATTCATCGTACACATAATACTATAAAGCACTTGCTCTCAAATAAAATCAATTCTTTGAACTTCATGAAGTCAAAGAAAAATATTGCAAATCTGATCACAAAAGATTTGTCAAGAAAGTGAGTAAACTATGCATCAAGAGGAATAGGATTAAAGGGCATTAACCCAATAGATAGGTTCAAGTGTAGAAACCTAATTTAGCGCTTGAAGATCCCATGGACTAGGTTTAATAGGACAATGTAAATTTTAGAAATTGTAGTATACACATTGTTTCTCATTCCTATGATCCATATTTCAAGGGTACACTATATGCTTAACATTGTTTATAGTTAGGAATACTATACTCAAGTGAGGTATGGTATAATACTTTTAATAGGAATGCACAAATAAGTGTGGAGCTAATCGACTTTATTAAAATCTCTAAAAGCTGGATTTGATAAAGCACACATGAATCTTTAGAGGTTCACAATTGAAAGAATGAACACAATAGATAATCAATCTTGATTTGGAGATATATCGTACGAGGTCTATTCTGTGGGCTAACACCAACGACCGGCTATTCAAGACCTAGTTCACTAATTGGATAAGTTTATCCGATGGGCTTCCACTAAAAAAGGTTCAAAGTTAAAACTACCTCTTTGTGATGAATGCATTTCCACATCCATACTTATAATTAATTTAGTCAAAATATTTTGTTCATCCATTAATGTGGTGGATTGTTGTATTTATGATGAGTTAATAGACCAGCGAAAATGAATAAATCAAGATATGTTGTTTATGTTCACGTATCTCATTAACTCACGTATATCTAGAATTTATGTATCTCTTGGATTCATATATTTACGTAATTCTTCTTTCATGTATCTTCTAGATTTTTGTATCTATCTAATTCATGGTTCATAACTGTTTTTTTTTTGTTGGTAAATTAAGCTTTGTATAGATTTTACCAACTGTGATGTACAATGCTACAAAAATCTAGGTACAACAAAACCTTACACTCAAAGTGTTGACAACACCAATGAGTGGAAGGGTACCAAGATTACATGATATCAACAACAAAAAGCCCAAAACAATCGGGCAAATGATGAAAGAGTTAGACATTCAAAAAGATAATTGGATCAACTCCCCAACACATTTGCATTTGTCTGTTCCTTTGAGAATCAAACACTGGTCGGAGTGAGGTGGCTTTATATGGTTCATAAACTGTTTATGTACATAAAAAAAAACTCTATAAATAAACTTGAAATTTACATTCTAAGAATAACTTAGAAGAAAACACATCCACATCTCATCTCTTTAAATTTCTCAAAGTTTGCTGGTTTCAAGTAGTGTTTTACAAAGTCATGTTCATATAGTGTTGATAACAGGTTAGAGGTGTTGTATCTAGGGAGGAGAAGTTCATGAAGCTACTTAACATATTGGTGGAAATTAATCGTCTTAAGAAGATTCAGTTAACCATACCTTACCTCCAATTACTAGTTTATTTTTTCTTCACTCTCTTAAATTAATTTTCTGGTGACGAAAAACATTGTTATAAATTCTTCCGCCAATACATCTTCTTCTTCTTCTTCTTCTTCTTCTTCTTCTTCTACAAAACTGTCTAAAAATCGATCCCTTGATTTGTCTGAATTCCTTAGCAATTAATTCCTTTTGTGTGAAAATTTTAATGCTTTTATTGAGTGTGATGCATGAGTGTATGCCATGTGATGATGAAGGGAACCGAGCCACGAAGGAGGATTAGAGGGCCATGGAGGAGGATTAGAGGACCCTAAAGATCACTCTTAGTTTCTATCCTAAGTTTTGTTAGTTTTAGTATTTGGATTCAAGATTAAATTTAATCACATACTTAATCTTTACTCGAATAATTTTAGGGATATGATTAGTCTAAAATTGATAATCAAGGTGTAGATTTAATTCAATAGTCTAGACATCATTTTAAAAGAAAAGGTAAAAAATGATAGTAACTAGTTTAGTTGAAGCTAGGAATCACCTCAAATTATCGAACATGTAACATGGGTTAAATCGTGTTTCATCTAGAGATTGGATGAGCATGGAGAGCACTAACTGTCTTAGATCATGTGGAGCCTCGAGCTAAGATATATAGTCAAGGATTACCGCAGAGAATTCTTATTTGTCCAAAGGATTCAAAATATCTATGTTTTCCATCTTAAGATAGGAAAGTCTCTAAAATCAACCTCATGGAGATCATGTCCCGAGGTTTGTAATGACGCTCACAAGGCATTGTATCTCAAGACTCATACTATGTAATGATCTTTGCCCGACAATGTATCGAATTGCTTTTCATACTTTAGACATAACCTACATTTCGTTGCCACTTTTGATGTCCTTGTTAGTATCCTTTTATGTCATTTCCTTGATTTTTTTTCTTATTTCGTTTAGCTTAGTTGGATGGTTAGGGCATGTACTAGAATCATAATAAACACATAAGCATAGTATGATCACTTAGTGGACAATAACTCTAGGACTCATAATTATAAAAAATTACACGTGTCACTTAGATAACAAATCAATCGAGTTAGCGAGTCCCTCATTTGATAGGATTATCATAGGTTAACCAATTAAAATGAACCTTCCAATGTCATGCGTGTGAGGATTTGGGACAACTGCATCGAATTGAGGACTATTGGTCCATCTTCTGCAATACCTCTATTCTTTCTTTCCAAATGCGAAGACCGCCACAGGAGGGTCTCAATAAATGGCCAGCCAAGTGACCCGGATTTGGAATCGCCCAAGGCTGGGCTGCTATGCACGAGCCGTCAACCTAGTTCAAAACTAAGATAAATACTACGGCAAGGGGGCACGCCTATCTAGGACGACGACCTAGCAGCAAGAGGTGGCATTTAGTCGACGTGGTGGCCGCGTTGGCTGATGCATGTTGTACTAGAGGAGAGAGCGAATATGTGTCTAGGGTTTTGTTTGGGTTTATTAGAAAAATTAACTTAAAATATAAGGATATTTTTGGTGGTTTTTTTTAATGATGAAAAACCTAAGACAAAATTAACATAAAATATCTCAATTATCTAAGAAAATATCTACAAATAGCATAACTTTCTAAACATTAAAATAAAATTAAAAAGAAATCGCGACAAAAATGACAACGTCACGAATTTCGTACATAGTGAACAACGTTAACTAAGATCGAGTATGATTCTCTTTTGTACAAAATGCAGGAACTTACTCAGATGCAGTGGGGGTACTCTTAAGATTCGCTTCCATAGATAGACCCATTGATGTCACTGGCTTCAACTTATTACCCAGAAATTGGGGATCTTCAGCATCGGTCTTTAGTCAAACAATGAGTTTTTCCATCCATTATTTTTCTCCATGGCCATTGATAGAATGAAGATGTCTGTATGTGGTTTTGCCCTGGCGGTTGGCACCGCAGTTCAACTCTGATATCTGAATCCATGAGCAAAACACATCAAAAGTGCCGACAGTTTTTCGAAAAGCCTTCAAGTTTGATCTTCAGTAGAGGAACCAGGTTTGTTCGTAATTATCGCACACATCTCTCTAAATGTGAGCTTCAATTGTAATTTAGCTCATATTGGTGGCAAAAGGGTGACTTCACTACTGGGTCTCAGAGAAGTTCAACTTCTTTATTCAAGACCCTTAGTGCTTATCCGCAATTTTCCACCTACAAGGTCCTTTTCGTGAGATTCACTGAATCCTGTAGTCATAAAAGAACTTATAAACAGGGCCTGTCATGTTACATTTCTTTCAACTTTACTTCTAGATTGGTGAGGCCGGAGAAGAGAATCTGAAGGTGTATCCGTGAAAGATTTTTGTGGGATATCATGCATGACTTGTATCCGGTTATAATTTGCATGACTTGACCCAAATATGCTTTCACACCAGACACAATAATGATAACAAAATATCAAATCGTCTTCATTTTTGCGCCTTCAACACCCAGAACATTGATGACAAGCATATTCTTCTGGCATTTTTTTATACAATTATGTTAATTCTACATTATTGTGTTGTTATGGGACATTTCCGTTTGTAACATCAACTTTCTTCTGCCTTTCCTTTCAAAAGGAAAGCATGGGAACCTGTTAAACCGCCTGATTAGTTTTTTTGTTTCACTCAATAAATGAACGACAGAAGTCTTTTTTGTCTTCAAGTGTATCTCTAAATTGTCAAAAGTTGTCATCCATGCAAGGACAGGTGAGCATACTGGTCCCAAAACTGACTTCGTTGTTGCGTGTTTTGCCAGTGAACAAGCAATGACCTGAAAGCTGCATCTCCTCTAGCTTCTTTCTCTTGCCTAGGCGTCAGGTCAACGCTCTTAACCTCCCCCATAATTAGAATATATATCAACCCAAATTCAGCCTTCCTCTCCAACCAATTCTGAAACCATCACTCCAGAGTCTCTATCTGCTGAAAATATGTGCTCATTTGGTAAGCCTGCAGGTGATGGATCAACAGAGAAACTTGAGAATGGGAAGAAGAGGCTTCTACCTAGGAGAGGTCATATTAAGGTTCTGATCTTATCTGATGTTATAAAGATGCTAAATAAGCTGCTCTTTCGAAGAAAGAAAGAAGCGCCTGCCCACGTCAATTGATCAGCCGCACGTTGGCCATTTGATCCGAATCCCTCGAAAATATAGATGTTCCAGCGTATCTTCACGATCCCGCTTTTGCTTCCCCCTTGCCATGTCAACTCCAGGTCCTTTTTATCTTTTTCATTGTACTTTTGCAGAATAATGCACCACCTTCGACCTTTTACTTGCGAGTTGCTTTCTTAGTGTACATTCTCACGACTCTCAAGCTGCTTTCTCCGTGATCATCGGACGTTCCTCGGAGTGTTGTGGATGAACTTTTAATGTGAAGCGTTATCTCTTTATTGTACGCACTTAAACTATCTAACGGCCACCTTTCTATAGTTGTGTTCGTTCTAGCAATGACCTCTTGCACCAAAAGATGATGCCATTATCTAATTTTCAACGTTCTTGCGTAGATGTCTTGAGGCATATCGCCTGTCAAGACACGTGAAATAATTCGATAAATATGTAATGAATATCAAAATGACTATAGATCGTCAGATTTGGCAAGATGGATAACCTGGTTACTTAATAAGATCCCATGAGTTATATGATGTCAAGTGATTTTCTATGTATAGAGTTTGTGAAAGCTATGTCTAAATGGACATATAATTTTCGTGTACGATCATGTTAAGAACTCGAAATTATTTTGAGGTGTGGTAGACATGCAAAGTTGACAGATGTCGTCAAGCATTAGTGACTAGCCACTGCTTCTTGTCTAACCGGAGGAGTTTGGCAAATGCAAGGGGGAAAAACATAGTTCTGTCGATCGTTCGATATTATGTTATGGGAGGAGCGAAGAAATACAAGGAAGGGGGTATTCTGATGTTTTTGTCAGGTTGCGATATCATTATACTTCGGGAATGCGAAAGAAGCTCAAACAAAAGAAGCATTCACGGAGATATGCTTACGAATTGGCAGAAAGTATCCATTCGCATTGTTAGCAGTACCTATTCCTGGAGATGGAAGAAATGCTTGGAAATGGATGGCTTCGGGAAAGAAATAATGAATTCTCCAAACCGCAGGCCAAAAGGGCTTAAATTTCGGCAAAAGGACTTGAATCCTTTAAATTAAACTATTAAACTAACATTCTAAATTTATCTTTTGAGAGATTGACACATTGTCACAAAGGTCATTTTTCCCATACTCTTTTTCCTCTGTTTCAATTTTCACCTTTTTCCTTTCTACTCTATTCTATCTCTCTCCAAAATGTACTAGTTTTCTTAAGAGCATTTAAACTAGCGTTATTTCCCAATGCATTTTTCAATTACAGTTTACCAAGTTATTGAGATTTCGTAAATGCCCTTCAGTCTAAAGTTTTTTTGCATGCATGCAAGGATTCTTTCCAAGCACTCTCTCAAACACACCCAAAGAGCTCGCATCAGGGAAGTCATCAATTGAAGTTCGATTGTAATGTCCCTCTCCTCTAAATTTTGGTCCCATCGACTTGAGGTTGAGAGAGCTTGTTGACGGCAAGGGAGAAGGCTGGTGGGAGCACACTCCCCGTAGTTGATTTCCATAACGGTAGGTCATTGGAAAGGCAGAGTATCTGGCAAATTCAAGTGGCAATTGTATGTGATGAACAACTTAATTAAAAGTGAGAGCAAAACACCCACGACGCCGATTAGGATGAAATTCATAGCATCCTAGCTATCATAACTAGTCGATTTTACCACATTATCATTATTAAATTGGGTACCCATCGCATTAAACGCTCTCTTGTCCACCTCTCCTCTTTTCCTTGCTTCTCCTTCTTGAGGAGACCCCGCTAGCTTCGTGCGTTTGCCTAAATAAGAGGACACAAGAATGGTTTTCTAGAAAATTGGTCGGATGACGATCGAAGTGGTTTAGTTGTGAGCACATGGAAAGTTTACTGAATTTGACAATTGAAATTGGGATTAAAAGCTGAATGAAAGTGGCATGAAAATTACGCCGCGAAAAGGTAAATTTTAGCTTTCACTCTTATTTGTTTTGAGTTAGAATTCTCCCTCAAATAAGGTACTGCTTGATTTGATTCATTGAATGCTTAAAGAAGAGAGATTGTCGCTATAGTAATTGGTTTACATAAGCACCCAATATCCTCTTGGCCATATTAGTTTTCCCTCTACATTTCCCAACATTTTGTAATGCAATGAATACAATCGATCATCTACTTGATGCAATTGTATCTCTACTCATTCGCTAAACATCAGTCCAACTTCTTAACGTGTATTCAAGTGATATAAACAAAACATCGTTACCAAGAAGAGACATTATCTCATTGTCCATAAAACGAAAGAATTACCCAGAAGTCTGATCCTGAGCCGCGACACGAGTACGAATACGAGTGGCCCCTGGTTACACTATTGTACAGGGATGCGCCACCATTAACGCATTCAGATGAAGTTCCCATCCTTCAAGAAGCCTACAAATGTGCACAAGCACAAGCACACAGCAAGAAAGAAGAAGAAACATGGCAGAGGATGTCGCGAGGTAATACAGATGGAACTGCTCGTCTGCTTCTACCCGTGCACTGATGATCACTACCAGAACGAATCCTATCAATGAAGTGCGATTCGCCTTATTGACTCAGCCCTGAGCTGCCTTTCTGTCTGTCAAAGCCATACTACACAAATATACGTGTACCATGAGATGCATGAATTCAAAAAACTCTCCCGATAAACGGTGGCAATTACACCTGCAGGCTGCAGCTAATCGAGAATATGAGCTAGCGTTATATTTGAAGAATGTCTTCTGGTTCATAGTTTATAGCCCTTTACTCGGCTCCTGAATCTCTATAGCTGTTCTAGACAGGCTAGCCTCAAGTTCGTCAAGTTCATTAGTATCCAGCTCGTCATCATCCTCAATCAAAAGGACTTCACCTGCGCCAACTTCCGTTGATGAGGCACTAGGTCCCTCTCCAACCGAATCGCCATCCACCTGAAATTTTAGAAGACATTATATGGCATGGACTGCTCAATGGAGATCAAACACCAGATTTGACAAAATTTGCCAAGTGGATAGACACCACCATGTTCAATCTATAAGGCAATAACTAACTATAAGAAGAGGAATAGATCACAACTCTTCGGGTCTCATAAGCAGAGCTCTTATCAAGAACAAGAAATGTGAGGCACTCACAAGCAAGATGGATATAAAGTTTCTAGGAAACTCCATTAAGCCAAAGGTTTCAAATGAAAATTCGCACCTGCTTTTTAATGGCACGAGATTGTTCCTCTCTCAAGTGCTTTTCACATGCCTCAACATCATCAACAAACAAGCTTGAATCGGACAGGAATAGCTCGCGGCCACTGAGAAGCGTACAAAGAAATTCCGTGTAATTAGCATTCAGAATATCTCGCTCTTCAATCCAACACAAAACTGATACCCATGCCCATGCACATGAGCACACGGTGCCAGCACAAGAATAGAATGACAACAAAACACGCAATTGGCAAGTGAAAGCGAGATACAGGCTGCATGACAGGTGATTTGCATCCGGTGCAACACTCGTATGCATACATCAGAAGAAAGTAGAGTACCTCATCCGGTCATTCTTAGCCCTCTCTTCTATAAGGGCCGCTAAGCGAGCGTCTCTCTCTGCAATCTTTTTCTTCTTCCATATCGCAAACAATTCGGGAGTCAAAGGAGTCAAAGTAGTCAATTTGGCACGCTGCAACCCAAAAACAGACACCCATTGAACACAACATTTCAATATGAGGAAAAAAGAAAAAGACAAAAAAGTTACCGATGGCCACTGCTTCAATGCCGGCAAACTCAAGTCCATAGAAAAACACAGAGATCAATCAAGATGAGCACAGAAATTGACGACTTACCTGATTCTCTATTTCCTCCTCGAGGGGTGTCTTTTCGCTCTCTTCCTCGAGCAAAGCTTTCATTTGGGATTTCAGGACATATCCAGGAGGAAGTGCATGCCTGTAGTGGCAGTCTTTCCCACCATTTGGACAAACCCAGAACCAACCATACTGTTTCTTCTCCACTGCTTCCAAAAAATACTTGCACACCTTCACATTTTACAGAAAAAGAACAGCAGTCATGTTCTAACAAGACCAAGAACAGAGACGAGCCAATTTTGCCTGTTTCATTTATGTGATAAACTTCCTTCAGTCACACTATTACTAAAGATTGCCACGGATTTTGCCATGTATCATCCTTACTAATTACAAATTCTATGTGCTTTCTGAGGTGGTAAATCACTGCTCTCTCAAGAAATGGTAAAGGAACGGATTCCATCTCTTCTAGGCAAATTACTACATGCCTGCAACATTTTCCTGAAACTTGACATCCTACGTAAAGATCGATGAAAAGCTTATTCTTGTTCAGGGAACACCAAGAAAAGAGCTTAATATAAAGACAAGTTGGTACAGAATAGACATTACATCTATAAAGTTCATGAAATCCTTACAATATCAGTAGGCTTATTCTGCTTATACTCCTTGTTCTTCGACTCAACAACCTTCTCCAAAGTCTCTTGGTCCCACTCCTCCATTGTACCTGAAGTCAAGAAAATAAAACCAGAACATTGCTACAAATTATACACAATAAGTGAATACTAGTAAAGTCAAATTAAGCTGAGCTTACAATGACAGTATAAGTCACATAGAAATAGGAAGTTAATCATTACCATCATCCCGTTTGTCACTGTAAATATCAATCTTTTCTCCTTTGCGCTGAACATTCAAATCGTGAGAAAATTTGCACTTGAAACCTTTAGCACACTGCCCTGCCTTGTAGAACTCACAAACGATGGACTTGGGATCAACACCTGATCAACCCTCCATTCATTACTGAATCAGTCTTAACTCGTTCACGCTTCAGAGTAACAAGATCCAAAGGCGTGAAAAGCTGGGAGATATTACCAACAGGCACTTTGGGCTGGCTCACAGCAATCTTAAATAAGTCGCTGAGCTCCTTGTCTTTCGCCTTACTTTCTTCCTTCTTCTTCTGAAAGGAGAAAAAAGGGAAAAGTCCTTTATAATCAAATCGGCAGAAATGTGCTGCCTTTGCTATTCCGACTCCACTTTTCATGGAAATTAATGCAAGAGCTCACTCAAATCTATCGAACCTCTCAAACCTATACTTCTCTTATTGAAACATGATTGGCAACCCTAAGCTATTGTTAGTACACAGAAAGGGAACCGTCCTCTCTTTGATAGACAGAATAAACAGTTGCACATTCAATTTCGAAACGTAGAAGAGCCCTCAATTGGTACCAAATCAAATAATTGTGGGTTTGAATCCTCCCACCCGTTCACCTAGTTGCGAGTTTCCTTACATGTATTGGGTGTCTTGACAATTATTTTGTTCATATGTAATTGAGCTTCACACGATTAAGGCCTTTGGTCACTTCGATCTCGTGTCACGTAATTGATCATGAATAAATTCTGGCCTTCCGTAATATCAGACACCATTTTTAGCTCGGCGTCTACTTTGCATCAACCGACTCTCCTGAGATAAATCAGAGTTACAACAGCGGAAACACTTAGAGAAGAAGATTTACGATCGGACCTTAGCGGCAGTCTTTGAAGGGTCGGGTTTGGGCTGCACGGACTGCTGGAGGGTCTGCACGTACTTCTGGACGTTCTTGCTCTTGTTCTTGTTCTTGAGCCCGAAGGTCTTGTCCTCGACCATCTTCTGCTTCTTCGCCACATCGGCTTTCTTCGCAGCCTGCTTCGGCGGCATCCCTCGATCTTGTCCGCATCAATCGACCGGACTTTCTTGGAATCAGCTTCCGCTTTTGAGTTTAGTGAGGCTTTCTCCGATGGAGCGTCCACCAAAACGCAGAGGAGAAGCCGTGAACGAGTGACTGATCGCTTTTTAAACCTCGGACAGTATCCAGAAGCTACGTGTAAGTGTTGCGTTGGCAGTTTGAAATTGCCAAACGTGCTATTGCGACTTTCCACGTGGCAGCTTTTCAGGGGGTGGGGGGTCCCACGAGCGTTCTCCCCGTCAAAGGTTTTGAAGAAGCACTTTGGTTTATGCTGCTCGCCGGCGCAAGGTGGCGCATATCGGTGGCCTTGCGGTACTGTGTTGGACGGACCGATGCAGATTTGTGCCCGGAAGGAGCGAGAAAATCATCCTGTTTCATCGACCGAACGATGATCCCCTGCCCTGTATCGTGCTTTCTTTGATGTCTCAATCGATTAATGATCGTCGACCCATGTGAATGAACCGTGCTTGAGTGATTGGTTTATACTAAGAAACCCATGGAAGCATTGAATTTATGTCTGACACGACTAACTTCCATGTATGTATGCATATCGCCACATTCATATTCATTGAATTACATGAAGATGGTAGACATCTAACACAAATTAAGCGTGATGAAAATATCAACTACTGGATATATCGCATTTAACATGGATGCTTCATCATTCAATTGATTTTTGTCCAGAATTTGTCAAATCAGTCACAGGTTACTGATAATATAATTAGCCTTTCTCATTAGGAGCAAATCTTGCGCTCTCGATAAGAAAATTAATGCCGTCAAACCTTCATAGGCGATGGCTTTAATTTGAGACTCAAATTGAGAATTGTTTCTGCGACACTAAGCATCATCCTCCGATGCTAATGCTTCGTTCGTTTCATGAAAAATAACTTTCAGAAATATATTTTCTGAATTTTTCAACGTTTGTTTCACGAAAAAAAAAGAATAGTCAAGAAAAAGATTTTCCACCGATAAAAAAAAACACCTTCAAAAGTGGGGAAAATATTTTTCGCTTTTTTTAAAGAAAAAAATATTTTATATCTTCTTTGTTTACCTTTAAATATCGCAACCTCTAGCAGCGTGTCTTGACCTTGCTCGAGGTCAGCAAGCCATCAATTTTTGAAAGCAAGCTCGTAGCCTCTATAGGCGAGCTCAAGGCTTACCTTGGATTGACAAGTTCATGACCTTTTATGGCAAGCCGAGAGCTCATGAGAGCCTAGCGAAGCTTGTGGCCGACGACAGTCAATGTATAACAAAAAAAAGGAAAAACTTTAAAAATCTATTTTTATAATTTTCCTTAAGTTTCAAACGAACATTTGAAAATATGATCACTTTTTAGAAAAATTATTTCTTGGAAAATATTTTCCAAAAATGCTATATTTTTCGTAAAACGAACGGAGCGTAAATATTAGGTTTAGACATAACAAAGTGATATGAAACAGTCGAAACTTAAACAAATGTAAATTGTGCCAACTCTTTTTCACCCAACTACAACAATGTCAATAAGTCAAGCAACTATAAGCCAAATTTGAACTTTGAAATCTGATTTGCCATATGTTGAATTTATCTCAAGTGTCCTTAAACATATTTTCCATTATTTCACATAATCTTCAAGTCTCTCCAATCAATCATCTTGTATAAAATGTCCTATTAAAGTACAAACTAGTACATATATGATTGCAAGAATTTAAGGAAAATCACAGGATTGTTTAGTCATATAGATTGACAAAATATTTTTAAAATCAATGATATCTTTGAGTTGGGTTTGTATGTTTGGATTTCCATGAACTTGATCTATGTACAAAATTGTTTTGACGTGAATTTCTTACTTCTTGCTAATCTCGAGTTGGGTTAGGCAAAGATTGGAGTGACTTGAAACCATCATGAAGCCTAAGAGGACATTTAAGCCTAACTATGTGCCACCTAAACACTAAAGTATCAAGTTATGAGCAACACATTGGGCCAAGCAAAATCCTCTAATTAATGAGGATGATTCTTTAATTAATGATATTTGCTTGATGGCCAAAAAAATGAGGTTATATAAATAAGGATGGCCACTCTTTGAATGAGTCACTTCCACACCTCTTCTCTTCTCCTTTCCACTCCTCCTCACATGCCGCCTCTGCTCTCCACTCCACTTCTCTCACTCTCTCTCTGAACAGTTCATTGTTGTCGATAAGCTTGAGTTAGCACTCGTCAAGGTGAGTAAGTTATCCTAAAAGCTATGTAAGGTGATCTCTCTTGGTGCTCGGCATGGCAAGGGACCATGTGGATGGTTGTCCAATAGTGTTGTCCTTGTGTAATGGATGGCATGTTAGATTATATTGGGTCGAGAATCCAAAAGAGATTCGATGACGACTCCCACCAAAGGTCGGGAAGGGTTTCTATTTGAGGAGATAGGAACCGCCCTTGTGAGATGATACAAGGATGCCGCCGAGTATCAATGATACCCCCTCGTCATACGGGGATGCCCTCACGTGGTGGTTAGGGAATGCCGCGGAGTTACGGAGCCTAGTCGTGTACTACGCGATGATCCCACTTGAAGGTAGTCCACCAAGAAAGTTCCAAGGGGAATGCTAGGAATCATCAATTCATGCATGTGCTTTGCATTGATATTGTTTGATCGTTGGCATGTTTCCAGTTTCGAGTTGAGTTCCTAAGTAGTTTTCTCAACTCAGGGCTATGATACTTATTCATTGGGCATAGGCTTACTCCTTTTTTTCTTATCCTTTTAAAGATAAGAGATGGATTAGGAAGTTCAAGTCAGGTTCGAGACAGCATTAACCATAGAGACTATCAATCATGACATGGTTGATGTCGAGGAGAACGTGACCTATTGATGCTACAACACCATAGTTTGGGTAGACGTAGGTCTCAATGATTGGATCCCTCATGTGTACCGGTGTTGACATATTTTCTTTGATGGAGACTTAGTGGGTTCAATCCGAAGTTTCCACGGCCCACCGGGGTTCCAGTGAAGAGATGATGTCAATCTCGATCCATTGGACCAAGACGACTCCACTTAAGGATCAATTTTGGAGTAGAGACCTAGGATCCCCACCCGCAAGATGGGCATTTTTGGTGTTTTGATGGCAACGTAAAAATCACTAATGTAAAGAAGACTAGTGAGGTAATGAGATGAAGTTTTCTATGATCTGGGTTGTTGAGTGTGATTGTATGTGTTCATGCTTTCTCTTGTGCTAAACAAGAAGAAAGAATACTAAAATGAGCTTAAGAAAAGGGCGGGTGACTTGGGGCGTCACATCCTCATAGTGAATCTAGCCACAAGTCCCTATATAAGGAAGAATCGGGTCCGAGTTTGCTACAACGCACATCACATAAATCATGCCACAAGCATCACAATTTATGAACTAGCGAGGATATGCATTCGGTTCCATTATGCACGTCTCATATCATGCATAATACGGTTGAATCAAAGGCCATGCAATCTAGAGTTTTTTTTTAAAATCTAACCATGAATTTCAACTCTAATCATGCACATCACATACCATGAACAATTCAACTAAAACCATAGCCATGCAACCTAGAATTTTTCACATACTAACTAGCCCTAACCATGCATAAACTTCCAAGCAATTCTCATAAAATAGTTCATATGCAAGTAGACACTAACTCAACTAGAACATGAAAGAAAGCTCGTTTGATTCGCAGGCCGAACTGAGAATTTCTTGAATTATAAAATTACACACTACTTGCCTTTAACACCATGAATTTCCAAGCAAAGGGCGGCAAGAACTCTTGTGGCATCAACTTGCCACATGGTATGGAGAAGAAGAACTAGAATTAAGAAAGTATCGAGTAAGATGTTGTGATCCAAAGAAGAAGATGGAAGGGGTGCCTTCTAATAATTTCCCTTCCCCTCCACTAGCCAAACAAGTGGCATGCATGCCCTTGTCTTCGCTACTGGCCATGCCAAGGCACATCCGCCATATGGAGCCATGGAAGAGGCTGGTTGGGAAACCTTTATGCCCAAGGACAGCCGGTGGTTGGCTTCTAGGACAAGCTTGGATAAGACTAGATGGAAACTTATAGAACAAGCTCAAAATGATGAAGGTGGAAAGCTTGTAAAATAAGTCGAATGGACTAGAGTGGGCGACAAGTTTGGCAGTAAACTAGGCAGAAAAAGCTAGGTAGTAGTGGTTGGCTAGTCGAGCGGCCTAGCAATGGCCTTCAATGGGTGGACATGATGGTCAGCGTAGAGTCGTCCTTCCATTCCGGGGTTATCCAAAATATTTAGTAGCATTGGGGTCCTTTGTGACTCAATGTACTTTAAATCGATTTTAAGCTGGAAGAGCTCACAATAGGCATTGGTTCTCAATAAATATTCATCAAGCATCATTGGCAATTGTCATTTTCAATTGAGTCCTTAATTACCTATTTGGAAATTCAAATTCAAGGATGTCACGGCAAAAATGTTTCATGATGGTTTGAGGCATGATATAAAAAGCCAGCTAATACCTCTAAATCTTAAGGATTGCAATGAGTTATATGAACATACTTAATTGATAGAATTTGACTTTGTGGAGCGGGCTAAAGCAACAACTTATTGAGAGCGACCTTTTCATCACATACTTCGCTCAAATCCTCGCCATGATATGAGATCAATACAAGGAGAAAAGTGGTCTTTTGTCTCAAACAAGAAAAAAAAACAATAAAGGGCCTGAGTACATGAAGAGCAATAAGTTGACATCTCAAAAAGGGACATATCCAATGTGATAAAGGAGGCACGATAACTCTCTTTGTTGGGAAAAACTTGGAATATGTTTTGGTTGCAGTCAATAAGGGCACATGATAAGGAACTACCCCCTAGTGGTGGCAACCACCAACTCATAATGGAACCCAACCACAAGGAGGCTTCCAAAGACCATCAGCTTAGGGATGAGTTGATGCAATCAGGCAAGAAGAGGTGGAAAATCTAATACCGTGATCTTAGAATAGCACAACAAAAGCATGGTGGGTCCATAACCTATCATGACCTACTTGACCCTTGAGGGGACGATAATAAGGTATATTTTAAGGTACCGCTCATAAAGAGATCCGAATCAACTTCCCTAAAAGACGACTCAAATGCATCATCTAAATATAATCTAATTCGGCTGTTCAGCGATCATGGGCTCTCCCAATCCCATACCACATGTGACATTTGGGTGTTTCAATTTTAAGGATTCTTTAGCATCTTATATATTTTCAGGAGGCACCACTAGTCTGTTGGGGTCATTTAGAAACTAATCAAGATGGGAGAGTGTTGTCTCGATTCCTACGGAACCAAAGACTCTAGGTTTGATATCCCAGCGGAGTCACCAAGCTATCACGACCCACCTAAACCTTAAGGGGACGACAATAGGGTAGATTTAATCCAAATTGGAATCCCTAAAAAATGGCTTGAACGCATCGTTTAATTGTAATTCGATTCGATTCACAAATTATAAGAAAAAGCTCTCCCAAATTTATACCTTGCGTAACATTTGGGTGTTCCGATTTTAAGGATTATTAGCAACCTACATATTTTTATGAGTTGCCATTAGCTTGTTGGGGCCGGCTAGAAACCAATTGAGACGCGAAAGTGTCGTCTCAATTCCTACGGAACAAGAGAATTTGGATCCGATCCCCAGCAAAGTCACTAGGAAGTCGCAACCCACCCAACCCTCGAGGAGAGGACACTAAGGTACATTTAGAAATATCACTCATAAAAAGATCAAAATCGACGTCCCTAAATGACGACTCGAATGCATCATCTAATCGTCATTCAATTCAGCTCATCAATCCATAGCTCACATAACATTTTGGTGTTGTAGTTCTAAGGATTATTTACCAACCTACATATTTCTAGGATTTTCCACTAGCCTATTGAAGTCAACTAAAAATCAATCAAGACGTGGGATTGTTGTATTGATTCTTGCAGAATTAGAGAATCTAAGTTCGATCCCCAGCAGAGTCCTTGAGCTATCATGATCCACCCTATCCTTCGGGGAAGGACAATAGGGTTAATTTAAAGGTACCGCTCGCAAAAAAATCATAAATCAATGTTCTAAAAGACGGCTCGAATGCATCCATTAATCGTAGTTCAATTCGCTTCATCAATGACAACTATGGGCTCTTCTAAGCCCATACTATGTGTGATATTTTGGTATTTTAATTTTAAGGATTCTTTAGCAACATACATATTTCTATGACTCACCACTAGTATGTTGAGGCCAACTAGAAACCAATCGGGACATAGGAGTACCGTCTTGATTTCTTGTAGAATCAGAGAATTTGGGTTTGACCCCCAAAGGAGTCGCCAAGCTGTCACAATCCACCTAACTCTCAGGGGAGGACAATAGGGTAGATTTGAAGGCACCACTTGTAAAGAGATCCAAATCAGCTTGCCTATGGTTCGAACGCATTGTCTTCCAATTCAACTCATTAATTATGAGCATAGACTCTCCAAAACCCATACTTCACGTGACATTTGAGTGTTTCCATTTTAAGGATTCTTTAGTAGCGTAGATATTTCTAGGAATCGCCACTAGTCTGTTAGAGCCAACTAGAAACCAATCAAGACACGAGAGTGTTGTTTCAATTCCTACAAAACTAGAGATTTTAGGATACAAGAAATTGCTTACACTAGCATTTCTATTAGCACCATTTTAGTACCTAACTAGTTGGTTATTTAACCTAAGATAGTCATGCACTCTTACTCGTCATTTAAATACCTATAAGGTCAGTCAAAGTCATTAAATGTCCATACAATTAATTTTGTGAAATAATTTCATGCAAGTTTAAGCTAAAACTAGACTAATCTAAGATAAAAAAAAATTAAGAAATGATCTATCGAAATATAGTCAAAAACTAAACACTCAAATTATTGAAATGCAATGCAATAAACACTTAAGAAAATAAATGCGACTATCTAAGTACATGAAAGTAAAATTTGCAACTTGTCAAGTAATGAATAATTCATTACCTCTTTATAAGCCTCAAGATATGATCCCTCAAAAGTTGGCTATTGAAAAGTAAAATGAGTCTAAACCTAATAAATTGATTAGGTGGAGCCTAAATTAGACTATATTAATCATTCATTAGAATATGATGCTAAGTCTAAATAGATTTTATCAAATGAAGTGCATACTAATTGATCTGAATATATTTAAACTAGCATAATCCTTATGAACTTAGGCTAGACTTCTACAAAATTAAGACCGAAATGGATATCGGTCTAACATTATCAACTCCCGTAGGAGCACCCTCTTGATCGCCATCATAAGCCAAGACCCATGGATAGTCAGCTTTGTCATTCAAACATCAATTTAATGTATTCAATCAAAACAAAGCACTAGCAACATCCATATTAATCTAATCAAATTACCTCTAGGCTCGGCCCACCCGACCCACTTGCCGACCCAGCAACCCGACCTCTCTTTTGTGCAACTGTCACCGAATGCAGAAGCAACAGCAATGAGTTCCCCTAGGCACTTTGTCACCAACCACCGACAACTAGTGCGATTGGTAGCAGCGAGTTGAACTCCCAAGACCAACCCTAGCAACGATCCACCTCGACTAGCCATCAACAAACATACTATGAACTTAGAGCCCAAGCAAAACGAGAATGTGAACGACAATGGAGATTACAATAACGATGAAATTATGAAAAACAAACCAAAACAAAGCAAAAGCAATATTTCAACATTCAAGCCTTCAGCTCATGGAAAAAGAAAGAAACATAGGAGTATCTAGCTTCAACATTTCGGCAAACACATGGGGGGCATCGGTCAGGGAGAAGACTCCAATTCGAATAGTTCCTACTTGGCTTGAAAATGATGGCATAGGGGTTTACTCAAGACAAACCAAACGTTTGTCGGCCGCTAATCCTCTTCTTGAGCTGAGATGCTCATATCACATGGTTGAATCAACATGTACATATGTATAAAAGGGGGAACCTACCAACAGGTGGTGGCGAGCTTAATCATAAGGGTGGTGCTAGCCAAGAGTCATTGATTGGCGTTATCAAAAGTGGCACGCAAGACTTTGAGGGCCGCTTTTGGGAAAACCACTGAGCCCCCTCCTTTCTCCTCGTCTTCCTCTCTATTTCTTCTTTCTTCCTCATATTATTTTTCCTGCTCTCCTTCCCAACTCCCCTCCCCATTTTATTTTCCCAAAGGCCCTGTATCTGCCTCTATCACTTCTATCTTTTCTCTCTTCTATTTTTTTCCTTTTTTCCCCATGTTTTCTTCTTTTTTTTCCTTCCCTTGTTTCTTCTCACTCTTCTTTCCCCCTCTTTTCCTAAAGCCCCTATCTCTTCCCCCCGTCACTTCTCCTTTTTTTTCCTCTTCTTACTTGTGTGTCAAATGGCTTTCTCTTTCGATTAAATTAATTAAATTAATTTTTTTTAGAAAAATATGTTTGGTCTTCCCATCACCTCTGGTCATGTCACATACGTCAATCCCTTATTGTTCTTTTTCTTTTTTAATTCTTAATTAACTAATTATTAGTTTTTTATTTAAAATTTTTTCGAAGATATTTCAAATTGTAATTAGTAGTAACTTTCTTAAAGTTAGCCTAAAAAATAACTTACTTATGACATCTTGAATTTTCGATCTCGTCTTGATAAAATGAAATAGGCTTTTCACCGACGCGCCTATGGTTCTTTTTTTCGAAACTGATCACTCGCGAGTTAACTAACCTATCAGGTGAAGCCATCAAGGGATATAATCGAGATAAAATCCCTAAAAGTTACCTGGTAAGTTGGATTGTACTAGAATCACGTTTTGGTGGATTTTAACCATGAAATTGAACTCGGAATGGGGAATTGAACGTTGGAGCTTGTCACAATTTATTTTTAGAACCTCGTCTCATCTTTTGAAAAAGTTCTGTCGAGCCTAGAATTTTGCGGAGAAAATTCAATTGGAAGAATTTTTGGAAATTTGGAGAGGCCTCTTTAGTTGGATTTTTGGTTACCAAATTGAGTTATATCGTGGATAAATGGTGAAAATTTGTATGGGCTGATCAAGGGGTCTATTTGTTCTCCAAAATACTTTGTTTTGTGAATATTTGAGAAGAATTCAATCATTGGAGGACTCATGGACTTTAGGGGTAGAAGACTTTGTGGCATTACACTTGAGTGCATGAGATATTTGTAGAAGACCACCATTGGCCACAAGATAGACTTGCTTGGCAAGTTGTCTTCCCCCTTTCATCCTCCCATGTGTAGCTTCCTTCCCCCTCAAGAGAAGCCAACTTCTTCTTCTTCCTCCTCATACGTTTCTGCTCCATTTGTTTCTCATGCCTCCCCCTTACTGTGCGAGCTTCACTGCTGGTCTAGTTCAGCCTCTTCCAAGCCTTCTTTGGAGTCGTTGTAGGCTTACGCTTTGGTCGCCTTAGTGTCACTGTCATCATGGACTTGTCAACTCGTTAATCAAGCAAGTTATCTCCCTAATCTTTTCTTAGGTTGCCATTACACTTAGGGTGTTAGATTGGTGTTGATAAGTATTAGGTTGGATTGACACTAGTGAGGATGGTTTAGTTTAATTTAGTGATTTTCTCTAGAATATGTTTACTATACTCTCTATGTTTGCCATTTTTGTGGATCGAAATATGATGAGCCAATTTTGCATGGAAAATCCAGCCTTTCGCCTCACGTCTCAAGACAACAGAGGATGAAGAGTTTTTTTTTAGGACGAGAACCATGGTGCAATCTTTAAGGTCAATTCCTTCTTGAAAAATGTTTTAGACATCTTCACATATAACATATTTTACCCAAGATTGTATGGATTTAAAAGAATAATATTTCAACTTCGTTTAAAGAAAAATAGAACCCTTGTTTTTGCTAAAATTTGTGATCTTTTGATGTTCAATGGATTTTTATCAACTCTTAGGTTCCAAATTTTGAAAGAGTTACTTCGCAAAAAGTAACTATGTTTGTGATATTTTGATCTTTTTTCTTTTTATCAACCTTGTTTTTGGTTTGGTGATTGTTCTTGATATAGTGCTTGCTGGATAGTGCATATATTGGTGATATGGTTGGTTTGTGGCATGCTTATAACTCATGCGTGATGATATGTGATGCCTAGTGAAAGATGATGTGTTGTGTTGAGGGAACCAAATGTGTGGCAAGCGAGTAAAGGACTAAGTGCTACACGATAACATAACTTCGTGGGAACCACCTCTAGAATCTTGTATTGTTGTTTTATGTGGTAAAAAAACTAAGCCTGAGGCATTTTTACGCAAACTACCCTGAGGTGTTTTTACACAGGCTGCCCTAAGGCATGTTTACACGGAGTTTAGTTGAGCTTGACGAGGCCAATTGTCACACACCTAAGGCATGAACCTACGCAGGTTGTGGCTAGTTGCACACCTGAGGTGCAAACTTTACGCGGGTTGTGGTGAGGACTTGAGGCGTGTTTACACAAGTCGAGAAACATCGGAACGTCGAATTGAACCATTGATATGATGAGCCTGATTATGGGACGAAATTGTGTGACATGGAATGGGACGTGCCATAATGATTTGGCCTTATAATCGGGACCTTTGTGAGTATTTGATAATTGATGTGCGATGTTCTAGTTGTTAAAGATGTTTGCTTTATGCATATGTATATGAGTTTTATTGATGTGTAGGGAGGTGTTGCGACAAGGTAAGGATTATATAATGTGTGTTAGGCTACCTCTAGGTGAATTTCTTCCTAATCGAGGCTTAGGGTATGACTTGCTGAGATATTGTCTCAACCCGTTGTGGTTTACAATTTTACAGGTCCCTAGATGGAGGTGTGTCACGTGCAAGACGGGGTCCCATAGGTGAAGGATTTTGAGCAAACCTTTTTGGTGGACCCGAAGCCCATTGCTGTAGATCCCGGAGTTTAGATAGCTCAATAACCCCTTTTTGCTTTAGTCTCTTATGTATATAAATCCGGGGTTGTTTATAAAATATGTTTTGTGTAAATTGGTTGTCATGCTTTTATATCCCATGTTTGATTGCTGTATGAAGATTGTTTAATTTGTTTTTGCATGTGCATAATCGATTGGGTCAGCGACGCGTCCTGGGATCGTCGCAATTTAGACGACCACCGAGGGATGTGCGCATTCTCGAGGTTTAGGGCGTGACATTACCAGACTAGCGAATTTAGGTGTCAAAATAACCCAGAAGTCCCAAGATCAACCATCCAAAGTATTAGACGATATGTTACAATCTTGTTCAATCAACCTTAAGGGCAGTTGTAATAGACACCTAGAATTAGCAAAGTTCACCTATGATAATAGTTATTAACCAAGTATCAAGCTAGCTCCATTTGAGGTGCTATATGGAAAGACTTGTAGAATTCTAGTGTGTTAGAACGAAGTTGAGGAGGGAAAATCCACAATCAACGCAAATAGCTCGGAGTCGACAAAAAGAGCTATGTGGATGAATGCCGGAGATCACTAAAGTTTCATGTAAGCGACCATATGTTTCTTAGAGTATCACCAATGAAAAGTGTGTCATGTTTAAAGAAGAAAGGCAAGTTAAGTCTGACAGAAGTCAACTTATTCGAAATCCTTTAAAGGATCGGAGAAATGGCTTATCATTTGACATTACCGCCAAAACAATCCGACATGCACTATGTATTTTCACACGTTTATGTTGTAAGTCCGATCCTATGCATGTGTTGAATTTTAAAACAGCCGACATAGACACAATAGTAACCTATGTCGAGGAACCTATACAAATCCTAAATCAAAGGAAGCAAGTTATGAGGAATAAGGTCATTCCTTTGGTGAAGGTCTTATGGCAATACCATAATATGGAGGAAGCCACGTGAGAAAGTGAGGATACCATGAGGGGCAAGTATTATCATCTCTTTGATTGGTCAAGTATGTATAAATTTAAAAATTGGAATTTTTAAGTGGAGAGAAATGTGACATTTGGGAAAAGTCAATCTTAATTTAACAATCATTGATGTGAATTGGCCAAGATCACCTACGTTGGTTGCGAAGATCAATCGTGGGATCAAACCAATTGGCTGTGTGAATCAGTTGTGAAATCACTTGTGCTGGTCAGAAGGATCAACTATAGAATAGCTTATGCTAGTCGCAAGTGTTGGTCACGGGATTACTCACATCGACCACGTAAATCACAGGTGGGATCGCTTACATAAGTCTTAAGAATAAGTTGTGAGATCTCCCGAATTAGTCGCGTAAATCAACCCTGGGATCATTGAATTGGTCATAGGAATTAACCTTAAGATTGGTTGTCACGAATCGACCATTTATTAGTTGTGGATTGATTATGGATCAATCATGCATCAGTCGTGGATCAACCTAGGAGTAGTCTGAAAGTTGTTGGTGTATTGTGCATGGATCAATTAAGAATCACTTGAGGATCATCAATGCATTATTAATGGACTAGTTAGAAATCATCTGAGAGATGTTCAGGCGATTATCATGGATTGACCGAGGGTTGTTTAGTCATCTATTATGGATCGGTCATTAATAATCAATCAATGGTCAATGGCTAACCATGAATCCATCCACTCGACCATGTACTGGCCATGGATCGACCACGAACTAACCATGAATTAGCCATGCCTGACCACGGACTTGCCACGGACTGGCCATGAATTGAACATGCTCGGCCATGGATTAGTAAAGCCTGACCATACCATCGGTTGTGGACCGACCATGAGTTGGTCTTGCTTTACTACTATGGGTGTCAAATGGGTGGGTCGGTTGGGTAATAAATGGTCCGACCCGTATTGACCTATTTAACATGTTTTGACCCATTTTCATACAATACAATTTTGGCAACCCATACCCGACCTGTATTGTTGAAACAATTCCACATTTAAATTATTAAAATATTTTTATGCAATATGATTTATTTAATAATTTTTCTATTTTTTAAATTTTCCAAATTTTAATTATTTTAAAATATATTTTAACTTTTTTGCTTTTTCCACTTCCAGTCGCCGGAGCCTAGTGGGCTCATCCCTCGCCTTCTAGCCAACAACAAACTTAGAAAGAGAAAAAAAGGAAAATAAAAAATCAAATTTTTATTTTTAGAAAATTAAATAATTAGAATATCATAATTTTCATAGTCTAAAGTTGACTTGTTAATAACATTTAAATTATTTGTTAATAATACATAAAATTAATTAGGTAACTCATTTAAGACCCATTTAAAACACATTTAAGATTCATTAGGTTATCAAGTGACTCATTTAAGATCCATTTAACTTTTTAAAATACCTCATTTATGAGCCTCATTATCAAATATGAGTTAAAATATGATTTTGTTTTACCCATTTTACCACCTCTACTCACCATATACCCCTCCAACTCAATTACTACTTCTTAGGCAACCTAGACCATAGGCTCACATTGTTTTCTAATTGTGGCCAGTGATCCAATAGGCATTAAATAGTATTGGTTACACCCTTAACTCATTATTCCAACTCATTACCTTAAACTTAAGCTATATGGAGCATTTGACCTTAATTGGAAAATCCATTTCTTCTTGGCCAAGTTAGACTATTTCATTAGGTCACTTGTACACTAAATATAATTAATGTAATCCAAGGGATATTATGTCTAAATCTAGGCAATTAAATGTACTCGTCACATTTTCTAACTTCTAAGCCAAGCAAATTCATTAGACCCTTTAAGATAAGGATCAACATTAGATAACGATTGACTAAATCCAAGTCATTTAATGAAGGATGCCACCTCTTACTTCTTCTTGACCAAGTAATGAAAGGTGATTGGGCCACTCAAACTAGGAACACTCGACAAAATCCTAGGCTCATTAATATCCAAATCTTAAGCTCTTAATAAACTAAGTCACATGGATGATTAGTGACCAAGTGCTTAGGACCATTATTAAACTAAAGGACACTTAAATTATTTTAGATTGCGTTTGGTCGATCAGATAAAAATCATGATAGGATATGTTTTATCCTATCTCGTGTTTGGTAGTTGTCTAGAATATGATAAGGTTGAATATAAAAGGGATATAAACTGAATAAAAAAATCCGAGGAAGAGGATGGGGTAAGGTTGGATAGGATATCTTTTATCCGAAACATCAAATCCTAAGCTTTTGCTCTTTCTCCGCCGTTCTCCCACATACGACTCCAACTTAAGTTGACCACCTCAATCCACTAACGACCGTCGTCCACCTCCACCGCTTGATCGCTGCCGACCGCCAGCGTCCTTTGAGTGCTAGCACCAGTCACCGCCGTCCTCCGACTGCCTGATGTCACCAACCGCCAACTGTCATCGCCCTACCTCTGCCGCTAACCCTGATTGACAGCGCCAACCATCGACCACCGCCACCCGACCTCCGTAGGCCACCGCCACCGCCCAACCATAGCTGGCAGCATTCGGCCGTTCGTGAACAAGACGAAAAAATACAAAAATTTATGGATCGTACCAAACGCATTCCTATTCTTTTTCTATTATACCAAACGCCTTATTTTTTTTAGAAATTATTCTAGGGAGTAGAAATAGAAAGAACTATTTCTAAAAAAGAAAAAATATTCCCCAGAACAAAAAAGTCACCATTCGCACCTTTTCTCTCCTAGTCTCTATGGTATATTTTTTAGCATTCTTTTGCAAATAATAATGTGAACACATATTTTATTGGGATTTCGAATTTATTATGGTGACAAGCTTACGGTGCTTTCAATTTATTTTGTTGTTGCATGGGACCATTTGCAAAAGTGATATTAAAGGAATTAGTTGTTGTCATTTTGATTCTTAGCCATGTTATAAGAAAATTTTGAACAAAGACTCAAAATGAAGTCATTTTTCAAAAGATGGTCTAACCTAATTTTATTATAAATAAGGACTTAAAATAGTTAACCTTACTCTCATTTAAGAGCCTAGCAAGGGGTAACCGAAATAGGGCATTTTTCTTCAAAACAAAAATTCCATTACTCTATATTGTTTTGGATGATTTTGTGAATATTAAACCTACAAATTTGTACTTACCTAATGTTATTATTTTTAAAATATCTGAATGTAAATCCGTAGTTCACCAAACGATAGATTAGATAAGATACAATGATATCCGACTTTAAATCCGTAGTTCATCAAATAGTAGATTGGCTAGAATATGACGATATCCGATTTTAAATCCGTAGTTCACCAAATAGTGGATGTGATATGAAGAAATCATCTTATATTATCCTATCCTATCCAATCCTATCCCGTTAAGAAATCCGGACTACCAAACGTAGCTTTAGAGTGCTTTTTAAACCATTAGATTATAGAGGTGTTAGAGCATTATTGGGCCATCTAAGACCCACAAATTAATAAGAGCAATAATGGAGATCAAGGTGAGGCTTATATTAGGGGAGCCATTCATGCTCAAGGAACCTGTAAGCTCTCTCTTCCTCTCTTCTCATGCCTTCTCTCTCTCTCACTTACGCCCAATCTTCTCTTACACCATCTCTTTCTCCCGATCACTAGCCGTCTCCTTACTGCCCATTTTGTTGTGTACATGTATTAAGGTAACAAACCTTGATAAGTAAGTGAAACCTCTAGAGGCAAAAATAAGTTAATCCACTTAGTACTCTTGATGTGGTGAGAGCTTATGTGGATACTAGTTTGATGCATTGACTTTACATGTGCTTACATGTGACCGAGTGTGCTATGATGAGATAAGCTTTTAAACTATGATACTTGTATGTATGTATGTATGTATGTATGTATGTATGTATGTATGATGTGATTTGTTAAAGGCATGTACATGAATTACCGTCAACCTTGTGAGTGGTCCAACGTGCCTTGAGTATAGTTGGGATGCCCCCGTTGAGGATGCATGAACGTGCTTGTTAGAAGATGTAAGGACATCTCAAGAAGAGTTTCAGGATGCCGTCGGGAGTAGGCGATGCCCCATTCAGGGATAGGAGGACCCCAAGTCAGAAAATTTTGGGATGTCGATGAGTGTCATGCCTCTATTATAGAATACTGAGAACCGAAGGGATGAATTCCATGCATATTGCATGCCCTTGACTAATTCTTTGTAATGTGTGAGCATCTAGGGGTCATAAGGGTTAGAATGGGACAAGCCGAAGTGGGCATTCTTTGCATTAGTTGCATGAAATATGAACTAACTTTGCTAGTGATCGATCATCGATTCACGTTCACATCAAATCAAGCAATAAGCCGATCTCCCATCTTAATGCTTGAGAATTTTATTTATTGAGTTTCAACTCACTATTGTATTATTTTTATAAGTTTTCAAGATTGATGTGGAACTTCCTACTTGATTTGGTATACCAATAATCATAGAGATGACCAGTCATGACGTGATGGGCGTCGATAAATAGGTAACTTGCTTGTGGTACGATGCCACCTTGTGGGTAGAAGTGGGCTTGGACAATTGAGTCTTCCAAACTACTCGACTCCGTTCGTACTCTTTGATGGATATCTTGTCAGTCCTCTTCAAGGGTTCTGTGGGCTGCCAAGGTTCCAATGTGGGAGAAGCCCAACCGGACGGTCCGTCCATCGTAAGATGGTTCCACCTATATGAGAGCAATTTTGGAGTGGATAAGATAAGACCCTTTAACCCATAGCCCAAATTAAGTACATTTGTATGTTTTGGATGACCGCTATAACATATAATTTTGTATAATGAAATAGTAATGTTTGTAATGATTTGGTGCGATGCCGTTGTTTATCGAGTGGCCGATGTTTTATGCTTCCACATACTAATGAACGAAAGAAAAAAAGGAAAACTTATGACGAGTTCACAAACGACGTACCCGAGGCATCACATCCTCGCTGAAGGTCCTCACACGTGAGTCTTGTTTGCAATTCAATGCATGTTGGTCTTCCAATTAATCCACTACAAGTCTCGGCCACCGCCCCGATGCTATCTCCAGCTCGAACACTGCCACTCGAACTGCTACTGCTCCCCCTCGGTGCTGATGTGCCAACGTGAGTCGCGTACTGCTACCTGCTATCCAAAGTCACTGCTGCCCTGACACTTTGCTATGGCTCTAAAGCCAACAACAGTTCTTGGCTAGCCACTAAATGCAGGCGTAGCCCTATTGCCGCGGGCTAATAGCCCCGCTCACCAACTTCTTGGAAACATTATCTGCGCACGATTACAAATTAGATAAAAAAAATCTTTTCTTGATTTAATTCATTAAATTATCTGATTTGTTGCCTAATCTAATCAATGTAATCTTTAAGTAAAAATTTAAGATATTACATAAAAATTTATTACCCATAAAATATTTTAGATATAGCCTTTGAAATTAGAAAAATTTCCTAATTCAACAATGTTCCTCGAATCGCTGCACCCTAAGATTTGATCAGTGATGGTTCCGCACCTTCCATCACCTTGTGGAACAAGCTGTTGATTTTCCACCATCCAAATTCGAATTCTTTATTATTTATGGATAATATCCAATTGCAAAATAATTGCTTGTTTTTATTGTTTACTAATTGTGGGTAATCAGTTGCTATTTTTATCTGATTTTATTTCTTAAATGATAATATTTTAAAAATCAGTTAGCTATTTTTGGTAGATAGCATAGTAAGGATGACATGAATTATTCTAAATAAATTCTAGATAACATATTAAGATAAGGTAGATTAGATTCTATATTTATCTAAACTACATATAAGAATTATGATAGGTTTTTATTCCAAGTTTCACAAATGAAAATCATAAGAAAGGTCATTTTAGAATAAACATGGTTCATCATCCATTTAGATTGCATGCCTAGGACAGAATATTTAATAATTTCGAATTTAATTTCCAAAACATCAAAAAGATTTCTTCCTATATTAGATTGCAATTCGAATTTCAAATGCATGTTTAACATATGCATTCTAATAATTTCGATTTTCCTATGGAAAATTACTAAAAAATACATCATATGCATGTCATATAATCTAGTCGCATTCTCATTAATGTCATTACGTCATTGCATACATGGCCTCAGAAATAAATGTCTACGCTTGCTTAGCTTGTTAAGTATATCACATAATTCACGTGATAGATTATATAATCATGATTGCATGTCATATTGCACGTCATATCGCATGTCATTTAATTAATAACGTGACTCCATGTTATATAGTTTGCATGATAGGATATATAACTTGAACTCCTATACTATAATCTTGATCATGCTTAGCTAAATATTTAGGATTGCATCTTACATTTACTTAATCAATAATCACATTTCACATAAAATAATTTGCATGTTGACTTAAGTAAATTTATATGTCATATATAATTGCATGCTAGATTGAATAAATTAGAATTGCTAGCATGACATCTAATAATTGCATCATTATTTCGCACATCATAAAGATTGGGTCCTATAAATAAATGCCTTTCATATTAAGATAGTTAAAATAATGGCATGCCAATGTTAGCATAATTCATTTATCATAATTGCATAATGCATGCATTGTATATCATTGCATATCTTTAAATCAAGTGAAAACCCAAAAAAGAACATTATTTGATAATGTGTTTTAGTAGAAACTACATTAGAATTGCTGCTTCATTTTTTACTAACATTGTAGATACTAGACAATTGCTTGGGTCTTTCACCAACTAATTTAACCTTTCAAATATGTATGAAGTATATATGTATATATATATATACATATATATTTTAACGAGAGGAGACACAGTATGAAATGAAATGAACAAAAGAAGTCAAAAGGAAGAGAAAAGATAATCTAATTTGGATATTTTACATATATATTTTTTTTACACTTGTTCTAGAAATTTTCCTCAGCCATAAAAAAAAAAGACATTGTTATCTAGGTAAGTCCATTCTCCATATCTTTGCAACTTATTTATATGCGTTCATTGTTGAGTGTTGAATAATATTTGCACACCCGTATAATCACCACACATATTAAGTGGTTAGAATTAAAATTAATCCAAGTTATCTGCCATATGAAATAAATAGTACCGAAAGGACATTAGATTAATCTAACATAAGCAAGTCGTCAATCTCAAACTCTCTTATTCATAGGAATAATATATTCTTTCTAATACTTTACATGGATTTCTAATTGACTCATTGTAAATATATTAATGGCGACTCTTTATTGAAAATTATTCACATGCTAAGAACTTAAATCCTAAGTCGTTAAATGGAATAGACTTGGGAGAGCTAAAGTTAAGTTTAGTGCTAATAATTCATTAGCCAACTCATTGATAGTACACCGTTCGAGTTGGTCGCGACAAGCGAACAAAGTCGCTGACGCTTTCAATTGGAAGTCTAACATCGTGCATTTAATGGTAAAAAAATTGACTCTTTTAGAAGAAGCCTAAGACCTAAAATTCAAGCTCGCTGCTCTGAACCTAACCTTGAATCACCCTCATAATTGAGCCGGAAAAAATGTGGTTTTGCTCATCTAGACGAGATCTATCACCCTATGTGATCACGTTCTCTTGTAATCATAAGAGGAAAGATTGATGTGGACAAATGTACTACTAATTAATGCATCAATTATAATCAAATGCGGAGTCCAATAATATAAAATGGTTACCCACCAGTCAAGTTTGCTCGAAATTGAAATTTTTTAAGATGTTAAACCTTATACATGCTTAAGTCGATTGACCTAATTGGGTCGTTGTGACAGGTTCTCGATTCAGGTCACTTACTTTATCTCTAGAGGAGATCCGCATGCGTTCCGCGCGGGCCACACTGGGCAAGCCCAACACATGATCGCATGGGGCGCATGTTTGACAGCCCAAGGGCTTATGGCCATGCATGGTGGTGTGCGACTTGCACTCATGGTTCTGCTTGTCTTCACGAGATCTATCACCCTATAAGATCAAAACTAATGTTTCACCGGACAAAAATTCTGAGAAAATAGCCAAACAGTATGGTCGTGTTCAACCTCCTGACGAGTCTCCTGTACCAGTTCGTTTTTAACCATTCGTACAGCAATATCATCATGTTAAATATGCTGAAGGTTTGGAAATCAATTTCTTGATGATCTTCATGCATGGTAGGTGTGCGACTTGCTACTCATGGTTCTGCTTGTCTTCACGAGATCTATCACCAATAAGATCAAAAGTAATGTTTCACCGGACAAAAATTCTGAGAAAATAGCCAAACAGTATGGTCGTGTTCAACACGAGTCTCCTGTACCAGTAGTATATCATCATGTTAGCTGAAGGTTTGGAAATCAATTTCTTGATGATCTTGATACTAAACAACAAGCCAAAACTCAATGGAAGAACAAGATAGAGATCTTAGTAAGGCTCTAATACCAACGTTAATAAAAATTCACAAAGAAATTGACTAACCTCTTGATGAACGAAAAGATGGGAAAACTCAGATGGTATGCTAGAAAACTCAGAAAATTCTCAAATTAATTTATGTTATAGACAGGAAAGATGGGAACAACTTTCATGAAGACCTAGAACACTACTTCTTAGTGTATAATGCTAAAAAAATCACGAAACATGATAGATTTAGAGTCGTTGTCAGATAAAACTGCATCATCTGATCCTGTTCTTCCTCCAAGTTCCAGAACGTACCCAAATCCATTCTAAAAGCTCGACCAATCACACATGCAAGACATTACAGGATGACAAAAGACTTGATCAAGGAGAATGAATGCCCACTTGCCTAGTTTTCAAAGCAAATCGAAAATTCCTTCGGCATTGAAACCAAAAAGTTGCTTCTGGACTTATATAAGTTTGTGCGGCTGTCTTGGAGTTCTTGGAATTGTTGGTTGGACGAAGAAGATGAGAATGAACTGAAAGAAGAAGTAGGGAAGAAGATAATGGATGATGACACGAAGCCAAGATGGAGAGATGCTGAAATGGGTATTGCTTGTGCAAAGAAGAAGAAGACGCACGTTTTCTGTTTTTCTTCCCCTCCACCAACTAAGCTTGTTGAAGCCAGCATTCTCCACCTGGTGAAGTCTTCTTCGCCAAATGTCCCTTGACTAACAACACATAAAAGAAAGGTGGAGTGTTGTGTCATTGATTCTCCTCATTTAGGTGGCCATTAGCTTGCCATGGACCGACATTGAAGAGATTTCTCTTCGTGAAAGTCGGTCAATGCTCTAATTGAAAATTCACCGACTTATGTTTAATGTACTTAACCGACTAATCTACTTTGGATATCTAAAAAAATGCCACGATATCCTCCGATTAAGCATTGCTCATCGAACCCTTAGCCGCAGCAATTAAATTTCGCATGACATCTTTGTTGGTAATGCACCACTAATAGCCTTAATTTTCCTAAACCATGATTATCATGACCATGTTTCATGTCCCTCGGTCCTTGATCGCCACTATTTTCCAGACATAATCATGATTTGCTTAACCTAAATCCAAGAATGTCATTTGATGCTCGCGGCATTGCTTGTCCTTCGATCGACGACATGCGGTTTTGCACCCTTACCGCATAAACATTAATAATCATTCTCATTCAATTTATTTCACGTCCATAAAAATTCAGTCTGTCACAATTCTACCATCCTTTAAAAATTTCATCCTCGAAATTTACATATTCCTAGGTTCCTCAAATAACTAGGGATAGAGACATTTCATCAGTTTCCCAAGTTGCTTCTTCCACATCGTGGTACCTCCACAATACCTTCACCAAAGGAATCACTTTATTTCGCATTACCTTTTCTCGTTTATCCAATAATTTGATAGGTTCTTCTATATAAGATATCTTGTCATCCACCTCCACTGTTTCGTCCTTCAAAATATGATCAAGGTGTGGATTGTATTTCCTTAATAATGAGACATGAAACACGTCATGTATCTTCGATAATTTTGGGGGTAAGGCAAGTCGATACGCCACCTCCCCAACTCGTTCTAATATCTCAAAAGGACCGATATAGCGAGGTCTTAATTTTCCCTTTGAATCGAGTTATGACTTTCATAGGTGTCACTCGCATGAATACATGTTCACCCACTTCAAATTCTAAAGGTCTCCTTTGTTTATCCACATAGCTCTTTTGTCGGTCTTGTGCTATTTTCAATTGATCTCTCACGGTTTTAATCTTTTCTATTGTGAGTTGTACCATTTCTAGCCCAGTTAATTTCCTTTCTCCTACTTCATTCCTGCAAATAGGATTTCTACAAGGCCTTCCATACAAAGCTTCATAGGGTGCCATCCCTACGCTTTATTGATAACTATCGTTGTAGGCAAACTCTACTAAATATAACATTTCGTCCCATTTTCCACTGAAATCTAGCACGCATGCCCACAACATATCCTCAACTACTTGAATAACTCGTTCAATTTGACCATCAGTCTGTGGGTGATATGTTGTGCTAAATTATAACTTAGTTCCTAGAGCTGCCTGCATTGGATGTAAACTTAGGATCTCGATCTGAGGTAATGGTAACTGGAATTCCATGCAACTTAACAATTTGCTTTATGTATAATTCTACATATCTTTCCAATGAAAAGTCTTGTCTCACTGCCAAGAAGTGAGCAGACTTAGTTAATCAATCCACAATCACCCAAATAGAATCATGACCACTTGATGTTCTAGGTAATCCTTGTATAAAATCCATAGTTACATCATCCCATTTCCATTCTGGGATTTCTAAAGGTTTTAATAATCCCGCTGGCTTTTGATGCTTGATTTTTATTTGTTGACAAATGAGGCACTCTGCCATATACTGGGCAATGTCCTTCTTCATTCCACTCCACCAATACTGCCATCGTAAGTCATGGTACATCTTCGTACTCCCTGGGTGGATACTATAATCAATATGGTGTACCTCCGCCAAGATTTCCTCTCTTAGCTGCTTATCATTAGATACCCATAGACATCCTCGAAATCTAATGGTACTATCTTCCCCTTCAGTTAACACATTATTATTACCCTTCTTAATTTTGTCACAAATCTTGGTGATCTCTAGGTCGAGTTGCTGCTTTTCCTTAATTCTACGTATCATCTCTGGTTCCACTCGAAGAGTAAATAACATACTGGTTATCTCACCAAGCATTTTCCATTTATGCACTCTCAAGTTAGCCAATTCTACCGTCAATTTTTTACTAAGAACATTTGTGACCTTATTTGCTTTCCCCAAATGGTACAAAATTTCACAATCAAAATCCTTCAAAAATTCCATCCATCTCCTTTGTCTCATAATCAACTCTTTTTGGGAAAACAAATACTTAAGACTCTTATGGTCAATGTAGACCTCAAATTTCTCTCCGTATAAATAATGTCTCCATATTTTCAATGCAAAAATCATAGCAGCTAACTCTAGATCATGAGATGGGTTATTTAACTCATATGATTTTAATTGCCTAGATGCGTAAGCGACGACCTTTCCATGTTGCATCAATACTCCACCAAGTCCTTTATGAGACGCTTCACTATATACTTCAAATCCTCCAAAACCATCAGGTAAGGTTAACACAGGGGTAGTAGTCAATCTTTTCTTAAGCTCTTGAAAACTTTTTTCACATTTCTCACTCCATATAAACTTAACCCCATTTCTCAAGGGTCCAGTGATCCGCAAGAATCCTTCCACGAATCGTCGATAGTATCCGGCAAGTCCTAAGAAACTCCGAATTTCTGTTACAGTAGTAGGCCTTGGCCAACTTACTACTGCTTCAATTTTTGTCGGGTCTACCGTTATACCGTCTTTTATTATCACATGACCCAAAAATACAACTTGATCCAGCCAAAATTCACATTTACTGAATTTGGCATACAACTTGTGTTCTCTAAGAATTTGAAGCACAATCCTTAGGTGTTTTTCATGTTCCTCTCTTCCTTTAGAATATATCAAGATATCATCAATAAAAACAATTACAAATTGGTCCAAATACGACTTAAACATCCCATTCATTAAATCCATAAATGTCGCGAGTGCATTAGTTAATCCGAATGGCATTACGGTAAACTCATAATGTCCATATCGTGCTCGGAAGGCTGTTTTAGGAATGTCCTCAATCCTAATCCTTAATTGATGGTATCCCGATCTCATATCAATCTTAGAAAATACAGCCGCACCTTGTAGTTGATCAAACAAATCATCAATCCTTGGTAAAGGATATTTATTCCTAATCGTTACTTTATTTAATTGCCTATAGTCTATACACAATTGTAAGGATCCATCCTTCTTTCTTATGAATAAGACTAGTGCACCCCATGTTGACACACTAGGCCTAATGAATCCTTTGTCCAATAGTTCCTGCAATTGGACTTTTAGTTCCTTGGGTTCATTCAAAACCATTCTATATGGAGCTTTTGAAATTGGTTCTGTTCCCAGTAATAATTCGATTACAAATTCTATTTCTCGACTTGGTGGTAATCCAGGTAGTTCTTATGGGAATACATCTAAGAAATCTTGAACCACTGGTATATCTTTGAATTCCAATTTCTCTTTATTGTGATCCTCCACCGTGACTAGGTATCCAGGACATCCTTTACTTACAAGTTTATCCGCTTCCATTGCGGATATCATACTTAAGGGAGGATTCATAATACTTCCACCATATTCACCACCAGACTGATCAGATGGGTCTAATTGTACTATTTATTATAGCAATCCACCTTGGCTTTCTGTTTACTAAGCCAATACATACTTAAAATGATATCAAAGTCATACATTTCTAGTATATTTAAGTCAATCTCTTGCACCTATCCATTTACTGCTAACCGGCAGTTTTTACAAACTAAAGTAGATAAGTAGGATTTCCTCAATGGAGTGGAGATCAAAATAGGGGTTGCCAACTTAACAGGTTCTAACGTGCTTGACTTCACGAGTCTCATAGATATAAAGGAATGTGTAGCACCAATATCAAATAATGCATACGCTTTGCTTCCAGGTATAAGAATCGTATATGTGATAAGGTTTCCAGTTGTTTTGGCCTCTTCATGTGTTAAAGCATGTATTCGTCCTTGTGCTGGAGGTCTTTGTGGATTTTCACCACTTGGTTGAGGAGCAAACTGTCTTGGGGTTTGCCACTTACCCATTCCTGATTGACTATTCTGTGGACACTCTCGACGATAATGCCCAGGCTGCCCACAACCAAAACATTTTCTATCTCCAGCTCCCGATGTTTCCATCATCTTTTGTTCTCCTTTAAATTTCCGATCCAACTTTACCTTTTTCCTTTTATTTGAGTATTTCCTTTCGAATTGAATGGGTCTCTTATCTTGACGGAAGTTGCCTACACGGGTAGGAGCATTCCTTTTTCTAGTCGAGGTAGCCTCTGTTCTTTCCCTCAATACTTCATGTTTTACCAATTGTGCCCGTTCATACAATTCATTGTAATCTTTATTGTTGAATGGTACTAACTGTTTTCGAATATCTGTCCTCAATCCTCCCATAAATCTAACTATTTTATCCTCTCGATGCTCCACCAATCTAGGAGCATACCTGGACAGTTATGAAAATTTAGCTTCGTATTGGTCTACCGACATATCACCTTGACGAAGCTCTATAAATTCAATTATTTTCTTATTTCTGGCACAATCTAAGGAATGTTTGGCATAAAACGCCTTTAGGAATCGTTCCCAAGTAACTTCCACATCAGGTTGAAACACAGCTCCCTTAGTGGCCTTCCACCAATATTCAACGTTACCTTTTAATTAGTATTATGTAAGAGTGACCTTATCCTGATCCTCACAATTCAATGGGCGGAAGATCTTTTCCATCCCATTGATCCACTTCTCTGCCTCCTCTGGACCTCCCATTCCATCAAACATAACGGGTTTCAACTTTAAAAATTGTTCAATAAGACCTTGTACCTGACGATTTCCACCTTCTGGGGTTACTTGCTGTTGGGCTTGTCGATTCATCATTGCCCCTAACTGAGCCAGGGCTTCCAAAATTTCTTCAATTCAGGGGTTAGCAAGAGGAGGGGTATTTGATGATCCACCCCTTGAGGTACTGATTTCTCCACTAGTTCTTGTTCTTGGCATCCTTGCCTCCTGACTGCACAAATTCAACTTTATCTCGATACATAATTCGAGTGTAAACACTCGAATATCTCCTTACTAGGTAAACGCGTTTTCAACACGTAATATCAAAAGCCTCAATTGCCAATTAATCTTGACCGTGTCTCCCTAACTCTCCATCTTTCCATTCCCACCGCTTCCTAATCTAGGGAAACTCTAACCTTATCACTCCTTAAACCAAGCTTTGATACCAAAACTGTAAGGCACCACCCTACCTTACCTCAAGCACCGACCTTGACAATTGGGTGAGACGATATATCTATTTAATGATCAATTGCTCACTGGTGCTTGTCTAATATTGTTTTTACATTAAAGCTTGTCTTAGTGGTTTGACCATTTAATTTTCCCCAGGATCTATCATCTATGTCGTAGTGGAAACAAACGATTAGATAGAAAGTACACAAGTCAGAAATTAACTATCAATGTTGGCTTTATTTACATATTTGACACATAACCGATCTTGGCTAGGAAGTAAAGCATAGACCACAACTTCCTAACATACAGTATATTAAATCGGTGCTATCAAAAGTTGTGTCTCGGCCAACGTTTCTAAAAAGTCAAGCCCTATCCCTGAGTGCCCTATGTGTCGTCGCTAGGAGCGGAGCCGCCACCAAAGAAGTGATCTGGTAATGGTAGCGAACCTACCTAGCCGTATCCGCAGTCAGCATAGATGGCATAAAAACAATGCATAATAGGCTCCTGACCTAGACCTGTCTTGAGTTTAATTCTCGTTTCGGCTAACACAAAACGATCCTGAGGACTATGAGAGAAATGGAACTCAGTGAACTCGTGGAACAAGTCCTCAATGATCCCATACCGTGGGGGTGGGTCTCCAGCGCTAGTCATCTTTCTCTCAAAATTGTAAGCCACAACGGGGTAAGCATAAGCTTAGCAAGTAAAACAATCATTCACATATGATCAAAGAGTTATTCAACTGCAAGTCCAACACGTGCATTGATCACAGGTCAACATGTATTCTATGCAAACAACATGTATTACATGATAAAACTGAGTTTCACAACCTCAAAATTCATTCATACGTATAAAACGTGCAACTCAACAAGGCGCGTGTCACTTGGATGCATGATCAGACTCTCCCAAAGTCAATACAAATAATACAGCTACAATTCCACACAATAGCACATGTTATCGTTTCAAATAAAGCAATTTCAAACACCTTGCGCTATCATCAAGACCGATAACACAAGCTCCCGGATTCAATCCATTCCAGGCGTCTCTCCTCTAGAGGCTTCACGACTTACTTTGTGCGGCAACCCGTCGCGAAGGCATCTTGGCCTCCACCTCAGCTACAGGATCCTCCATTCTTTCGAGGCATCCCTACTACTCAGGGACGTCGCAAATCGCATCCACCGAATACCATTCACTTCTCAAATAGTCACAGCATATGCATAGGCACAACAATTCAAATGTGTCGCATGTCATGTCACTAATATGGCTACATGCACTATGAGTACCAACTTACTTGATTGTACCGCAAACACATGCCATAATCTTGCGCAACAACAATGCAGCAACTCAATCATTCAATTTGACTAAACATTGATCTTAATCCAATAAGAGAAAATAGTTTTATCCATCGTTTGATAGCCAACTCAATGCATTCACCTTCATAAAATTCTTTGTCAGTAATTAGAAGAGCAAAACATAATATAGTAAAAACAGAACAAGCCCAGCTAGCAACCAGTGGAAGTCACAAGTTCATTAATTCATACAGGGAAATTCGATTGTCTAAAAATTATGAAAAAACAACCACATGCTATATAAGGCCTAGATGAACAACTTTCATGAAGAAATAGTCCATATATTTGTTGGGGAAAGTTATCAAACGGAGTATCTACTTTGACTAAAGAAACAGGGTCGCTGATAGAGGTAATTCGGACAGTAAAACAGATTGCTAGTATATCAAATGTCGACGAATGAAACTGAAATTTTAACATGGTTTAGCCTTAGATGTAAGCTACAACTTTTATGAAGAAACTTAAGTTAAATTTGCAACTTCACAAGCTCAAACATGCAATTCCTTGAACTGAGGTCAGCTTCAGTTTTCTGGGTTTAAATTTACTATTATTTTGGAAATAGAAAAAACAGGTGTGCTAGAAAACTCAGAAAATTCTCAAATTAATTTATGTTATAGACAGGAAAGATGGGAACAACTTGCATGAGACCTCGAACACTAATTCTTGGTGTATAATGCTAAAGAAAATCACGAAACGGGATAGATTTAGAGTCGTCGTCAGATAAAACTGCATCATATGATCCTGTTCTTCCTCCAAGTTCCAAAACATACCCAAATCCATTCTAAAAGCTTGACCAATCACACATGCAAGACGTTATAGGATGACTAAAGACTTGATCAAGGAGAATGAATGCCCACTTGCCTAGTTTTCAAAGCAAACCGAAAATTCCTTCGGCGTTGAAACCAAAAAGTTGTGTAACTGTCTTGGAATTCTTGGAATTGTTGGTTGGACTAAGAAGATGAGAATGAACAGAAAGAAGAAGTAAGGAAGAAGATAATGGATGATGACACGAAGCCAAGATGGAGATATGCTAAAATGGGTATTGTTTGCGCAAAGAAGAAGAAGACACACGTTTTCTGTTTTTCTTCCCCTCCACCAACTAAGCTTGTTGAAGCTAGCATTCTCCACCTGGTGAAGTCTTCATCGCCAAATGTCCCTTGACTAACGACACATGGAAGAAAGGGGGAGTGTTGTGTCATTGATTCTCCTCATTTAGGTTGCCGTTAGCTTGCCATGGACCGACGTTGAAGAGATTTCTCTTCGTGAAAGTTAGTCAATGCTCTAATTGAAAATTCACCGACTTATGTTTAATGTACTTAACCGACTAATCTACTTTAGATATCTAAAAAAATGTCACGATATCCTCTGATTAAGCATTGCTCATCGAACCCGTAGCCACAACAATTAAATTTCGCATGACATCTTCGTTGGTAATGCACCACTAATAGCCTTAATTTTCCTAAACCATGATTATCATGACCACGCTTTATGTCCCTTGGTCCTCGATCGCCATTATTTTCCAGACATAAACATGATTTGCTTGACCTAAATCTAAGAATGTCATTTGATGCTCGCGGCATTGCTTGTCCTTCGATCGTCGACATGCGATTTTGCACCCTTACCACGGAAAAATTAATAATCATTCTCATTCAATTTATTTCATGTCCATAGAAATTTGGTCTGTCACATTGCAGGTTATGCAGGGATGCCACCGGGGATCGGCGATGCCCCCAGGTCATACTGGGATGCCCTTACATGGTGGTGTAGGGATGCCACGGAGTTACGAAGTCCTCGTCGTGTAAAACACGAGGATCTCGTTTGAAGGGAGTCCACCGGGAAAGCCCGAGGAGAATGCTAGGAATCCTCATTCATGCGTGTGCTTGCATTTCTATTGTGCGGTTGACTAACATGTTTTCCATGTCGTGCAGAGCTCCCCTAAGCAGTTTTTCCTAACTTGGTGCTAGGGTGCTTATTCACTGGGTGCACGCACACACCACTCTCTTTCTCCTTTTAGAATTAGGAGATGGAGCAGGACCTTCAGGTCAGGTTCGGGATACCGCTCACCATAGAGACCATCAACCATGACGTCATGGACGTCGAGGAGAACGTGACCTACAGGCGCTACGATACCACAATATGGGTTGACGTAGGCCTGGATGATTAGGTTCCCCACAGTATCGATATTGGTACATGTTGTTTGATGAAGACTTGGTGGAACCTCTCCGAGGTTTCAACGGTCCTCCGGGGTTCTAGTGAGGGGGAGACTCCAATCTCGGTCCGTTGTATCGAGACGACTCCACTTAGGAGTCAATTTTTTGGAGTAGAAGCCTAGGGCCTTACCGTAGCCCAGGATAGGCTTAGTGGCGTTTCCCTCACTTTTGTATAAGTATTGATGTAAAATGATACTAGTAATGTAAATGAAATAGCATTTTGTGTGATTGTGATGTGTCGAGATTATTATCTATGTGTATGCTTCCACTTGTTCTAATCAAAGATGAAAAGAAAAAGTTGAGAATGGAATACGGGGCGTGTGACGTGCCTGGGCGTCACAACCTTGCGGCGATCGGGTCTTGAGTCCTCTAAATAAGTAGGATATGGTCCAAGTTCACTACACTCATGGTACTTAGGCCAATCGATAGTGAGAAGTCGTAGTTTGCTCGTAATGGGGAATCAACAAACTTGCAAAACATAGAACGGCCTTGTTATGGGTGAAAGGTAGGAATAGGATCCGAACAATCTCATCACGATGCAGGAGACTTAAGGCAACTCGTTGTCACGAGCAAGGGACTTGTGCAATTACTATCGTCAAGGACTGCACTTGGCAAGGGCAGCATAGAGGCTACAACTCATTAACAAGACCGCAGACCAAGGCTTGTCTCGATGGAGAGTGGGTTGCAACTGGCTGAAGGTGTCAAGGGCTTGGTGTAAGAGCAAGCTTCGTGATGACATGAAGATCGAATCACCGTGAGGAAAAAGTAATAAGTCATTAATGGCTAGGCTCAAGAAGAAGCTGATGTTCGGGGCTTGCCACAAAACAAGGCAAAACAAAGAACGACAACATTGTTGGGAGATGGTCAACAAGACTAGGCATAAGCGGTTATTTATCAAAACAAGTTCTCCATTTTTAAGAACTCGGAACCTACTTTACATATCTTAAAACTTGAAATCTATCATGTAGGTATTATAGGATCAAGTAGAAATATAAATTAGAAAAAATAAAAACTTATTTTAAGTTTTAAATTCTAGGTTCTAGGTCCATGATCTTGGAATCATATATATATATATATATATATATATATATATATTTCTACCCTTAGGGTAATAGGATTCTCAAATTTTAAAACTTGGGACTTACCATATATATTGTAGAACCTGAAATATGATCGGTTTTCATCGATCAGCTCTACCCTAGAACTATGCTTACCTCTAGGCAAGACAACAATAGTAGCATCGGCCACAAGGCAAGGATCGACAAGAGGTGCAAGGTTGCACGGTCATCGGGGATCTTGACCAAGGTTTGGCCAAGATTGTCCTTCCCCCCAATCCCCCCCCCCCCGGCGCTAGGGGTGTGCAACGGTCCAGGGTCGACCCTGGACCGGCCCAACCCGACCGGTCCTGGTCGGGTTTTAAGACGAACGGGTCGGTCCTCGGTCCTAAAATCCCCAACCCGATACTGTACGGGTTGGTCCTCGGTCCTAAGGTGTCGGGTTGGTCCAACCCGGACCAACCCGACAATATATTACACATAATTTATAAATTTGTTAATTTTACTTCAGCCCAAATAAATAAATAAAAAGTCCATAAGCTTCCAACCCAACCCACGCCCACTAGCCATCAGTCTTGAGCCCGAGCCGCACTGCCGCAGGCCCAGTCCTCACTACCGCAGGCCCAGCATTTCAGAATACTGAATCGTGAAACTGAAACCCCTTCCTTCTTCTTCATCAAAGACTCAAAGTGCCCTAATTTCTTCTCACGCTGGCTCGCATCGCCGTCGTCCTCCTTCAGTCCTTTGTCTTCTGCTTGTCGCCGACTCGTCGCTGCTGTCTCTGCTCCATCGCCGTCGTCGTCGCCGAAGGACTACACGCCGGAAGCCGCTCGGCGACTCCCCTGTTCTTCTCTGCCTCGCCATCAGTCGCCGTCCGTCGAGCTGCCATCTCGCCGAGCTTCCATGCCACACGACGCCATCCGTCGAGCCGCCGACTCGTCGCTGCTGTCTCTGCTCCATCGTCGCCGTCGTCGCCGAAGGACTACACGCCGGAAGCCGCTCGGCGACTCCCCTGTTCTTCTCTGCCTCGCCATCAGTCGCCGTCCGTCAAGCTACCATCTCGCCGAGCTTCCACGCCACACGACGCCGACCCAGCCTTATGAGCTTCCACGCCACGCCGACACCGACCCCAACCTTACGAGCTTCCACGCCACGCCGACGCTTCCACGCCACGCCGACACCGACCCTAGGCTCGGAGGCGAGCTTCCTGGAGAAGCTGGTGTTGTACGCGGCCAGCGCGGCGCTCAGCTGCCTGGTCAAGTTCGTAGGGCTCCGCCACCTCGACCCGAACCGCGAGGCCTCCAAGAAGGCCCTCGAGCACAAGAATTAGGAGTTGAACTGAAGCGAGGTGACGATAGAAATTCATGTCTGTCAATTCACTGACTTCAAGAAGTGTGATATCGCAGTGAATCCCGACAGCTTCTGATCGCTTAGCTCCCCTTTCGCGTCCGCCAGTTTGTTGAACTTTTTGGTGTTTGGTTTAGTGGTTAAAGAACCGTACTTTTTGAAATGCTTGCTAAAGCAGGCGGTTTTTTGCTATGATTGCTCGAGCATTCTATTGTTGGGCAGGTGATGAACCTCATATTAATAAATGGGTAATTTGCGTCTGAATTTACTTTGATGCTATATCACCTTGGAGAACTGATGCCCTGTCTAGTGTTTTCCTCTTTTTTGGACTAGTAAGTTGTTTTTGACATGGGATTGAGAGCTTTTGTTGTCTTTAAAGCACCGATTCCGGCTTGCTTTTAGGGCACTTTGTCCTTCACTTGCCTTTCCCCTTTGTGTTTTTTGTTATGGTTTTATCAGAGTTCGATGGTCTGGCCATGTCAATAAATATTCTTAATGTAACTATTACTCATGGCATCTATTAAGTAAATATTTACTTGTTTAATGATTTAATGATATCTGCAGATCTATATTTCTCCAATATGCCCCGTTGGTGAGAACTTTCATTCATTAGTATCATGGACTACTGAGTTACTAGGTTTTGGGATTCATGTAAATGATTCAATTCATGTCAAGTCTTGGAAGATCTTCATGCAATTTAGTTTGCTGTTGGTGAAACATGTCTCCAAGGGTATGCAGGCCCGGGATTTGGGATGGACAAACTTTTTTTTTTACGAAATAGGTTTTTTTATTGTACAAAAATTTTAGCGGTCCCGGGTTGATCCTGGGACCGGACCGGACCGATAGGGTCGAGTCGGTCCACGGTCCCAAGCTTGATGGGTTGGTCCACGGTCCCTAAAATTGAGGACCGACACTGTGCGGGTTGGTCCTCGGGTTGAGCACGGGACCGGCCCAACCCGGACCATGCACACCCCTACCCGGTGCGTTCTCTCTATATTTGTGTTTTTCTCTTGTGTGCTCTAAAACGCTTAGTTACTAACCTTAGGGTGACCCCTTGATTGAGATGAGCTAATGTCTATTTATAATGAAAACCGTAGCTCTAATTCAATTATACCAGGTAATTCTTAGCCTTATTAGGATATATTGGGTCCAATAGCCTATCGCCTCATATTAATTATACGTTGATGGACTAAATTTCACTCAATTAAGCGCAAGACTCTTCTTTTTCACTTGTAATACTCCGTCATAATGATGTGCAATGGGCTTGGCCAATTTCCACTTTGATATGGGCTCGATTAAGCTTAAAACGTATAATATATTTCAGCTCTAATTATGTGGGCTTAACTTAGTTCAATTATAGCCCATAAACCTTCTTTCTTACTCATGAAATTCAGCCACTCCCTTGGCTCGGCTAGACTTCTCCCTTTATCATAGGCTCAATCCATATATTTTTATTAAATTCATCCGCCGCCAATCCATTTAATATGCAATTAACCTACATAGAAAATATCCTAACTCTAAATGTAATTAAATGACAATTATTTTTACTAGAGTCCGAGGTCGACTCCTAATTTTATATTTAAACAAGATATAAATTTATAATTATGTGATGTAGTGGAAATTTTGCCAATCTTGAATTGGATGTAATTGATATGGGGAGAAGAACACTAGAAGTGCCAAAAGTTGTGTACGGCGCTCAATTTAGTGCCAAAAGTTTCATTTGGATCACTTAAGTGCCACTTTTTATGTAAAAAAAAAATGATCGCTTCAATGCCAAATTAGACGTGGCAGCACACGTGACTCGCCAAAAGTGCCAAATAATAATAAAAAATTCAAGGGGGAGGGCAAAGGGTAAAAAGCCATCGAGAAAGGGGGTTACGCTTTGGAGTCAATTTCTCCCAAACAGCTCAACGCCAGTGGCCGAGGCCAATGTTTTTGTGATCATAGGACTCCAAGCTATCGATTGGTGCTGGTGGCGATGAGTGGGTCTCAACGGAGAAGGCACAGTGGCCACAAACAGCAACTTTGGCAAAACAAAGCCCAACAACGGTTCGGGGTGCAATCGGTGATTTCTCTACCAAGTCAACAACAACAAGGGAAATGGTAGAGCTTAGGGAACACCTAGGGACGTCATAGAAGCAGCAGTTCGACCTGGACATCGCTGGAATGGCCAATTTCCGGCAAGGAAGAATTTTAGAATTTCTGGAAAATAGGGAAAAAAACAGTTTCATTGGGGCTTCTTTCGGTGGCTCTTGGTGGCAACAATGGTGGCTACGGAGGCAGAGATCAATTGGGACTGGTAGAGGGTGTTCAAGGAATCCAACACCACCAACGGTGCGTCAAATGGAGGTTAGAGGAAGGAGATATGGCAGTCGAAAGATGAGGGGTTCACTTGGTGCGAAAATAGGGACTTGGCTCGCGTGAGGAGGAAGACAACGCGATCGATGATTTTTTGACCAAATCAACTGCAACACAGGACATGGTAGAGCTTAGGGAACACCCAGGGATGTCATAGAAGCAGCGGTTCGACCTGGGCATCGCCGAAATGGCCAATTTTCGGCGATGAAGAACTCTGAAATTTATGGAAAATATGGGGAAAACAGTTTCGTGGAGGCTTCTTTGGGGGCCTCTCGGCAGCAACAACAGTGGCTACAAAGGCGGAGATTAGTTGGGACTGGTAGAGGGTGTTTCAAGGAATCCAACACCACCAACAGCGCGTCAAATGGAGGTCTGAGGAGGGAGATATGGTGGCTAAAAGAAGAACAATTCACTCAGCAGCTTGAAGGAAAATTAAAAAGCCACATGAAAAAATTTAAATGCTACGTTGAATATATTTTTATTTAAAAATACAACTTGGATTTTTTTTATTATTTAAAATGCTGACGTAACACTTTTAGCCGTAATTGGCACTTAAGTGATCTTTTTTTTTTGGAATTGACACTTAAGTGATCCAAATGAAACTTTTGGCACTAAAGTGAATACCATACATATCTTTTGGCACTTCTAGTGTTCTTCTCCCAATTGACATGATTTGGCTATTTGTCATTCCAACATGGAAAAAGAGAAGTGCAGGTGTGAGGCCACAACATTAGAATCTAGAGATGTGGAGATCATGACCAGACAATGTAGCATAGGCAGCTAGTGTATACGTTATAGAAGTAGCTATGACATATATAACATAAGTGCCTGGCATGATTCCACACTGATTAAATGTCTTGTGAAAATGTCATCCCCAAAATATAGAAGTTATGTAGATTATGTTGTCACACACATGGCAGAAGAGGATTGGCATACATGGAGAAGCAGTTGGGATTCGTACCAAACTCGTTACTAAAATTTGATACCAACCCTAGCCAAAAAAGGGGGACATGTTCAATATGTGGAACTTGTCCCAACTATGGAGAAGAAGTCTTAGAACTTGAAAAGTGCGATCATTGATGCTCAAAACTATAAAAGGATGTTTAGGAAAGAAGAAGGGTGCGCACACTCAACCAAATTTCAAGATTTACTTATTTTATTCGAGTTCTTGTTTCTTTTCATTCATTTTGTCATCCTCTCATTCTTTTGTGTTGGATTTGAGATTGTGCCATCGGATTCTTGGCTCTGACACATCTTTGAGTCTGCTTCATATTCTTTTCTAGACTATAATCACCTGATCAACGATGCAAGGAGTACATGTTTTCCATGTTTGCCAATTTTGAGCTTGATTTTCATTGATGAGCCTTTCTTGAGGGGGCTGGCATTCATTTGACAAAGTTCGAGGGAAAAACATTTTGGCGTGGCCGATGGTACTCAAAACGGAGGCCAGTATCTTCAAATGTGGAGAAAGACATGAGTTTGAGTGGGCAGTGGAGATAACGAATGTGGGCAGGTGTGGTAGCTATATGGTGCAACCCTTTCAACTGGTGCTTAGGAAAATGTTGCAATGTGTGCTGATGTTTGGAATGATTAATGCATGTATGAGCATGTTTAGGTGAAATTGATCACATTCTACATGATATGTTGGGCGCTAAGTGTTTAAACATGTTATTGTCGGTTCATAAAATGATGTAAAGGAAGTTGTCAAAGCACGTTTGCAACATGGGGGGAAGGTTCATAAATAATCAGTTTAGCCCAAGATTTGGTATGAAGCAGATAGAGACGGTTGGTGTGCTAAACATAAGTCCTAGCCTCCCGAATGGAACTATCTAATTTTTGCAAAAGCCAGAACTTGGTTAGAGTTCTTTGATTAGGAGAGTCGAGCCAAAACCATAACTATAGCCAAGAGGGGAATCCGGGGGTGGCAAAGTTTGGCATCGAGTGTGCATACCTCAAGTTTGGCTGGTTTGATCCCACAATTGCCTCTAACAGGTCAACTGTCAACTGGGGGCCAAGGTATCACATCAAGCTCGTACTTGGATTTGCCTAGCTTGGCCCGGTAGATCCCAACAGCGGATGCTTATTGGATGGGGTGCAGATATTGATTAACCTCACCATATCCCGATCCCTTGGACCACAATCTGACTTAGTCACGTACAAGTCAGATTAAGAGTGGCATGTAAAATTTGATTGATGGGAATAGACATACATATGCAAAATGGATAATACTGACTCTAATACCATATTTTAAAAAATGTGACATATTTACTAGAAGTCCTAAAACTTGTAGCGAAAGTGCAAGTGAGCTTGCAAAAAGTGCAAACGAGTCCTAAAACTTGTTAAGTTCGTTCAATTTAATCCCTTCGTTAGCGCCGTCCAATTAATCTCACGGAAAATGCTGACGTGACTTATTTTATTATTTTCTCTCTCCTATATGGCAATTAACGTCCACTGCTAACTCAACGTCTTCAAAAAGATGCTGTTATGGAGAGTCGCGTGTCCTAAACAACGTCGTTCCTACCCCCAATAATTAAAATAACTAATTTTAAATTAATTTTTTTAAATTAATTTTTTAAAAATATATATTTATTAAGAAATTGCTCGAACTTTTAATTTAATTAATTTAAAAAAATTAAATTAAATTTTAGTTTTTTTACAATTTTTAAATTTAAAATTAACTAATTTTAATTTTTTAAGTTAAAATTTTTTTAAATTTAAAATTCGAACTATAAATTAAATTTCATTTTAATTTTAAATGTTTTAATTTAAAAAATTTTAAATTTACATTTTAAAAATTTTTCGAATTCATTTTTTAATATATCCTTTAAGACATAATTAATTTTTTTAACATTTAAAATTTTAAATTCTTTTATACTTTTTAAATGTTACACTTTTTTTAAAAAAATTAAATTTTTTAAATTTTAAATTTTAAACTTTAAACTTTTATTTTTAAAATTTAAAATAATTAAATTAAATTTTTTAAAAAAAATTTTAAATTCTTAAATTATTTTTAAATTTTTAAGTAATTAAATTAAATTAATTTTTAAATTTGAAACTTTTTAAAATTTTATATTTGAAATTTAAACATAATCTCCTTTTTTCAAAATTTTAAACCCTTTTTCTTTATTAAAATGTAATTTAGTTTATATTTTTATTTTTCTGTTGGCATGGCGCCTTCGTCTTAAAGGATACATTAAAAAATGCCACGTCAACGCCATGTCAGTTTTTTCCGTTTATTTAATTAACGGAGTTAATGGAGGGACTCATTTGAACGAATTTGATAAGTTTTAGGACTTGTTTGCACTTTTTGCAAATTTTAGGACTCGCTTATACTTTCGCAACAAATTTTAGGACTTCTAGTAAACATTTCCCTTAAAAAATTCAACACAAAAAATTGAAGTTGATAGATAGATGAAAACCATGTAAATATAAAGAACACGTAAGATTCATTATTAAATGACGTGGGACAAAATTTAGAGAGAATTGTGTGGGGACGACTACTTGAACAATGATATGGAGAAGAAAATGGCGAGGCCGCGGTGAGATAGTGGCAAGACAATGTCCTAGACACGATGGTGGTAGGGAAGGCAATCCATTTTGTCAGCGGAATGGAGAGCGAGAGAGAAAAGAGAGAGAAGGAAGTGAACCTATTTTTTGTTCGATTTCTACACTAAGGTAAGCAAAATTTTAACAGAAGGGCTGACCTGAAGAGGGGTAGGCCCAAAACAAAACTTTTTCCATAGTCGAGTGCACGATCGCTCGTTAATTTAATCATGATTTCAACGAAACACTAACGAACTTGGGGAGTTGGTGAAGACGGTTGCCTCTTCTACCTCTACCCCCAACCACCTGAGGAGTTTGGTGGAATCCTAAGTGAATAAAACTTCATAATACTACTCATCTCAATTCACTTTGAGTTTGTTTTCATAATAAAGAAGACCGTTTTGCTTCCAACTCATTAAACATTGAAGATGACTCAAACCCAAAAAAAAAAAATAATAAACTCCTTCATGACAAAAGAACATGTACAACGAGATTTTTATGGAGTAAGCTATTTTGTTTTCTATAACATTTTCAAAATCGATTTGCCAAACGGAGATTGAGAGAAGTACGTTTGCAGACTTTGTGAATGGCCCTTGTCGGTGTGGTAACATCCGACACCACGAGCCTCAGGGAGAGAAATTTGCAAAATCCGATGCCGTCTCTCTAATTTTACATGTCTCAATGATGCATGTATTCGAGTCTGACGAATCTGGCGCATGTTATTATGATATGTGGTTGTGTTTTTTCTCCACTTCCAAAGTGAAGCCCGGTTACAAGAAACGAGCCTTGCGTGAGAGAGTGGGATATTTACGAGCGAAGTCATCTCAAGAGATCAAAACAAATTTGGGCAAAAGTGAAATCGAATTTTGAATTTTTTTTTTAAGTACAATTGAATATTAGAAGCTTTGGAAAATAGCGGACTTTGTTTGTGCAGCGTGTAAGGCCATTTTGCTGTGGCTCCATAAAAGGCGGAAAATGAAGAAAGGGTAAAGGTAAAAAAAAAAAAGTTAAAAAGGCCAAAAATTCAAAACCCAAATACAGTAAATCAATACCGTCCCGGACGGTGGCCATTTCTCTCTCTCTTAGGTTGATTTACTTTTTGTTTTTTAATTTTTAATTTTCTTGTTTTATGTCAATCATATACAATAAAAAATCCCAAATTATACCCACAGGATATCAATATCCTATATTTTTTTGTATCACAAAAAATCCTAAACTTATTTATTATGATATAAATACTCAAAACTTTTTTTTTCTACCACAACAAAATCAAACTTATACATGTGTGTATTTTCTTTTTCAGCTCCATCCAGAGTATGTTAATCATACTAATATAAGTTCATGATTTTTTATGACAAAAAAATTATTTAAGATATTTGTGTCATAATGGGCAAGTTTATGATTTTCAATTATACAAAAAAAATTTGAGTTATTTTTAGTGGGAAAATTTGGGGATATTTATGGTATTAATCATATTTTTTTCATTCAAAATTTTTGCTTTTTTATTTACTTTTTATTTAAAATATTTTGACTTTTTTTTACCACAATGTTGATTTATACCACCATGTCAAAATCTCATGCTGAAGATGTCATTAAAATAATGTCACACGATACTCCCGACGTGCCATGTTAGCGAAATAGGGTGAACAGTCATCGAAACACCAAATTTAAAACGTTTAGAGATTGATTGCACTTTTATCAAATCAATAAGACTTAATTGAAGCCAAAAGTTTTGGAATTTTAGTGTGATTTTTCTAATATTAACGTTACCTAAGAGAATGTTTTAAAAAGGTGAAGCAATTTTGACAGCAATATAGGAATATATACGAGCAACTCAAATTTCCCATGCGCACTCCATACAAGAACCGTAGCTCAAGGGAGTACTCGAATGATGACAGCACTTCTTACCACTTGTAAGAGGCATTTGTTAAAAATACCCAGAAACTTACCAAAAGAGGAAGAAACTCCGAATTCTCAAAGCACTTGACTTTGTTATGTGCATAATTCACGTTTGGAAAACCAAAATATTCCCCACTAGATCTTTGCATGCCAACAACGATAAATTGAGGTAAATTAACTCGAAAGGAGTCCCACGAACACACACCTTTAAAGATAGCATAAATATTTTTCCTCTTTCACTCGAACTTAAATATAGTGGTCTTTTATTTTCTTTTACTAGGAAAATCAAAAAATAGAAATGGCCAAACATACCGAATTTTATATTAAATTCTGTTTAGGAGAGTTTGTTTGGTATAACTTTTCTACAACTAAATCAATGAGATTTGGAGGTTGTCACTTCTCGACAATGCTCAGCAACATTTCCAGAAAGAATGGCTTCACTCAGTTTTGCGGTGTTGTAATTTCAAAACACGTGGTACTGAGAAAGTAAGTCACGACGCTTGAAACCCAACTATGACTCGACACGATACGACTACAATACAGGAATTAGCTAACTCGGCGAGCTTTAATTCGAGGTTTGGACAAACCAGTGATCTTTACATACATTCATGTACTCAATCATCTCACTTCCCTGAACATCCTAGGAATCTCAAAATCCAGTTTTCCTGGTCGAAGTACGATAATCCTCAGTAGTGAGGAGTAGTAGTGGGCGGAAGGATGGTGGTGAGTGGGCACGTGCGTGGGGGTTGCGCAACTACCAGTCACGGCCGTGGAATTTCGGTTCGGAAAGAATCGGACGAGAGGAGGAGGAACGACACCGCCACCCCCACGTGACGAGCTTCGTCCTCGTTCAATCCCCAACTCCCCAACCCACAACTAACATTCCAAAAGTCAAAGACTCCTCGACCTAATCGCTCTCCTCCTTCTTTTCCACTACGTGACAAAACTTCTCCCCACAACTAATAATATGCGAGACTTTGTGGATGATTGCATTTCGCCTTTGGCTTCTTTAAACCCCCATATCCCCTCTTTCTTGTTTACACTTTGTCCCGATATCCAGCCCCAGAAGCTCTCCCTTGGAGTGAAAACAACACGTACAGGTACAGACAGATTCAGGAATGGCGACGCGTGAAGTTTGACAAAAATGAAATGAGATGGAACCAGACTGGGAAGCTATACTAGAATATCTAGCTCAAAAGTTGAATCACGGGAGGGAAACCATCTATGTATAAGCAGCACATAGAGACTGCACACAAATACTGTGAAATACAGGATCTATATGTGAATTGATAATCTAATGTTTCATAAGATCTAAATGGCGGAACGAAGCTAGACGATTGATATATTGAGTATAATCTGAATAAGGAATGAATTTGCTTTGAGAGAGCACGATTAGAAGAATTGAATGGATATTGAAACAATGTTCAAAATTTGGGAGTCGCTGAAATTTGCTATTTAAAAAAAAAAATACATTTCTAAAACATAATGACCATAAGGAAAAATGGCGGATGCTTTTCGCTGATCAATCTATTTGTACCGTGGATGAGCTGGAAGAATTTTTAGGGCTTTACAGTGGGGTTCATCACTTTTTCAGTACTAATGAAGGAATGATTGCTAAATTCAGAGTCATTATTTTTGTTCGATCGTGCATAGTGTGGTCGAAATTAGGGATGAATGAGCCTTTTTAATCATACAAAGTGGCTTTTGCAGTGTCATCAATGGAGACAAAGTGCTTCCGAGGATCACCTCAGCAGATAAGGAAAGATGCATGGGCAAAGGCAGCATCCAATGAGATTAAGCAAACTAACAATATGAAAAAGGAGAAATTGGATCATGCCCAAATCACACATGTAAAGTGAAATGAGTTATACAAAGTAATGGGGTTCATGCCCACCACAATCATTAACCCTCGTAAGCAAAAGTAGATAAATGGATTAAGGTGCAACCACTTAGCCTAGACGGAATCTAGAGCGGCTGGATTTTTTTTACACAATAATGCAGGATTTCAGCTTTAAGGTCGTAGCTAGGGGCATTTTCTAGGTGTAGGCGATATGCTTTGTAAGTTGGTATTTCGAATCATGTTACTTTAATTTTGAAGGAGAGATGCATTTCAATGGTTGATGATCTGGAGGAGTTTCCCCAAGTAAATAACCATGAAAGAAGGCAAACATGAAAATGTTCAAGATGGGGGCAAAGGAAGATGGTTTTATTTCAGAGCAACATGGTAATTAATGCACACATCTCGATACTGCCATCGCATGCATAATGCATGTGTAAATCTAATTTGGCTTATAGCCTCATAAAAGGGAAGCCTTCTGAGTGGACATTGGAGATTCCTGCGTTATCCCTTTCCCATAAAAAAGAATACCTGATCATTAGGAGTGAGCACAATGGACCGCTCAACCCGGGAACCGCCCGGACCAGACCGGACCAGCCGGATTGGTCCGGTTCTTGGAAGTCTTGGTCCGGTCCACGGTTCCAAAAAATGGAACCGGTTCCCGGGCAGTCCGGTTCCCGGTTCCTAGTGTGGCAGGACCGGACCGGACCACTTGGACCGATCCCGGACCGAACTATTGGACCGACCCTTTCTCTTTTAGAGCCGAGAGAGAGAAAACTGATTGTTCCCATCATCTTTCTCTTCCATAGGCAGCAAACAATCACAGTGATGCACCAAGAAGTCATTCTCTTTGTTAAATCATAGGGAGAGATTTATCCATCCAAAAATTCTGATATTTCACCACAAACTAGTTAAGACATAGTTAAACAACTTTCAAGAAGAATAGTCCTCAAATTCATTGAGTAAGAGTGTTAAAAATAGGCATCCATTTTACTGGAAAAACAGGGCCGGTTACAAAGAAAATTCGGACATAAATGCATGTCAAAAGGGTATCAATTGTCATCGTATGAATCTGAAATTTTGACATGTTGTATCCCTAAACATGAGCTACAATTCTTATGAAGATCATCAATCAAAATTCACAACAAAACAAGCTCAAAATGACACTTCTTTGAACAAGGTCAAACTCAGTTTTGAAAAACAGTTTGAACACTAGTCTGGAATTCAAACAAGCCGATGATCAAAACACTTCAGAAAATTATTGAATTAATATATGTTGTATACATGCAAGAGACAAACAACTTTCATCAAGACAACAACCTCAAATTCTAAACATATAGCTCTAGAGAAAATCGTAAAGAAAAAAATAGGTTCCTTCGCCATCTCCCTTTTCTTTTTTATCCTCTTTTGGTTGGTTTTGTGACTAACCGTGGCCGGCGACCGCCCAATGAGAAGTTCTCTACACTTCTCTTTGAATTTGTCCCGGTCCCATAGGACCGCCCAAGAACCAAACCGAACCGACGGGTTCGATCCAGTTCGGTCCAAGATTTTGACGGTCCGGTCCACGATCCTAAAGAATGGGAACCGATCCCACCGGTTCGATTCCCGGTTCCGGGGGGAGAACCGGACCGCCCGGGGAACCGATCACCCCTACCCGATCTGCAAATGTGCATGGTTTGACGATAATACACTTCTCGATCCAACATGTCAGTCTAATAATTTAGGGTTAGCTCAATCATCGTCCACCATGCATCCTTCCACCACCTATGATGTGTACTGATGCATCCTACTAATGTTAGGGCACTAATGTTTTTGAAGGTGTGATGCTACTCCGGTCTATCAACAGTGCAATATTATTCATTTCAGTCGTGGATCATTCAAGTCGTGAACTTTAAAACGTGTCATGTTAATATGAGGTTACACAAAACTTATCTATCACTGTCATTCTAAGTTGGGAGATGTGACATTACAAATATGTATGCTGCTTCACAATATTCTTGTTAGATTTTGAGTTTATCTTATCAATATAAACTCTAATGCACATGGAGTGCTTAGTGATTAGGGACTTGACTTTTTATGTGTGGATTACACAAAAATGCAAGTTGAGTCCTTCACATTATTCAAAATTATTCGAAATTATCTTATTCGAAAAATGCAAGTCATACATTATTCGAAATTAAGATCACTTGTTCAAAATTTGACTCATATCTTAATTAGACTATTAGACTAGTAGGATACTTTATAAAATTCTCTATTTAATGTGTCAAGCTTACCTAATTTCGATGTTCATTTTCAAAGAGTTTATCTTATCTTCATTGCTATGCGAGTTCAGAATTGGAGGTGTAGATCGTCTTTCGCACTGGATACGTCCATCAAAGAAAAAACCCTTTCCTTGACAGAAAACGAGTGAAGAAGAAAACAAGTACACCTATAAAAGCTCCGCCCTTTCCGGCCGCGCGTGTGATGGACGCGCCGCGTTAGGAGTTTCCAATTTGTTGCAACACGAGGGCCTGTGGAATTATTTAAAGCCGTCTCGGCTTTTCGACGGCAGAGTGTCAACAGAGAAAGGGGGAGAGAGAGAGAGATGGTTGAGCCGTACTGATAACACCAGAAAGCTTCATTGCATACACACGGATACCAACGCACAGTATCGTCGTTCATGTTCCCGACAACCAATCACATTCCTGAATAACGTCGGGACCCACAGAAAACGACGTATCGTGCAATTCGATCTGCTCTAGATGTCGAGAAGACTATGCAAATGCAAATCCCACCATCTCATTGAAACCCTGCACAAGACTGAAAATATCTATTAAGAAAAGATAACACCAAGTTTGCATTTTCTTCATTTATCTTTTATTCTACTCTTTTTTCTGCTGAAAACTTTCCTTCGGCCTCAAAGCATGAACTGTCTCCCATTCATTCCCTCCCTCTCTCCCTCCCTCTCCCCCCCTCTCTCTCTCTCTCTGTAGTTTCAGCAAAAGTGGTACCGTGACTGTCAAAAATCTCACGTAAATTTGAAAGAAGAAACAGACAAATACTCTCTCCATTGTTCTTTGGGTTGTTCAAGAACATCTTGTTCCTTGTTCAAAAGGAGTCGCCAAGCCTTTTTCTTCCTTTTTTGCGCACTATACATAAGCTTTCTGAGCGCATGTTGCACCGTTTTTAGGTTTCTGAATCTTCAAAGGTCAACCTTCTGTGCATGGTTTTTACTTTTCTAGATTTAATTGGATCCAATGATTTTCGAGTTTCTCATGTTTTTTCACCCAGTTCTTCTCTCTCCTGTGCAGATGAAAGCGAAGGCGTGAAACTCCTTGAGTTAACGGGGAGCATAGTGCCATCTTACAGGTTAGTTCCATCACTTCATTTCAGTAGTCAAGTTCTTTTGAGATCAAATCCGTGTCTTCTTCTGCTCATGCTGTACGTACGAGTTTGCCTGTTTTTGCCGTTGCTGTGTCTCTCAAGGAGGATGTCAAGGTTTTCTGTTCATTCTCTGCTTCATCTTGTGAAGAGGTTTGAGCGTGATGCATTCTTTGGTTATAATGAAATTTAGAAACAACCCCAGTTTCTTTATAGGGGAAATTTGTCCTCTCTTGTAGTGGGTAGCTGACATAAACTTCTTGTCAAATTTTAGAATTTTTCTTTCCTTTTTTCCATTTTCTGTTATTTGGTGCAAATTTACATTCACTCTGTGGAGCACACAAGGACGCTTGAGTTCGTTATAAGAACTCTACAAGGATAATTAAATTTTGGGCTTTTTCTTTTTAGTTTGAAGGTTGTAGAAAACAAAAGTTCTATAATTTCAAATGGTAATTAATTTGCCTGCTAAGAGATGAAAGTGTTTCCCATCAAAGGGGCTCTTTTTGCAATTAAGTGAATAAAGTTGTACGACAGATTTTGGCTTGATTTTCAGACATGAGTTGGTGGCAGCTGTGCTTGAGGCCTTTGCAGCCAAATCTCAGTCAAATTATAACCACACAGGCTTGAATTTTAGCATGAAGAGACATAAAGGTGTGTAAAGACTGGTTTACAGATTGAAGCGACAGAAAATTGGGCATCTATTCAAATGTGAATCTAAATCTGTCGCTTCACTTTGTACTAATTTTTTAAACCAGTCCTTGCACCCTTATGATTTAGGGTAATTAAAAAGAAAAAACAATAATAGATAGCTGTACTGATTGATTGTGCCCCTATATTATCTAACATCTTAGATTTTCTGTTAGCTAGGCTTCTAATGACTAGACAAGAAGTTGAGAAAGTCGGGAAAAATTCAATCTCATTGCTGGGATGAACTCATGATTTGCTGGCCAAGGAAAGACAGTTTCATTCAGCTACAGTTTTCATCAGTTGAGTTCTTAGGCTACATTTCGCACTTCTTAGTTATTGACTGATTGATTTAGTTAAGACAACTCCAAACTAGGTTGTGAAGTGCGAAATCCATCCATTTTTTCCCTCCTTTTGGCCTTTCTATAGCCATATTGGTGCGGTAAATTTTTGGTTTTTTGTTTTACTTACCATAAAGACTAGTTTGCTAGTGTGTTTTTCTGAGCAAAATTAACCTTAATATATATATATATATATATATAGTGCAAGTACTGTATACTCTTTGAGCTATTGTACATTATTTGGGAAAGGTTGTACAAATGAATCATATTACTTCTCTTTAAAGGCTGGGAAGATGAAAACCATGTTTACCAAGATCAACTGAATAACTAAGACGTTTTCAAGGGTGTTGGACAACTGCTTATTGAAGAATCCAAGCTGAAATGATTGAGTTCTCTAAAATGGCGAGTGCAAATAGTAGGGCAGATGAAATGGCGGAGACAAAATGATGTAGAAAAAACTTCAATGATCAACATGTCTACGGGTGACTACACATGATTGAAAGAGCATTGCTTCCTTAGAGCTTGAAATCTGTTGTGTACTGGTGTTGAGTGGAAGTGGGGTAAAGCTTGTTTAATGGCTTATTTATTTCGATAATTCTTCGTTTCCCCTAATTGATGGAGGCAGAAAACCTTGATAAATCAACTAGAATCCATTTAAAGGGGTGTTAGAGAGTATCGGTGTGGATGGTCTCTTTCTGCAACAGTATAGTCCTTACCAAACTGAATCCATGCAGCGCTGTGTAGGATGTGAGTTGTGATCCTGTTTGCCGCACCACAATATTGAATCTGGACCATCTGCTTCTTCCATTTCATCATTCCGTTGTATTATGAGATTTATGATATCATTGGAAAAGTATCAAAGTTTGCTCAGAGAAATCATTTTAGCTTGGTTGTCAATTCTTTTCTTCCTGGAACATAACTTCTGTGATCTATTTTCAGGATGGTTTTATCCAGAAAGAAATAGTACTTCCCACATAACCCAAGAAAAATGTGACTAAGTCATCCATTAATTGGAGATGGAGTCGAAAGAGATGGACAGAGTGGTGATCGCGAAGCCAATTGCTTCACGACCCACTGGCTCGAATTTTCGATCCTTCTCGGAGCTCCTTGCTGGTGCCATTAATTCCTCACCACCTAATGCATGCACAGAATCTGCAGTTCCCACCATTAGACCCAAAACAGTGAGGTTTAAGCCAGTGCCAAATCGAGTTCCAGCAGCAGTGAATTCATCCCAGGTGACCCTTAAATTTGTTCTCTGGATACGATTCTTCTCAATTTCTGCCTCTATAGATTTAAGATTGACTGAATCAGACAAACTCAGGCAGAAGTCTCTGCAACAGCAGCCGGCAATTCCACTGAAAAGGCTTCAAAGTCAGATGAAAAACCTACCATAATATACAAACCACAGGCAAAGCTTGTCTCGCGGTCAACTGTCTCGCTCTTGGTTAATATGGTCAGTACCTAAATGATATTTTTTTTCCTATGACAGCCCATTTCAAGCACCAGAAAAACAGTGTAAAACCTTGTTCTTATCTAATCTAGAAAGACATCTTTTTTTTCCAATTAGGGAAGCTTCAATACGGCTCCCCATCAAACATTGTCAGTTGCCGAAGCACAAGTTAAATCTCAACCACAGGACAAACACATTTCGACGTCCCAGCCTAGTGGAAATCTTCATCGGAGTGTCTCTGCAAAAGCAGATATGGCTGGGACGAGTGAAAACTTGAGATCGACCTCCCAGAACATGGAAGAAGACATGAGAACTTTACCAGCCTTGAACGTGGATCGCCCTTCTTACGATGGATATAATTGGAGAAAATATGGGCAAAAGCAAGTCAAGGGAAGCGAGTATCCTAGAAGTTACTATAAATGCACACACCCAAATTGCCCGGTGAAGAAAAAGGTCGAGAGGTCTCTCGATGGTCAGATAGCAGAAATCGTCTATAAAGGCGAGCACAACCATCCGAAGCCTCAGCCTCTGAAACGCGGTTCATCTGGAGCACAAGGGCTAGGCAATGTACCGGAAGGGTCCGGCTTAGACAGCACGAACAACCTTATCAATAGTGGTCACCTGAATGAAAGGGATGAATGCTCCGAAGATAGAGTAGAGAACAAGAATCTTGCACTCACGACTTACCACGGAAAAGGTCCCCTGGCTTATGATCCTATCATAAATGTGGCTTCTAATGCCGGTGGTGGGACACCCGACAATTCTTGTGGTATTAGCGGGGAATATGATGATGGAAGCAAGGAGTTGGAAATGGAGGATGATGAGCCCAAGAGCAAGAGAAGGTTAGCTTAAGCAAACGTTGGCCTCTGGCTTAGAAGAAGCCTGATGGCTTCTGTGAATAAAATTAGTGCTTTCTTTTAGTCTAGTTCTCCCATATGGGCAGCCCTCTTTACCAATATCGCATTATTTGTTCTGACTAATGAATTCTTCTTATAGGAAAAGTGAGAATCAATTGCATGAACAGGGCATTTCGGGCGAAGGAATACAAGAAGCCCGTGCTGTGCAAAACTCAACAGATTCGGAGATTGTAGGTGATGGATTTCGGTGGAGGAAGTATGGGCAAAAGGTTGTGAAAGGAAACCCGTATCCCAGGTGAGACTTTGAACATAGTGTGTAACCTGTTTTCGAATATGTTCCCAACCCGAATGTTATGTGCTTCCAAGATTTCTGGAATTTACATTTAGCTAGGTTATGAACACTTGACATAGGCTCAAATGTTGCTGGATGATTGATATCCTAGCACTATGGAAAGGATGATCATGCTGTCATACTGAGAACTAGTTTTTATGCTAGAATTTGGCTATTGAACATATAAACTTATGCTATTCTATGAAAGTTTAAAAGTCATAAAAATAACCATTACTCCGTCTTTGTAGTTTGTTATTCGAGGATAAAAGTTGAATTAGTAGTTATCTCTAGTTTATATATTGCGATGCACACCAGGTGTGGAGAATATCTGAAAGAGGAATGAGGGAGGTCTCTTTCACAGTCTCACAAAACGGTATTTCAATTTCAACAGAAGCTACTATAGATGTACCAGTCTCAAGTGCAATGTGCGGAAGCACGTCGAAAGAGCTTCAGACGATCCAAGAGCCTTTATTACAACATATGAGGGGAAACATAACCATGAGATGCCGCTAAGGAGTACCAACACAGCAGGCTCAGAGTCCGATCTGCAAGCGGCCTCCAGTAAAGATAAGCCTTAACTGCTACCTGAAGTAATTTCTGATAACATTATGAAGGGCGGAGGAGTTGAAGAAAGAACAAGCCAAACAAAAGCAACAAAAGAAGAAGGGTCGACTCAAGGCATCGGAAGCCAAGTCAGTCCAGTAACCTGCAGGAAGAAATTTTGTACTGATGATAGCCATGAATTGTTCTTTTAGTTTCTTTGATTAGTGATAGGTGCTGATTACATGCAGGTTGAGAAGTGATGTAACTGTACAAATTTCCTTTTTGTTAATCTTCTCATTTATGCTCCTGATCAATATGGATCCTAGAATCTCAGCATTCTGTAGATTTTTCTGCTGCTAAGTAAGCAAATCAATTGTGCGACGTGTTATGGTTATTTAGGAGAAACATTTGTACCCATGAAAGCCTGCAGGCTTTAGCAAGCATCAGAACATCGAATGTGGAGCATCAAGAGACCTAAACGGAGTAACTCGAGCCCATGCTTGGCGCTATGTGGATGAGGTCGTCGATTAATTGAGGCGCTTCACGATGTTTCAGAGGAAAAATAATTACCATATGATATGATGAACTCTCAATAGTCATCTAAATGATTACCATGTTGCATGTTTGGTACTCTCCTCAAAAGATTTTGGATCGCATGGCCACTTCATTTCCTCTAGAGTGATTCAATAGTCATCTAAATGATTACCATGTTGCATGTTTGGTACTCTCCTCAAAAGATTTTGGATCGCATGGCCACTTCATTTCCTCTAGGTGATTCAGCGAATTTAGTATCTGAAGTTAATTTAAGGAAATCCTTTCAGGATATAATCCCACCGATTTGGTATCATTAGCATGAGAAAAGTCTTGGATGCATAGGATTGCGCGGCTTAGTTACATCTGTTGCAGATCAAGAACTATTTATCTTGCTATCCTGCAGTGATCTCTTAGCTAGTTATGATTTTGTTTTTCTTATAATCTATTGGGAAACAGAAAACTAAAGAAAAAGTTATACAACTGTCATAGATCTAATTTCTCTTTTTGAACATCTTTTAGACCTGAACAATGCTCAAACCCACCCACCTATGGGTAGCCCAACTGGTTAGGGCAAACTTGGACTTCGTTGAGGTCTTGGGTTCGATTTTTCAGGAAAGCGCCTTTGATTTAAGTAATGGGTCATGGCGGTGGATTGTTGTGCTAATCTCCCCCAAGGAATAGTCAAGGTGAGCAAAAGCTGGGCCGAATACCTCGATTACCCAAAAAAAAAAAAAAAACAATGCTCAGACCCCTTCTCCAGTGGGAGAGAGCTTGCGACTTCGCATTTTTAAGTAAAGAACTACCTCCACAGAATCATCATTTAGCACTCCTTTTAGGTATGTGCTTACGTGAATTGAGGCTGGTTCTTAACAATGCCGAGCACGAGAAAAAATTTATGAAATAAGTACCACATGAATTGTATATATGTAGACACATGCACACGCCAACAAGGATGTCAGCGCAATAAGCGGAGCAGGTTGAAGCACCTCAATACAACAGAGGGCTCACCCGGAATGGCCACTACTTGACAACTTTTCTCGACAATTTGCACTCTTAGCACGAGGTCATATTGTCATATAAATTATGCACAGGTCGAAAGATAATGCTGATGGTAGACGTAGTCTTGATTGCTATTTGCCAATGGGGGTCACACAATAATCATGAGGCATGAGAAGATGGGGATGACTTACCTTTTATTCTTCGAACGTGCTTCAAGCATCAAGCATACCAGAAAAGTCGAGAAGTATGGGAGAAAAAAGAGGAGATGCACAAAAATGCCTCCATTGTTTTGGAAAAGTGGAGTAATCACTAAGTGAGACTGATTTTTATTATGTGAAGAATGTAGTGACAAAAAATTGTTTTGAGATAAAATACAAATTAATGGAATACAAAAACCGGCATGTCACCTCTATTTAGGCTGTTGTTCTAGCTCTCTGTTGCTAATTTCTTTCTGTGGACTCTCACTGGACTCCTCAATGCTCGTTGGTTTCGCCTGTCAAAAAGAAATCTTAAATTCTCAAGGAAATTGCACGTCCACAGAGTAAAACAGAAGAAAAGTGGGACGAAGAAAAAAGCAAGCAAAAGAACTACCCTAGTACTGCCACAACTGAGGTAAATGCATTTTAATAGAAATGTTCAATGTGGTGCAAACAATTACAAAAACTGGATGAGGATAAAAAGTACAAATTGCCATGGTTCTGTGGAGAACTTCATGACCATTTCTGCAAGATTTGGCGAGTATTCATGGGAAGTGGGCATTGATTATTAAGAGGACTCAGATGTAAAGTAGGCTTGAGAAATAGTTTGTCCTCTTGCTCTCCTTTTGGATTAACTGATCCCCACTTATCAGGCGGAAAAAACTTAAGGTACACAGTAAAAGGATTACCTTGTTTTTGTCACGCCAGCCAAGTCCAAAAAGGCCTATCCTTCTTGCGGGAGTTTCCTGCGCAGAGCTCTGATTACGGGCAGACCTACAAGCCTACCTTTGTTACACATCAAATCACATGAAGGCAAAAGACTCGATGATAAAAATTCTCCTTTACTTGTGAAAATTACTTTAATGGGCACTTTACGTTTGAAAGAGTTGCCACATCATTTTTCACGGTGCAGTATTTAACCTTAAATAAGCTTTTAAGGAGGACAAGCTGAAGAACTTTGAAGGCATCTCAGTCAATTTTAGAGCATTAGAACTGAGCTATATGTCATCTTCCTTGGAAGATTCGTGGTCTTCGTGAACCACCCCCAACAACCGAGGAGAAAGAAAAGAAAATGAGTAGAGGAAGACTGGACAGATGCACGATAAATTTATATGCTTCTACTTTCACACTGACCATAATCATCTGTCTCCTTTAAGGACAAAGTACCTTACAACCTTTTAAACAAAATAAATTAGTTACTCCTGGATAACTAAATGCGAGATAAGGCATTTCTGTCTACACTTTCCACAAGCAATATGTGTATCCAAACATTCACTTGTGGAGCACCATATGTCTTGAAATAAACATGAGTCCATATTGTGCACGACTATCCAGAAAAAGTGCTAAATGGCAAAGAAGGGGCAAGGAGGGAGGAAAGATTGCGCAGGCAAAACATAAGGCAATGTTATGTGAGTCACTCATATAGTACCCTGGAGACTGATGTGCTTTATTTTGGCCAGACTCATATTGCAAGGTAGCCTCCAGCATTGATTCTGCCATGACCGCCCTCTTTTCCATCTGAGCCAGGGAAATCATAGCCTTCTCATATTTTTCCTGCATGATGTCCTAGCGGTTACAACAACATGCACACATAAGGGAAATAGCTCACTAATTTTAGACGATCCGTATCAGCTCCATCTATCTCAAATTAGTCAACATGTTAAAAGATCAAGGGCCCTACAAGAACTAGAACTTCCCAATTTTGAACAGACAAAAGCAGTGGCGACAATAATGACACAATGATGATGACAACAGCAATGACAACAAGAAGAATCCTGATCAAGCTAAGGGGGGCTTCCCTATCTTGAGCTTCTGAAAAAATTAAATTTGGAAAAATAGCATTCCATGAACTTCTATGAAAATTTTTAAATAGATCAGATTTTCTAAGATCAATTTAGCTCTGTTTTCCAAGAACTAGTTTACATTTATGAGTGACAGAATTTTTATTCCTGGAATCACATAATCCACCATTTTTTTAAAATTAAAAACAATCTATTTGTGGTTTAAATACGCATGAAAAAGCAGTTACTTAACAATGCACAGGAGAATGACATCAAAAATGCACTGGACTCATGTTTTTTGCTTCTTTACGTCTAGTAGGTATTGTTTGTAAATCCATGATTGAGTCATGTCTATTAAAACATTCTGAGAAGTCTTCAGATTTCATTGGGCCCATTTAGCTTCACAAGCTTTATAGCTATCTAAACTTTTTTCCTCCCCCCAAAATACACGTCTAAAATGACTCTTTCCAAGAATAATTATCCCATTTATTTTATTTGTAAAAGTCTCAAAGCATCTCTGATGAATACAAGATAATTCCACAGTGAAATTTACTAAGGAAATATCTTCCTAACAAGATAAAACTCTCTATCATGACTTGGTTCAAATGTATTATCTTTTCATGCTCTTAACTTCTCCTTCCAATATATCTTTTTCAATTTTACCAACCTACTTGTCTAATAGTCCCCTTATATGCCATCAGTCACCCATCTCTGCTTTTCTTGGTTCTCTCACTCATTCAACTATCAAAGACGGTTTAGCAATATGAATTAACAATATAAGACATCCTCTCTCAGTAGTATCTCTTGTGGAGACTATACACACTAGGGTCTTCCTAATATTAAAAAACCTTGTCAGTCTGTAATAATTTTCTAATGATTGTTTGGCCATAAATCCGTAGCTGCCAAATTGATGACCGTACGAAAGATTCATTCTAACTTCTATAAGTACTGTATAATCACCAGGAGCTCATGAACTTCCACATGCACCAAATCAAATATTATCTAATTAATGAACCCAGACAACATGCGGAGATCAACCTGAAGTACATGAACTGCATATTTCTGAGCCGCAACATCTTGCTCTGCACTAAGACGAGCATCTTCAGTTACCCTTTGCTCTTGCTCTACCCGCATCAGGACCTAAAAGTATGATTAGTTTTATGTGATAAGAAGCCTTACACATTAACTTTTACTCTTTGTGCAAATGAGACACTCGATGAGAACCTGAAGCATTGCCGTTTCTTGTTCTTTCTTGTCGGCAAGGGCTTGACTTAATTCAGTAACCTCTTGTTCCAGCTGCTCCACCTGAAACCAGAGATGAGGGGAGAGAGAAACCTCATTGAAGAAGTGACTCTTAAAGACTTCTCTCAAGCCAAAAGATGGAAATCCAGACATATATAAAAGATGGATATGCCAAGAAAAGTAGTGGCGTTATATCAAGAGATGGAAATAAGGTGAGAAGCATTGACAATGAGGTCAGAAGGTATTGCTTCTTGGAGGAATTTCATGAAAGATGGAGAAGTTGCTATCCAAAGTTATCTGAACTTTGCCGATAACGATGCACTTGCTAAAGAGATAAGAAAATCCATATAGAAGGAACCTCTAAGAAAGATAAAATTCGCCACTAAGGCTGGATGGCAATCAAACAGAAGCCTTGATGGACATGAGAGAAACAGACACCGGCAACAAGGCTAACATAGATCAGTTTTTCTATCTCAATATAACACTGGATCTTCTAAATGCAAATCCTATTTGGTCAAAGATAGTGACATGTGTCACCATCTTATATAATGTCCTCTTTTTGTCCTATGCATTTTTTGTTTTCAGTAACAATCCAAGCAAAAGACTATGCCTAGGAGGTATAATCGGCTGATTACCATCTTGCATATCATCTTACCAAGGAAAGGAGGAGATGTGATAGTTAAATGAAGATATCTTACTTTTCACCTTTTTCAATAAATAGAATTTTGAGTAGATTATTTCTGTGCTCCTTCATTTCTGGTGAAAAAGCTCAAGAGATCCCTATTTATTGAGAGTCAATTGACCTCATATGAAGAAGGGATCCAAAGGCTTCAGCCAAAGAGACCTTACCAACACCAGTCATAATTTCATATAGATGCTTGAAAGATAAATATTCCTTGGATATAAGCTGTGTGAGCAGGATCATGACTCTCAGACTAATAGTGTAAGTGTACACATAATTCTTTAAGAATGCCACATATTTTATCAAGGTATAGCAATATTATAGTAATTGCCATGCATTAGCAATTTCAAGAGAACTCTGTTTAAAACTTTGTTTTGGAATTATCTGTATAATAAAATCAATTAGAACAAATGAATAACATTGCACTTCTGTACCACACATCACGTGGGTCAATTTTGTTTTATTAGTTATTCTATAGTAAAGAATATGGAAATTAATAAACTACACAAATTAATGTTGCTATTAATAGGGGCAATTGAACCTTTTTCTCTTATTTTCACCAAAAAGAATCTTCACATTTCAACCTCAAATCAATTTGCAGAATGAGTTTTGAAAACCGACAACTAACATCTCAAGTTGCATCTAACATGTGGCACTAATTACGAATTTGCCAGTTTCCTTCCCATTTTACCCCTGCCGCCATATCAAATCCACCCATAATGAGAACCTGATTGCCCAGAACCCCAACCCACCCACTGCTCAGCCCCTCTCTGCTCCCACCCCTGCCAATGCCTGCCGTGCCATTGCCACTCGCTGCCAACCACCAACCCCAGCTGAGCCACAACCCATCAACCATTTGTGGAGCTCCACAGGCATCGAGCTGGGCTCAGATCTGTTGAGTTCAAACCATACTGGACAGATCTGTTGAGCTCCGCTGACATCAAGCTTGAGTCAAATTTATTGAGTTCGACCCAGATATTAGACATTGACCCTAGTCATGCTCAAGAAGAGATATGCAGAGAGCTCAGGGGGGAGGGAGTGAGCACCCGAGAATGAGAGAGAGAGAGATGCACAGAGGGCTCGAATGAGGCGTCAATCGAAAATGGGGGCAGCATGGCATATATCGGGGTCTATGCTGGGAGCCCACAGCAGAAAGAAAGAGCCAAGGGTGAGAAAGAGAGAGCAGGGAGGAGAGAGAGCAAGGATAGAGAGAGGGGAGCGGAAGTGAAGAATGGTTTACAGTTTGGATAAGATTGAGGGAAGATTGGTCTTTTTGGATTCGGTCATTCTGTTTGGAGATGCGAATTGAAGTTTCAAAACTGAGAATGCAAATTGATACGAACACAAAAAGTGGAGTGGTTTTCGAAATTTTCTCAATTAATGATAGGATTAGATCATTAGGGTGCTAAAAAACAAAGCTTCATTCTACCCTTTTTCTCTAATCAAGCATTGGATCAAATAGAGCCAGAAAGAATATACGATAAAGAAAAAGATTATCTATGTTAATAGAACTTACCCTCGCACTCAATTGAAGCCGATTGTCGTGCTTCACCATATCCATAAGTGCTGTCTCTAGTTCCTCCGCTCTTTGTAATAACACAATAATGTGCAATGATTTAGTATGTCACATAATATTCGTGCCAAAGTGAAGCAAATACTGAATGAACAGAAACTACTTGCATGTATAATTTTCTTGATCTCAATCTCTATAGTTATGCCAGATTTAAGAAGCTCTGCAATATTGAGAGTCACGATTGCCAGGAGCAAATTACGTCTTTTACATCTAGTTGTTACGAAGGGGTAAATCAACTGATGCAAAGGAAAGGCAGACAAAGAGGTAGGGCCTCCAAGGTATGTCTATAATCACGTGCCAAAAGCCACAACATGGTATCCCTCGACAGTAAGTGTCTAAAGATAGTAATTTTCACAATGTGTAGTTACCAAGTGCTAGTAATTATCAAAGAAGTAACTCTCCAAGCAGATACAATAATGATCAAGACTATAAAAAAAAACCCTGGGCTCTAGAAATGGTTGACATCTCAGAACCATCCTGAAATCCAAGTTCCCATAAGTATTTTATCTTCGTATAAGAAGAATCACAAACATACAGAGTCAAAGAGGACATATGCATTTCGGCCAGAAGCAAAAAGAAAGAAGACATGCATAGAAGGATAAAGCTTTTTTCAAGGAGAAACTCTGTAGTTCCAGGTCAGCTATCTTTACCATATCTTTACAATATCTTCTCCAATTGCAGCTATAAGTGTACCACACATGATGATGGTGCAAGATCAATAGATATTTGGAGAGCTACCAACCTGAGTATGGCAGATCTCTTCTCCTCCAGCAACCTGCATAACTCAACCTTTAACCAAACAACCTGCACAGTGCACCGAACCCATTGATTACTGGAACACAAGAGGCCTTGGGCAGAACAGCTCGTCCTTTTATAAAAAAATTGCTGCTAAATTAAAGCAGAATGAAATTGAGTACCTATAAAAATTCCTGCATCACCCATAATTACCCATTAATATAGTGAATCTTCTAAGCTTTTAGCTTAAGATGTACCGTGACAGACATGGTCATTTGTAATTATGACAGGAAGCAGAAATATCATTAACCTTTCATGGCATGTTAAACCTCTTATCCTATTTGACTTGGTTAAGAACATCAGATATGCTTCTCTTAACTACCACATTAAAGTTTCCCATTATCATAAAGGAGAATGGTGGTACAGAAAACCAGATATGCTTCTCTTAAGTACCACATTACAGTTTCCCAGTTGTCATAAAGGAGAATAACTTTGGCTAACATATTTTTTATTAGCATAACTCAATACTCTGCTTAGTTGTTTAATATGCATCTGTTAAGAATCAGGACAAGGCATCATATCAGGAAATAAGTTTTGTGACCTCATTAATTCAGATTATTGAAGTATAAGCTATCCAAAGAAGGAAGCCAATAAGTGATTTACCTTTTTGTTTCTTCTATAAAACAGACTTTCTATAGTCTAGTAAAAAGAGTTTATAGTAATGTGCACCAAAAAGAGATACTGATTATAATAGAGGCCTAAAACAAAGATGATGACAATCAATATCATCATTTCGTGAACAGTAAAAATAGAGTTAAGGTTTCATGATGCTAGAGATCTCATATTCAAAGACGCAATGTTCCCTGCTAACTTTCTACTGCACAAATAAAGTCACCACTTCATTCCATTTGGTACAAAAACATAATTTGTGCAAGTCCACCAACAAAGTGACGTCTGAAGCATAAGACATTTTAAAAGTAGAATAATGCTAAAAATAGTAAGGCCCGTATAATAAATTGGTCAGTAAGCTGATGGGGAAAGTTCATGTTGAGTTCTCAAATGGGCACACTAATTATACTAAACACCAACGGAGTGCCACAGCTCTTACGAAACCAATCAAGTAGATGAGTCCAGTGTAGTCAAAGGTGCTCCAGGGGCTCGCCTAAGTATCCAGGTGAGGCTAGTTGAAGCCTCTACCCCTCGCCATGGGAAAGGCATCGCCATCTAAGCACCACCCAGTTGAGTGCTTGAGGCGAACCACTCCTATTGCTAAGGTGACACTTCAACAATAATGTGTCTAGGGTTTAAGTTTTTAATTTTTTGTCTCCTAAGCTACTCTGATTTGTGCATCGGACAGAAGAAGAAGAACTAGAAGAAGCATAGGAACAGTTTGAGAGAGAGAGAGAGAGAGAGAGAGAGAGAGAGAGAGGAGCCCAGCTAGGTATTTCTTTTCCAAAAGAATAGAAAAAAAAATTTGAGCTTGTGCCCATCAGTTACACTCGGTATGATCAGACAATAGAAGAGCTCCAATTCTCTATTTGGACACTCTTGTAAATGTACTACGCCAAAAATTACATATGTAAAAGCATGCTGAATGCCTCTGTAGAACTTTTTCACGTTACATAGGATCACTGGAGATTTGTCCTAATTACTGTAAGTCATTAAAAGACCTCAGCTTATTTATTGAAGGATTATACCAAACCTCTCCCTAGCGCTCACTTCTCTCAGGCGAGTGCCTCACTTGGCACCCAAGGTCTCAAGCATTAGGGTCTAAGCGCCGTAAGCGAAACTAGCACTTTGAACAACACAAGACGAGTCTTAGTATCCCTAGTATTATTCTTATCAGTATCCTTTCTGAGATGAAGTAGCTATTTCATTGCCACTTTACCGCTAGAATGATAATGGCATACAAAGAAGAATCCACAAGTAGCTTTACAATTAGAGTCATGGGTTTTTTTGTTATGGTAATAAAATACATCTGCTACTTAGAAAGCTTAAGGTATAAATGGGGCACGACTTGTGAATGGATCTAGCAGGATTGGGCAACTAAAAATCATGGTTTCCTCCCAGAAAAAGTACCTGTTCTTGGAGATCTGGCAAGGAATCAACTTCCGAATCAACAGCCAAGCCACCAAGAAGATCTTCCAAGTGGGAGGAATTTTCCAAATGAGACGTGTCTGCATCTGCAGCTACATTTTCTGACCTTTCAGTCCTTTTTGTTTCTTTAACAAGTGATGAAGTATCATGCTTAAAACTATATAGTTTTGTGGCAAGCCCCTTAGAGTCCTTCCAAACTCGTCCCTTTCTTGACCTTTCCTCAACCACCTCTAGGACAGAGGGACGATGTTTTTCTCTCAACTTATGGAGTCGAGCTTCAGTTATGGCCAAATAACCCATGCAAGCAGTCAAAACAAGTTGGCTACTATCAAATGTGGAGCCAGCAAGAGATTGTAGCAAAGTTATTGCATCACCAGCATCCTTCGATGTGACAATTGCAGGACCTGATAAACTAGAGACAATAAGATGTCTGCAGGAAGGGACAGAACATAACATTTTGAGCATTGGTATACCACCAAATCCCAGAATTAATTGCTTTACCATACAACTCCATCAAAGCAAGAGCTGTCCGGAAAAGCATTACACGATTCCCTTCAAATAGAAGCACGTCCCAAATTCGGAGAACTGCAAAGAAAAAGATTTTCCTAAATATCTATGAAACAATTTGAGCAATTAAAGCTTTTTCTAAGCACTACACAACAGTTAAGTTGCCATCTATCTTGCATATGCAAAATTTTCACATCTTTGATTCCTCACCGCTCTCCCATGGAAGCATATTCACAAATATTGAAAGAAACCATGGCCCAGAGATCCATGCCACCTGCACTCCCAAGAAATCCAGATGATTAACTGCACAAGAAGCACAAATGAAGTGAAAAAAATCTGCTCCGTGTAACATGAAAATCTCAAACATATTCATGTCTTTCATATGTCAAAAGAAGACCAACCCAGTTTGGGAAACCTCTCCCGCATCAGTTCCTCAAAAACAAGCTGGTCCACCTTGAAAAATGTATATAAAAAAGAAAATCAGCAAGGAAACCAGTCACTGAGGGAACATTTCTGAATGATTACTTCAGAATGTTCACAAGACTTCTCAGTATTAGTGGTGAACATTGTCAATTTGTGAAAGTACTTAGATAGGTGAAACTCACCTGAGATTCTATCATTTCCTCTGTGTAGTACCCACCAAAATAGTCATCAATGATGCCCACTAAAGCCCTGAAATTTACAAATCTCTTAAAAGAGGCAGCTGTTTTCAGTATCAATAGTCATCAGTTTTTTTAACACTTGACAGCAATAAATGATGTTTGTCGTAGTAACACTGAATTCAGTTAAAAAAGAAGATTTAACATTTCTAGTCTCCTCTTACTTTTTAACATGCAAGTTGATAGAAGAGGAAAAGATACGGATAAAATCAAAACTTGTCATTTATCAAATTCTTTCACTTAATCCTGATGTTTAAGAGGTTACATTCTAGTCTCTAAAGAATTCATTTTCATTAAGATGGTTGCTCAAGCTAAATTTTAGTTTTAAAAAGCTACGAATGATTCTTGCATATGATGTCTATCAAAGTGCAGTTAAGGACTTTACCAAAAAAAAAAAAATACAGTGCAGTTAAGGAAATTTTATGAATTGCATTCTGGGAACTAAGTGCAAAACTGTTTAACCTTCATGATCAATAAGAATAATCCCCCAAAAGGAGAAAATAAGAATTCAAGAGATTAGCTTCCACAACATACCAAAAGGCATTTTCCTCAGGCATCAGAAGCAATAACAAACCAGCAAAGAAATTCATTGCCTGAGAACATTATATAAACATGTAAGCTAAAGGGAGAAAAAGTTATTATTGAATTGAAAAGACTAAAAGCACATTAAAGGTACAAAATCTTGCCAAGATCTAAGTATGATGCAGTCAGAATCAACCCAGCCCTAAAGTCAAACCCCAGAAAGCAATGAAGACCACAAACTAAAAATTTTCTAACTTCTCCAAGAGCTTATCCTAAGAGTAATTTGCATTACCTAAAACCTTTTGAACAATCAAGGACAGTTATTTACAATAGTCATCCAGAGTCAACAGAGAGGAATTTTGGCCCTCAGCTAAACTACCAACATTTTTAAAAGATAAAGTTTTATTAATAATACAAACTTTTGAGTACACCACAAATATATAATACTAGAAGAATAATACTAGAAGAAAGTCTCTAAGAAGACAAACTACTTCAGGAAAAAACTAAAAATTTATAGTCCATAAACACTTAAAATCAGCAAAAATGAGTAATGCTCCTCAGTTGTAGGGCTGTTAATAAAAACTGGTACATCCCATGAACCAACAGCCACGATCTTTAAGTATGGAAACACAATGGGGACATCAGTATATTTTGGCTTGCAAACTGCTTACATTAAATCTTAAGATGCCTAACTAGCGGAGAAAAAGCACTTTGGTTCCTATCTACAACTACAAAGGGATTGAACTAATGACCCACATAATGGCTCTTTGGGAAAGAGTAATCAAATTTGAGTTAAGTAAAGAGAGATGTATCTCAAACAATCAAATCCATTTAACAACTGGAAGATCTAACATGGAGACTGTTTACCTGTTACATAGATTGGCCAAAAAGTAGATGAATCCAGAAAGACTTGCATATGGCCTTTATAAATTTAGAGAAAGCATGGGACAGGGATCTAGAGAGCTTCCTAGAGGATTCTTGAACAGAAAGGGGATAGTGGAGGAATGGAAGACTTCGCAATGACAATAGAGTCAAATCAAGGCTGGGCTCTAAGTCCTTATCTTTTTGCTCTGATGATGGATGAATTGAAAACACATCCAAAAAGTGGAGCGAAGAAGTGCATCTGGTGTTTATGGCAACTGTCAGATGCTGCATGAGCTTATGGACAAATCATTTAGACAACAAGAAAGCCCACAACAGCTTTGTGGCATGGAATGTTGGGTAATTAAGCACTCACATGTGCATAAAATGAGTGTAGCAGTGAATAAGAATTCTTTCATGGATGTGCAGACACATGAGAAAGACGGAATAGAAATGAATCTTCAAGAAAAAAGGAAGTGTGGCTCCAATTAAGAATAAGATCAAGAAAGCTTGTTTTTATGGTTTGATCAAGTTGAAGGAAGACCTTCCAATGTTGGCATAATTTCCCAAAGTAATGAGTCCAGCTTAATAGAAAACTTGAAGAGAAACCCGAATGAAAGATAAATTAAAACGATTTTCAAGCATCATACCTGAGGCTTCCTAAACATCAAACCTAGGTTCCCTAAGAATTGCATCAGATGGCACTACTCAAAAGCAAAATCTGGCTAAATTTAAATAATCTCCATGAAAGTCTATTTGATTGAAATAATTGCAGCCAGATACATCAAACATTCTGAAAATCTTAATTCTAGCCATAATAAAAAATATCTAATCAACAAACATAATGGAAATAGACAACCTGATATTCTACTTCAAATGTAAATACAGAAATCTATTACAATCCTAGAAGATTTCAGATCCAAATAGAAAAGGTTACTGATTGAATTTGGAGAAGGATCTTTTTTCCTTTACTGCACCATTTGAGTTATAGATCAACGCAATAGCTAATCATCACAAATCCATGATATCGTTATTGTTTGGGCCACAAACAACTTATACTTTAGGCTCCATCACCTTCAAACGCATCTATGAGGAGATGCAATCGGGGGATGGAAACTTGAGTTAGAAAGGGCAAGAAAAGCTAAAAAGACGTGGAAGAAGATGATAAGGAAATACTAAAACCTCCTAGAGTTAGAGAAGACTTAATCCAAATTCAAATCCAATGGCATAACGAGACTCACATAGCCTAACCTACTTAGCCAGATAAGGCTTTGATGTTGTTTGTATTGATTTGTTTCAGCTCTATCTGATGCCATTACATAATTTTAAGATGTCCGGACAATAATCAAGAAGACAAGCAAAAGACAGATAGAAATATTACAGCTAATCAATCAACTATCAAGATAAAACCCCACTGAAAAACGGCAAGTCAATGTTTTGGAAACTTAAGATACTTATCAAAAACAACTAAAACTAACAGCGAGGACACTAAAACAAGTTTGAGACTTTAATGGTTGTGTTACGTCATCATGCATGATTCTAAGTGATTAGGAATTAAAGGTCCGGAATACAAATTTTAAATCTTAGATAGAATGCCAAAAAAATTGGCACTCGAGGGGAAAGATTATAAATGTCCCATACCCTATGACAAGAAAGCAAAGATCAGCAACATACCAAGCTGAAATTAAAAAAGCATCATTACAACTAAAAGACAATTATTATTGACAAATTTCATGGGGCAACAGTTGTAGCATGGTATATGAAGACCAACCCTTTGAAAAAAGCAGGATTTTAGGATAAATTTCTTCTTTGCCTCATAACTACCTGACAGTATCCAACAGAGGGATTGTGCCGTGCATATGCTATAAGTAATCGCCTCAATGACTTTCTACCTTTCTCATCTAAAGCAGGATGACCTGGGAATGTCCGAGGTATATCCTGCAAAAAGAGCACAATAATTAGTTCAGGAAAATCCTTCATGGCAATGCAAAGCAAAAGAAATGGCACCTACAAATTGAAAAGAGTGAAGGATAAAGTCCAATGCATGCATCTAATGACCTTCTCAATTTGCTTTTTCAATTTCTGTGATACACCAGATGAAGTGTCAAGCGCTTTCCCCTCATCATCACTACCTTCTCGTGCTAGTAAATCCTGGTAGTACCTCTCCATTCGACGTGTCCTTACACCTACAAAGGCTTGCCATACCTAAAAGACATGATTGTGGTGAAGACAGCATTTTCTCAGAGCGATATAAAAAGCTCCCAGGTAACAACAGCTTGAAAATAGTATAGTACACGGTAAAAGTTGCCAAGTTTACCTCACCCCTTAGATCCTTGGGTACTCCTCCTCGAACAAGACATTCTAGTTCTTCTCTCCATGGGAAAGAAGATTCCACAGGCACCCCTTCACTCACAACTCTCTCTCTGTTGGACGAATTGGTGCTGCCATTTGATGCCCCATCAATTTCGACATCTTCCTCACTATCCTTTTCAGAAGTCTGTCCCAAATGACTTACTTCATCAACTGTTGGAAGATGAGCACCATTTACACCTTTCAAGTCATCCTCCACATTTATTGCTTTCTTAACACGGAAACTCATCATATACTCAATTGCACCAAGGACTGGGCTGACATTTGCCCATCTTGGTACCTTATCAGACTTTAAGTTTTCCGTAGACTGAACTTCCCTTTCAGGGCTACTTCCAATTGAACCATCAGAAGGCTTGTTTTCACTTGGATCATCCCCTTCCGCAGGCCTGTCTGAAACAGTCCCGTCTCTTTGCTCACTTACTCCACTTGGCAATCTCTCCTCATGCAACCTCTCAGACCAGCAAATTCGAGCTGTGTCCGCTTGTTGTTCAAGGAAGTTTTTCCATTTCTCTGATCTTTCGTCTTCCTCTTCCTGACAGGGAACATTACAACTAAGATTGCAAAGCCTTATCTTTATTCCTAAATTAGAGGGTAATTCTCTGGACCTGCCTCAATGAGAGTTTCAACTAAGGCTCAGGCAAACTCTAATTAGTAAGCTTTAATGCTTCAGTAACCTCCTAAGGTTTATGACTGATCTTGCTCATAAGATTTTTCGCAGTAACGAAATATAGGTCTGCCATCTTAGCCAGCTTAGACAGCAGAGCGAATCAAATGTCAATTAGGGTCCGCTTCACAATTTAGGGATTGATAGAGAGGTTATGTCAAATTCAAAACAGAGGATACCATCTGCTTTACTCCAAAAGGATGTAACCTGGAAAGGTGGTTACCTTGTAAATATTAGCATACTCTCTATATCTTTGCAAGTGTTGAGGTCTTAAAGCAAACCCATATGCATCCCTGTCGACATGAATACACAAGTTGATGCAAAATGCCACCAGAAAAGATTCTTACGATAAATGGAGATGCAACTGAATAGCTTAGTAAGGATAATCGGGAAACTGATTCTAGGGATAAAGACCACGTGCTTGGGATGACACTAATATGAAATAGATAATGTCAAACCACAGAACAACATGCCACCCATTCTTACTCACCTAGAATCAACCTCTAATGAGCGCCTACTCAACAAAGACAGCAACATTTTTCACCAGGAGTTTCAATTCCACAAAGCCCATAGCTCTCATCTACTTTTTAGACGGGTCAAATTGTTCAAGTTGATCAATGCTAGAGCCAACAGGGCATCAAAAAAGTTATCTCAAAAGAACCATCCAGCATTTACAGACAACGACTCCCGTAATGCATCTACCGACTAGATCATCAAAAATCGATATTGCGTCCCCGATGAAGGTCCAAATCCCAAACCGATTGATTCAGCGCAACCGAGAAACCATCGACGCGTGATCGACAAAATCACCGATCCGCAGTATGAAAGCAGGGGATGAGCACATCATTGCATGGAGAGTCAAATGGAGCGGGAAAAACACACGGGATGAACTCGTCAAGCTACCCGCGGGCGAAATCGAAGCTCGTGAAGACGCGTGGAAACGCGACTGGATCACTGTGCGCCAGCGATTTGGAGTGCAAACGACCGAATATGAGGACGCACGCAGATGATGCTTACCTCCTCGACTCGAGCGTGTGGGGGAGATGAGAGATCTTCTCCGCCATTGTAGCGAGTCCGAGCAACGAAGCTGGATCGAGAGAGGGGGGAGAGTTTCCGTTCTTCTTCTTCTTCTTCTTCTGCTCCGATTTCGTCTCGTAACTGAGTTTCTCTCCTCTGCCCTCTGCCGTTTATTCCCGAAGTTCCAACTTCCAAGGCTGTGACCGTTGATTAGACGTAACGCCAGGCAGAACTTGGTCATTTTTTACGGCGCAAAGCATAGTTGTTCGAATTTTTCAGCAACCAAAGAACCCCCCTCAGGAAAAATAGACAATATAAAAGGAAAATTAGATGGTTTATTAATTTAGTGAAGGAATTTTATGATGGTACAAAAATTGCAATAACGATATATTTTCTTTAGTATTTTTTATATTGAGGAAGGTTTTTAAAAGTAGGAAAAAAAAAGAAAGCGAATAAATGGCCATTTCGCATCGATTATATATATATATACCTCGGTTACCTAAACATAATTCAATTTTTTTTTCTTTTGGGAAAACTACATTGTCAATGTTAAGGTATTACCGCGACAAATCACGAGAAATATTTTCTCTCAAGATCCCTGGAATAGTATCCGTTTTTGTTGTCTTTTCCTTATGCTACCATCTTCAATTGTTTGCAATTTTTTTTTTCGTCTTTTCATTTCTTTTTATTTCACTATCAATCAATTGTAGTCTTCCAAAAAATTGACCACCGGCATCTTTTGGTTGCCTAAAGAGGTACGACAATTTAAAGAAGATAGACATCTTATTACAACCCATCATTTTATCTATGATTAAGCAAAGCTTGCACCAAACAAGATGAATTTAATGAATATCTGCACACACACACACACACAAAAAACGAACAAGCCGTTGACCAATCTGAGTTTGACTTTGAACTAGACAGGAGGTGATGAGAAACAATACAAGAAAGAATGTCAATCATCAATTCTAATTTGATTTCGTCTTTCTCCTCCTCCTCTATCGTCTTTGCCTCTGCTACATCGTCATTGCCGTTGAACACGACGATTGCCTCTGCTCACTGTGGTGGCGTCGCGAGGCGGCAGGAATGGGGTGGCGTGACTGCGGGCGTGAGGAAGAAGGACTCGAGAGAAAAACATGTAAAAGCAAGAGTCGAAGCCATGTTAGAAAGAAAAAGAAGAGAAAACAGATCAGTGATCACTTCGTCATTGCTTAATAAAAGATATTGAGGGCGGACACAGTTTCGCCAGGAAACTTCTTTTTTGGACCGATATTCTAAAAAACCCGTCCATTTTAGGTTTGGTTCCAAATCTTATCTTAAACTTTTTTTTCATCCCATAAAAATTTCTCGATTTTCTGTCCAATCTCAGTTTTACCTTAAAAAAACGTTTTCGTCATAAGAAAACCACCCAATTTAGTGTAAGTCTCAACTCTACTTTTAAATTCTTTTTCTATCTCATAATAAAATCAATAACTTTTATTTGAGTAACGTATTTATCTCTGTTGACACCTTAAAAATCGTCTTTAATGATGTGCCATTTTCACGTCATTGCTTTGGTCTTTTCACAAACTTCAAAATTCAAAAAGACATATTGTGGAGATGAATTTTCATGGAGATGAATTTTCATGTCAATCCAAACGACGTCTTCTTGGATACATAATTTAGGTAAAAATTAGAGCAATTGGGTTAGTTTTCTTCAATTATTCTTACTTTTATGAGAGTTATCTTTTCATCTCGCTTGAGAATCTTCAATTTTGCTCTCAAAATTAAATCTCTTGTGCCCAAAGGTCTTTTATTACTTGTGGTTTGAGAGCTCACATTTAAGATGCTCGAATAGCTCAAGGTCTTTTTCATTTCTCAATTGACAAGAAAAATTTTGGACGGATGGTTAATTGGGCAGATTTGGAACTCTAAGTAAAAATTGACGAGTTTTTTTTAGACAAAAAAAGTTTATGATAAATTGTAAGTGAAAAAGATTTTTATGGGACAAAAAAATTTAGGATAAAAATGGAAGATGATCTAAAGTTGGAGTTTTTTATAGAACAAAAAAACATAAAAAGTCGAGGATTTTCAAGGTATTGGATAATGTTTATTTGTTCATTTTAGTCCAATTTCTTTAAAATAACAATCTTTCCATTGAAAATTACATTTCGTGACGTGAACATCCACCACATTTGTATATCTTTAACCCTATAAGCATAGGATGTGTCATATTGAGATGATGTCACATCAATAAATGCATGTTACATTGTCACCGTGGCTGCCCCACCACCAACAACAGTACACACGTACAAACTTCACCGCCCCTATCACCAACACCACGCATCCGACTCGCCAACTCCAATACCTCCCAAACTTGTCCCACTCTCAGACGACGGCACCAATGTTGGGCTTGAGTTAGGTGGCCCGCAGCTACGGCACCAATTGGAGCAAGGAAGAAGACAACGAGAAGGGAATGAAGAAGTGTTTTTTTAGGGGAAAATTCAATCTTAAACTGAGATGACACTCCATATAACCTGCGCAACACTTAATTTCTGGTGAATTGGTAGGTTATATCAACGAAAAACGCATGACATGATCATCATAGTCTCGATAGGTTCAGGAGGGCCAGACTCCCAAAAGAAACACTCGCATGTAACTACTCAAAATCATGAGTGTTTTGAAGGCAGATCTTATTTATGAATCAATTCATAGGACCTTACATCTGTTAAATTCCACATAAGTCAAGCTCATAGACAACTCAGGTGATGAAACTCAAGTTGGTTGCCGCTTGGAGGGATCTTATTTACGACTCACTTCACAAGATCTATCCCATCCAATATGAGACAACGAGTATTACAAATGCTTCCTTTAATTTAAAGATTGTACGAGCTAAACTTATAAAGTTCCAGGACAATATTAAACATGTAAAACGTTAGAGATAATCTCAAAGGCTAAATAAAAGTCGTAAGGATCACGGTTTCCTTATTATCAATCATTTATTCACATTTACATTTTGCATCTTGCCATTTTGTTTGCACAAATTTCACCTTACTATTACACTACCCTTAGGTGTGCATACAGCATAACTAATAGACGAATTAAAATTATAACATTGAGAAAATTGCAATAAAGTCGTAAACAATTGAAAAGAGCACAATCAACTTCAAACCTATCGAAATTTATACAATCAAGCCCTAATTTCTCTGTTGGTGGCATTCAAGATGTTGGAAAAGCAAACATGTCATCAAATTTGTTATTCGATTAGTCTGACAAAAAGCAAACATGATTTTCAACCTTAATCACGCAGAAACAGTTCGGGTGGGACTATTTTCATATTTTAAATGACTAAATCCACCCTACTTTCACTAAAGACACAAAATCATGCTTGAGGGTTTGTATAGTTTCTTTCAATTTAGTATATTCATATTTACGTTTCATTCACATTATGACTTATTTCTATTTAGAAAATCAAAACTAGTCTCTTCTTCATCATTTTATCATTTTTACGGTGAATTTATTATTTGATTAGTCTTAAAATATATCAAGTCTTGTCACTATATATTAAAGAATTAGTGATTCTTTTTTATAGAGAAAATAACAGAAAATGTCCATAAACATTTGTCCAATATGCAACGTGGTCTCTTAATTTTAGCTAATGCGCAATGTGGTCCCTAAACTACTTAGTTTAGTGTGATTCCTTAGTACATGTTTAATTTAATTCTGGACTATATAAAGATGATTAATGTTACCCATCATTTTCAATTAATGGACGAAAAGCAATGAACAATTTCATATAGTTTGGAAAACTATATTGAACATGGAGTAAAAGTCGAAGGACCATGCATTGAGTCCAAATAGAGAAACTATTTGTATCATTATGCCCATTTTTTTATCGTTGATGATAGATGGTCCTTCATAGAAATGATGACACGACATATCACATCACCACGCTAGTATATTATTCCAACTATGTTGCCGGTGCTGATTGAAGCTATGGTCCACAAGACAAAAACATTAGTCTTTCCACCACCATCTTTTCCATTCCCGCTGATGGTGGCGCCACCCATACAACCCTCAACCTTCAACGACCGCACCACATCCTCTAATGTACAAACAACACATGCATGCATGTGTTGACGTACGTCTTGTCATTCCTAATTTGATGGAAGGACCAATCAGAACTAGATACATGTGAATTGCCAATGGAATCACACACACACAAATATTGTGGGACCTAATTGAATATTTTCCAATATTTCAAGGACCTTTAGTACCTTTATCCTTTGTTACTAATAAAAACATATTATGACTCAACTAGATCAGTGAAAGTCTCTATGTAATATTTCCTCAAACGGAATATAGAGGTCCAGGATCAGCATATAACATTTATTTCTTCCTCCTTCTCAAGTTCTATTTCCACAAATTATACTTTCTCAGTCGATTCATTCCATTACAATCCTACAATCATTCAGTTGGGTGATGAAGTCAAGCCAACACATTACCTTTCATAGTGGGGTTAGCGAAAAAGATGGGATTTCTTTATCCAAGCTTTCCTCGTTTGAGCGTCAAGCCACTAAAGTTAAATTCCAATTTTTTGTCATTATATCCAACCACTCACGATGCCTTTTCCCTTCCATTCCTTTGGGAGCCAGCAACAGAATGCTTGGTAGTATGCCTGTATGTGACGTGTTGTTTTCTTTCCCTTCCCTATATACGTCGGAGGACCCATTACAATTAATTCTCCTCACGAACTTCTTGACAATGTCTAGCTTTTAACCATTCAAGGGACAATCTACTCCATCCTTTTTCCCTATATTTGGTAAAAGAGAACTTTTATCTCCAGATATGTCTGTTGTAAGTGGCCACACGCATCAAGTTTATCTGATACTGTGGATATGAAGTCCACCGACCGATCTCCCTCTCTTCTAAAGATGCCTTCTGTTTTTTTTTTTTTTTATTGGTCGAATTCTAAAGACTAGTTGGGGAAATTTGCAAACTTACGGGCGGAATGTAAGTGAGCCATGAATCTTTTAACTGATTTGACTAATTGTACATCTTTTATTGAAAAATATAATTAAGTCCGAGAAGTATGTGGAAAAGTCCAATCTATTGATGCCATATAAGTAGTCTATGAGTGAAATTGAAAGTAATTTTGAGTATTATTCATTAAAAGGACTTAATTTTATCGTTGGAAGAAGTTTTATGACTTGATTAAACCAATTAAAAGCTTTAATATTTGATTGCTTTCAATACAAAAGATGTAAGACTTTTTGTTCTGTTTTTTCCTTCCTATGCGGAAAAAAAATTGAGTTCGATGTCCAGGCAAAATCAAAAGATGATATTGAATGGCAAAGAATATGAAGGAATTATGGTAATCTTTAAATGTCAATTTGTGTATGTTTTTGAAGAACTGAGATGTTGGACAGCAAAAGCAAGTTCATTTTTCACAAGCTACATTAAAGAAAAAGTGGCAAAAAAGAATCAAACGTAACACCACCCAACTCGTAACGCTCCACGTACCTCGCACGTTAACAAGATAGGGCTATCCTGTCTGAACACAAGCATGACTTTGTTTCTTTAAACATTGGTGTCGTCAATGGCCCACGTGTTTTAGATTTTCAAAACTACGAAGTACTTTTCCTATTTTCTGACAACATTTTAAAACATTATTCAAATTTCAGTGCATGAGCCACCAAATTTTAAAAAAAGAATAAAAAGTAAAAGATAGATGAAATTCCAAACATATATTCGCTATAACTTTCAATATGGGTTCACATAAATAAAATTAGCACATTACACAGACATTGCGTGTGCGAGAAATAGATATTAAAAATATTTTAAAAATTATTTTACTACGACATATTTGAATCACTGAGTAATTGAAAAAACATAGCAATAAAAATGAAAAAAAAATACAAATATATGTAAGAAGAGAAAAAAAATCCACGATTCCAAATTTTTTAGGAAAATTGTTGTTTATGATAGATAAAAATTCAAATTACTATATTGCAACATACGAGGGATAGAACAAAATTCTGCCTTCATGCATTTTCTCCATGTGCATATAATATTGGAGGAATAAGTAATTAAGAATACTTAAGGAAAGAAAATAAAAAGTGAACGAGATCTCTTAAAAGTAGGAAGTTATCTTTATCTTATAAAATAGTTTAAATTCAATCTGTTAAAGTGTATTCTCTATTATTAGTTAGTTAAACCATCTAAAGCAAAAGATTATCGCAGCATTTGAGCAACCCTTCTATAGTGTGATACTTCAAATGTTCGAGTTATATTAGGTACAATGCGCCACTTATTTATCTATGCTTCCTCCAGTCGATAAAGAAACTTACTATATATTAAGGGTACGCTTGGGCTCAGCTTTCACAAAGAGCTTTGGGGAATATATGAGGTATTTGACAGTCATTCTTAAAAGGTTATGAGGTGGATACTGACCTTAGGAATGCTTAAAAGCAAGTTTTACTAGTTTTCAACATTTCTCCAAAGTCCATTTTCAAAGCCGAATCAAATGCAACCTAAGTCTCTCTCTCCCACAACTTCACGGCCCACCTCCGAGCTCAAAGCGAACAACTGCGCGCCCCGGCTTTGCCATGACCAACTTCTTCCGCGCCCCTTCTTCCCACTCATCGCCTATGCAACAATCAAGCAAGGCGTTGATGGCGGCCGTTGCTGCTCGAGCCATCCAGGCATTGTTGCCGCCAGCCTCGCTCCACCTCGGATGCAGGCAAGTCTGAGCATGGCTCACCCCCATCGCCTCTTGTCCTCGTGGTAGCGATGGAGGAGCGGTCCAAATCAATGATTTTAAACGGGGCGGATATATCCGTAGAGGCGATAACCCAGGGAATCGAACCCTTTAGCCTCAAGCATGCATGCCTAGAGCCTAAGTCCCCTGACCTAGGCAACATTATTTGCTAAATAATTGTAAATTGTGAAAAAAAAATTATACCGACAATTAAACCGGTTGATCTATGTTAGAAGAATAAAGAGCAAAGTGGCATTTGTACTACTGACGCTTCCTCTCTTAGGTCGACCATCGGCGTCGAGCACAAGCGTCGACCGTTGGCATTCCATTCGTGGAACTGAGCGTCGATCATCGACGCTTCCTCTCTAAGGTCGACCATTGGAGTCGAGCATGAGCATGTCGACCATCAGCGTTCCTTTGGCTCAGATCTCAATTGCATTGACCTACACTGGCTCGTCTCTCTGACGTTGACTCCAGTCGGTGAGATCTCTGTATCTTGCATCGAACCAAGTCGACCCCCACCTGCGATTCTTCTGAGGCATCGATTTTTCAGAGGTGTCGACTCACTCATATCTGGAATGTGGTGATTTCCTCTTGCGAACCTTCTGGTAGCGTGGAACTAGTGCTTCTCCCTTTCTTATGCGGTGATGATGCGACCACAGTGATGTATCTGTGCAAGTGGATGAGTTTTTCTGCTGATTAGCGCCAGAAGGGGGTTGTTATCACAGTTTCTTTGTCCAAAGCTTGGTGATTTTCTCATTCTTGACTCTGGCTGGGTATTGTACATTGCGAATGTTGGCCAAGAACCTTCCAGCAGTGTTTGAAATTGATTAGGTGAACTATTTTGTGAGAGATTGGAACTGTTGTGGTTGGATTTGATACTTCAAATTGCTTGAAGAAAAGTACTGTGGAAGTTGTCTTATGACTATTGGAGAATAATGATTGATCCCATGATAAATAATACGGAGTTTAGTGATCCAATAACAATTAATACTATGATGACTAAGGCGATTTCCTTTTCTTCAAATCAAATTACCGATAAAAAACTAAAGGGGGAGAAGAACATTAGAAGTGCCAAAAGTTGTCTACGACGCTCACTTCAGTGCCAATTCCGGAAAAAGACGATCACTTAAGTGCCAACAGTGAGAATTCTGGCCCAAAATTGCCACGTCAGCATCCACATCAGCATTTTAAATATTAAAAGAATACTCTTTCAAAAACAGACTTTGGCTCGCTGTGAAGTTCAGCCCGAATTCCGAGCAATTGAAACCCTTCCACATTGATCCACAGCCACCCACCACCACCAATTGAAAGCCAACTCATTTCCGCACCTTCCTAAGCCATCGCGCCACCCCTTCTCGCCGTCGAGTCGTCGGAATCTTGCTGGGAGTCAGTTGGATTGAGGAGAGCCCCTGTTTCGTGAATAGGAAGAGAAAAACACCAAATTTGAGAAATTTAGGGATACCCATGCGAAACCAAGGACATCATTGTGTTCCTTGGAATGTCTAGAATGCATCCAAGCCCTTGGATACGATCGATTTGGTCTCGAAGGCTACTGAAATTTGATGGGAAGCTCTGTTTCGATTTGTGCACCCGGTTGAGGTTTATGGCCATATCTCGGGATTTTGGAGTTTCTAGTCATGGTCACCAGTTGGGAAAGATTCCCAAGCCTCTCTTGAGCACATGGCCACTGGTCTTGGCCATCAACATTTTGCCGTTTGGGAGAATTTCGCTTCGTCGTCCAATTGTTCCTCCTAGATCCGGAACTCCAGCCGGCCACCTTCGTCGAGCCACCCACGGCATCTTCGGCCACCTCAGCGGCTGCCACCGGTCACAAAATGCTCGTGAGTGAGTCTTGATCAAAGCCCAACTAGTCTCGGCCTTCGATGTTTCCTCGTTTGCTCGAATTTGGCCTCGACCTAGTAGTTGCGCAACTGGCCCGGCCGCTCATCGGAGTTCCGGCGAGTTGGCACTGAAGTGAGCGATTTTTTGAAAAAGTGGCACCGGACTGAGCGTTTTGAAATTTTTGGCACTAAAAGTGAGCGCCGTACATAACTTTTGGCACTTCTAGTGTTCTTACCCTAAACTAAAGGATGATGCCAACTTTCAACAATGTAAAAAGATTGTGAGGTTGACTTTAACATGTAAAGACTAGTATATGCACTTTACTGAATCTAAACCTAAAGGTAATACAACTAGGGATGTCGTTGAGGTATGCATCCTAGGTTAGATTCTATGGAGAGCAATAGAGTTGACCTAGTAATTCACGTTGACACAGTTAGAGAACTATAGAAGTATTTGGATGTGTTATACTCCGATCAAAATAATTTTTCACGCATTTATGAGTTATCACAAGAGTTTTAGCGATCTGAGAGAAAGAGTCGTTATATTATCCAATATTTTGCTGATTTTAAGAGGATGTATGAAGAGTTGAATGCTATTCTACCCATCATAGCTAATGTTCAACAAATGCAATTTCAGAGAGAACAGTTGGCTATAATGAGATTCCTAGGAGGTCTTGATCTGAGGCATAAAATAGTTACAGCTTAGATTCATGGAGGAGAACCACTGCATCACTCACAAGTACGTTTGCACGAGTTCTTTGGGTATCTTGTGAGTCTTCTCAAAACACTACATCTATGGTAGATAGTTCAGCTTTTATGTCCCAGTCTTGAATTGTTGGTGGTAGGAGTGATAAAAGAAACCGTGAAGGATATAATGGTTGTGATGGCAACTGAGGTACAAAGACAAGAAGAGGCCAAGGTCAACAATAGTTTTGTGGACAATCTCTTATTTCTAATGATAATTCAAGGGCGGTTTGGACTTGTCATTATAGTGGCAAACCTAGTCACATTCAAAAATTTTGCTACAAGTTACATGGGAGACCAAGGCAACAACAACAATTTGCAAATGCTACATCTAGTGCTAACTCTTCTTCTTTGCCACAGTATTTTAAAGACAATGTAGTTGTTATGTTTGATAAAGAGTAGGCTTGATACTGCAAGTCTCAAATTTCATAGCCTATTTCTTCTACTAATACTCTAGTACAGACATGTAATGTTACTGCATGCCTTTCAGCAACTTCTCGTCCTTGGATCATTGATTCAAAGACTTTTGATCATATCTCAAATCTTTCAAGTATATTTTCATCTCTTGCTCCATCTTCATCCATTGTCGCTTTGGCCAATGGATCATCTACACAGGTTGAGGGAGTTGGCACAATTCATCCTGCCCCTTCATTACCATCGTTCTTCATACTTTATCTTCCACAATTTCTGTTTAAGCCAAAAAATCTTAGTGTTCAATAACATTTTATCCCAACTTTTGTATTTTTTAGAATCTAGCTACGAAAGAGACAATCAACAGAGGATGTGAGGTAAGGGGCTATATGTGCTTGAGGACGCTCCTTCCATTGCATGCTCTAATGTCACATCCCTACATTAGATCCATTTTTTTCTTGGTTGTCCTTGTCTACACAGTTTTCAGAAGTTAGATTATCATTTTTAGTCATTTTCAATTTGAAGTGTAGGTCATATCAATTTGGCCAATTACATTGTACTAGTTACCCGCATTGAGTCATTAAACAAGCGACGTCTCCTTTTGTATTGGTTCATTTAGATGTCTGGCATCCATGTCATGTGATTTTCAATTTGGGTTTGAAATATTTTATTATTTTTATTGATGATTATTTCAGAGTCACCTGGTTGTATTTAACAAAAATCATACATAACTTTTTTTGAATTTCTTGCATTTATATCCAAAATTGATACTCGATTTGATGTGCATGTTAATGTTTTACGTTCTGATAACACTAAAGAATACTTTTTTGCATCATTTTCTGAATTTATGACTCAACATGATATAATTCGTGGATCTTATGTCCTGACGCACCACAACAAAACGGTGTTACTTAAAGGAATAATAGACATTTATTAGAAGTTACTAAATACATGTGATTTGAAACGAAGGTGTCAAAACTTTTTGGTCTGATGCTGTTATGACTGCATCCTATCTCATTAATTGCATGCCTTCTTCTGTTTTACAATTCCATTCTCTATTTTATTTCCAAATTGATCATTGTTTGTCTTATTACCCCGTATTTTCAATTGTGTCTGATTTATCCATGATCATTAATCTAAAGTATCAAAACTTAATCTCAAGGCCATCATGTGTATATTTTTGGGTTATCTCCACACTCAGAGGGATATCGTTGTTATTCTCCATTTCTAAAAGTATTTTATAATTGATGATGTTTTATATTTTTTAATCCACTCCTTATCACAATATTTCACTAAATGCGTCTGAATTAGATGAATACATATATGTGACCACCGATCATGTAATTGCTCCAGCTATTTTGTCAGTATCTTCAAAGGAGCCACATCCTCTCCAAGTTTATACTCGACGTCCTCGAGTAACTACTGCTCCCCCAATTCCTCATCCTACCACTATGTCATCTTCTACTCCACATCCGCCATTAGTTAACTCTACTCCTGTGTCTAGTCTTGATGTTCCTATTGCTCATCACAAAGATACACGTACTTACACTCATCATTCTATTGCCAATTTTGTCTCATAATCTTATATATCTCATCCCCAAGTTTGTTGCCGAGGCTTACAATGCTTTGCCTAGAGGATGATAATGGAAGAAGAAGTAAAAGCTCTTTGTATTAATTAAACTTGGTACTCGGTACCTCTTCCTTCAGGAAAAACTACTATTGGTGATCGACAAGTATGTACTGTGAAAATCAATCCCAATGAATTTTTTGCTTGTTTAAATGCAAGACTTGTTGCAAAAGGACATGCTAAAGGGTATGAAGCTAACTATCTGGCCACTTTTTCTCATGTAGCCAAACTTACTTCTGTTCGTATTTTGGCCTCTCTTGCTACAACATATAACTGGCCATTGTTTTAACTTGATGTCAAAACTTGTATGGGACTCTTCCTAAAGAAGATTATATGGAGCAACCTCCAGGATTTATTGCTTGGAGAGCCTGGGGGACTGGTTTGTAAATTAAAAAAGTCTTTGTATGGTTCCCTATAGAATGGTTTGAGAGATTTTTTGAGGCTGTACTTTCTTTTTTGACTACGTAGATGTGAAAATTTTTGCTTCCCTATCTTATAAAAATCAAGTGGAGATAAACTATTATCGATTGTATATGTTGATGATATTATCATCACTATGATAACTTGGTTGGTGTAGCTGAACTAAAAATTTATCTTTAGCAACAGTTTTAGACTAAAGAGTTAGGAAGTTGAACTAAAAAACTATCTTCAGCAATAGTTTTAGACTAAAGATTAAAAAAAGTTGAAGTATATCTGCGGAATTAAGGTGGCACAATCACAAAAAGATATTGTTCGATATGTTATGAATTTGCTCATCGAAACATGTACATTAAGATCAAAACCTATTGATTGGCCTATGGAACATAATTATCTCACAGTTATGTGACTAAACATTGTATTTCTAGTTAGTGTGGTAAACCAATTTTTATCCTCTCCTCCTACATCTCACCGGGATGAAATCATTTAAATTTTGAGGTACTTAAAAAGGCTTCGGGAAAAGGATAGAAATTTTGAGGTACTAAAATTTTGGTCAATGACACTAATTGGGCAAGGTCTCTAGATGATAGAAATCAACACTGGTTATTGTACCTCGGTTGGAGGAAAAGAGTAAAAAACAATTTGTTATTGCTCACTCCAGTGATGTCATGGAAGAGTGAAAAACATATTGTTATCGCTCACTCCAATACTAAGTCAGAATATAGAGCCATGGCATAAATGACATGAATTAGTGTGGATTCAGCAATTATTGAGTGAATTAAGCTTTAGATATGTGGTGTGATAATAAAGCTACATTGCATATTTCTTCTATGTGTTTGGTGAAAGAACAAAACATATTGAAGCTGATTGTTACTTTATTCAAGAGAAATTGCAAAGTGGATTAATCCTTCTCAATCACATTTGAACCAATGAATAACTCGCAGACATCTTTACTGAACCTCTAGACTATTGGCGAATAGAATATTATTTTTAACAAGTGGATTTACTTTATTTCCCATTATGTTTATAATTCATGATGTGTGTGTATATATTGAGCATTACTAAATAAAACAATCAACTTTTTTCCTCCAACAATCTCCAATGGAATATTCGAACTCGTGTCATTTGTCAAATTCTAACTTCTGGACTTGATTAGTTCAAAATGATGGGTAACGCCATTTGTATGGTCGAGCTTCCATTGACATCTACCTAGCGAACATTAATCACATTCTTTAGAAAAAAAAAAGCTAAAAAAGGATATATAATCATATTAAGACTCCGTTCGTTTCACGGAAAATATTCTTCCGGAAAATATTTTCCGGAAATTATGGTGTTCGGGGGCGGAAAATAACTTACCAAGGAAAATATTTTCCAATCAAGGAAAACTATCCTTCTAAGGCTCCGTTCGTTTATACAACATCTTTGGAAAATATTTTTCCGAAAGTCATTTTTCCGGAAAATGACAATATTTTCCGTTGTTCGCTTGAAACTTAAAAATGAGCTAGAAAATATTTTTTGCTGTTCGGTAGATAAAATATTGGGGAGGAAAAAGAAAGGAGAAGAGAGAGAAATGTGAGGAAAAAGGAGAGGGATAGAGAGGATTTCGGCTGGGGGAGGGGAAAGAGAGGAGAGAGAAAAGAGAGAGAAGAAGGTTGTTAGAAGCACATCTCAATGATTGGAAAATGTTTTCCTTTTTTTGAGAAAGGAAAACATTTTCCTTGTTTTTAGAAGGATAGTTTTCCTTGATTGGAAAATATTTTCCTTGGTAAGTTATTTTCCGCCCCCCGAACACCACAATTTCCGGAAAATATTTTCTGAAAGAATATTTTCCGTGAAACGAACGGAGCCTAAAAACAAGGAAAATGTTTTCCTCTCTCAAAAAAAGGAAAACATTTTCCAGCTATTGAGATGTGCTCCTAACAACCTCCTTCTCTCTCTTTTCTCTCTCCTCTCTCCTCTCTTTCCCTCCCCCAGCCGAACTCCTCTCTATGCCTCTCCCTTTCCCTCACATTTCTCTCTCTTCCCCTTTCTTTTCCCTCCCCAATATTTTATCTACCGAACTGCAAAAAATATTTTCCAGCTCATTTTTAAGTTTCAAGCGAATAACGGAAAATATTGTCATTTTCTGGGAAAATGACTTCCGGGAAAATATTTTCCGAAGATGTTGTATTTTCCGCAAAACGAACGGAGCCTAAGAGAGCAATAATTTCAGTTGCACTGAGCATAGCTTCTCTCATAAAATGCCACAAACCAAACTAAACATTTCATTTCATTTTTAACGCAACCCACGGATGAATCCAACATCTAAAGTACTTTTAACAGCTCAACTAGTACAACAGTTTCCTCAAAACTTCTTTTTTGTCCTTTTTGATGAACATCTGCTATGCAAGTCAAGAAGCTTCAATACGAGCAAATATCAGGAATAACCAGTATAGAAGCTTTCACGAGGGGAAGTCATGGAAAAGCCAGAGAAACATCAATGTGAAGACGGTCCGAAATGCAAATGTTTCGAAATTGTATTGTTTTATTTATGAAATTTAAAGCAACGTTGCAATCCATTTTGCAGCTAGAAGAGAGGCATCTCTGCGTCTAGGGCAGATACAATGCACAACTAGCCTCAGAGGAACATTAAAAAAGAACGTCTTTCCACTGTAAGTCATTCGCCTATTTTCTTACTCCCCTTATTCCCTTCATATGTAGCATAGCATGGTCATGACTCCCATCTACTGCTGAGCCTGCATTTCAAGAAAGCCTTATTAGCTACCGGAAACAAACTCACTGGGGTCAAGAGAGGCAGGAACATTGTTCAGATGATTCTGGGTTAGAAGCATTACAGTGAAGCGCTTCTTGTAGTATTTGACAAGTTCTTCAGGATCAGTCTTTGTCTGCTTGTAAGCATCGATCTTGTTCATTTCCTGCACAAGATGAAATATAAAGGAAAGTTCAATGCATAATATGATTTAGAGCAAGGACAAACTTGAGCAGCGCTGCTAAATTTGCAACTTTGAATAATACGACTCGCCATTATCCAAGATAGTATAAGCACACTAGATCACAAGGTTGTCAATAAAACAAATCAGTCACTAAAGGTAACTTAATCATGTTCGCCTTTTATGAGAGGATGCATTTGCACAGAAAATATATTCAGCACAACCAGTGAACGATTTAAAGGTTGGTGGAGACCGAGGACTCTCTCATTCTTTAAATGGCTCTACAAGAAAGTGTGGAGCCTATTAAAAAAGGATCCCACTAAGCGTGTTTGAAGACTTCAGATAATGATAGCCTCATGGCAGGTTATATTTCCTCATGGATATATAATGGTTCACCATGGCATAAGTTTAGCGTAGACTCTATCTGGAAACTATAAATCACTGATTCTCCCTTTCACACAGAATCAATCTTGGAATGTAGTTTCCTTTTTCTTTGTGGGAAGAAAGAATTTGTCCAAAGTGGAAGAGAAATGACGCTTAAATAAAGCATTGGCTAGAGACTAGATTCGTCCCTGTACCTCAATCCATGTTGCCAGCTTAGGTCTGTCAGCAGTGATGTCATATTTCCACACTTCAGATAAGAAGATTTGGAATCTTTCAACAAATGGGATGTAAGCAATGTCCACCTGAAATCACAAATTTAGATCCTCTATAATAGTCAAATACAAAAAGAAGAATGTATTGTTAAATCACATATCAGATGAAATTTCTTGCTCCAAGATGGGTTTGCACACCGTACAAAATGCACGGATCAATGGATCTATTTTTTAACCCATCTAGAAAAATAGAAACCACTGAAGGTCCCTTATCAAACGCGAGAATGCCAACATACCCCACTGAATTGACCGAGAAAGAATGGTCCATCCTCAAATTTGCCAAGAGCACTCTCCAAGCGATCGAAAGCAGATCCTGATGCAGAAGACAGAGTTCACTTATGGCAATAGAGATACCTATCATCAAAGAAAGCACTTAGAGGACTTTACCACATTCTTTTGGTCCTTCTCCCTTGAATGAAGTGAAGACTACCTTCGTGAATTCATCAATATAAGACCACAGTTCCTCACCAAACTTCCTCTTTTCAGGATCCTACATAAGAAAGAGCGGCCACTTGGTTATGTGCAACCACAGAAAAAGAGAAATGCACATTTGCTATTCAGTACTTACATCAGGGAAAAGAGAAGGCCCTTCAAAGTTGCTGTCCACATATTTGATGAGGTCTAGGCTCTCTCCAATGATTTTCCCATTGTGCTCCAATGCCGGAACCTAATCGTCAGTTGCAACAGATTAAAAGCAAAATGTACCGATCAAATCACCAATGGATAAAGCTCACCAATTTCATTGAATTAAAAGGTAAAAAAGGCCAAATAAACCAAGTCCGGAGCTAACTTAGTTCCTATAAGCTAACATCACCTACCCTAAAAGTGAGCTTTCTACAACAAACATAAAAAAATCGAGCCACGCTTGCTGATTTTTTAAATCCACAATCCTGCCTGCACTTGCTTGGAATCCTAAATTAATGATTTGGGCTTTGACAATCAGTGTCAAGTGGAGATTCTGAGGTACTAATTTCAAAACACACGGAAAGAATTTAACAGGCCACTGCAGGCACAAAAGACGAGCAAAAGAAGAATCACCTTATTCATGGGGTAGACTTTCTCCTTGTACCAAGCAGGCCTGTCTTGAAGATCAAGAGGAACTAACTTAATCTTGTCCTGCAGTCCCTGCAACTCACAAATACAATCTCGGTTCACAAAATTAATCACGAACCCCGAAACAAGATGAACTAAAGGACATATAAAAAGACAAATCGCGCATGATCACTGAGAACGAACTGACCTTATAGTTCCTTGTGATCCAGACGCGCTGAGCAAAAGGGCATGTGTAACAGGCGTACAACCTTCAGAAAATTCGGAGAATACGAAACATAAGCAGCTCATAACACAGTCTCTTGTTTATGAATTTAACCAGAAATCACACCGAATCACCTCGAACGACGCTTAAAGAGGAAAAGAAACGAGAGAATCATACCTCGTCGTTCCATCGAAAAGAGGAGGCTGCTCGGCGCTCGAGTTCAACGGAGGAGGCAAGTTCTCAACCACGGCACTGCCACGGAATCGAAACGAGAAATCGAGCAAGCGATCGTCAAGAAAACAGCAACAATGGCTCGAATTCCGCAGGAAAGAGAGCGAAAGCGCGAGACCGCGAGAGGTTCTTACGGAGGAGCCATCGGCGTACGGCAGTTTCCTTAGAGAAATCCTGCGGGATGGTCGCGTTTGTCTGTGTCGGCTGTCGATTCCAATACGAACAAGAATGGCGTCCAAGTGCGCAGCTACTTAAAGAGGGAGGATAATAGTGTTCGAGGGGGACGAGGTCATACGATGTCGCGAGCAGTGACGAAGTGTAGAGCGATTACGTATCCACTGCGTCGGACTTATCTGGTTGGTTGACGACGTGAGGTGGAGAGAAATGCGAATTCTCCATGGCTCCCGGAAAGCTCTAGGAGGTTCGCCCGAGCTGGAAAAGTCTGGAGCTACGTTGCTAGCGGCGTGCAGCACCCGTTGATAAAGTCATGGCTGAATTGAGCACTCGTGACGGGAGCGGGTATGACCACTGCTGATCAATTTGTGTCTGGTTTTCAATCGAGCTCGAGTTATGTAGAGCGTTTTGTCAGGCTGAGCTCGCTATTATTCAGCTCGGTGGATCTGTACGTCTAAACAGGGCTCTTATGTCTACCAAAATAGAAATATTTATTAATTGTGGAAGTCTGGTAAGCCCATCGTGGAGACCGCCTTCATGTAAAGTCAAGAAACGATTACGACGTGTGCCCTCGTCCGAACGCAGCCCCTGGAGATGTGGGACCATGTACTGAACTATTTCAACGTCGACAATCGAGCACAACGTTCTCATCTGACTAAGCTCAACGTGCTTGAAGTACCAGAGATTATAACTCGAGCTGCATTTCATATGACAAATATCAATAAAACTCAGTTCATTCTTGATCATGTCCATCAATTTTTCTGTGATAAAGCCTACACTTTACCAGTTTCCATCATCATAATCAAGTTCAAGCGTCGTCGGACTCCCGAAGAACCCCATCTTGAGGACTTCCTTGCGTGTGTTTTGTGCGACCAGCGCCCATTGCTAGAGATCGTGAGCAGACACTTGCAATTTGCTCAGCAAAGCAAAGTTAGAACCTCAGCATCCGGACCCTGCAGAATCCGTTTCAAATCCGAGAGAAACTTGGGCGGATCATGAACGATGTTCGTTTTCGCGTTGATGGGTTATATTTACGTTGTAGTATTAAGAGGATTCTTATATCTTTACTAAACTAAGCTTTTGCAACAAACAGCTGTCTAAATATTCCAATGCAATCCCTAAGGACCTTGAGGGAGGACCACTTTCCCAAAAATCCCTTGGATTATGTTGATAATCTCATACTTCTAGATTTGAATGTGTAACACCCTCGGTCTCCACTGTACAAATATTCTTCGCTTTGGGCCCCCTGGCCCTCACAAATTTGTTCTCCTCAGTCCAGCTTGAGAAAACGCGTATGTATAGTTGGAGGGTCACTTGCCTTATAAGGTAGCCCATATCTCCCTCCCTAGGCGATGTGGGACAAGAGAAGTGCTCCCATGCGAGCATCCGGGAATCGAGGCAAGAACGCAGCGCCTAAGAAGCACCGACACTCTCCGGGACCCTTCATGTCGTGTTCAACACTCCGATACGTGTCCGACATGTTCCGACACGCGGTCAACGTTGTCAGAAAATCCAACACGCGGTCAACTGTCCCCGACACACGAGTCGAAAATTCTGACACGTGACTTCGACACGCATGTGATTATATATACAAACTACATATAAATATATGATGATGATGATGATGATAATGATAATAATAAAAAGATAAAATAAATTTTCAATACTTTTAGATTCTTCTCAGTCGCACGTACCTGAGGCACCTCTCGTTGACTTTTCAATACTTTTTTCACCGTGAGTCTTTCGCTGATGTTACTTCATCTTTTGCTCTCAATATCTCATCTTTTTGCTCATCTCAGGTTAGCAAGTTGTGTTATTCCATTTTCTTTTCCAATTCAGCATCTTGAATTTTTTTATAATGCGATTTGAGATTTTTTTGCGAACCCTAGAGTTAGTTCAGGGAAAGGGGGATTTGGGCCGTTTAATTGATGGATAATGATGAGGGTGAGATGATGTACATGAATTTTCCTATCTGCTCTTTTCTTCAACACCGATCCTGAATTTTCATGCCCTATCTAGTCCTCATCTTCACCACTGAGGAGAAAGAAGATCATGTCTAAAGCTTATGCATATTGTCATCTAGTCAAATTTCAAATCATTATTTATGTATTCGGTTTTACTATGATTTGTCTCTATTTTTATCTCCTTTCCACTTTTGTGTTGCCAATGTATTTGTGATGGTCGGGAATTAATGATGGAAATTTAACTGCTGCCGTTCACTGCCGTATTGCCGATGTTCGCTATTGTATTGCTGTTGTTCGCTACTTTATTGTTGTTTTTGGCTGCTGTATTATTGTTGTTCACAGCAACTCGCTGCTGTCTACTGAAGCTTGTTATCATTTATATATTAATTCTAAGAACTCGAATTTGCCAACCGAGGAGGGCTGCAACCCTCGCCGGCTGTAGGCAAGATCGCTGACCCATGGCTGACATGGTGGGGGCAGGCGACCTCGCGATCGTCCCAACTCTCACCGGTAGCGGAGCGGCACCCTTCCTTTGACTTTTTTTTTTAAGTAACTAATTTTTAATTTAATAAAAAAGCCACTTGGAATGTATTTTCTAAGTAAAAATGCCACGTGCAAAAATCACTTTTCAGCCTGAATTGGTACTTAAGTGTTCGTTTTTTCTCCGATTTGGCACTTAAGTGATCTAGCGGAAAATTTTGGCACTAAAATAAGCATCGTACACAAGTTGTGGCACTTGTAGTGTCCTTCTCCGAAGAATAAACATAGGGTTTATTCATTAAGTTATGTTATCACATTCAAGCTAATTTGGAAAGATAAGATGTACGTGATACATGGGAGATAATACTCGTTCTAAGTGGACCTATAGCCATGATTCATGTATTTTGTCTTCAACATGTAGTTTTGTGGATTCAGTTTGATATATGTTGATGGAATGTTGGGAACAAGTGGGAGAATGTTATAAAATAATGCGATCCCACATTTAGTTGCCCGTATTAATTCATTAACATAGATTACCCACCTTATATTATGTGGTAATCATCCAAAAGGTATGATTTCTTGATGGGAGAAGTTATTAGCCAAGGGATAGGAACGTGAGTTCAAATAGGGGTCTTCAAAGCCAAACCTTCTTATTAGAACATTATTAAATTCATTCATTTAAGAATTCATTCAGAAAAAAAAAACATAGGGTTTATTCATTAAGTTATGTTATCACATTCAAGCTAATTTGGAAAGATAAGATGTACGTGATACATGGGAGATAATACTCATTCTAAGTGGACCTATAGCCATGATTCATGTATTTTGTCTTCAGCATGTAGTTTTGTGGATTCAGTTTGATATATGTTGATGGAATGTTGGGAACAAGTGGGAGAATGTTATAAAATAATGCGATCCCACATTTAGTTGCCCGTATTAATTCATTAACATAGATTACCCACCTTATATTATGTGGTAATCATCCAAAAGGTATGATTTCTTGATGGGAGAAGTTATTAGCCAAGGAATAGGAACGTGAGTTCAAATAGGGGTCTTCAAAGCCAAACCCTCTTATTAGAACATTATTAAATTCATTCATTTAAGAATTCATTCAGAAAAAAAAAAAAACACCATCAATTTTAAGAGGGCAATTGACTAGAGAGTCCGTTCTCTGAACGTTCAACACTTCGGAAATCAAGTTACCAATCGAATTTCATTAATGACTGGAGGTTAGTAAAGATTTTTTCACGTTTCCGCATTTGGTCTCGATCACAAATGGATTTTGTTCGTTCATGGATAATCAAAACATTAAGTTCTTCATGTATTTTATTCCAACGCTTTATGCATTGGCATTCGTCCTTTTATGTAATTTTAGTAAAAGATATTTACGTTGTCTCGTATCATTTGTCCAACTCTAAATTCTTGATTTGAATATTCGGAGTAACTGTAAATGCCACGTGGGTCGAACAGGTTCTGATGACATTCTTTAGAAAAGAAAATATCAGGAATAGCCAGGATAATCTAGCAGCTTTGACGAAGGGAACCAAAGAAACATCAATATGAAGACAGATCATAATGTAAAGGATTCGAAGATGAACTGCTTTATTCACGAAATTTCAAGTAATATCCCGATAACATTTTCAAGCTTTGAAAGAGGCATCGCTGCATCTAGGGCGGATGCACAACACAACTAGCCTCAGAGAAACATCAAAAGAAGGTATATAAACTATGTAGCCATTCAATTCTTTTCTTGCTACCCTTATTCTATTCATAAATAGCCTAGCATGGTCATGACTTCATTTACTGCTGAGCCTGCATTTGAAGGAAAAGCCGATCAGTGACTAGAAACAAACTCCCTTACGCCAAGAAGAGAAAGGAAGTTGCTCAGAAAAATTCGTCATGTCGAGTTTGAGGCTGGGTGAGAAGCATTACAGTGAAGCGTTGCTTGTAGTGTTCAACAAGTACTATAGGATCAATCTTTGTCGGCTTGTATGCGTCAATCTTGTTCATTTCCTGCTTGGAATGAAGTAAATGCAAAATATCAATGCATAATATGGTTTTGAGCAAGAATAAAATTGAGCAGAGCTGCTGAATCTACAAATATGACTCGCCATCGTCCAAGTAGTATAAGCAACCTAGATCCAAGGTTGTTTACGCTAGATCCCACGGTTGTCCATAAACTAATTGGTCTCTAAATGTGACTCAATCATGTTTCCTCTCAAGGGACGACGCATTTGCATAGAAAATACAGTCAACACAGCCAGTGAATGATTTGAAGGTTGGTGGAGAATGAGGACTCTCATTCTATATATGGCTCTACAAGAAAACTCCGTAGAATATTAATGAATATCCCTCAAAGCATGTCTGATGACTTCAGATAACCACCGCAGGCTATAATGCCCCCATAGACATGCAACCACGTTACAATCGTTCAACAAGGCCAAAGTTTAGCTCTAGACACTATCCTGAAACTATTATCCCTGATTCAAAATTTCACTCAGAATCAATCTGGGAATTTAGTTTTCGTTTGTCCAAAATGGAAAGGAAATTATTTCCTTCCTGTACCTCAATCCATGCTGCTAGCTTAGGTCTGCCAACAGTGATATCATACTTCCAGACTTCAGATAAAAAGATCTGGAATCTTTCGACAAATGGGATGTAGGCAATGTCCACCTGAAATCACAAGAGAAGACCTTAAATAATAGTGAAGCACAAAAAGGATTACATCTTGACAGCCACATATCAGGCGAAATTTCTTTCTCCAAGATTGGTTTGCACATCATATGGATTGCATGGATCAACAGATCTCTCGTTTAACCTATCTAGAGAAAGAACGACTGAAGATCCCCTTATCAAATGCGAGAATGCCAACATACCCCACTAAATTGTCCAAGAAAGAATGGTCCATCCTCAAATTTGCCAAGAGCACTCTCCAAGTGATTGAAAGCAGATCCTGATGCAGAAGACAGAGTTCACTAATGGTAATGGATATGCCTATCATCAAAGAAAGCGTTTAGAGGACTTACCACATTCTTTTGGTCCTTCTCCCTTGAATGAAGTGTTGACTATCTTGATGAGTTCATCGACATAAGACCATAGTTCCTCCCCGAATTTCCTCTTTTCAGGATCCTACATAACCAAGAGCAGCCACTTGGTTATGTTGTTATGTGCAAGCTACAGAAAGAAGAAATGCACATTTGCCATCCAGTGCTCACCTCAGGGAAAAGAGAAGGCCCTTCAAAGTTGTTGTCCACATATTTGACGAGGTCTAGGCTCTCTCCAAGGATTTTACCATCGTGCTCCAATGCCGGGACCTAATCATAAATTACAGCAGGAGAAAAAATAAAATGTACACTTCAAATCAACAATGGCTAAAACTTACCCTTTTTCATTTCAAAGGTGAGAAAGGCCAATATAGTTCCTATAAACTGACATCAGCTACTGTTAAGAGTCAAAACTTTCCAGAATGGACATCACAACTGAGCGATGCTTGTTTTCGGAATCCATGAAAACTAGTAAAATAAGATCTTTAAAGTCTGGAATCCTGCGGCAATAGCTTGGGATCCTAAATTAATCCAACTTGTGTTATGACAATCTTAAGCAGAGAATCTGGGCCACTAATCTGAAAACACACATAAAGAACTAAACAACCGGCGAAGGGCACAGAGGACAAGCGAAAGAAGAATCACCTTATTTATGGGGTAGACTTTCTCCTTGTACCAAGCAGGCCTGTCTTGAAGATTAAGAGGAACTAACTTGATCTTGTCCTGCAGTCCCTGCAACTCACAAACCCCGAATCAAAATGAACTAAAGGAATGTAAAAAGACAAATGGCGCATGATCACAGAGAATGAGCTGACCTTATAGTTCCTCGTGATCCAGACGCGCTGAGCATATGGGCATATGTAAGAGGTGTACAACCTTCAGAAAATTCGGAGAGTACAAAACATAAGCAGACCATAACGGTAATCACAATGAATCAACTCGAACGACGCTTAAAGGAAGGAAAAAAATGAATCGAACCTCGTTGTTCCATCGAAGAGAGGAGGTTGCTCGGCGCTCGAGTTCAACGAAGGAGGCAAGTTCTCAACAACGGCACTGCGACAGACTCGAAACAAGACATCAAGCAGAGCATCGTCAAAAAATGAACAATGGCTCGAATTCTGCAGGATAGAGAGCGAAAACGCATGATCGCGAGAGATTCTTACGGAGGAGCCATTAACGTAGAATCCGGAGAGAAGATGCGAGACGTTTGCGTCGGTGTGTATCAGTGTCGTTCTCAACGCGACCGAGAAGGGCGTCCAAGTGCAAAGGTATTTAAGAGGGAGGAGAGTAATGAAAACTGAGGGAGTGCTGTCGCAAGCAGTGACGAATCGAGAGTACTTGCGCGATTATCTTCGTCAGATTTTACTGGCTTGTCAGCATTCCTGTGCCTCAAAGGGATTTCCTTCCATATCCGCCTGAAATTGTGGAGACAAAAAGTCTTGGATTTCTCATGAGGTGATGAAAAGGCAACTCTGTATGTACAGAGTACATATCAAAGGGAAAATATAATAAATGATCCATGAATTTTGACTAAATATATGATAAAATTTATAAATTTTTAATTTATTTAATATGATTATTGAACTTTGACATAATGTGTAATATGGCTCATGAACTTTCAATTTGTTCAATATGGTCCCTAAACTGTTTGTACATGATTAAACTAATTTTTAAACTTAAATTAATGAAACAACAATGATGAATATTTTTCATATATTCTAGAAACTAGTTTGAATATACATCAAAAGTTTAATGATCAAATTGAACAAATTAAAAGTCCAAATACTACATTGCACATTAGGCTAAAATTTATATATCACATTTAACAAATTAAAAGTTCATGAACCATACTGCAAATTAGGTCAACAATCATGAATCATTTATGTCATCAACCCTATACTGATTTCTTTGCTTATTTAGGATTCCTTTATATTCTAAATATTTTTTTCTATGTTTATATCATTCATAAGTTTCTTTGCCAAAAAAACATGCTTCATAACTATTATTTCTAGAATAGAAGAAAAATAAAAGTGTATTTGGTACAAACCTAATTTTTAGCTATGTTTCTAATCTTTTTGGAGTCCATCCATATATTTGTGTCCATAATGGCTTGCCCCTTTACAGACAACTTTTTCAATAGGAAAAATTGAAAAAGAAATGCAATGTTAAGGTGACAAATGATGAGATGAAAACATGCTACACGATTTTTAAAAGAATCACAACATGATTAGTTGTGAGCGACTTGGATTGCCCTATCAGCTGGCATTTCACTATTTCGGCTCCGATGCCAGTGGTTGTAGGTTCAATTCCTGTCTTAAGAAATTCAGATTTAATAAGAGATGACGACGGTAGGTCATCTTAACGAATTTTACGTAATAATTTCATCGAAATTCATTTTCGAGTTTAAAGTATAAATAAGGACAAGCAAATTAGCAATTAGTGAAAGGGAACTTGCAGAATTGATGTTAGCTCCAAGGCGTGCAAAACTTTTTCCGAAAGCTTGTCGTCATGATACAAAAAGCACTTTTAAAAAGCTCTCAATGGAAGATAACTTTTCTCGAGGGACTCCATTTAACGCTTTTAGACATATTAGCCATCCAATCATACTTGGACCAACAAATTTGTGTATATGTATCATAATCATGTCAAAACATGTCTAGCATGAAAAAGAAGCATTTATTAATCTTGTTGTAAATTTTGAAACCAAAGCAGAACATATCTACCAAGGATCATGCAATATGACACGCTTAGCACATCTAAGAAAAGAACTCTAGTATATAAATGTGCAAAAGTGTGTCTAGACATGTATAGAAAAGCTTCAATATTTTTAGATGCGACGTGGTGACATAAATATTATGTTGACCCATATAATTAAACGTGTCTAAACATGTCACAAATAGAACAAAATTAATGGAAGGTCAATTTATATTGGGCGTAAAGTGACAAAAAATGAACGTAAGAAATGGGAGAAATATAGAAGAGAAAATTAGAAATTTATAAAGGATAGGCAAATTATAAAATTTAATGGAAAGAGCAAGAAAAAATGAGTAACGAATGTGAGATAGAAGGTAATTTGATGTCACGTGTCAAATCAATATCCAATCAATTAAAAAAGATATAGGTAAAAATAGGGGTGTGCATGGTCCAGGGCGGTCCAATTCCTCCGGAAGAAGGAACTGGATCGGTGGGACCGGACTGGACCGGATCCGTCGGTCCGGTCCAATTCTTGGGTGGTCCAATGGGACCAAGAAAAATTCAAAGAGAAGCCTAAACTAAAATGAAAATCGTTTACTTACACCGATAAAAACGCATGACTCTTTCAGCCTTGTTAAAATCCCCTTGCTTTCCATAAGCAATAAGCATCAGTAGGTCCATCTCACTGAAATCCCACCATTGTTGAATCCTTAGCCACTCAAGAATCTAAAAGGAAATAGGATCACATAGGAGACAAAAGCCAAACATTCAACTTATCCAACATAATACAAACGAACCACTTTACTTAACGCGGGAAAAGTATTCCTCACTTTATTCTCAATTTGTTCAAAGAAAATAGACAATCTAACAGCTAAACAGATTGCACATCCAGGAGGTGCAAGATGGAAATGTATAAATTTAAGTAAAACCATATATTCTAGTGTAGAGAACAAAAGACATTCTCAACTTTAAAAATGTCCTATTTTCTCACACAAATTTTTGTAAGGTAGAGTCAAGGAGATAAATTTCTCTCACACGATTTCTTTTAGAATTCTTCAATCAAAAAATCCTAAACTAAACATTTAATTGTAAGCTCGTGCTCTTTGTAAAGTCAGCAGCTGCTCTCGAACAATGAAACTCGTGCTCTCGGACAATGAAGCCTGCACCCAAATAGTAGAGTTATCCTTTCGCTGTTGCTATTAACTGAAATCATCAGTCAACATGTTGTGCAGTATGAGTTGATAAACCTTTAGTATGAAAAATGATATTATTTACCCACCAGTTCCTAAGATAATTTCTGGCAACAGCAAGAGAGAGAGAGAGAGAGAGATAGAGAGAGAGAGCTCCAACAAGTATTCATGATGCAACTTATTGGTAAATTTCTATTTACCAATAAGCTCTGTTTACAAATCATTCATATCTCTCAAACATAAGATATTAAATAAAGCATTCACTCATTAGACATATGAAAAAATTACCAGATAGAAAGATATATTTGTAACTTACCACATTCAAACTTTTCTGCATTCTCAATGCACTATTCAACATTAATCGCTATGTTCGTCATCCTCAACCAATCTTGAGTGTAAATTAAAGCTTCCACCACTCTAGGAGTTAAAGAATTTCGAAAGCCATTAAGCACACGATCGAATGTACTAAAAGTTGACTCCGAAGCAACGGTTATCGCAGGAATAGATAAGATATCTTGAGCCATCAAGAAGAGGATTTTAAACTTATTACCGACAGTTTTCCACCACGTTAAGATGTCAAGATCACGAGTTTCTTCACATTCGGCTTTAAGATACTCATTGAGCTTAGATAAGTTGCCATATAACACATTTTTCTCCTCATGAAGAAAGTCTTCATACATATTTTCCAAATCAAGACCCACATCGTAATCAAGCTCATCATCCACATAGTTATTAGGATCCCATCTATTACTAGTATCAATAAGAAGTTGACTATCCAAATTCTTGTCACTATAATCAAGAGAAGATTTTTCATATAAATGAAACAAACGTTCCAAGGCAAGCCTCACCTTATCGGACATCCCATCAACTTTCACACTATCATCATAGATGAGTTTAAAACAATACCGCACATAGTTCAACTTTTTCCTTGGATCCAATATTAGCGCAATCAACACCATCATATTTACTCTTTCAAAATTCCCATAATATTTGTCAAACTTATTTTTCATCTTCGTACCCATAGCTTTTATCCTGGGATCCAAAACCTTATCCGCTTGTTTCTAACTTTTAAATAAAGCAGCTATTCCCTCAGAATACTCATTCGAAGTAGTATACAAAGTCCTAGACATACTGTTGGTGGCATCATAAAACTTCTTGAAAAATATGGAAAGAATTGTGGCATTGTCCCAATCTTCATGTTTAGGAGTTTTGTTACCAAGCTCAATTACAAGAGAAATATCTTTTTCTTCCACCCTTTGAAAAGCTTTTCTTAGCTTTAAGGCAGTAGCTAACATGAAATAAGTAGAGTTCCATTTAGTAGTGACATCAAGACAAATCGAACCATTATTAGTGATGCTTGAATTGTCAATGTAAGTTTGGGATGTTTAACTCTCATGGAAGAGCTCCTCACATGCCTCATCACATTTCGAATACGTGCAATAGAATCATGTACCTCAGCCAAACCATCCCTTACGATCAAATGTAATATATGAGCTATCTACCTCATGTATCAATAACCTATCTTTTGAAAAAATTTCTCTCAAAAAATCTATAGCGACATCATTTGAACTAGCATTATCCATAGTGATTGTAGACACTTTTTTTCTCTATTCCCCATTTGTATATGCATTTCTCAAGCACTTTCCCAATCTCTTCGCCTTTGTGACTAGACATCACCACAAAATTGATGATTCTCTTATGCAATTTTCAGTCTTCATTAATAAAATATGTAATGAGACATAAATAATTCAAGTTCTAAGTAGAAGTCCATATATCGGTTGTGAGCGCAACCCTAGACTTGAACTTTCGAAAAAAAAATCTTCAGCCTTTTTTTTTCACAAAGATATAACTTCATACAATCTCTAGCCATAAAGCATGAGATGTGATTGAAGAGAGGTTGTAATTCATTGTTGAAGTTACGAAATCCAACATGTTCAACCATAGAAAACGGTTATTCATCCATTATAATCATCCGAGTAAGCATTTGTCCACAACGATCCTGATCAAATTTCCATGTTGATAGGACATTACTACTATTGCTAGTGGTTGTAGTAGTATTCCTCATTACCATTTGAGTCACACCTACTTTACGTGGAATAAGCAGTTTTTGTTACTTATTTATATTGCTATGATACTTATTGCACTTTCTTAAATGCTTCAACATAGCAAAAGTACCGTTATCAATAGAATAGATATACTTAGCCCCACAATAAATGCATATCACCTCAGTTTTCTCATTTTCAATTTTGTCTTTATGAAAATGAAGCCAAGATGTTGAAAATGAAGCCAAGCTGCTGATTTTCGTTTACTACCAGAAGGGCAAGTACCAGATACCTTATTTGTATTAGATGCCACTTCGAAGTCTTCTTCAACTTCATGTTCTAGTTTGTGTTCCACTCCCCGAGTCATGTCATCATTTGATTTGTCTACTTCCATTGATTCATCCAGCAAAGACAAGCCCATGCAAGACCAGCGAATTCAGCCTCACAAGAGCAACAATCTATTCAATCTTCTCCCTGACAAGAACACCAAAAAAAAAAAAATTGACGTCAAAATTCTAGATCCAAGTGAAAATAGCTCAAAAAAACTTTACACTTAGTGAAATTCACATGATTACCAAAAGCATGGAAATTGTCCTTCTCTCCATGAAAACCATTGCTTTGCCCTGTGACTGAGAATCGTCTTTGAGACCTTTGCTTTGAGCCTTTATTAGGAACTTCTAAGCCCCCGGGTGTCATACAGAAAGCGAACATGGGAGGCCTTTCAGCATCCAATGCCTTCTGACATCCATTAGAAGGAGCAGAGTTCCCTTTATTCAAAGCTAGCTCCCACTCACTCAACTACTACTAGTACTTTTCCCATAATGTTGGCTACAAAGCATGAGCATGAATTGCATGAGATTCCATGACATTTAAATCACAAGATTGAAAAAGAGCATAAATGCGTACATAGAGGTGGGGCAAAACATAGTACCTTGGACAATTCCAAAACATGAAATTCCATTATTACACGAAAAAGAGCATGACTACGTTCACAAGCTAAATGCCTATTATTACACGAAATTCCAGAGGACAATTCCAAAACATGCATGGAAGAGAGGAACAGAGTAATAGGAAAACTTCGCCGAACGTCTAGATTTTGAGAAAGAAACGATTCAATCGAAACAATAAAAACCCAAAAGAGATCAAGAACAAGGTTTCGCTGAAGGAGAGAATCCTTAAGAATACCTTGAAGAGGTCGCGTCGTGAGGAGAATATGATGAAGGCGTTGCTTCCGGACCGATGTTCTAAAGTTGCTGCCGTCGAGAACGAGAAAGTTTGTTCTCCGAGCTAGGGTTTGACTTGTTTGAGCGTGAAAGCCAAAGGAGGATGGGCATCGGCAATAAGTGGGCTCTAGAAATTTGAAGCTTGGGCTGGGACTCTGGACTCTAAATTTGGGCTCTCCAGTCACTTAGGCCAAGAGACACTTTGAAGGTCCTAGTGGTTCAGTCCGGGTGGCTCAGTTCGGTCCCACCCTCCCCAAAATCGAGAATGGACCACTCGGGAACTAGTCCATTTTTTGGAACCGTGGACCAGACCACAACTTCAAAGAATTAGACCAACTCGGCCGGTCCGGTCCGGTTCGGGCGGTTCCGGGTTGGGTGGTACTCGGTGCTCAGCCCTAGGCAAAAATGAGGGCACCAAACAAACCTGAGAAAATACCACAAAAAACTCTAAATTATACATTCTATGACACATTTATAATAAAAAAATTTGTGATGCCAAAAATTCCGAACTTGTCGTTTTTTGACACATTTATGCTAAATTAGTTTTTTGACACTAAAAGCTCTGACTTTTATATCTTTATAACATATTTACCCCAAATTTTTTTTCTGATTTTTCCTTTCTTTCCTTTTTTGGAAAATCCACACTAGGTAAGGGTCATGAAGCCCTTGCCTAGCCTAGCCTAGAACTGCACAAGACCCTTCGCGGCCGCAAGCAAGGCTGCCTCGCTAAGATCTAGCCAAGGGAAGCCTTAGCCAAGCCTCGTCAGCAACTGGTGTGGCCATGGCCACCTTCGGCCACGACTGATGAGGCTCGAACGAGGCTAGCTTATGACAGTCTCAAAATTCATGAACAACAAGAGGCAGAAAATGGAGGCGAAATTGAGAAAGACCAATGGAAAGACTACTGTGGTTGGCATGAATGAAACACATTAAGCCGTTGAAGACTTAGAGAATGGAATAAGTAACGTCACCAACTAAGCGAATGAACAAGTTAAAAATAGAAGACATTGTCTATGTGATCGTAACGCTTCGACGATGCTCCAAAACTTGGTGACATTCTTGACGCCATTGAACAATGATGACATGATGGTGGTTACTTCGAAGCATCATCATCCGCCTTCGACTACGCCAAACTTGATTTCTTCGAGATGGACTTCCCCTCATTCGACGCGCCACCAGCTTTCCTTACTGCCCTACTGCTCCTCTGCCATCCGCCGCCACCTGGCACGTCGTGCCACTCGTCACCTTCATAGTGACAAATGGCAGGCCATGGTGCCACTTGGCATAAGCCAAGTGCCATTTGGCTCTTTCACAAACGCAAGTAGTGTTATTCTAGTCCCTCAGGCAATTCTCTATTCCCTAGAGTCGTATAGAGAGGTCTTTTGACCTCGTATCTTAGTAAGTCTTGATTGCGTAACTTTGATTTCCAAACCATCGAAAACCTGATTTTGAGATAGTTCCGGTGGATTCGAGTCTAAGCATCATATATCATTCTTTTCTCTTCGAAACCGGTTCTCCTAGCATTAATTCCTTGAAAAATCCAGTTTGCATTTCTAAAAAGCTTTTTATATATTCGGAGAGCTACATATGATGCATGGACTAGCATGGTGCATGTGAAGGTGTGGTATCAATTGAAGTGAGTGTATTTCCGCGCATAGTAAGCCACGATATTCCTGAGTAGTAGGGATGCCTCAAAAAATTGAAGGGTTGGATAGTACGTGAGTAAGCCGCGATGCCTCTAAGATGAGATGCCACACAAAGTATGACATGATACCTTCGAGGTGAGGATGCGTGAATCTGAAATCCGAAAGCCTCTCACGACAAGTCAAGACAAAATCATTTGTTTTATACAAGGATAGGCAAAGACCTCCTGTGTCGATCAGGGAGATTTGTCCATGATTTTAGTATGGTAACTGCTTGGAATAATATGGAATGAACTGATCTATTGCCACATGCCCGTGTATTTGCATATTCCGTGAATGTAGTATGATGCATTCTATGAATCAAGGAGTGTCATGCGTGTGATTATAATGCATTGCTTGCTAAGCGTATGTTTACTGTTGCTGCTATGATTTCATTTTATTAGAAATATAAGATGAGTAACCTTCCTAAGGATCCTGCACCATGGGGCAACGTACCACGCAACTTCACTTACAACTTTTCCCAGTTCGTCCTACTCGGACTACCTAATGAACTATATCTATTAGTCAAGACATCTTTTAATGTACACATGGACCTATTTAGAGCCAAAATACAGGTTCAACCATATATGCCTGTTTCAGAAGTAGGTGGATAGGACCCCTTCTTATACCTTCAGATCCGTATAGTAGTAGCAAGGAGTTAGACCACAAAGGAGTGATAGACTACGGGTGCGCATGGCAACGTTCCAATTTCTCTGAATTTCTGTTCTTTTGTTCCCCGGAACAAAAAAAGAACAGAAACCCGTTTGGTAACGCCAACTTGTTTTTTTGTTCCTGGGAATAGAAAGTTGTTCCCGGGAATAGAAACAAGAAGCAAAAAAAATTTGCTTCTTGTTCCCGGGAACAATTTTAGAAATAAGCTAATATTTTTTTTTCTTTTTATCTCTTGCATCTATTGGTCGCCGCTTGCCCCCGCCCACCGCTGCCGCCGCCGGTCGTCGCCCACCCGCCGCCGGTTGCCGGCCTTGAGCATTAAAAAAAAGCTATAAAGTAAAAAAATTATTAATCGTACCAAACACATTTTTATTCTTCTAGTAGAAATTTTGTGTAATTACCAAACGTCTTATTTTACTTAGAAATTGTTCCGGGGAATAGAAATAGAAAAGAAATGTTTCTGAAAAAAAACTCTTCCCCGGAAGAGAAGCGTTACCATGCGCACCCTACGCAGCCCAAATCTTTTTGAAAAAATGGAGGTTACTATTTTGATGACAAGTTTTGTTAATGTGGCGGCAATGATACTTGTATATACATAGGAAATTTGTATAGGAAATTTTATCTTCCAACCTCCTATACTGTCAACTAAAATCATCAAGATATAAATAGATCTAACGAAAAATTTTCAGGTGATCTGATCTATGCAAAATATTATTTCTCATTTGTTGTAATGTTTCATGTCTCTGTTGCACCTAGCTAAACCATAAAACAGAAAGCGACATGATAGGTTTGGCATTCAAGCAATTAATAATATAGTAAAGGGGCGTCATATGGCCTCGCCCAAATATGGGCTTGCCAACTACTAGCGAGGCCAGGGTGAGCTCCAGTGACCCTCGTCGACCTTTAGCTTGCCTATCAAAGTGGATGCTATTTTTTCTTTTTTAGATGAATGTGTCGTAAGGACATAAATTCAAAGCGATGAATGTCATTAAGATAAATGTGTCTTAATGAGACAAGTTCAAGATTTTTCACGTCATAAAAAAATCGAGTTAAATGTATCACACAAATATAAATTTTGAAGTTTTGATATCACTAAAAAAGTTTAGGATGAATGTATCAGAAAGGGTATAGGGTTTTGGTGGTATTTCAAGCTAATCGGATCATATCTCGATGGGCTTTTAGATCGAGCTCTTTCGTATTTTGGGGGCCCGGCCCATCATCCTTGCTCAATTTACTGAAGAAGCCCTTGTTACTCGCCCTGCTTATAACTTTGCCACACCACGACCCCCGAAACCCAAAAGGAATATCTTCCCATCGCCTTCTTCCTGTCTCGCTGCCCTCGCTTCGCTTCGCTTCTCTCTGTTTCGCGGCAGAATCATAGGACGCTCACTTCGATCCGTCTCTCTCTAGCGCTCGTCCTTGCTCTCTTCACGACAATGGCGAGCAAGACTGTCATCAACCTGAACGAGAAGATCCCCCAAGAAGAGGAGGTCGACAACCCCGTCGAAACCCTAGATTCTGCTGACCCGCCGCCGAAGGCCCAATCGGACCACCCGGCCAACGGTTCCGATCTTCCCCCGTCGTCCGGCTCTGGTGCCGTCGTGGACGAGCCCGCCAAGGAGGAGGACGGCGAAGTAAAGGTCGCCGCCGATTCCGAGGACCAGCAGGCGGGGAAGACTGGCGAGCCGGCTGACGATGTCCAGAAGAAGATCCGGCGAGCGGAGAGGTTCGGTATGCCGGTGCATCTCTCCGAGCAAGAGAAGCGTAACTCTCGTGCTGAAAGGTTTGCTAGTTTTGATAGCGTGTTCACGTTCTTTTTCTAAGTTTTATGCGGTACGAATCGTGTAGTGATTGTTAGGGTTTTTTTTTTATATCTTTATTAATATAGGTGAATGTTGTTGTTGTGGTAATATTGGTGGATAGCAGTAGTAGAAGAGTTTAACCCCGATAGCATTAGGCAGTTACTATTAGAGAACTCTTGTCAGTAGTCCTTTCTCGTTTGGTATATTTGTCTGCTTGAACTATCTGGATATGGTTTTTGGCTGATGGGGTATGGTCAATGGTTCCAACATCTGGGCATCTCTAGCTGTTTTAACTTGTGTTTCTACCGCGTCGATTGCTCATTTAGTAGATGTTTCTTTTAATCTACCTTATGAGCCAATGCTAATTACTTCTGGGGTGTGACTTGTTGGCGTCCTCATGCATATTTGAATTGGTTGCCAGAATTCCGTATTTGGCACTGAGTAATATAATTGTGGAGTTCTTTGGGTATGGGTTGCCTTTGCAAAGTTCTGGGCCAATCTTTGGACTTTTTTGGAAGGTGTCGCGATAATAAGGTGCAGGAACCATTGCATGTGCCACATCTCTCACTAAGCACTTCTCGGTCAAATCTTGTTTGGGAAAAACTTGTGAAGGACCGATAATCATCTTATCTGTACTGGAAACTGTTTTCTGCTGAACATTATGATGACAATTGAGATTGTCTTACGTCTGCCTCTCCTTCCCTTGAATCCCCCCTTACTCCCCACATCTCTGAGGTAAACTTACGGTTTGCTATTAGGTAGTTTATCTGGTGTAATGTAGCGGTAGTTGATTCTAATAATGTATTTTGTTTTGGATTTTCTGTGCCAACTAAAGAAAGCATTGGGGCATTAGATGAACCTATAGGTGCTTGATTTGTAGTCATGTGACCAGATGTATTTCAACTTTCAGAGTCTAATATAATGGGAAAAGTTAGTCTCTATTGAATCTCATGTCCATGCCTATCATATATTATGGTTCTTGGGAATAGTGGACTTGATTTATGAGGCCAATGGAAAGGGAAAGGCAACATGGTTAGAATTATTTACATATTTTTGTCAATGCTGCTGATCTTTGCTGACGATAGAAATTTTGACAGGCTTGCAATTTCTACCCTTTTTCCTTCTTTGATTGTTGCAATGTCTGGATTCTCTTTATTGTAGGTTCGGCACTAGATCTGGTCCAAACAAATCTGAAGAGCTGACTAAGTCAGAGGAGTTAAAGAGAAAGGCTAGGGCAGAGAGGTATGCTTTTAGGTTTTTTTTTTTTTCTTCAACTGGTGGCTCTCTCCATAAACATTTATATCTTGTGCTCAATTTTTTTTTCCCTTCAGGTTTGGTGTCCTTGAAGCACCTGCTGATGCTGATGGGGAAGCAAAAAAGAAAGCTCGGCTTGCCAGGTTCACATCAGGCTCAAAAGTTGATCCCGAGGAGGAAGAAAAGAGGAAAGCAAGGGCAATCAGGTTCTTATCCGTGCATTTTCATCCTTCTGTTCGTTCTTCTTCAATTTGTGCCCCATAAGAGTATTTTAGTCCAAAAGAAAGGTCAATGGAAAGTTGTTTATTTTACTTTCAATATTATAATCTGACATAAATTTGTCTTGCCAGGTTTTCAAATCCTCCATTGGGGTCCCTGTCACAGGCGAATGGCAAAGAAGCAATTGCCGGCAAGGCCAGCGAGGGGTCTTGAGAAGCAAACTTCTATACATTTTCTTTCTTTTCTATTTTTTCCTTTGCATAGTAAGTTTGATTTTTTAATTTGCTTTGGCAGCTATTGTTACTTTTATACTGTTGCCTCCTAAATCATTTGTTGCTGCCCATTAATTAATTGATGTAATGATACATATACTTTTTTTTGCAGGTAGGGTGGTCTAACTTACGTTTTTTTTACCAGCAATCTATGAAGCCGTGCTTGTTTCTGACGCATGAATATTCAGATCCAAATTCATGCTTATTAGTTGAGTAGCTGCGGCAGGACATTGAACAGGATTTTAGAGCAGGAGACTCTTCGTCTGCATTGGTCTTTAATTCACCTTGTGGGGCCCAATGATGAAACCTCCCTCCATGTGTTAACCAATCATAATCTTATCAAGGTTATCAGAAATTCCTATACAGCCTTAGTGTTGATCAGCATTCTGTTCTAAAATATGTGTTTTGTGTGGACCTGATTTTTATTTTTATTTTGACTTATGATTGAATTGAATGGCATTTCATCATAGATATTTTGGATAGAGTTATCCTTAGTGGGGTATCTTGTGGCATTTGTTGATGTCGTGGATTAATATGTTATCTGTTGATTAATTAGAATGACACACTAGGAGAAACCTGTGCTCAGAAATGCCGTTTGTCTTTTAATCTCAGTCTAGTGGTGAAGAGGTTGATGGCAATGGCCTTAGCTGTCAATTTGGATGTGTGCTTCATTGCTTATTGCCACATCTTTATTTGTCCTTGACTTGGCTGTTAAGTATCTGGAAATGCTGTAGTTTTAAGATGTGACGTGTGCCTTTTCTTTTAGAATTTTTTTAATTTTGAAACAAACTTTCGGTTTAGTCCATACTAAAATTCCCGCGTATGAGGATAGAGTATGTTTTTGAGTGGGCTTTGGGTTCTGTATTCCATGTTAGTACATCATGGGGATGTTTTGCTGCATCATATCATGCGGTTCATGGAATGAATGCTCATGTGATTTGATAGAGGCTAGGTTGCATCACAAAAAGCTATAAAGCATTTCTTGTTCGTCGAGAGTCATCATCAGTCTCTCTTGATAGCGAGAAGCATTGCAGATTGTGTGGAATGAATTGAAGGTTGATGTTTTTGCAAAACTCAGGCAGGACATCTTAAAATGTGGACAGTTTGGGATTTATAATGCAAATAGATGACATCTTTCAATCATGGCTGTGAAATTGGAATTTCTGATATACTCACTCTTTCTTCGAGAAAAGTTAGCACGTGGAGGAGGTTTGTTGATTTCTGCGGGTCTTCACTTGGTGGATTGCAGTCAGTGAGGTAGGATTCTCCATTTGACTGGGGATAATCTGGCATGTAATGATGTTTTTGAGTCATGAAACTTCTCTTTAGTGGTAAATTAAGATGATAGTTATTGTAATTTCACTGTGGTATTCGTCTTGTATTTGAGTAAATTGTTGGATATTGTTATCAATGTCTCCTCCTTGTGGTTGCCATCCTAGCTGTCTCCTCCTATGACAGGCATCGTGCCCTGCGACATCATAGACCCCATTCTCTAGACACCTGTGGTCTCCTCGTCGCATTGAAGGCTCTTCCCATGCGTTTTATCCTACCTCTAGGCGACACTCATCTGTATCGGCAGCTGAATTGAAACGACAGCTGATGACTGCCTTTTGTGTTGTTTATTGGGGTCTGAACTTGGATTTCGGACGGTTTCTTGTCCACTTCTAACAGTTGATTCGCTGAAATTTAGAAGGCATGCCTCATGGAATAATTCATAATCTTTTCAGTCTGAAAATTATTAGATATAAAATGTTATCCATAATAAGAAAAAAGTTTTCGATTAATTATTTCCGAAGACAAAAGTGATGAGTTTTAGCATAATATTTTCATTAATTATTTATTCTTTGGGAAATAAATGGAGCATTAAAAGGCTCTGTGAACGGAGTAGGTATGTTGAATGAGAAAAAAGAAAAAAAAATCGTGCTCATAATTATGCTATAAGATATAGTCCTACTGGTTATGAGGTAGCGTCTGGGCAATGACATTTCTTCTATGTAGCATCGACATGTGACACGACACGCTGACACGTTATTTCTCATAAAGTAGAAATTTCGACACGTTCCGACACGTTATATATTAAATTAATTTTTTTATATGTAAATGCATAAATGACTTAACAATAGTAATAATAAAAGAGCCTAGAATTAATCTATACTAAAAACATTAATCCTACATTTGTTAATATCATTCATTGTTTTAATTTGACAAATTCAACTATATTTTATTGTAACAATCAATAACATTTGGCGGAAAAAACAAATAATCCACATTTTACTGTTAAATTTAAAATTTAACAATAAGAAAAAAATCAACATTCCGTCATCACAAAAAAAAAAATTCATCCACAATATCACCTTTCTCAGAACTAACTCTAGGGTTTGCAAAAAAAATCTTAAATCACATTATAAAAAAATCTAAGATGCTGAATTGAAAAAGAAAATAGAATAACACAACTTGCTAACATGAAATGAGCAAAAGATGAAATCTTAAAAGCAAAAGGTGAAGCAACACCGGTGAGAGACTCACGATGAAAGAAGAGAATGAGAGGTGCCTCGGGTGCGTGCGACTAAAAAGAACCAGAAGTATTGAAAATTTATTTTAGCTTATATTATTATTATTATTATCATCATATATCTATATTTAGACCCCATAGGTATTGAAAATTTGTAAATATAACCACATGCGTGTCGGAGTCGCGTGTCGGGAATTTCGACTCGTGTTAGTTGACCGCGTGTCGGAGCATGTCGGAGAGTGTCGAAGAGTGTCAGACACGTGTCGGAGTGTCGGACACGACACGAAGGGTCCCGGAGAGTGTCAGTGCTTCTTAGCATTTCTTCAACATGGGGTTGAAAACGATAGTGAACCTAAAAGCATATGTACTGGTTTATGGCCTCATCGGCAGTGCCCTTTCCTTTATGTGAGATCAACCTGAAGATAATTTTTGCATCAAACCAATTGATGGAGCTAATCTTCAAATTTCAATCTTGGAGCTTAGTTTACCAAGTAGTCAGGGGAGTCTTCATTTACGTTTGTCAAATTGACCCCTACGAACTCTCAATTAATAGATCTAGAGTCGTTTGTCAACAGATCGGATGGACATTAATCAAAGGTGCAATGTTCCTTCCCTTTCTCATTCATACTAGTTTGGATGCCAAGGTCTTAGCTTTGGGAGTTGGTCCTTGAGGGCTTCTCTTAATGATCCTCGAGGAATTCCAATGCAGCTTCTACAAGACCCCATCATTAAGTAAGTGAATGGCGAGACAGGATGGCAAGGCATAGACCCTGGCCGTTTGCCGAGTCCTAGGAGCCAGCAGCAGGGGGAGAGGCCCATGCTGCTCCTTTTATTGACACGGACCGTTGTAACGAGCCCTTGGTACTGGCTAACTGCGGATCGAGAAATAGAACGACGACACTTATGTCGTCGTGGAAGTGCCTCCTCACTCCGCTCTCGATCCTTTTCATGTCCGAGTACCTCATTTCCCTCTTCTTCGCTGCTTCTTTTAGTGCTGCTTCAATCAGCCTCCTTGCAATTCCCTGCTTCAACCAATAAAACATGTATACTAAGTCCCGAACGTGCTGCCTTTAGTCCTTTGTCATGCTAGTGCTTGCGGAATAAAGAATAGTCCCACAATCACCAAGCAAAATTACTAACCTACATTTGTACTCCAAGTAGATGTTCTTGCAAAAGACGTTCTTTTGGATTCAATGAAAGTTTTGTTAATAGGATAGGAACGTGTGAATCGCACCTTGCGAGGGGAGCTCTTGACAAGGTCAACAGCATCTTGATTGCTCAAATGCTCCCAAAGACCATCAGATGCGAAAATGAGGAAGTGGTCTTCAGGCTGGAGTTGGTGCACCGATACTGATGGCTCCGAACTCAAGATTGGCTTGAGAAATGGCTCAGGCAGTCTAAACTTGTGAGGCAAAGGCTGTCTATTGAACTCTGTCCTTTTCAGGAATGCATCTCCAATAGATCTTGAGACCTGAAGAGCAATACTAGATCATGACCAGCCCATTCTACGTGAAACAATTCTTCCCTAGGACTAAAATTCATTGAGCAGGGTTAACAAACATTAGATGTACTACCAAAAACCAACTAAGGATATACGTAGTATGCACCTTTGTTCAAGTTAAGCGCACTCAAGACCGAAGGAAGGAAAAGAGTATTTACCTGTATGAGTCCCTTAACACGCCAAACTTCATGCTTGAGCATCACGATCTGTTGATCGTGGGGATGTAGGGATCGGAGTTCCTCTCTCACGGATTCGAAATTCACATTGTGCTCCTCCGATAATTGGATGGGTGTAATTCTTTTGGAGTTCTTCACCGCTCTCCCTAGTACTGCCCGGGAATCTCCAGCGTTTCCAACAATTAGAGTCCCGTTGCTTATGAGGCCAACCAGGCAACACGATCCAGCAGATGCAATCTGTGGTTTGTTACGCCAATGTTTCTTTACCATGGCGAGAAAATCCTCTTCAGTTGTCGAGAAAGCCTTCTTAATGACATTTGCACTGACCTCTTGATGCTTGGACACCAATTCTGCATCAGATATTAACCTTTTCTATCAGTAGTAACCATGATAAGGACCAAACAATTAGATATGGATAACAAGAACTTGATATAAGCATGATTAAGATGCTGTGATGACCCCCGCCTATAAGCAAGCAATAATTTTAGCTCTGATTTCGAGCGATCACAAAAGAAGTGAAGATGTTCTAGTCCAGACAAGTGTCCGTAAGTTCAATAAACAACTACTCTATTTGTGGTGACATGTGTCTCGTGTTATGAAGTAGGACCATAGTCTTAGTATCCTGTCGAGATTGTGCATGATTTTAGACCAGGAAATTCCCAACGGTCAGAAAGTTTTCGAGCAAGGTGAGACATACTCTTGATGTTGCAGAATAGATTGTCGCAGACAAACCGTGAAGCCTCAGACCCACCATGGCCATCATAGATGCCAACAAACGTCCCGAAGGGCCCAGAATCAGTGAAACTCAGCTGTCCCGATTCGAGCTGGCTTTGATCCTCCAACAAATTGTTGGCCTGAATAACCGCCATGGAGAATTCTCCGTTAGCATGATTCCCCAAGCTTTTGCTCCACATCAACCCATCGAATCTCCCTCCGACTTCCCCGTGTTTACGGCTATCATGTCCTTCAAAAGACGGTCTCCAACACGAGCTCACCATTTCCTAGGATAAAACAGTTCAATACCAAATTATTTACTGCATGTGATTCGATATTCACAAGCAAGTTTCAATTCTTTTCCGATGCTTCAAGCCATGAAACACCCGGAGACTCCCCAACTTATATAGCCCATCAACCGGATACTCGTCCATCCGAGCAAGATTTCGGGTAAGGCCAAAAGGGTATGGGCTAAATATACTGAAGAATTGTCTCCCTCAGACAAGAAGGCAATAGTTTTTACTTTTAGTTCAGAGCAGCGGTAGGTTGCTGGTGCTCTGTACCTTGAATCTGGGATGGGGTTTGCTTCGGCCTCTGTATTATGCCATCTTTCAAGAAGACACTTAGCTGTCCAAGCACACAGGATCAAGAAATTGGCAGAGTTTGCTGGTCCAGGGTCGGAGATCGAAAGAAAATTGAGCAATTGGATAAGGGGTTTATCATTTTCTTGGTCTGGTTCTACTTGGCAGAAGATCTTTCAGATCACTGTCAAGTGAGAGATCTGATCAAATTATATAATCCGATATAGAAAAATTATATTACAAGGATTACAGTACAAGGTCTGACATTGTTGTCATTTCCTGTTTTGTGCATGTTGTTTGTCCTTTCAAAGAAATGGTGGTGACCAAGGTGCATGGAATACCTAAACAGAAGGGGGCTGAATATTTTAGTTTCATGTCTTTGAAAAGTAAATAATGCCCCAAACATCATGGGCAATTCTTGCTTATTTGAAGCTTGCTGTTTGAGTGCACTTTCTCTTTTCTTTTCTTTTTTATCTGAGACAAAGATGATAATCAATGGGAAATGGGAGACTGTATCTTTTTTGCACACGCACGACAGTATCTTCTTCTTGCCCTTTTTCTTTTCTGTAACAGTTGTTCTCCAGTTGAACTCCCTCAATGCCAAATGACTTTTGTTCATCACCATTTCGGACGGCAGACCTGTTTTAAAAATTAAAAGCTTTCTTACTTACCGAGTCTATTAAGTGTGGTGGTCGAGATGACGTAGTAGCATCTCCCCAGCGCTTCATCATCCGGGGTCAATGACCTATGATATGCCTGCCAATCACTACTTTGTTGTCTCTACTTTCAGCTCAAGAATCTTCAATGCTCTCATGTTTTGATCTGTAACTAATGAAATAGGTTGAATGGGAAGAGCAAGGGATAAATTTTGAGCCTAATTCTATCAAAATAACAGATTCTTCAATGCTCCATTTGAATTCTCAATTTATCTGTAATCATCCTACACAGGCCAGGTTTCAACTTTGTACAGACCATCTTGTCGTTTCAATCTAGAAAAACTCTTGCTTGACGGTGGCTCTCTCTGGCATTATCCGGAGGCTCATTCACATCAGCCACAACAGGAGACGGCCGAAACAAGGTCTAAATCAACGAGAATATTCCATTTTCCAGAAACACTTTAGCCACAAGCTGCTCAAGCACATTTCCAATTACTGAACGGCTGAATATGATTCTCCCATTATCCAGACGTTCTTTCTGCTAATCAAATTTTAACAAATTAAGCTCCAATCAAAACAAGATTGATTCAAATAATTTTACCTAACCTATAGTGAACTTATTTATCAAGAACCTGTCTTGACTGTAAATTTGTCATTTAGTTCATGGACTTTCAAAACAAAAGTGCTGGTCCATCTAAATTCTAATTACAGAATGTAATTGAGGTTTTCTAAGTTGAGTTAATGATAGAATATATAGCGGTTTTTCCGGCTAAAGGGTGGTTCGCTAATCAACAAGTTTCTAACTGTGGACTCTTGACATCCGATCCTTCTAGAATTACTGAGCTCAGATGAGTCAAAATTGTTTTCAATAATTAATTTATCAAATGAATAAAAGGCAAGCATGAACTGATTCCTTGGCTTTTTTATCCTCTGAAAGCAGTGCTGCGTTTATCCTATCTTGCCAGGAAACATGAGATGGGCTGCATTTAACTCCAGATAGACAAGACAGGTTTGACATCACGAGGTCCTTTGGCATATGCCATTGCTTTATCACATTACTTGTCGTTGCATAGTTTTTCTACTTTCCATGAAAATAGAAAATAAAATAAGTCTGATGAAGAGGCTACTTAAGCTGTGTCTGTAAGAGGAGGTCTGCATCAGGAGTTAGCCGAAGCAGGAGGATAAGCAGTGTCGTGAGAAATTTTCTGCAGAAAGCAGTTCACCGGACAATCTTGAAGCATGAAACTGTTCTGACTTCTGATAGACATCCAGGGAAAAAGAAGAAGAAGATTGATTCGGAATAGAAAGCTAGAACTATCTTGATAATGGGTGATAATGCAACTGATGATTATGTTTGTGTAACTTAATGAGATTTGCATGTACAATAAATCCAACAACTTGCAATAAAGGTGATGCTTTCCACGAAGCTTCATCTTACCTTCACATATCACTTAAAATTTCCTTATGGAACGTTTTACAAATTGTTTTTAAGAGGTTCGTTGCGATGCTGGAAAGACCCACGTCTAGATCCTTTAAAAGTATAGGTGAACATGAAGATTGAATATTACCTTGAGTGAAATTAAGGCTTTGTCTTGTTTTGTGAAAGATATATTTTTTTTAAAACGATCGCTCGTGTTGCCTTGTGTTGGTTACAAAAATAAATGAAAGGAAAGCGTTTTCATTGAGTGCAAAAAAAATATTTATATATAAATTAATGTCAATAATAAAGATATTTTTCATTAGTTAATTATTTCAAATGATACAATAGATCGTGTTTAGAAAAATATTTTCCAAATCATTCATTATGTGGAGCCTAAGAGCATAGGCATGTGGTTCATGCACATCATCATTAAGAAAAATATCATGGTCTCATTATTATTATTTTGAATTTATTAGTCAAGCAGTGTCCACATCAGCTTTCACACATCTCCACAAGCGCATCTCTTCCATATTGGTATGGTAGATTTATGATTTAACTCAAGTTTGAACCAAGACCATAAGAAGAGGAACATTCTTTATCATCTAAACCTAAACCAATACGTCATTGGTCATTCAATTCCACTTAAATGATATCAAGGAAAAAAAAAGATAATGATATAAATGGCTTTTGAGTTTTGGCCAAATGTAAAATGTGGTCTAGAACTTTCAATTTGACACAAATAGTCCATAAACTTTTGCCCAACGTGCAATCTAGTCGCTGAATTTTCAATTTATTTAATATGATCCATGAATTTTTTGTATATATTTTAAAATGTTCAATGTGATTTTTAAACTTAGATTTAATAGAATGACCACATTAAATATTTTTAAATAGTTCAAAAAATAATTTAAATATACATATCAAAATTTTAAGATCACATTAAATAAATTGAAAGTCGATGGACTAGATTATACATTGACGAAAATTTAGAGACAATTTGCATCAAATTGAAAGTTCAAAAATTACATTACACATTATATCAAAATTCATTAATCATTTATGTCATTATCCCAAAAGATTTTGAACATGAGATTAAGCAATAGTATGTTTGATCCACGCAACAGAGCTTCAAATGGTGAGATTGAGAGATCAAGAAGACAGTTCATGGAAATCACTTCAACAAAATAAGCTCTCTTGAGTCATATTGATTGCTTTATTCAGCCAAACAGAAAACCTGACAATGCAGTGCTGAATCACAATCAAGGACAATCGTAGGTCCTAGGCTGAGGTCGAAAGTGCATATGTCCAAGCCCTTGGGCCCTGGTCCATGGTTCAAAAACGAAACTCCCAGCCCCACTTCACATGCTCTCTGTCATCATCTGCCCCACAGTCAACTGACATGGTTGTGTGCTCCCATCTCAGGACAGATGGAAAAACTTACCACGCAATGAGACTTCAGTTTTGGTAAGTTGAACATGGAAACCCCTTTTAAGAAGCACATTTTCTTCGGTTCCTCACTGTCTATTTGGCATTACTATTGTGCTGTAGCTGTCGAGGGTTATGTATTGAACACTTGCCAAGGACTATCCAGAAAAACAGGAAATCAGTTCGTGGAAGGTTTTGGCAATTGAGGGATCAGCTCGAACCTCGCATGGTGTTGTTCAGAAGTCGGAGATCTGGCCGAGCGGCGGCCTAGGCTACCAAATCGCTGGCCTGGAATGGCCAGGCTATCAGCCATGTGCCGAGGGCCTGGATCACGACTTGCAGGAAATCGCGTGCACTGACTTCAATTGCTAGTTAACCTATTTATCTACAATTTCACTAGATGTTAAACTTTATGGTAATAGTAGGTATTTACCAGTTTTGTTCTTAATGATAGATTCTTAGGAATAGAGACTGAGGGACATGAAATGTAATCGGGGTCGAGAAACGCTTTGGATTTTCATGAGAATTCGAGTGTGATTATTGACATTCATTATTTCGCTTGACATATGATGAAATCTCTTGCCGTTCTTCCCATGGATGTAATTTAAACCAACCGAAACATGCTAATTTGGCATGTGTTTATATATTATCCCTACTATTTATGCCTCGGCAAAACGTTGTATGATGCTTAAGAGGGAAAAGCACGCAGCAATTGGCCTCGAGTATGACAAGACAGTGTGCTTTCTGGTAAAATGTCGTGTAATACTAAAAGTGTCAGTACGTGATTTCGGCTTGGAATTCGGGCAAGCCGTATTATTGTCATAACACATAGAAGTCCACACTGCGATAAGTAGAAGTCTCACTTTGTGAGTTATATCGATTGTACGACAAAGAGTTATATCGATTGTACGGAGTAAAGTGTGCATTTTGGACTTTACGTTAACTTTAAGTAAATGGAGAATCGTATATGGCATTTTCAATCATATTTCAATCCTACATAACTCTTTTAAGCATATATATATTTAAATTATTGGACATGAAATCACATCTTTATGTAATGCATTATCAAAACAGTTATCAAAGTAATTAGAAATTGAAAATGCAATTATTAATAAAGAAGAGAATATTATGATCATGTGCTAGTCTCTCTCGAGGTATAAGGCTCCGGTTCTTTGGTGCCGTCTGATAAGACCCGTGATGAATTCCTTGATCATAAAAAGAAAAAAAGAGGAAGAAATGATTGGCCTATGGCAATGCCATCTCCAACAAGGAATGATTGACAACCCTTGTTGAGATCATATTGAGAGTAGCCATCCCTCGCTTGGCCAGCGATCCTCCCCCACAAAAAAATGGGGGTTTGCTTGCCCTTGCCTACTTGGTATTGGTGCCAGGTTTCCCATCACCGAACAAGAGCAGGTCGACACAAGTCGTTGCTCATGTTGAGTAGCACATAGTGAATTATATTAGAAGATCGCATTTTAGAGAGTTGGTGCAAATTGATCTATAGCTCGTTGATTCAAAACTTTTGAGTAAATAATGATCTGAGTGATTATATCGACTTGCTCGGACTTAAATTCTCTTTCGACGATTTCTTCAGATGAAGGTATTGAACTTTCGTACGGTGGCCGCCCGCCCAAATTTGGAGAGGGCAAGCAAGCCTTGACGATGGCCAGTCCACACTGCACAAGGCAAAAGCCAAAAAGATTCGTGTGGTTGGTCATCGACTGAACTAGTTTTACGCTTTGGATCTTCCGGGTGTAATCCGACTGAGGCGATCTGTGGTAAGACGAACCCTAAAGGACACTGCCATGTAAAATGTTCCTTTATACTTCTCTTCACCTTTTGTTCAGATCCCCCCGAGAACATCTGAAAAATACACAGCATCAATCTTCACTGCTCTGCCTACACGTCCCCTAGTCTCCCATGCATCATCTAAAAAGCAATGAAGCTTCACTGACATTTCCTCCCGCCTTTAAGAAAGCACCAAAAGGAAAAGAAGAAACCAGTGACCATCAGCGAGGGGGCCTTTCACCGATCTAAACAATCATGAAATCTTCAACAGAGCTGGGCAGCTTGAGCGGGTGGACCGGCTCTAGTCATGCAGTTTCGATTCTCCATTGATCTCCGGATGCTTTCTCTGGCATGCCTCAGCGCATCCAGCACCTCGGCGACGCTCGCACTCATTATCATCATCTTCGCATTCAGCTCTTGGCTTTCTGGGTCCGCTTCGGGCAAAGTAACGGGGACTAGTGCTAATGAATCATCCACCTGACCAGCATCATCAAAACTGCTCTCGTTCTCCGTCACCGAATTCCTCGCGCTTGTACAGCTGAAGAAGAAGGATGTGGGAGAAAAAGGAATCAAATTTGATCGAGATACGCAAAACCCAGATTTGAAAAAACATTAAATTAAGGCACTAGATTGAAAAAATTAATTTTTTGAAAAAAGTGAGTTGACCGCTTGAATCGAATAGAATCGAATGGTTTACCTATGGCCATCAGTCTTGAATTCGTCGCATGCGGGTCGGAATCTCTCAGAGGAGAAAGCTCCGGCGTCGGAATCACGCTTATCTCCGGCGAGACTTCTTTCGGACGCATTAAGCTCCAGATGGGGTGATGCGTCTTCGTTCTCAGAACGAGACTTGGATTCCACTTCTGCTTCTTCGGTGATTTTGGCTTCGGAGGCGATTGTGACTGTGGAAGACGAATCGGAGGTGGCGATGCCGGTTTCGCAGGCCCCGGATTGCTCCAGTTCGCGCAATGCGGGTGAGATTAGCAAGGTCTCGAGCTTCTTCTTTAGGAACTTGAGCTTCTTCTCTGTTTTCGCCCTCAATTTGTTCTCTTCTCTCAGCTGGCTCTCTAGTTCCATCAACTGTGACAGTCGCAGAAAAGTTGAAAAATTATGGGGACAAAGAACAAACCCAACAAATCTCGAGCGGTGTGAACCTCAAACTCGGTGGAAGGAGCAAGAAAGGGAAAAACCAAAAGGAGAAGAAAGTATGAAGAAGAGACCTTGTTGGCCATGAGTTGAGCTTGCTCTCCAGCAAATCTGGAAGCCTGTCTCTCAGCAAGGAGTCTCCCTCTGAGGCACTCCACTGTACTCAAACCCTCCTCCTTTTCTCCAATTTCTTTGATACTGTTAAACAGCAATTCAAAACCCGAAATGAATGTCTGTGCGTATGGGGTGGGTGAGAGATAGAGAGAGGGAGAAGGCAACCAACCTCAATGAGCTTTGTTCTATGTTGAAGGGCGTCATCTTCTCCAAGAAATGTGAAAAGCCGAGTCAGAGAACCCAGAAGGAGAAGCAGCTCCTCTTTTCTTCCAAAGCAATCATGCTAAAAGGACCGTCACTGCACTTCAGTGAAGGACCTGGGCTTCTGCAGACAGCATGTCTATGTAATCCCACGTGAGTTCACCCTTCGGAATGGCTTTGTCTCGTTGTCATCAACCCCTGGTCTCCCGTTAACATTCATGTAAAGTTCAACATTCTTATGAAGAAGCTAATCAGCACGTTGGCGAACGTGATCATTCGTTTTGTCATTTGATTAGAAGAACCGCTCTGTGATACAACGTGTTCTGCAGGAATCATCTAGCTTTGTTATACACAGCAATTCCTTAAACAATTTCGGAAATGCTAAATTAACTGTACTAGCTTATGATAATAAATTTCTAAATGAGGTGGTAAGACCGTTATTGGATGCCAAATTTAGCTCACTCACCTAAATATTCATTTACAATTCATTAGTATTCTTTTATTTAAATTGGCTTTTGCTAAATTTGTTGTTTTTCCAAGATTTATTCCGCTATCTGACTCGATATGTTTCATAAATGGATTCATCATGGTAAAGGAAAAATGATGAGATTCACATTATAAAGTTGGGATTGCCTTGGGTGATTGAATAAACTTAGGATAAAGCTTTAGTTCTGTCCTTATTTCGCGAAAAATGAAATATAACTTAAAAAAATACTTTTATGCAAATGATTTTTGATATAGCTTGAAATAATTAATCAATAAAAAGTAATTTTATTATCAATGATAAATTATGTTTAAAATTTTTCGTAAAAAAATGAAATATTTTTTACTCATTCTTATAAGTGATATAAATCCTTATTCGTTAAAAAAATTATTTTAAAATGATTTAATCTTCTCAACATAAAATGAAAAAAAAACATATATATCTTTATTAACAAGTGTGGTTCCATCATTCTGCAAGAGACGGTCCCGGCTTCTGCGCGAATTTGAATTTTGAAAACACCAGGACAGATTTTCCATTTTTTTATCCTTTTGTTTTTGTGGGTATTTATTTGGTCCGGAGAGGGGGCGGCTAATTAACAAGTATGAATTTTGGCTGCTGCTGTCACGTGATGCCGTGAGCAGTCTCTCTCTCTCTCTCTCTTCGCATCTACCACGTGCTCCCGTGCTCGGACGGTACCAAAGTGTCGGACTCTTATACTTTAAGAGAGACTAGTACAAGACCCTAACACCATGATCCCCCATTTAAAATGCTAGCAACTACGAGTTTCGAACCCTTGACCTCGACGATGAGGGAGAAGTTCTCAACTAACACAGTTACCCATTATTGGGTCTCTTTCGCATTGTTCGTACCTATTTCGAAGAGGAGTTTAATTTTTCTAACTAGACACGGGGACCAACCCAACAATAATGTCCAAAATCCACAACGATTATTTTTCTATTTATCTCGAACTGAAATTCAACCACGCTCCATATATAATTTCACCTCTTTTGAATGAAATAGAAGGTTGGAAATTCTACATTTATGCTATAATAGTGATCTCTAATGTTGGGACCCGGTTACAATTAGAAAGTCATTGATAGTGTTTTTGTATTGTAGAACATTCTCACGCTGGAATCGACAACATTTTTGTCCTTATTGGAAGGAAACGGTAAGGATCTTCTGAGGAAATACTTTATAGAAGAGTTTCTAGATGATGTTAAAAATTTTCAATAATTGCTAAGTCGTAATATTAAGTAAAACCCATCGAAATTAATACTTTATGCCGATGGAAATTCCTTGTGTAAACTTGGGTAATCATATGTGCTAGTTGAAAGGGTGATTATATGAGAAATTATGACAAAAAGATAAAAATAATAATAATAATAATAATTACTCCGACTACTTAAATAACATACGAATGGCGGTCCACTTGATGAAGATTGCGGCAAAAAACAACTCTTACAATGGAAAGAATGCATCTCTTGCTATTTAGAGACCCAAATGTGTATCGTGTTGATTCGAATTGAATCACATCAATGTGTACATGATTTAAAACACTAATTACTACTAATCTTTATTTACTTGTTTCAAATAAAAAGCATATGATTAAGATTTGCCCTTGACTTGCACTTGAAGATTTCAGTACTTTCTTTTTCTTTTTTCCCCCCGCTCCCACTCCCAGTGTACTTTTCTTTGTGTGTCCTCAAAGTTTGAACCAACATCAATGCGTTCACCTACAAAAAAGCTCCTCGCAGGCCCATTTCGCGGCGCATTGATGGAGAGGCAAGGAGCTCCAGGCATCTTCAACAGCAAGTCATTTACTATTTCAATGGACCACCTCATCTCTTTTGGAGTAATTAGCAAAGTGAGAGACCAATGAACCTCCCTCTAACGATCGACTAAATGCTCGTGTTAGGAATCGCCGAATCAAACATTATGCGGCTCGAGCTAGGGTTTCGATCAGAGCTGGACTCACCGTGTTGCGCTGCAGGGGCTTTGTTTGAAAAATCTTATGATGAGAAGCTATTACGAAATCACATTAGATATAGAAAATACATCTTCTGTAGATACATTATATTAATCATAACAAGTAGATATTCCTATCATTTTAAACGAAAAACTCCAAATTATTATTGTTACTTTTCTTGGGAAGTTGCAGCATCGTGCCCATGAGCAAGAGTGCAGTGGATAACCAAAAGAGAGTTTTCAGAGTAGGACATGATGATATTACGTAACCCTTTGCTTTAACCTTTGAATTATCGCATGATAATCAAGTGTTCTCGTCACATATAAAGCAAATGAAATGAGGCAGTGGAACATATTCTTAAGATTCTCCCGGCCCTGTGATGCAAACTCTAGCCGTTTGAGCAGCTTTTGACTGATCATGCCTTCCATAAGGACGAGCAACCAAATTAACTATGAGGGTCAAATAAGAGAAGAATTTATTGATTGGAACCTCTTTTGAAACCATGTCAACTGTAAAAGTTTAACTCCACCTCGTTCCCATCGATACAAAAAGCACATAAGAAGTGCAATGCGCTCATTATAATGAAATCCTATAAGGAATGTGGCTCTCGAAATAAACATTGTATCTTGATTTCTCTCGAGAGACTTTATTCTCTATTTCGTTGTATTTGTGCACCGAATCCTAACATTCCAACAGCTTCTTCAATAGGAAGCATGGAAGATAAAAGGAGGGACTCCTAATTTGAGAGTAGTCTTAACCCTTTGGGCATGGCTTTTATCGTGAAGCAAGAAATCAATTGACATTCTCATCTGGGGACAATTGCCAAATAAGTCCTAAACATTTTGCTACTTTGCCGATTCAGTCCTAAACCTTTATTTCATACCAAATAAGTCCTAAACATTTCATGGCAGATTTTGGCCGGAAATGCTTACGTGGCATGACCCTCGCCGATGATGACGTGGCGATGACCGGACCTCAAATTTTTTTCTTTTTTTTTTCTAAAAAAAACTAATTGGCCAGCGAGCTACGCTAATCGCTAGAGCTTGTCAGCCACTCTAGAGGGCGGCTCAGGCCCTCGTCGGCTGTGAGCGAGAGTGGGGCTTGCCCAGATTTAACCTAAGCGAGGCCAGTGCCACCCTTGCCCGTGGTCGGTGAGGACCGGGCGAGCTGCTGCAGATCTGTAGTAGCTCGCTCCGCCCCTACTGCAATTTGCAGCAGCTCGCCTAGCCCTCCCCAGCCGCGGGCGAGGGCGGCAGTGCCCTCCCTAGTCGCTGTCGCCCTCGTCCGCGGCCGACGAGGGCTTCGCCGCCCTCCAGAGTGGCCGGCGAGCTCCAGTGGCCAGTAGAGCTCGCCGACCAAGTATTTTTTTTTAAGAAAAAGAAGAGAAAAAAGCAGGAAAAAAAATTTTGGGGTCCGATCACATCACATTGTCGCCATGTAGGCATTTTCTGGCCAAAATCCGTCGAAAGGACTTAATCGGCAAAGTTACAAAAGGTTTAGGACTTATTTGGCATAAAAAAAGGTTTAGGACTGAATCAGCAAAGTAGCAAAAGGTTTATGAATTATTTGACAATTGTCCCTTCTCATCTACAAGTTTCAAAGGATCGAACAAAGCGAGTTAGTACGGTCTAATTTTTCGATATGCTCAGCAAATTTTATGTCGTCAATACGCCGAAAAAACCCATAAAAGCTGACCTAGTTACGGGATCATGGACTATAGATGATGCAACGTTGTCTACCTTTTCTACTCTAGGAGCTTTGGTAGGACGAGATTCAATTCAAGAAAACCCACCACGATTAAGTGATTCGGCATGATCTTGAGAACCTCTTTTCTTGATAAAAGAATCGATTGTATTGTTCGCTATGATGAATTTATTTCAAAGGAACCCTGAAAATTCAATTTGAACGGAAGTTTGTGAGCAGGACTTAATTCAACGAGAGAGTTCGATTGACTCCTAATCAAAGAGAGATCTAATTTGGCTGCTAATTCGGGAGCAAGGCTGAAACAAACAAGTGCATTTAAAGAGACGAATCACTTTGATAATTTCAGATACGCATAGGGATATTGGTGAGTCGATTCCCTCGAGCTCTAGCTTCTCCTCTTGAATGCTCTGGGGCCACCTCTTCTTTCTTTAGGTCTTTCATCACTCACTGAGAGTTTGCATGGACGAAACAGGAGACTCAGAGCAAAGTAAATTTCAAAACGGTTCTGGCGGATTGGCCAGGTAGTCATGGGCTAGCACTTGAACGTATACTCTCCTCGAAAACTTAGGTCGACAAGGAGTCCGGATGGATGATACAGTAAACATCCGGGCCTCACGAGGCCGAGAGAGTGGTCCGGCAAACACGGAATCTGCCGCGTCCAAATCTATAGCATCTTTGTTCTGCTTTCTTTTTTCCTTGGAAGCAGCTGTATTCTTGAATCAGCCGTCCTGACGATGGCTCTCCTGTCGACTTGGCCGTGGAATTGTAAGGGCCAGTGATCTTTTCAATACGTTTCGCTTTTGAACCGCCATCCGAACGTCTCAGGTGGTCCGAGCACATCTTGTGCGAAATTGAAAGGACCATTGTTTCCCAAATGCCACCGAAACCATTTTCTCTTTCGTCTGTTGGATCTGAACATCTGTTTCGGAGGAGTCCAACTACCCTCAGCATCTGAATTAACCTAGAATCTGTTCCAATTTCCTCTCCACAACCCGATGCCAGTCATTCGAGTTGCAGCATAAACCGGGCACAACTTGCTTGGACACTGGACCGACGCATGCCTATAAACTTCTCTTACTTCCCGTTTGATTTTGCGTTTGCGTTTAACATGGATATCATGTGGCTTTCTCTATTTCTACAGTGGACTTTAGAAAGTTCTGGTGGGAGAGAACCTGATGAAAGAATATGAATCACTCATAAATATATGTAAGATCGTGTCTGGTTATAACAGATGGAACGTGAGACTACGTACCCTTTTTGTACATGGGTGGCTTTTCTTTTCCTGCTATTTCTAAACAAATGCTCACCCTCCCCTAAAAAGAATAATTTAATTACAGCTACTACACTTTTACCCGATATCACTATTTTCTTGCTCAATCTTTCCTTTGTCCTCAAGTCGAAGAAGTATCTTCTGATGAAGATTGGAAACATCCTAGTTTTGGTTGTGATTTGGCGGCTGTGAGGACCTGAAGCAACTTAATTACATTGGGAGTGTCGTCTAGATAGTACTTGCCCATGCTCGGCTTCTGCCCGACAGTACAGGAGAAAACTTCCGCTGTCGATGGCAAGGAGGGGTTCGAAACTGAGCGCGCGATAATCTCAAACATATCCTCGTCAGAGCGGTCATCTCCGATGCTCAGCAAGAAGTCGGGCGACTTCCCTCTACTCCGCATGGTCGATATTAGATTTTCAACCACTCTGCCTTTGTTTACACCCTGCAATTAACCAGGTGATTGAGCAAGTCTTTCTACTAGAAGTCATCATCCGAACTGCAGATTAACCATGCAAAATTTGACCGATGTAGAGCTTTTACTATACACTACAGCAGTTGCTAATTCCAGGTAATGGACCAGTTTTCCATTTAGTTAGATTTTAACCTCCTTTCTGCCAGAAAATATACAGGAAAGTTACAATTCTCTTTGAATTGGAGCTAGCATGGATCATACCTGTGGTTTCACTTCGACGATGTGCTGACCTCTTTTGACAACCACCGGCTTGTGAGAACACTCTCCAGGTGATCGAGAAGCTCCTTCGCCTGGGATGACCTGAAGTCGGGATCGGCGTCTTGATGGTGCCAAACCAATGCGCTCTCCTTAGCCTCTATGAAAGAGCCATCTGTTGCCTCCATGAACTGCTCCATTAAAGGTTCAGCTATATTTTTCCATTCGAAATCCATTGTCAATCCGCATGTTTCCCAATTTGAATCTCCAGTCCACCTACAAAGGAACCGCAACAATTTATGCATTGGACAACAAAATTAATCAACTCCAATCTTAACTGACATTTAAGCGAATTATAAAGGCGTTACCTTCTAAAATAACCATGCTCTGCTGCAATACCCAACTTTTCACAGGGCGAAAACCACGTTCCTAGATCATCCTTACCTCTTCCACTCACAATGAAAACAACGTTTTCTGGATCTCCGCATAGGCGATTCAACACCGAAATACCTCACTGCTAGGCCTTTTGTCTATAAAAGCTTTTGACAACAGTGTCCCATCATAGTCCAATAAAATCAACCGGTTGTTTGTCTTTCGATAAGCAGAGGTGATGTGATCCACCGAGAGCTTCCTGAAGCCAGGGCCTAAAGCAACGACCCTAAAGCCCAAACCAAACCCCATGCCCCAACATGTCTTCTGAGAAAGCTCCCTACAAACCCTCTCAATGTCCTGATCAAAACTCCGAGCCCAGTATTCGACAGCATGTGAGCTCATGTACTTGTAATGCTTGACGTGGCGCAGATGCTTTTCTGAGTCGGAGATTGTCATTGTCGAGTTCATGGCATCCACGACAGAATCTATGTTCCAGGGATTGATGCGGATGGCTCCACTCAATGACCGGGAACATCTTACAAACTCTGACACGATTATCATGCTCTTTCTCAGAGCGGAGCTCTCATCAATCCCCAATGCCTTGTCCAAAGCAGGGCTGCCTTGTCTGCACACAGTGTACTCGTAAGGCACAACATTCATCCCATCAATAAAAGCATTCACCAAAACGCACTCAGCAATCGAATAATAGGCAGCCTTTTCTTGCTTCGTGACCGGCCCTTTGATGTAAACAATTGGCTCATACCCTGGTTTGCCATACTTTCTGTTGATCTCGTTGGCAACAAGATCAGTCCCATTCTGAACCTCTTGCACATCTTTTCCGCTACTCCTAGCCGGATTAGTAATCTGAACCAAAACCACCTTGCCCTTCAATTTTGGATGTACTTCGAGGAGTTGGCCCATGGCCAAGAATTTCAAGCTGATACCTTTGAATATGTCCAAATCGTCCACGCCCAATATGATAATTTTCCCCTCGTATTTTTCCTTCAATTCTTGAACCCTCTTAGCTGTCAATTCCACGGACAAAACAGATTGAAACTGACCCATATGAATCACACCTGGCAAAACCTTGATACTCACAGTTCTACCGTAGTAGTCCAACTTAATGTACCCTCTCTTCGACTCGTGATCGAGCCCCAACATCCTACTACAGCACGACAGGAAATGCCGTGCGCAATCAAAGGTGTAGAACCCGATCAAATCGCAGTTCAACATGGCCTTCAAGATCTCGTCACGCACCGGGACGGTCCTATAAATCTCAGAAGATGGAAAGGGGCTATGCAAGGTAAACCCAATCTTGATCCTATGGAAATTCTTTCTCAGAAAAGTAGGCAATACCATGAGGTGATAGTCATGTATCCAGACATAATCCTCTTCTGTGTTGATCACTTCCATGATCTTGTCAGCAAAAACCCTGTTTGCAGACACATAAGCCTGCCACTGCAGGCGGCTGAACCGAGCCCCTTGGCTCGGCAAGACGGGCAACATGTAGTGAAACAGAGGCCAGAGATAGTGCTTGCAAAAGCCATGGTAGAACTTGTTCTGCATGTCCGGAGGCAAGAACGTCGGGACGCAACGGAATTTCTCGAACAGCAAGTGCGAGACCTCTTCTTGATCGGCAACGTCAATGTCAGCCTTCAGAGTTCCTACGTAAACGACGTCGAATTCGGGTCTCAGTTCATCCTTGAGCTGAAACACCAGGCAGTCTCTGTCCCACTCGAATGTCCACTTCCCGGTCTGCTTGTCCTGAAGAGCTTGCAACGGAAGGTGGCTCGCGACGACGATCCGATGAGACCGCGTCGTCTGACTCCCATCTTGCTGATCGATGGCTCTCGAAGAGGGACATCCCTCCCGAGGTCCTCGTCACTCTAGGAATCCGGCTCAGGACCCGTAAAGAAAGCAAAATTCAAAAGGTCCAAATAAATTCAAGATCTCAAGATAATTAGGATATTTCTCTGCAGTATTTTCCTATATTAAACATAATCAGAATATTTCAATTGATTTTTTTTAATTATTAAGATCGCGCATATATCTTATTTTTGATTGATATATGTTTCTTTATATAATCATCTCATAAATCCTATAAATAGATTAATGTACTTCTCATGATATATCGAAATTTATTGAAATTTTTCAAACTCGTTTTTCACGTTGTTCTTATCTTGGTATTAGAGATAGCCGCACACCTGGTGCATAATTAAGTGTGCATTTAGAGCTAATCTTGCTTCTTATCTTTTTTTATTTTTTCCCGATAAAATCCTAATATTCTATAATCAACATTGATTTCGATATTACTCGTCATCACATTGTCTGCATAACCTTGTCATAAGAGGAAGCGCCATCGAAATGTTTTATCAACAAAGCCAGTCGCATCAGCCGCTTGCCATTTCCTTCGATTTTGAGCCTGTCAAGATTGCACATATGTCTTAACTTGATTGTGCATATCTTCATCATATATGTTATGCCTATGCTGATGTGTTTTTCATTATGATGTATGGAAATATACATAAGTTTCTCAAATCTGTTCATGTTTTGTACTCAGATAGCGGGAGTGATAATATATAAATATTAAATCAAATATCGCTCTCTAAAGTTTTAAATTTTCAGCACATTTAGGTAATTGTTACACGAAATCTCATATTGTGTCAAAGTAGGAAGTTTCGAGTTCGTTTCTTCGAAACCCTCTCTATTATCTCTCTCCCTATCTCCAATTTGTAAGGAAAGGAAACGGGAATGCACAGTGAAGGGCGATAGAGGATGAGAACGAAGAAGGAGCAGGAAAAGAGAAGACCGAGAGAGGCTGAATTTGTGTGGGTATCTTCTGTTGCCTTTAATTGGTCTCCGTGGAAACTAGTTAGTAGTTTCAAACACACCGTCCATAGGCCTTGGATGATGAATCTCATATGAACCTCTCTTCGCACGGTGAAAGAAAGTTATTGAAACAAATTCAACTATTTTATATCAGAGAGAGATTAATAAAAAAAAACCATGAATAATTATTATTATTATAATAACAGCGTCTCGTGGAGAAGGTTGTGTGCGTGGCGAGATCTTTAGACCATCCACTTCTCCGGCAATGGAATGGTCCAAAAAAAAAAACCTTTGGTAGTCTATGTCCTTTCTCCTGTGGTTGGTATCTTTTCACTTTGTTCAATGCTCGTTAACTTTAGAGATACTTACGTAAATAATTCTTGAATATTGGTCAAATGTGCAACATCTCCTTCAAAATTTTAATTTGTTCAATATAATCTCTAAATTTGTTATAATTATTATAATCCATTGATTCAGGTTAATGGAATTTGAGATAAATGTATCATGGTTGTATCCTTCGATTGATAGCTTTATCCTTCCATTAGTTTCAGTCACGTGTTACAAATTTGGGATAAATGTGTCATAGATATATATATATATATATATATATTTGGAGTTTGTGATGTCATAAAAAGATTGGGATCATTTTACCCAAAAAAGAAAAACAGATTGGAATAATTGTATCTCAACGAGTGTAGTTTAGGATTCCTGGTGTCTTTTATCCAAATAAACAGGGCATGAGGGAATACCCTACGTTATGTGGCCCAAAGGCCAATGTGGTATAGATGGAAAATGGGAGAGTAACAGTCTTGCGCTTTCGAGGGCACTTTTATCTTTTAGGTCAAACAATATGTAATGGGCCGTGGGCTGAACTTGGGATGAATAAATCCAAGATGGACCTCAGATGGGCCTCAGCACTGTTGACCGGATGGCCATGGAGCGGCCCAAGTTATCGGCCCAAGAAAGTGGCTGTGCTGGACTCATCCACCGAACCGACAAGATTTGAGCAATCAGTTTCTACTCAGCACGAACCACTCAAGGACAATATTCGGTGGTTTGATACCACCACGTCATCAGTTAACGTGGCACATATAATCCTACTAAGATCCATTGAAAGAGTGACACGTCACCTTCTAATCTGGAAATTGTTAAATAAGAAATTATTAATGGATAATGAATATAATCATCCATATGCGAACCTTAACTAAATAGTAATTCGTATGACATTCATGTTTTTAAACTACCAAAAAAAAAATTTCTTCGATTATAGATAGAGAAAAATACGATGCTCTACTATTTTCCACTATAGGAGATGGGTTAGGCTTCATCTTCCACGATCAAACCTGCGCAACTCCTAATGAGCTGCAGCATGTTAACGATTAAGGGAAAAAAGATACTCGTGATCAAGGAGGGAGCATCGCAAGCATTTCTTAGGATTGCCCCTGCTGAACATGTTATTCATGAGGACAAAAGAGCGCAGATGCACTCCCTCCACAAGCACATCCCAGGTCCATAAATAAGAGCACAAGCGTGGCGTTTAGACTGACCACAGACATATTGGCTTAGCAGTTCGATTCGGTTTGGTTTGGTTTGGTTTTGGAATGGTATGAATACCCTTCTTTGGAGAAGTAAGTAGGCATTTTGTCTGATCGAAAGGCCGAATGTTGGAACATTGGAGAAAACTTTTGCCTGTCCATTCCCAAAGTCAATCTGTTCTGTTGGCGATCGCGTGGGAAACACTCTATTTGTTCCTTCAGGTAAAGAGTAGTGGGAGAATTCATCAGATGGTCATATTGCAGACACATGATTTTCTATGGTTCTGAACATTCGGTTACTTCGATCGGTCATAAGATCAAAATCTGATTTCCTGGTAGTATATCCTTTGGGCAATCTTCATGATAACCAAATGATTCCACTCAATGATATCAGAACGATTTAATATGCACATAAAGCATACGACTGTTGCTCGTTTCTCTTGATATTGAGTCCGCATAGGCAATGCATGTTCTCATCAGGAGGGAAGTACAGATTTTGTCACGAGAAAACAACGTTGAGCAGAAGTATAAGCAAATATAGCATCCCATGATACCCGGATCGACGTCTTCCAAAGGAGGAGAGAACAGTAGATTGGATATGGAACGGGTGCTATAACGTGTATAAACTGCAGAGTCTAATGGAAACCCACCATGTTCAGTGGTCCGGATGCACTTTATCGAGTGTGCACCAGAACTCAAAAGCCAATTTCACCACAGGAGCATTGGTAAATCGAGAGAAATCGAGCACACGAGCTGCTACAAAATACTATTCCAGTATGATACCGACTTGCATCATCTCCGCAGCAGAAAGATCAGCACCGCATGCCCCAACCATGCCATGCCGCCGTTCGATTTGTGGCCCGCATCGATAAAACCCAATTCGAGTCGCCCGTCGAGACATGTCGACCCTGAGTCGCTGCTCCATCCGCCATTCGATGTTGGTCGGCGGCGTGGTGGGCCGAGGTTATTATAGTTTCTCCTCGGCCACACAAAAGAAAAAGGGGAAATTTTGTAGACCTCCCTCCCTTATGAATTATCTATTCTCGTATTCTAGGCTTATTTGGACCTTATTCCTGTATCTGTGGTCATGAAAGAATCCGAGGCACTCTGTACAAACCTCAACCACAAACTCCAAGTATCTCCTGATCCGTGGTACGAAGCACACTGCCTCCTCACAGACATGAACTGCAGCAATCGTCGCCTGACCGCGTGGACCTCGCGCCGTAGGACCCACTTCCGATCTTCATCAGGACGGTCCAGAGCCGTCGGACCTCTGCGAACACGTCGTCCGTGGGGAGCTCCGACCGGCAGCAAGGACACGTGTTCGTCCTCCTCAGCCACGGCAGTATGCACCTCCAGTGGAACGAGTGCCGGCACGGCAGCTCGCACACGTCCCGCCCTCCCTCCATCTCCTCCCTGCAGACCGCGCACTCCCCTCCTCCCGCCGCCTCCACCGACGGCAGCGCCACCACCGCCGCAGGCGACGCCACCACCTGCCGCCTCCCCTCCCCGGCGTCCAGGCAGCGCTCTACCGCCCCGACGAAGTTCCGTCCCCGGACCACCATCTCCACGTACGGGACCAGGATCCCGGCACCGAAGGCGCCGATCCCGGCGATCGAGAGGAGGTCCTCGGACCAGTGCAGCCGGAGGACGGACCGCCATTCGGAGGGGGCAGCATCCTCTAGGGCACGGGGGTCGCGGTGACGGAGCTCACAAAGGAGGAGGAGCAGGGTCGCCGCGTCGCTGTCGCGGCGGCGCTCTGGCGGGGCGTGGGACGGGAGAGCGGGGAGGGGGAGGTGGCGGGTGAGGAGGCGGAGGGAGGAGAGGAGGTGGCGGGCGATGAGGAGGCACTTGAGGGGGGCCGAGAGGGAGAGGAGATGTCGTAGGGCGAGGGAGAAGACCGAGGGGGAGGAGAGAAGGGCGGAGACTTGGCAGCGGTGGTGGTGGAGGTCGGCGAGGACAGAATCGGTGAGGGCGGAGAGCTGCGGCGGAGAGAGGGTGGCGAGGGCGGCCATGACGGTGGAGGATGGGGTGGCTTGATGATGTTCTTCGATTGCTTCCATCGTCAAAGCTTGTGTATTGGATCGTGCGCTTGCACTGGCAAGGAAGGAAAAGGATTCAGAATGAAAGTGAGTAAGAGCCGGAGTGAAATGTCTGTGCCCTTTTTATATATATAAGTTCGACAATTTTGTCCCAAACATATTAGTTGCATTGAAAATTATATGAAGATCAAGACAACGTTAATAATATATGTTAGAGTTTAAACTCAAAAAGAAAAAGAAGTTTCCTATTTTAAATAAGTTTCCTCTTTTAAATAAAACAGTTTTCTAATTGAACAGTATTTTAGTTGCACAAAACTTTCTTTAAAAGATGTTTCCTATTTTGGAACTAACCTTGTTCAGTTTATAATAAGTGAATATTTTATCTGAAATTATCAAATAGGAGCTTACGTTTGTGAGTTAGACCCTGAAGCAATAAAGTGTTGAAGTCGATTAAATCTTGTAAGTGAGATTTGTGAATTACTCGAAATATTATTTTTGCGAGGAAATTGGGTGTAATAAGGGAGAATTTTGAAATTGTTTGAGTGACTCAAGTGTGATTTAATTTATGTTGGATTGTTTGATTAATAGTCGAATACTTTACTACTTTCTTATGGACGTATATCAAAATCACGTAAATCTGATTTCCAACTTCGATTTGTGAATTTATTATTCTATTTATTTTATTATTTGATTGCTTACTTTGCAATACTTTTGAAAAGGAACGAGTCAAATCGAGTCATATTAAGACCTCTCAAAGTTTTTTTTTTTGGGAAAAAAAATTGCAAGAGTAAAACAAGGATCAAAGATCACGTACTCCAGGAGGATATAAGTTTTTCCAACTACATTTGATTTGGTATTTGACCTCGTAGATTTTTGAAAGTCATGGACAAAATTTTAATATTATTTGAGCGACTGTGAAGCAAAAGCAAATTGGAAACATTTTTCATGGCATGCCATCAATAGAAAAGTTCAGCGTGAGGCGATAATTTTTTTTTTTTTTGTGATCAAAACGTAGATGAAATTGAGATTGACCACTATGTTGGATTCGAAACGGTAATCTCTTTTTACAAAGTTCAATTAAGTTGAAAAGGTAAAGGTGGAGGAGCTTTCTAGCTGACAGCATCTTAGCGAGACTATGATAACGGGCTCGACAAGTTTAGATCTTTAGGTCGCGGGTGGTGCGGAATATAAGTAATACAAATTTAAGATTTTGTTGCAGCGGAACACTTGTGATAATGGGGTAGGTGTGTTGATTAATAACTTATTCTTTATTGTCGATGTTACAGGTTCGAAACTCGCAGTTACTAGCGTCTTAAGTATGGGGTCATGGTGTTGAGGTCATGTGTTAATCTTCTTCGAGGTGTAGGGGCTCGGCACTTTAATACCGTCCAGGTACGAGGAACTCGTGATGGAATTCTTGGTTACAAAAAAAAAAATCATTATGAGAATGATCAAAGGGGGTCGCCAGAGCTGGTCATCCCTTCTCCCGACAGTTTCGATTGTAAAAATTAAGAATCAATAAGCCGAGATATGTCATCTAAATCTAAATTTAAGATGCTGCGGAATGATGAGAAAAGAGTTAATTAGAGAGGTTATGTTGTAGCCGGACAATAACATTAATGCTTCTCTCCGGACAGTGAGGAGAAGATGACTAAATGGGATTTTTTGTGTGGTTTCATCCCCCAATTTGGTCGAGAGTTTGTCTGTTTTTAATTGGTTGTTGTTGGGTTAAATTTACACGTGGAGTAGGCATAACTCTGAAAAAGATTGAGTAATCAGTCTTAAACCTTTTGTACGGATGTCAATTTGTAACATTTCAATTTTGTTAATCGAGTCATATATATCTGCGTTAAAGTTTATTGTAGTCTTTTCAATTACATTTCGCTAGGAATTACCGGTGTCTCACGTAAGATGGTGAGTGATGACTGGATGGGGACATTAGCAATTTTTTGATATAAATTGATCGGAATGCCTATATTGGAATGTTAGGATAAAAAATTTATCGCTTAAGTAGCAAAATTGGAATATTTAACTGAATTTATAACCGTGCATTAGACTCAAGATTGATAATGTAATTTTCCCGTAACTTTGATTATTATTATTATTTTAGCTCAAAATGGCAAGGTGGAATCTCCATTGTGGCATTCAATGTCCCGTTACCTCCCCCACTTCATCACTTCCATTCATTTCCTTTCCATGGTTTTTTTATGGTGTTGTCCTCATCCATAACAGGGCCAACATCTTTCTCAACATGCAGAAGCCTACCTTAAATCAGTAAGATTTCGATGAATGCTTGAAAGAACCAATTCAAGCAAGTAATGAATATTAGCTTCTTGCTCATGAGGTCCTCAACTAATCTCAGACCATGAGGAGGAAAAAATTGTATAAGACCAATGTGGACACAAACCCTAACTCTTGAATCTATCTAAACCATCACATTTAATGAGTCACTAACTCATCAAATGGAATTAGGTCATGCTAGATGCCTATGCACACTCCTAAACTCATGCAATAGTCTCTTCTATGATTGGTGCTGCCAACAATCAAGTTTTTTACACAATGACATCTTCGAAGAAAGCTAGCGCACCACTCAAGTTAACTCTTGCGCTAGCATATGTACCAATTTTTTGGAGGGTGGGAGGTAAAATAGGTGATAATTTGGGTCGAATTTTGCAAATTAGATTAAGTTCACTCGTCAAAGTTTTGTTCAAAGAAATCCCTTTTAATGGGTATCCTCATTGAGTTTTATATCTTCCCATTCATTGGGTAAGATCCACTACTCAGTAGCTATAGATCTTCAATGAACCGAAATGATGAGAGGAAGTTTATCATTTGGTATATTTACGCACGTCGGTACAATTATTTGATGGAGAAAAGCAAAAGTGCACTATCTTCCATGCAGAAAACCCCACGGCCCTCTCTGGCCACATGGAAAAGCTTTACGAAAAGGTGGTGGGATTATGGAGTAGAGATTATGTAATGTCATAGTTCTTATTTTGTCCCAAAGCTTGTGTCCAATTCAAGCAATTTCTCTTCTTTTTCTTTAATGACTCCAGCACTTTTCCTTTTTCGCTTCTCTATTATAACATGAAGACACGCGTTTAGAGACCTGACCACCTGAAAACTCACGAAAAATCTTGCAAACTCCACGAATTAGTTAAGTCCAGATATATCTCCAATTCCAAAACTGAAAATTTCCCACGCGTTGATCAACGTTGCCGACCCCAGAAAATTGACCCGTGCGCTTTTCATTTCTATGTAAAAGCTATTTGCATGATGGGAAAGATGAGTGGGAACAAGAGGAAAAGAAGAGAAAACAATGGACAGGGTTTCTTTATTAATCCCTGGCTTCTTCTTCTTTGTCCCCTACCATGACAGACGTAATAATGAAAGATTTGGTTGGACTTGGCGATTCCACTACGTTTGCACATGTCATGGCGTTGTTATCATCACCTTCTCCCCGGTCACATGCTCCCTACTGTCTCTTGTTTTTAGTTCTTTTGGCCTTTCAATCTACATAGGATCCACCAAAATCGCTACTTTCTAGGGACGCGACATTCTTATCTTCACTCACCATAGGACATTCAAAGATAGCGATTTTGCTCTTAAATCAGAGCACAAATGCTCATTTTCTTGTTAATTAATCCGTATTTAGGAATGCAATTTAGAAGTCGTTGCGGGAAGTATGTAAAACATTACAAAATTGCCGCTAAATCAACATCTTCAATGACGACTATCATCACGGATGTGTCACTTGTGCAGTGAACCAAACCTTCTAGTTGCTAGTTCCTAACTTTGTGGCTTCAAGTTCTAAGGATTTGACCAAATGTCACTTTTCATAATGTCCACCCGTTCATTCTGATTTCGCTATTTGCCTACCAAGAAGAGAAGATATACAGCGCATTAAGTGTAGATTCAAGGAATCATCAACCACACAGGAAATGCTCAGCTTTATCACCGACAAAGTTAAAAGGTAAGAATGGACATCAAAAAGGGCTCGTCATGTTTTAGTTCATCTTAGAGCATTTGGATGCTTCGTGTGCAAGTTCACCTTTTCAGACTAAAGCAGACGGTAAAAGGCAAAACCAAAACCGAAAGCTGCTCAACTGAAGTAAAAAAAAAACCACAGTAAGGGATAATACATTCATTATGCTTGCCATTAACGATAAGGGCCACCTTCATTTAAGTAAAGGGAGTGAATAAGCTAAGTCGCTATTCTCTACTAAATCAATCTCTCGAGTTTGTCTGCAAAAATTCTTAAGCCAGGGTTTCCTCCTTTTCCATCATATCACCCAACTTAAGCATCCCCTTCTTCAGCAACCAGAGATCCTTAAATTGTAGGTGTTAAGGAAGACAGCGATCGCCCCATTGTTAGCTGCACGAGGGAGAGCAGTATGCAAATCCAAGCATCACCCAGGCTCAAGAAATTTCATTATGGATTAGAATTCCAAAGCCACTCAATCATTATGGAGTTTTTAGCCTCCATGGTTTCCTTTGGATATAACCACTCAGAATCAATTCAATCTACGTCTTATGCTGATTGATCTCAGTCTCCTTTGAAATATAGAACTTTACATGCTTGGAACCCATTAACTTTTCATCAATAGCATAAAAATCAATGGAAGCAAAATGATGTTAGTCAAATGTATTTCTCGCCATTAATTTTGTCCCCATTCACTGTTGAATCGACAAGTAGCTTTTAATTCTCCCAAAGCCTCATACGTGAAGAGATTCCTCATCCATCTCTTCCTTGTAAACATACCCTTCTTCTCTCAATGACCCAAGCAATCCTTCCAAAACTTCGTAAATCTCTTCATGTTTATCACTTGATGCATCTCTTGCAATGAAACTCTTTAACCCTCCGTCCATTTCTATCCAGCTATTGCCTGCAATCTTTTTCAACCCTATGTTCTTCATCTTCCCCCTAACTTCATCTGCTTCTTCCCATCTTCCGGCTTGTGAATATAAGTTTGCCATGATGACATAATTCCCAGTGTTTTCGGGCTCAATCTCAAATAAGTGATCACAAGCAAACTTGCCAAGCTCAACATCACCAGATACAGAAGCCCCATTTAGCAATGCACCCCAAACCTTGGCACTTGGTTGAATTGGCATCATGCAAATAAATTCTGCTGCTTCAGATAGCCTTTTTGCTCGGCTTAGAGCACCAACCATGCAAGCATAGTGCTCAACCAAGGGCTCAATGCCATACTTTGGCAACATTTCATTGAATATTTTCCATGCTACGTCTAAAAGTCCATTGTGGGAACAAGCTGATAAAACTGCTGTAAATGTTACTGGATCTGGTTGGATCCCATGATTCTGCATGTTATCAAACAGGCTGAGAGCCGTTGTAGCATCTCCATGAGCTGCATAGGCTGATATAATAGCTGTCCACACAATCAAACTCCTACCTTTAAGCTGATCAAACACCCGTTGTGCCCCAGCAAGGAACCCTGACTTTGCATAGGTGTCAATAATGGCAGTACTAACATAAGTGTTGTGATCATAACTTCTCTTAACTGAATAAGCATGTATTTCTTTTCCACCCTTCAAGTAGGAAAAAAAGGAACAAGTAGGAAGGATGCTTGAAAGTGTCACAGAATTGGGTCTAGCGCCAGAGTCTAGCATTTGTCGAAACAAAGCCAAAACCTCCTCGTGATGGTTATTCTGAACTAAACCTGAAACAATAGCATTCCATGTACTCAAACCAGGGCATTTCATCTCTTGGAAAATGCTCATTGCTTTGTCAACAAACCCATGAACCATGTACCCCGAAACAATTGCCCGTACGTGACTTCATCCTTCTCATCCATCTCCTCAAATAACTCCCTTGCATAATCTAGGCTTCCGCATTTTGCATAGCACCCGATCAGAGCATTGTAAAGAGAAATATCAACCTCAACTTGATAATCAATCACAAGCTTATGCACGTCCATTCCCAAAATTAGATCATTTGACTGGCCACAGGCCTGCAATACACTAACAACGGTTGCTCCATTGGGTCTCAATCCCAATTCCACCATCTCCCTGTACAGTTCTTTACACTCTTTATAGTACCCACACTGAGAGTAACCAGCAATCATGGAGTTCCATGACACAACATCTCTCTCGGGCATGCTATCGAACAAAATTCTTGCCAAGCCTGCTTCATCACACCTCATGTAGAATGTAACCAATGCATTCCTCACAAAGATGTCTGAGTCGAAGCCATTTCTCAGAACAAAGCAGTGCACTTCTCTAGCCAACCTGGGATCACAAAACGAGGACGACAACGCCTTCAAAATGCACGATATGGTGTAGAAGTCGGGCCTGGCATCCCCCGAGCGAGAAGATAACAATGACGAAAACAGCCTCACGGCGTCAGAGAATCTACTCTGGAGCGTATACCCGATGAGCAAAGCGTTCCAAGAGAAGATATTCTTGTGGGGGATTTCGTCGAACACCTTGCGGGCTTCGCGGAAGCGGTTCGACCTGGCGTAGAAGGTGACGAGTTTCGAAGCGAGGAAGTTGTCGGGAACGACGGAAGACAGGACGATGCGAGCGTGGAGCTGCTTGGCCTGGCGGGGCAGCCGGTGGTCGGTGCAGTACTGAAGCAGGCGACCGAAAGCGCCACCGTCGAGTCCACGTGCTCCGGCCGGCTCGAGGTTTCGCAAGGCGTGGCGAACATGGCCGTCGACGGTGCTTGATGCGATGCTGTTCAGGGTCTTCGTGATCTTCATTCATTGGGTAATATCTTGTCTTATCCGATTTCCCAACGGTCAGTGTTCGTCATCGTGCACTCGTGTTTCGACTTCGAACTTCTCAGACATCGGTTGATGCATCGTGCTCGACAATATCATCGTGCAAGTCGGTTGGGAAGTTGACCACAGTGCAGTTTTGCGCGGTCCGCAAGCCCTCGCAAAATATTAAGTAATTGAAAAATATATATTTTTGCAAATATTTATTTATGTTTTCAAAAAATTAATAGGCGGAATTTTTTATCGATATAATATATCTGAACGTTTTCTTATGATGAAAATATTTTTCTCTTATTTATTCTTGTAGATGGTTGAAACAATTACTCATATGAAAATACATTTTGAACCGTTAATTCCTCAAGAAATTACTAATTTTTACGATGATTTATTAAGATTTTATTGTTCATCGCTTGATCAAAACCTTATTACTAGCACAACTTGATCCTTTTCAAACAAAGGGTGAATACCACCCAAAAAAAATCTTAAATTATGTCTCATTTAACACAAATATCAAAACTTTTTTATGTTATTAAAATCTTAAATTTACCCATTGTGATGCAATTGTCTTAAACTTTTTTCATGTTATGAAAAAATCCAAACGTTTAAATATGTGATACATATATATATAATTTTAGTTCCATTCAAAATATATTAGTCACACTAATATAAGTTTAATATTTTTTACGACGCGACATAATTATGTCATAATAGGAAAATTTTAAAAATTTAATAACAATTAAAAAAAAGTTTGAGATAAATTGTATAACCGAGAAGATAGTTTGAATTTTTTTGTGGTAACATTCAAAAAGCACTAATTTGAGTGCTTTCATATAAAGTTTCATCTCTGAAAAATTCAGGAATTTCCTTACCATTCTGCGGTGATTGCATTCCTAATTCATCAATATGCTGTCCGCTCCTTGAAATTAGCGTCAATTACTCTTCGATTGTTACTGAAAAAACATCAAGTGATTATCTATGTGCTTGTCTTAGGCCAAGGGAAAGAACCACAGTTTTAGCATCTTTTGCATCTTTTGACTATGTCGCCTGTGCTTTTATCGTCTTCCACTTGCTCTCGTCTTCTATAGTTTCTCCCACCAAATTAAAGCTCCACCCTTCAACTCATGCTTCACTAATTTTTAGTTTCCTATACTCAGAAATTTCTGAACAATAGAAAAATTGAACCTAACCAAATTAGCACGAGGAATATATACAGGGACAATGTTAAAAAGAGACGTTGTACTCTTATTTGATAATTAATTTGGTCCTCAAACTTTAATTTGAATAATTTAATCCTCATGCTCTTTCAACAGCATATGTTTAGTCCTCGAAGTCACTTTGATTCAGTTGGCATCCGATGAGATGGAGCAATCCAACTCAACCACATAACCCAAACTACCGATGTTGTCAGGAAAGTATCATAAAGGAATACAAGACCCCAAAAAGGGAGAAAGCACGGATTCAACTGCATTAAAAAGTATACACTAAACAAATAGATTACTTAGTTGGAGAAACAAGAAAGTTTTGCTAAATCATAAATAATCTTTAACGCAATCTATTGCATACCCTTCTTTATCAAAGGGGAATCAATAATCTTGTGCCCGTAATACTATTAAAAGATAAACTATCGATAAAATCTTTGAAGTTAAGAACAAAGAATTGCAACTTATTTAAAAGGTAGAGCATTCACATTTTCATTTCATTTTATTTTCTAATTTTGGAATGGACTTATTTCACGTATTGCTTCCATGACCGTATGCTAATGATTCAAAGTTATGATTTAAGCCAATCCAGTAGAATGAGTAATGTGACTTAAGACAGATTTAGTTCATCGTAAAATCTATGAAACGAGCAGAACTATGTGAAATCTATGAAAGGTGTATTTAAACGAGCAGAAAGGTTCCACTTCCTCGTAAAATCTATGAAAACAGAACTGTAAATCTAGGAATACGTCAAAGCCATCCAAACAGTTCATCTTTATCTCTCAGACGGAAGCATCTTGTAGGATAGAATTCTGTTCTTTCTCCAAGGGAATCAAGATTTTTATGTGGCACCAGCATAAAGCCCCAGGTAACGAGTGCTGTCTTCATTGAAACAAACCTCAGAGAACACATATATTAGTTTTGCCTTTACATTGTGCAGTTTAACCATGTACAAAACAAAGTAAGAAACAATTCAACTAGATCTCGAAGCTACTGCGTAAATGCCTAGCTGGTCTTGTCTGGAAGAGAGTAGAAGTAAAAAAAGGATCACGAACTCAGAAAGCCCTTTCAAGTGAGCATTTATGCACCAATGCAGAGAAAAGTGTGCCCAAACCAGAAGCATCCCTTACCCGATAATATTTCCTATGGAAGACACCTTGCAGAGACTACCCTCATCCTCTTGATGCATCGCAGTACTAACTTCCCATAAAGAATGACAAGAGCAAGTTTTGTTTATATCTTGGAGATAAGAGAGATAAGGTAACATGATCTCCACTTGACGTGTTTGATTTCTGGGTCCAAAAGCAATTTTGCATAACTCATCCTGACTTCTGTTCATCTCTGTCTTTAATGACTAGTGCCATTGAATCTCCAGTTCCGTTATCACCTGAAGCGTCTTTTCCAACTCCGTCCTGCAAACAGGCTAAATATTTGAGACAGCAAGAAAACAAATAAAAAACCAAGATGGGAAATCCATGCAAATAGATGAGAAACAAGGAAGAGAAGGGCTGATACTTTATGGCGTGAAGAAACGAATCCAAGAAAACCATAAGGACTTTTGCTTGACTGAAGCAAGATACATATACAGCTTGGTGATTTTAAACTACTAAAGTGAACATCGTCCCTCTTCATATCCTAAGCTTGTTAACCCTTGGCCAAAGTTTGTTTATGATGTATGCATATATCTCTAACATTAAGAACAGACACATTCTAGGTAGCCTATTAGAAGAAGAATGGAACTCAATTGTTGTGTCATCAGGGAACATTTTCTTATAAAAATTGTCTCGTTACATCATGCATATATCTCTAACATCAAGAACGGAGACATTCTAGGTAGCTTATTAGAAGAAGAATACAACTCAATTGTGGTGTCATCAGGGAACATTTCCTTATAAAAATTGTCTCGTTACATCATGTTCTGAGTAAGTTTTCAGCTATTGCAATCCTCAGTGAAGCAGGACCCAGAGAATTTTTAAATCAATGTAAATCTAGAATTGGACAGGTGAAACATGTTGTACTGTGTTATTGTTTCAAGATCTCAAATGATAATTTTTTTAAGATATAAATAAAATGAAGCTGTAAAAAGCATCCCAAGCAAACCCAATTGAGTACAAAGTAATGGCCTGGATATCTCCCCAACAGTAGATGCTTGTAATTAAGCAAACCTTTTTAGTGAAGCCCTGCGATGACATAAGTTCATAAAACTTGCGCATGAGCATTTCTTCCTCAACCTACAAGACATATCAAGGGATTTTAATAACTTCTTGAGAATCTATGTCATCCAAAATTTTCTAACATCCTGGCACAAAGTAACGCCATGAAGAACCTCTTCAGACAAAAAGGAATCAATTGTTTCTAAAGTTATGCATTCAGCAGGACTAATATAAAAACCTCCACAGCAAAAAACTTCACTCGTTCAAGAGCCACAGCTAACAGTTCCCTTAAATCTGTCAACTATAAGTACTAATTGCCAACAGCTTATGACAGACTAACTTCCTAGATCATCAGACTAACATTAAGTACAAGCTACATAATACGAGATAACATGAAAAGTGGTGATGAAAGATGTCTACCTAATGACAGAGAAAGCACACAATATGAAGATGATTCTCATTTAGACTTGAGTAGATATAATAAATGACCTTCAACAGGAATAGAACACCAAACAACGGGTCTATTGCAGTATAAAGATTCATCATACCCGCAATCATCTCCAAAAGAGTTGCTCATTAGAAGTATTTGTTATTAACAGTAGATGTCTCCATCTGTAGGCGACACTTTAAGGGGTCAATTGTCGGCATTCTGATCATAAAATACTAACAGCAGCTACAGCGATTCACAAGCTCATTACAAACAATCTCTGAGCTTTTCTAACCAAAAATCTCAACGGAAAACCCTAAAATATTCCTTCCCAATGTACAACTATACATGCACCAGTAAATTTTGGCTCTATGGCAGTTAATGATTATCTTGATCGTCATTCGCAGTTGAATGTCTTCTGCTCTGATTAAGGTTGACGGTGCCTAGGTAGCCACACCATAGCTGGTGGCAATGGATTGAGGTTGCATGCTATTGGTTCTTGAACTAGAACTTTCTACAGATCAGTGTTTAATTTTTGGCCTACAATGACCAGTCTAGTGACAAAGTGACCAAGGCCACGATCAGTCAATTTATGGGGCAAAGAAACTTTCTTTTTTACTAGAGAGTTGGCAAAGCATAGTGGATATTAGCCAAGTGGTTCCATTACCTATCAAAGTGAATGAAAGCTCTTGAGTATAGATCAATCCAAGCAATGATGAAAGTGGCTGCTGTACTTGCAATTAGTAGTATGAGTGATGTCCAATTCACACATTTCATCCCGACAGTTAACTATCCTAATTTTGTTAAACTTCCTCCACAAATTGCATTAAATCATGCAGCTGAGCAATTTGCAGGCCAGTTTCCAGGTTTTCAACCTCCACTTGACCAGGAAGATGTAAATTGAACTGGAGTGATCATAATTGTAATACGTAACTAGGATTCAACATATCTTTACTCTTTGGGATCTATCAAAAAATTGTACGTCTTGTCATTAAAAAATCCTTGAACAAAATTAGCACCTTTACTATAAATTATGAGTTCCTCCAAGTCAAAAATGAGTTAACCATCTTTCTCAAGCATATATCCAGCAGGAATAAACCAACCCTTAAGGCAATTGCCCATATTCACTAAATTTTCAAGATGAAATCCTAAATTAGTGAACTATCATAATTGGAAGCAATAACTGAAAATTTAACAACTATGGGACTTGAATTAGGTAAAATACCTGCAGCTTGTGTAGTTCATGTGACATTGATCTGTATGTATCCATCAGCAACTCATTTTGCTTCTCCAAATGCCTGCTCAACAAAAATTTAACCAAGTTCATTGAGAATGTTCAGAAGCCCTCCAAACCAAACAGCCTCCACACCCATCCACCCATACAAGAGCTAAACCATATAAATTTAGATTAATTAACAATTCCACGGGAAGGTGGCAAAAAGTTTCCAATGGAACTAACTGCTAAAGACTGTCTGAAATTGATGAAAGCCACATCAAGTTCAAAATTATGCTTTTCTAGCTGAGAATCAAAGAACCTTTTCTTTATGTAAGAAAGTAGCCATGGGCTAAGAATTTGTACTTGCCTCCATGCGTTAAAATATGAATATTGGAACATTTACCACCAAAAGTCCATTGTTGGAACAGCTATTAAGACAATGGATATTTCGTTGTTTCATATGAATGCTTAGCCAATCAGAAACACACCAAACAAGACAAATTTGTAGATAATTCCCCCAGATTCAAAAAACAATGAGCAAACCAGAATGGAATGAAATCGTTTAAAACCAATAAAGGAGAACATTCTCACTTCTTTCATATTCACAACAAATGAATACTGAAGAGCATAGTGCGAGAAAATTACTTCAACATCTCTCCGGAATACTTGGCATCCATTATGTTGCCCTCGAGTCAGGAAAACGACAGAGACCCAATTGTCCGTAACTGCAATGAAATTTTTTATTAAGAAAAGGGGGGATTGTGAATATTTATTCTTTAAATAACAAATACGATCAATTCAATACATTAGCACACCAATAGACTATAGTAATTGCACAGTATGAAAAACAAGAACTACATGTGTAGCCGTGTCATAAAAAAAGCATCAATTCACTTCTCATGGTTGCATATGGTCCGGGTGAGTCGGGTCCAGGAGCGGGGAGAAGCAGTTCCCCTGGAACCGGCACTTCACGGCCGATTTCTGTATACACACTCTTATTGCTGTTTCACTAACCGGCAAGCAGGACCAAGAGTCACACATAGGAAAGAAACAAGCCAAAGATGGCCTTGAGCTTCATGTCAGGATTTCATAATCATGGATCAGATTAAAAATCTGTAGACTACAAGCAGCAGAGAAACGCTGAAGATATAAATTAGGTCAGTTTGAACTGACAAAAACTCTCCATCTTCTATTGTATAGCTCCATTGAGAGCCCTGATGATTATAAAATACCCCTTGTAATTACACCTAAGCCAGCTTGATCCGCCATTAACAAATCAAGCATCTCCCTCGGATGATGAACCCGAGACCAAAATTCTTTGAACCGGTACCTGCAGTTAGGGCTCTCTCTTCCTCTCTCCACCGACGTCGCCTTGGCCGCGCCCACACCTAATCCCCGATCTCGTCGTCGCCGTCGTCGCCGTCAGTCGCCTTGCAGATTGCGCAAGGAAGCTGCTTTCGATGTACAGGGAGGGGGTCCAGGGGTCTCGGGGAAGAGAAAACGAGAGAGATTATTTGCCCTAATGTATTAGAAATTATTTATTTCCACGTGCAGGTGCACCACAACAAAGCCTTCTAGATGCAGAAGAATGATTCAAAAAAAAAAAAAAAACCTGAATATCATATAAATTTAGAGGGTTTTTTTTTATAACACATTTCAAATATATCTCATATGGATGAGCATGATCCGACTAAGTAATTCGAACGATCCACTAAGGACCAGTTTCAAAAAATAGGAATCAGGAACCGCATGTTTATTTCATGGATCCACCCGATCTCATTATTTGCGATATGCTTTTGCATTATAATTACGAATTATACAAGCCTTGAGCAAAGGGAAAAAGGGGCAAGGAAGAAAACAGGTAAAGAACCTCTGTCCATGACTGGAGAAAAATAGAAATCGATGAGTGAAATCAAGTGAGCGAAGGCTTTTCGACTAAATGTCAAGCCCATACCATTCACTTCTCTATTTTCACCCTCTATCACACTTATTAGCTTGTCCAAAGTATAGTAAACAATAAATATTAAGGCGATCTAGAGCTATAGAGATGGAAGTGATGAATGGCTCGAGTTGATGTCGTGAGTGGAGAGACAGAGAAAGTGAGACTAAGCGAGACAAGGGAGGCCATATGAAATGATGAAAGTAAGGTTTGTTGCCATTGACTATAATTTAAGGCGAAAGAACTATTAAAGTTTGTTGCCTTAGGTGTACTCAAAGTGACAAAACATAATTTTTGAACTATTGATATAATCTAAGTGACAAAATAGAATTAAAAGTTACCAAAAACCTCATACTACATTCATTATTACATATTTATTTTAAACTTTTTTTATGTGATATCAAAAACCCTATATTTTTGCTTGCGTAATACATGAGACAATTGCCAAATAAGTCCTAAACTTTTGCTACTTTGCCAATTTAGTCATAAACCTTTTTTTATGCTAAATAAGTCATAAATTTTTTGCAACTTTGCCGGTTGAGTCCTTTCGGCTGATTTTGTCCGAAAAATGCCTACGTGGTGATGACGTGGCGCGCGCGGACCTCGTCGGTGATGACGTGGCGACGAGGTGGCGATGACCGGCGAAGTAATTTTCCTTTTATAAAAACAAGGAAAAAAAGGAATTTTTTTTTTGGGTTTGGTCATCGCCACGTCATCACCGGCGAGGTCCGTGCGCGCCACGTCATAGCCATGTAGGCATTTCCGGCCAAAATCCGCCGGAAATACTCAACCGGCAAAGTTGTAAAATGTTTATGATTTATTTGGCATAAAAAAAGTTTAGGACTGAATCCGCAAAGTAGTAAAAGGTTTATGACTTATTTGGCAATTGTCATTGTAATACATGTATCATTTGCCAAAATTTCATCAATATTGTTAAAAATCTATCTATATGGATGCCTGTCGCGACTTAAATTTCGCCCTTTAAGGGGAGGAGGATTAAGTTTAGAGGTACTTGCTCTTGATTTTATGATCTCGAGCTCGGATTCTCCCAAATCCATACCTCGCGTGACATTTGGCGTTTTCGCTTTAAAAATTCTTTAATAGTCTAAAATATATATTTTTTAAAAGGAGCCGCCACTAGCCTATTAAGGTTGGCTAGAAACCAAGTGAAAGCATTAGGAGGAATGCTTCACGTTCTACGCAACCAGAGATTCCTAAGGTACGGGGACTTGATTACGTAAACTATTTAGTTAACGCCCTTTCGGTACCTAAAATTGATTGATTGACTAGTTAACCTAAATGTTTGCATGCATGCTTACATCGCCTAAAAGGATAGTCCACTAGTGTTTTGATGCCAAGTTCTAAGAACTTATTCAATTGATTCATTTTAGAAATTTTATATTTTATATTTTTTTATTGGATTTTTTTATTTATTTATCATTTTCTGATTTTTTATGATTTTCTAATAACTTTATAATTTTCTATTATTTTCTAATGAATTTTTAATTTTCTATGATTTTTTTAATGATTTTCTGATTTTTTATTATCTTCTAATGATTTTCCGATTTTTATGATTTCTAATGATTTTCTGATTTTTTTATTATTTTCTAATAATTTTCTAATTTTTGTTTATTATTTTCTAGTGATATCCTGATTTTTATTATTCATTCTATTTTTCTAATTTTCTATTATCTATTATCTATTTTCTGATTTGTTTATTATTTTATAAAATTTTATTATCTATTTATTTATTTTCGAATTTGTTTATTATTTTATTATTTCATATTATTTATTTATTTATTTTCGAATTCTTTATTTTCTATTCTGTTTTTTATTCATTTTATTTTATTTTGTTTTTGTTTTTTTTAAGTGTTTCGGACCTTAATGGGCTGGGCGTAAGGCCCAGCCTCTTCTTTTGAAAAATTAATTTCTTTTATCTAATTTTTTTTACCCAAGGTTCCTTTTTTATTTCGGCCCATTTCATTTTCTATTTCGCCGGCCCATTTTTCTTCTTTTAAATTTGCAGCCCCTGCTTTCTTTATTTCTTTGATTTGCTTTTTCCATCTTTAGCCCACTCTCTTCTCTTTTTTATTTGATCCGGCCCATTTTACTATTTCAGCCCATTTTTATATACTACGAATTTGGCCCCTTCTAATATGCCGGCTCATTTTATCATTTCTAACCCAACTTTTTCTTTCTAAGCCCATTAAACCAACGAAACAACCAAACTCTCTCTGTAATTCATCCTCTCCATTCACCTACACTCCCATTTAATATCAACCGAGATCAAGATTTGCACCACCGAAGAACAGCTAGCGATTCCATGATTTCTAACCATCACTACTTAACTAGAGACTTGTGTAATCAACTAGAATTACACGACTAAGCTAAGAATCAAGGAAAATAACTCGGATTTTCATCTTGGCATTTCATCAAACATGTGGAGCTCAACGATGACAAACAAATTTCAATACCGAAATCACTTTTAATCCAAGTCATTATTCGGTAAAACACGAACAAGGAAGACATATCAACGCCAAATAAGCATGACAATAATTCGGAAGTCAACTAAACAACATTCAGCATCAAATCCACAACAATCACAGCATCACACAGGGGAAGAAATTGAAAGAAGTGCAGCGAGTTCATGAGCAACGAACTTAAGCTTTCTAGATGTGATCAAAGAGACTTACCTGCGAACGAAAACTGTGATAGGAGCTTGAATCAACGGCGAATGAGTTGAACTAGCAACAGACGAATCCTCAGACCTCCGACGATGAAGCTTCGAACTAAACTCCCCAATCATGAAGAAACTTGAATCGGTGGCAAATAAGTTGAATCAAGCGGCAGAGGAACTTCCTCAAGCCTCCGATGATGAAGAATGAATGATCTCATTGTAATAATATAATAAATCCTAATTGAGTCATAAACCACAACCCAATCGAATTATGCATGCTGAACCATTAAGAATTATAAACTGATTAGCGGAAGCGTACCTGAATCCATAGCTTTAATCAACTTGTGAAGACGTGGCTTTAGTCTTCCAGATCTATGCGTTCTCCCTTGTGAGAATCCTTTTACTTCTCAGGGATCTCTCTTTCACTAGTGATGGGATACCAGAGAAAGCAAACGTTGTGTTCTGTGAGACGCGTGATCTGGGGACCATAACCGCCTTATATAGATAACTAGATAGTTATCTGCTTCTTTATTTCTAATTTAGCCCATCATTAAAATAGAAATTACCCTTACGTCCCTACACATTAAAGGCCACACCCTATTAGATACATTAATGCCCAAATATCTTATTAGATCACTTTCACGGGCATAAATCCATATGACAGTCCGCAACACATAATTATTTCATATAAGCCCAATAATCTAACAATCTCCCACTTGGGCTATATGTAATACCTTATAATTATGTTCTGCCAAAATAACCGTATGAGCTCAATTGTCTGTCATTACTGTAATGCATCTATAACCAAACCAATCCAGTCCAATAATCATATCAACATCGGATCAAAGCGGTCTTCGTCACAATTATCGTGACTCGACCCATCAATGGTCACATACACTGATACAAAAACGACAAGATTATGATGTGGATGTGTAGTGTGGAAATTTCATGTAATGTGATCTTAACATGCCTATTTTCAACTGGTCCTCCTTAAACCTTAGTGAGATCAACTTTAATAAGAACATAATATGAATGAATCAAAACTTTATTTCTGCAGAAAACAACCTTACAATATCCGTAAACTGAAATAACCGAAAAATATCTATATCAAAAGAAAAACATCTAATGTACAAACTCCCACTAAAACTGAATATCCTCAACTGATATAACATCCATACGAGCAGTGTGCTCATGAAACGTCTTGGGTGGTATTCCCTTAGTAAGCGGATCCGCAACCATGGAGTTTGTACCGATGTGCTCTATAGATAACTGTCCATTCTGAACTTGTTCTTTAACAACTAAGAACTTGATGTCTATATGCTTAGTCTTAGACGAGCTCTTGTTGTTATTGGAAAATTGAACTGCTGATTTATTGTCACAATATAACTTGAGTGGTCTTTCAATACCATCTACTATACGCAGCCCTGTGACAAAATTTCGCAGCCACATTGCTTGATTGGATGCCTCATGACATGCTATATATTCTGCTTCCATAGTAGAATTGGTTGTAAGTGACTGTTTAGCACTTTTCCATGAGATGGCACCACCAACTAGCAAATAAATATAGCCCGACGTAGATTTCGAACTATCTAGGCATCCGGCCCAATCAGAGTCAGTATACCCAATGATCTCAAGCTGATCTGACCTCCGATATGTGAGCATGTAATCTTTTGTTCTCTGTAAGTACCGCAAGACCCGTTTAGCTGCTTTTCAATGGTCTTCTCCTGGATTACTCAAATATCTGCCCAACATTCCAGTAATGTACGCAATATCTGGACGTGTACAAACCTGAGCATACATTAGACTTCCTACTGCTGATGCATAAGGAATCTTCTGCTTATGCCTTTTCTCAAATTCAGTCTTCGGGCACTGTTTGAGACTAAATTTGTCTCTTTTAGATATAGGGGTATCACCCGGTTTGCAATCTTGCATGCCATACCTTTTAAGAACCTTTTCGATATAGCTCTTTTGTGACAATCCAAGAATACCCCGAGAGCGATCTCGGTGTATCTGTATGCCTAATACAAAAGAGGCGTCACCAAGATCCTTCATCTCAAAATTCTTAAACAAAAAACTCTTGGTTTCGTGCAAAATCCCTATATCGTTGCTGGCAAGCAAAATATCATCAACATATAATACCAGAAAGATATACTTGCTCTCACAGAACTTGTGATATATACAATCATCAACTAGATTTACTTCAAAGCCAAATGAGATAATAACTTGATGAAATTTGTAATACCATTGTCGAGATGCTTGCTTGAGCCCATAGATGGATTTCTTGAGTTTGCAGACCATCTATTTCGGATCTCCCGACACAAAATTTTCTGGCTGCACCATATAGATTGTCTCATCAATGTTACCATTGAGAAACGCTGTCTTTACATCCATCTGATGTAACTCAAGATCAAACTGCGCCACCAGTGCCATTATAATTCTGAAAGAGTCTTTCGAAGAAATTGGAGAGAAAGTCTCTTTATAGTCGATGCCTTCTTTCTGTGTAAAGCCTTTTGCAACAAGACGAGCTTTGTACCTTTCCACATCGCCTTTTGAATCCCTTTTGGTCTTAAATATCCATTTGCAACCTATGGGCTTCTTTCCTTCTGGCAATGGGATAAGGTCCCACACATCATTGTCCTTCATGGACTTCATCTCCTCATTCATGGCATCAATCCACTTTTGAGAGTTCAAACTTTTGATTGCTTGATAGAAGTTGATTGGATCGTCTTCCATCATCTCAGTGTCGACCTCAGGATCCTCATGTTCTTGGAGAAATATGATGTAATCATCCGGCACCGCACTTCTCCTTTCTCTAGTGGACCTCCTTAATGGCATAGGTTCTTGAAGTGATAGAGTTTGTTCTTCTGAAGTAGTTTCTTGAGGGGAAGGTTCTGTCACATTGTTCAAAACTGTTGTGTCATGTGCAAGATCAGGAATGAGATCTTGATCAATGCCAATGTCACTAACAGGATCAATGTTGATAGAAGCTGTGGGAATATTAACATATTACTCTTCAAAACCAAAATCCTTAATTATATCTCCCACCGCAAACTCGGCATCCTCAAAGAACCGGGCAATTCCCGACTCAAAAATCGACTTAGTTGTGGGATCATAAAATTTGTACCCCCTTGATCTTTCAGAGTATCCAATAAAATAACTACTCACCGTTCTTGAGTCCAGTTTCTTTTCATTAGGCTTATATGGCCTTGCCTCAGCTGGACATCCCCAAATGTGTAAGTGTTTTAGACTAGGCTTTTTACCTGTCCAAAGTTCATAAGGGGTTTTGGTGGTAGCTTTAGTTGGAACTCTGTTAAGGATATATGCTGCAGTCTTAAGAGCCTCTCCCCAGAGTGATTCTGGTAAGGAAGAATGACAAATCATACTCCTAACCATATCTTTAAGCGTTCTGTTTCGTCTTTCAGCAACACCATTCATAGTGGGCGAACCCGGCATAGTGTACTGTGGGACGATACCGCATTCATCTAGGAATTTAGCAAACGGTCCTGGACATTGTTCACCTGAACCGTCATATCTACCATAGTACTCACCATCACGGTCAGATCTGACGCTTTTAATCCTTTTGCCGAGTTGATTTTCAACTTCAGCTTTATAAGATCTGAATACATCCAGTGACTCTGCTTTTTCTTTAATGAGATATATGTAGCCATATCTTGAAAAGTCGTCTATGAACGTTATGAAATATCGTTGACCATTCCAAGCAACTGTAGGAAACGGCCCACAAATATCCGTATGTATCAGTTCCAAGACGTCTAAAGACCTGTTGGCTTCAAATATCATTTTATTGGTTTGTTTGCCTTTAATGCAATTAACACAGTTATCGAAATCTGTGTAATCTAAGGAATCTAGAATTTCGTCGGACACGAGTCTCTCTATTCTCCGTTTGGAGATATGACCTAATCTCTTGTGCCATAACGTAGCTGAATTCTCATCGTTAATTTTCTCTTTACACCTCGAGTACTTAAATGCAAGGATTCATTATATGAAGCAATTGTATCCAATAAATAAAGATTATCATAATTTGATAAAGAACCAGAACCAACCAATTTTGAATCATAAGACAAACTGAATTTTCCATTCGCAAATGAACAAGAATAACCTAATTTGTCCAAAGCAGAAATAGAAACCAAATTCCGTCTAAAAGACGGTACAATAAAAGTCTCATTAAGATCCAAATATAATCCGGTCTTTAATAATAATCTAAATTTCCCTATTGCTTCAACTTTGACTGTCTTGCTGTCGTCCACATAAATGTATCTTTCACCATCACTTGGCTTTCGGCAATTCAGGCAATCCTGCATAGACACACTGATGTGACTAGTTGCACCAGAATCTATCCACCATGTGTGTCTAGGTACCGAAGTTAAATTAACCTCAGAACAAACCAAATTAAGAAGCATACCTTTCTTAGCACGCCATGCGTGATAGTTAGTGCATTGCTTCTTCCTATGTCCTTCAGCTCCGCAGAAGAAACAACCAGTGCCTTCCGAATTATCCGTCTTCTTTTGTTGTTTCTTCTGAGGCGCTTTGTTTGCAGCTTCCTTATCCTTCTTTCTTTTGTATCCCTTATCCTTAGAGGTTGAGGCCAGGTGAGCAAATTCTGTCTTATCTTGCTTTAGCCTTTCTTCCTCTTGAACACAGTGTGATATGAGCTCATTCAGAGACCAAGTCTCTTTCTGACAGTTATAGCTCACCTTAAATTGATTAAACTGTGTTGGAAGAGATATTAAAACCAGATGCACCAGCAAGTCCTCAGAGAGGTTTAACTTAAGTGCTTTCAATTTAGAAGCAAGATGAGACATCTCCATGATGTACTCCATGATATTACCTTTCCCCTTATAGCGCATCGAAATCAGATTTGTCAAAATCGTACCAATTTCAGCCTTTTCGTTCTTGACAAATCTTTTCTCAATGTCTACAAGGAACTCCTTAGCTGTAGTGATTTTTTCAGACATTGTGCCTCTGCATGCTTCTGGAATGACTTTTTTCATGATCATCATACACATGCGATTCGATCTCTCCCACTTTTCCTTATCCCTTGTTTCATTAGAGGTGCTTTTATCAGTAAGTGGTGGAGGAGAATCAATCTGTAACGCAAGGTCGAGATCCATGACTTCGAGAACTATCAGCAGGTTCTCTTGCCATGACTTGAAGTTGGTGCCATTGAGCATAGGAATGGAATTGATGTTGGCAGTAATATTAGCAGGAGCGGTAGCTGAATCCAGAAAACAACAAATAGACAAAAAACATGCTCAAACATAAGTTTCTTGACAAAAATAAAACTGAATTCAAATTAAGGTAAAACCCATCTCAAGACACCGAGCACTCCATTAAAATCTTATCTTTGGACAACAATATTAACTTGTTATTGGTATCTTGGTGCAGTAATCAAACACTGACAATAATGACATGTCAAACAACAAACCTTCCTTTGGGCCGATTCACTGCTTACATGCAAAACACCGAATAATCATCACATGTTTATTACCACAGGTGTATGTAAAACTCTGTTAAACATCAATCTTCCTTTGGGCCGATCAATATCCACAGAAATAATACACACGCAACCTTTTATATTCTAAGACAAACTAAATTTTCACAAAAGAGGTCACTTTGGCGACATTCTGTTTCAATTAATTCATCTCAAAATACATACACATATACATACCAAAATTTGAACTTAATTGGGCAAAAGTGGCAATTAACTTAATTGAGGGCAAAAATTGTAAATTAATCATAATGACAAGGGCATCTCTGTAAGAGGGAGAATCTGTAAAATTTTCAAAATTTCCCCTTTTCCTTTTTTTTTTAAAATATTATTTTTTTATTCCTTTTTTTAAATATATATGTTAAAAGCCTCTCGGGCGCGTGCCATGCATGCGCCCGAGCCCCATCACCCGCGGGTCCCCTACCTGGCCCGTGCAGTGCACGCGCCATGCATTGCCTTCAGGCGCGTGCAGTGCACGCGCCTGTCTCTTCCTTGAGGCGCGTGGATCCCACGCGCGATCGTGGGCTCCATGCGCCTTCTTCCTCTCGCGCAACCCTTCGAAAAAACCCTAATTTTCTGGTTTTTTCTCCATTACCGCCACGCCTTCTCCGCCCGATCGAACACGGACAGCCCACTTTTGACCAAAAAATATTTATGGGTTTTAATAAGCACATAATTTCGACCACACAGGTCCTTGAATCAACAAAAATGGCCAAGAAATTGGCCCTAAATTAAGCAAAACACAGAAAAATACAAACTTTAACAACCGCGAATTCCACCGCTCAATTAGCCTCCGACGAAAAACCCAATCGCCGAATTAACTTAGGGCTATTGTTACCCATGGCGGTGTATTCATGTGGGTGCAAAATCAGATCGTGGGTCACCGGAATTTGGCCAAAATCGGAGTTTTACTCCATGGCTAAAATTTGACCTAATTTACAAAACAGCTAAAATACCCACGAAAAAATTCATAAAATAATCATCAAATTCCTAATGATCCAACATGAGGGCTCTGATACCACTTGTAAGAATATAATAAATCCTAATTGAGTCATAAACCACAACCCAATCGAATTACGCATGTTGAACCATTAAGAATTATAAACTGATTAGCGGAAGCGTACCTGAATCCATAGCTTTAATTGACTTGTGAAGACGTGGCTTTAGTCTTCCAGATTTACGCGTTCTCCCTTGTGAGAATCCTTTTACTTCTCAGGGATCTCTCTCTTTCACTAGTGATGGGATACCAGAGAAAGCAAACGTTGTGTTTAGTGAGACGCGTGATCTGGGGACCATAACCGCCTTATATAGATAACTAGATAGTTATCTGCTTCTTTATTTCTAATTTAACCCATCATTAAAATAGAAATTACCTTTACGTCCCTACACATTAAAGGCCACACCCTATTAGATACATTAATGCCCAAATATCTTATTAGATCACTTTCACGGGCATAAATCCATATGACAGTCTGCAACACATAATTATTTCATATAAGCCCAATAATCTAACACTCCTCCCCAAACAAACGATTCTCGCCAAAGGAAGGAAGTGTTAAAGCAGGAGAGAAGGGGGCGAGCTGAAGACGTTCGTTCGAGAGAGCTGAGGGATGCCGATCTTCTGCGAGCTCAAGGCCAAGAAGAGCTCGGGCGTGAGGGCAAGAAAGAGGGGACGAGCGAGAGGGAGGGAGCGACGGGTGAGAGGGAGAGGGATGCAGAGCTGCCCAGAGCTCCCAGCGAGGAGGCGTTTTGCAGAGAGAGGGCGGAGAGAGCGCAAGAACCAGAGAGGATTCCGGCCGAGAGATGTAGAGATGGAGGTGATGACCATGAGGAAGAGAGGTGGAGACGAGCTGTGGGGGACGGCCGCCAGAGAGGGAGAGCGAGAGAGAGCTCCTCCAGCTGGGAGAAGATGATCTCCCCCCTTTTTCTTTTAACCGAATCAGCCTCCCCCCTTTTCTGTTATTCTTTTTTGTTCTTATCTTCTTATCTTATTTTTTTTTTGTTTGATTAAACTCTAGCTCATGCGAATTGAAGGAAAACTAAAGAAGAATGGGCTGAGCTCTCGGCTTGGGCTTGTAAAGAGGAATCCATAAGCAATGGGTCAAAGGATAAGCTAAAAAGAACGTCAATCGGCCCACGAGAAAGGAATTGAATCGAGAATAGGCTAAAAAATGTGGACTCGTGTCGGCCTCTTTGTTTATTTATTTATTGTATTCTAAAGTCGAAATCTAGGTGTCAACAATGCCGGAAAACAAATTGACATTGACATGGCACCCACATAACTTAAATAAAATATAAAAGGCTAAAAAATATCTAATAAAAAATTTAAGCAGGATAAATGTCTGTTAAGTATAAATTTGAAACTTTTTATGTCAAATAAAATTTTTATGATAAATGTATCATAATTATTATAATTTAGAATTTTTGATTTTATAGTAAATTTTTAGGATAGACGTGTTATAGTGAGTATAATGGAGTTTTTGATGACTTTTTTCCTTTTTCTTATCATGTTTAGTTGGACTGACAGAAAAAAATTTCTTTGAATGAGATAGAATTAGATTTTACCAGGTAAGAGCGGTATTCATTTACGAAAATACCCTCAGTTCTTTCCACTTTCTTTCCTTGGTTCATTTTTTCGCTTCCTCTCTCTTTTTGTCCACCCCACCTGGCGAGGCAGCACTCGTGACTTTCTCTGTTGTCCTGTTTCTTGGATGATCTGTGCTGCGAACTCCAGGCGAGCAATCGTCGCGGTACGTCTCGTGATACCCTCTTGCCTTTTCTCCATCCGTTTTGGTTTAGGCTTGTTCGTTTCCGTCGCCGATTTGGGCATTTTCAGTTGCGATACTGAGCAACTGGTTTATGGCTGTAATTGGAGTATACTTTCATGTGCGTTGAGATACTTTGAAGTGGGGCTGAGATTCAATCTTTGTTCAGTTGTAGATTCTTAAGCAATTGGCTTCTGGAAACCATCTTGTGCTCCCCAGTTTCTTTGTCTTTTCCCTTCTGCTATTTTGGCTTACAAAGTTGAAGCACCCGCACCCCTTCTTTGCTCGCCTTTTATGTGCCTTTCTTTTGGGTTGGATGATTCTTGATCCTGAACTGTATTATGATTGATCTGGAATTGCATTTGGGTCGTGTTTAGGAAACAATTTTCCTTTAAGACTTCCCCAAAAACGAAATTCTCTAGCCAAATCGCTACTTTGGACTTTACTTCAGTACTGGGGAAATGCTGGGTCAAATCATATGAAGGTACGCAATCCAATCCGACATGAATGTTTCGTTTTTTGAAGTTTGTCCTTTCTACCAGATGTGAAGTGTTGTTTGTGCGAGTGAATATACTAGAATGTTAGGGACGGGAAACGTTTTATTGGACGCTGAAAGGGATTAGGTCATGGGGCTTATTCTTTGCATCTGCAACAAATAAGATTAAAGAAAAGAAAATGTGAAGGGAGGCAGTGGCAACAGCATGAGACAAAACTGAAACCCAGAAATTCGCTCCACTGTTTTCGATATTGTTATTGCCATACTTTTGATTTTGTCTTCCGTTGCTGACCAGAAAGAGTGCACATTGCTAGAGATTGTTATCTTCTCCTGAGTTTTTTTGTGAATAAACTTAGTACGTGATGGCCTGGCAGAAGATATGTAACAAATTGGAGTTTTACTGAAAGATATCATTCTTGGAGTTCTGGTCATCACTCCAGTCATTACCTTTTGGGAAATAGCTAAAGATGTGTTGATGCTTGGATGCGAGCTCTGCACATACAAAGATCATGGGGTATCCCCTATGGGAAAAAATGATTTAACAATCTAAAACTTAATGAAATGCTTATAGCTTGGAGGAAAACTACCACTTGAAAGTGTCCCTTTCTACTAAAATGGTTTATGCAGATATGCGAAATTCTTTAGAGCATGGTGATTTTCATATCAACTTCAGTTACCAGTCCAAAGATTTTAGGTCTTCGGTTTGTCATCCGAAGGAGATACTTTATTTGTTGTCGGGGGATCAAGCCAGTGCAATTATGAGAGCTACTTTGTGACTATCTGGGCTTTCACCCTTTTTTATAACCAAAAGGGGAAAAAAGAAAAAGAATTAATGGGAAACAGAACTAGTAAAACGATCCAAATTTTGCTCAATTTGCCTTCATCACTTCAGCTGCATATACTTTAGAGTTTTTCACTCTTGACTGATGATTATGAAATCCTGACATGAAGCTCATGGAGATATCTGTCTTTCCTCTTTCCTTTGCATGACTTGTGGTTTTGCTTGCTGCTTAGAACATCAGCGCTCTTGTTTCTTCAAGCGATGATTTCCGGGTGCTTGTTATGCTTTTTTGCTCTGCCTAATTATGTTGGACCATGTAAACTTTGTATCTCACTCCTATGAAGCATCTTTTTTTGAACGATGTCTTTTGACTTTCTGACACACTTGTTTTGGTTATAGTTCAGTGAATGCTTTGAGTTCTTCTGCTGTCATATATCTGCTTTGAGTTCTATTTTCAGCTGAACTTTTGTGTCCACTGCTTCTCAGTGAAATGTTTATTAGTGTGGTTTCCATTATCTTAGAAATAATCACTGTGGCATGGCCTGAATTAAATACACTTGATTTAAAACAAAAAAATATACAAAACCCTGCGGTCTGATCTGCATCTGAATAGATTGCTCTATCCAGTGTCTCAGGATATATGAAGACAAATGTAGATGGAAGAAACACGCAAAGAATTAGAAATAAACTCATTGTCGACAGGGGTGTATGCCTTGCCTGGAGAACCAGCTATAGTAATTAATGGGGTGCCTAAGTTGAACTCTAGCAATGGCCCTCCTGATTTTCCTGATTTCAAGCATGAGGCAAAGTCACCTGGATTCCAAGGTTTTGGTGAATGGATAGAAGGGAGAGAAGTTTGGAAACTGTTTGAAGGGAGATATTTTTCTGGTACTGTCGTGCAGTTTGATAAGGACACAGGCTGGTACAGGGTTGTCTACGAAGATGGCGACTCTGAAGATCTTGAGTGGCATGAGCTGGAAGATATTTTACTTCCTTTGGACATCACAATTCCTCTGAAATCATTGGCACTAAAGGTCATCAGGAAAGACCAGAAATCCACTAGTAAAAGTCGAAGGAGCTCGATGCCATATCAAAAAGGTAAGGCCGCTAATACTGGAACAAATTGAAGATTAGTGAGGATGGTCGAGGAAGCTGGTAGCTGGATTCATACTTTCTGAGTGCAGACGCTGAGCGCCACATATTGGCCAAAGGATGGTAAAAGTACCCTAGGGATATGAACGAACTGTAAATGATTTTTGTACCCCCATTATTTCGCTCCCTATGTCAGTGTCATTTTGCTTCAAATCCTGTCTCTGTTAAATTTGATATGAACAGTTACTACAGTAGATCTCAATCAAATTGCCGAGAAAGATATCTGCTTGTCTTTCTTCTCTTTGCTGAGGATCAAACCAGACAAAAAGGTGGCCAGAAAAATTTTACCCACTTCTGCATTTGTCGGCTGTTTATTTAGGTATATACTTTGCCATGATCTTCTTGCGGGCTTGTCTATAGGTGTATCTATCGTCCAAATCATCCACCCGATTGTGCACTTAGAAGCAGGTCGTCTCAGGACTATATTCCTTTAAATAATCTAATGACGACTGTGCTTAATATCATCCGTTCTGAGTGGTGAATGCACTGAAAGGCAGGTCATCTCAGGACTATATTTTTTATCAGGCACTTTATCATATTTTCGCGGCTGCTACCGTACTGTAATTGATGTTTTTGGGTGTAGGCGCTATGTGATTATCGGCTTTCAGGATTGGAAAATTCCAGTTTCATGACTGTGCGATTCACTTCCAATGCCTTTTTCCGCTTTTCTTTTGTTAGTGGCTGGTGGCTGCGATAACATCCACCATCCATGTCACTTTAAAAAGGAAAGATACGTGTAAGGATAGCGTTTGAAAATTTGTTTGAACGAGTCATTTCAAAGTGTGAATGCATGGTTGGGCCGTTGATGTCCGATTCGTTTATCGACGATCGATCGATTGATGCCCGAGGTAGATGTTTGGGAAATCGAACGGTGGCTTGAGCAACTTGGAGTACCGATGTTGGGTTTATGAACGAATGCAGTTTAAGTCGTGCCAAATGGTCCTATGTGGTGATCTAGTGGTTAAAGGAAGTAGTCTTTCATGAGATCACGAGTTCAATTCACGCCATGACTGAGTCATATAATGGCACGTGCCAAGTTGCCGAGCTACAATCATGTGGATAGATTTCTTGGCTCGTGACATGTTAGTGATATTGCTCTGCAAGGGCTTGCTAAGTTTGGATTTTCGAGTCGCGGACGACGTTGAGTGACCATGACCAAGTCCAAATATTGAGTGGCGTCTGTGGAACCCCGAAAAGAATCTCACGTTGATAAACCGAACTTATTCTGCCACGTCGAATTCCATTCTCTGAAACAGTGACTCTTGTGTCCTCCGTCTATGTTTAGCTGAATCGATGAGATTTACTCTTTCCTCATCGGGAGCTTCCTCTTTGCCACTGCCTTACTCCACCATTATCACAAGAAACGACTACTACATCAAATTCCAAATACCAAAGACCTTCTTAATCAACGTGCGGTATCTTCACAATCACTCAGTCTTTTTGCTCTGGTAACACGTCCGGATTGGCTCATCTTTCTTCTCTGACGGAGCAATCATGATGGCTGCTGAGTATCACTTCGCGGAGGGCATGATTAAACCGGTGGCCGCACTCGCTGTGGTGGCGATGGCGGTAGGGGTGTCGCACTTGCAGAAGCTGGGCTTGGAGAGGGAGATGGTTTACTCCATCTTCAGAGCTTTTCTCCAGCTCTCCGTGATCGGCTTCGTTCTGCAGTTCATTTTCAGCCGCCAAAGCGTTGCTTGGATCTTCTTGGCTTACATTTTCATGGTTTGCAATCTCTCCCTCCTCTGATCAGCTCTGTATTCTTTCCGTTCATAAAGTTTCGAGTCTTTTTTCTATTGATCTCGCAAACGCTCGGTCTGTTTTTGTTTAAGTTGGTTGTTGATGTGGGAGTTTTTCAAACACTCGACACTTAAAAGCAAGACTCTTTCTTTTCCCCCAGTTATGGCAACTTCTCTGTATGTCCGAGACTCGTGCCTCAGTGTTGTCCCCTGCTTACCAAAAGGTCGTAGGAAAATTCTCTTACCTATGAGTGTTGATCCAGTTGGATTCTATGGTGTCTTGACAAACTGATGTCGCCCAGCAAATGCATCAATCTTTGTTTGCTATCAGTACAATCTGCACGGAGTTTTGAACTCGGTCAGGGGCGCAGATCTTACCATTCCTAGCGGGTAGAAATTTGAGACGAGATATCACATTTAATTCAAGCTCAAGCATAGATAATTCCATTTCATTTACGTACCTGAAGATTTCGAGAGCTCGGATTGCATCGAGCATAGGTGGAAAATGTAATCCGAATCATAATCACGGAATCTACCTCCCGCTTTGCTTTTCAAGTTGATGAAAAATTATGTGAAAATGAAGGCCGCCCGTTGGAGTAGTCTGTAATGGCTATGGTGTGATGCGTTTGTAGAGAGGTTATGGAAGCTAGACAGGTACAGAACGGTGAGGGTTCTTTTTTCCGAAAAGGCGACAAGTTGAAAACAAATTTTAATCGATCCATACATGCTAATTCTACAATATGCTTCCTATAACCCTTGTATTGGAAGTCATTCAAAGACACTTTATCAAAAGATTTCAGGGGCAGCTTTTTAATGGCAATGGCGTGATGTATATGGAGTTTTTTATTATCTCCTCTCGCAAGTACAAACCTGAAGCAGTTTATGTATGGCGTTCTCCTAGTCGAGTAAAATTTTAAGGCGTTGATTTGGTGAGCCACGCTTAGAAAGTGAAAACAGGACTCCTGTTGATCTTTTCCTTCCCTTTTCCATTGAGTGCAGGTTTCCATTGCCGGTCACACAGCAGGACAACGAGCCAAGCACGTGCCGAATGGCAAGTACATCGCTGGAGCCTCGATTTTGGTCGGAACTTCAGTGACGATGCTGGCATTGGTGCTGTTGCGCGTATTTCCTTTCACTCCTCGTTATATCATACCAGTTGCAGGGATGATGATTGGAAATTCGATGACAGTAACTGGAGTCACCATGAAGCGACTTCGAGAAGACATCAAGTCACAAATCAATCAGGTTCGCCACCCGACATCATATTGCCTATTGATTTTTTTTCTTCTCCTGGAAAATGTTCACTGAAACTTGTTCAAAAGATGATAAAGAAAGTTCTCATTGATGAATCGGACAGGGGCAATTACTTTGTCTAGGACCCAACTCTTCCAAGTGAACTCATCAAACCATCTCCATATAGATTTTTGCCTTGATATAGAGAAACATGCGGGCTACTTTCCCTAGCACTACGCTCTATATCTGATAATTCATGAACTTTTTGATAGGTGGAGACGGCACTGGCGCTCGGTGCGACCCCTGACCAGGCCATAATGCTACAAGTGAAGAGAGCACTGGTGATTGGACTCTCGCCGGTGTTGGACAATGCCAAAACGGTGGGTCTGATAACCCTTCCAGGAGCAATGACTGGCCTCATAATGGGAGGCGCTTCCCCCCTCGAGGCTATTCAGCTTCAGATCGTGGTAATGAACATGCTCGTCGGCGCTTCCACGGTTAGCAGCATCACGTCGACTTACCTCACCTGGCCTGGTTTCTTCACCCACGCTTACCAATTACGAGTCTATGTCTTCTCTTCGGAATGAGATTGTATCAGTTACGTTGATAATTCGATAGTCGGTGCTAAAATCTAATCGAAAATCAATTATCTGTTTTCTCACATATACCAGTTTGCAATTGCTTTTCCCATTATTCTTTAACATGACAAGGCTGAGAATCATACGAAAATGAGAACTGTCTCGATGCAGATCCAGACTAGGCAAAATGAAAAACAAAAACACACCCAAGAATATCAGCCAGTGAAGTACTTAGAAGATGCCAAGGTTTGATTGGATCAAAGTGGAACTTAATCTTCCATCTGGGAGAATCTTTTCACTACATACAGGAATGCAAGGAAATCGATATATAATATGATATGACGGGGAAGAGGAAGCTTTTATCAGTAATTATTACGAGTAACAATTCAGATGGGAGCTAATCATGGACGGGGGTGCACGAACGGGTTCTCGTTTGTATGATATTCCGCCAAGGTGCAGACAGCGTTCATCCCCCGTTGTTGCACGCGACTCAGGCACGACCCATCTTGGCGGTGCTCTTGCCCGCACACTTTACCCGGCTAGCAAGAGTTGCTTCTTACCTTGTAGAACTTGGGCCTTGCTCACCGACTGGTCCACGATGCCCTTTGATGGAAATTATGGGCCACCCAAAATGGGCTATGTGCTCGAGGCCACTGAAAATGGGCTAAGCCCAAGATGGGCCCATAAATGGCGGTTGTTATGAGAGCGGTTATCATGAGAGAAGACACGCTTCAGAAAATAATAAGAAAGGAACCTCTTCGGGAAGAAGTGGTATAACCGAAAAAACTGAAATCTAACGTACTGTTTCGATTGTTCTTTCACTTTCATTGGATGATTCTTGGAACGAATTCTCAGGCCGCAAAGGGGATTTAATCTGTGGCAATCAAGATGCGTTCGACTTTGTGATATACCTTTCGATCAGTGTAACCATTGATTTTAGGCATGTCTTCCGCACATTCGTAATCAGAATTTTCGTTTCTGTTTTTCGAGGATTTTAGTAATCCGAATCTTCCCGGCACCCCTCAACCCAGAAGGTGTTTTCGTCCTGCTCCGCATAGGAGTGGCGCATCCCTGCAGTCAACCGACTGCTGGGTGGCGACGTGCTGGGCGCACGGGGTCCGGTTGTGGTCCCTCTGCAAGGGCGGCTCGCCAACACTTGGGCGTCCAAGAAGCTGGGTGCCTTGGTTTCTCAGAGAGAGAGAGCGAAGAGGTATGGAGTTGGGAGTTGCAAAGGGAGGACGAGAAGAGGGAGGGGAATAATACTATCTCCTTGTCCGCGCTTTTGTATTTGACATAGACCATAACGCGGGAAAGCTCTGGTCCTGCAGCACACGGCGGAGGATGGGGGTCGAGCCGGCGGTTCTGGCGGCCTGTGGACGACAGGACGGGAACCACCAGCTCTGGTGATGTCCATCGTGGAACAGAGAGAGAGATGAAAGCTCGTTAAAAAACAGAAACAAATTTTAAAAAAAATGTCTTCCTCAAATCGATGTTGTATCGATGAAAAATTAGACGAATACAAAATATTTTCATCATCGACGCAATTATTGAATTATTGTTTTGTTATTGTTAATGAAAGTACATCTGCTGACTAAATTTTCTAAACATTACGAAAGGTCAAATTTATGGTATTATTTTATGTATTAATCATTTTTCCATTGTACAGACACATGCTTTGAGCTTATAGCGCCCCCCCCCCCCCCCACAAAATGATAAGATATGATAAAGTAGCTATCTCCCTGTACTCTATCTCATGGCAAATTCATTGATTCATCATCATGTAATAGCTCGGTTTCTTTCACTGAATATGTACTGCTTCTCAATCGAAACGATTGAAACTTAGTGATGCTTTCTAAATGAAATGACCAAAACCCAATAAGAATATTATTTGTAGTTTATGAATGGCAAGAATACTAATCATTGAAAAATCTGTTTTTTTTTCGAGATCCGGCATTTTTTTCATGCTCATGAATCCCTAGCACTACCGAGGCATTGATCTAGTGATAAAGAGATCGTCTATCTTTCCAGAGCGTAGTAGTTCGATTCTCATTTGTGAGCAGAAACTCTAAAAGGCCCGTAATGCATTGTTTACCTATAATGTTCACTCTTGCCAAGATTTTCAAGCTGTAAGTATCTTAATGGGGTTGTAGTGACGTTGCCTACCTCAAACATTGGAAGACAGATGAGGTGAAAGTGTCTCTGATTCAATCCATTCTCTACGAGCTCGACCTTCGGGTTTGCAGCAGTTTTAAGCGTTTTCCAGGCTCGTAAGTTCAGGATGTGCACAATAGCAGCGAAGGAAAGAAACCAACAAGATGGATGAGGTCTTTCGAGTGCTTCAAGCCCCATGGTCACAATCACTAATCAAGAACATGGATTCAGGACAACAAATTGCTGATAGCAGTAATTCGATATATTCTTGCTGATCGACCAACACATTTCAGTAAAACGCAGTCCATTCAGGTGCATAATCATCAGTTGATGATTCTATAGACATTTCAGACTCTGCTATTGAGCAAGTAGGACTATGAACAGGTCCTGCAGGGAATTTCTGGAGGCACCAAAGTAAAAATGGTGATATAAGCAAGCAGCGAGTTGCTTTGACCACAAAGGAGAATAAATAAAGACCTTACTCGGATTTGCTAGACAACCAGACAAACTGAACGAGCAGATCGATCTTATCCTTAAAAATGTAAAATTGATCAGGGTGTCTGCATACCTTTGGATCAAGAATGACATGTACTGCATCAACCAACTTCCCAAGATAGAAATCATCAACTTGATTTGGCGCTGGGCCCAACTCCCTCGCATGCACCCCTTCTCCCCAAAAGGGCTGGTCCCCATAGAAACTTACAACTGTTGTCGGACACTGTTGAGAAGAGAGAAAAATCAAATTACTCCAAAGAGAGAAGACAACGTGAAACCCCCAAAGTTGGCACATGTAGTTACCGCAGCTTCAAGACCAGTAGCGGTTGCACCAGCTCCTCCATGATGTACCTGATAAAGTATGGGTATGTCATACCAACTCCCAGATCACACTAAATAGCATGAATCTCAATAATAGGCAATTCAGTCCTTACCACAGCATTGCAGTGCTGGAAAAGCTAGTCCCCAGGGCGATTATAAACCAAATAGACGAAGTCCGTTTGTTCTGCCGCTGCAAAAGAAAGAAGCAAATAATTACCAAGCAAATATCAACATTACTCCACATCCGATAATCGTAATGTAAGCTGTACAATACAAGAAATCTCATGAAGACTGGTAAAGCTACTGACAATTCCCAACACCTGGACTTTGTTGATAATGCCTTTTTGACAAGTAAATTTCCAGAGCCTTTAACTATGATCTCAGTCATCTTCTCTGTTTCTTGAACTGGCCGTCATCAATAAAGTGTGTGAATATTCAGAGACGCAAATAGCAGAAACAAAGTTTCCATCTTCTATTTCTATATTAAGAACCCTCCCCAGACCCCGCAAGGGTCCATCCTTTCAGAATACAATTCTCCTTTGATGCTTATGGAGCAGAATACTTTTATTCCTCTATATAATATCACCAGTGCCTTCTACTGCAATAGCTTCTTCTTCTTCTTCTTTCAAACTTCCATTGTACTAGTAAATCACTCGATTACTGTGGTAAAAACATCCATTCCTCCTGTGCATATCACTCCATGCACTGAACCAGATTTTTTTTTTTCATGAGAGTATAGCTGATACATTTCTCCTTTACAAGTGGCGAGCATTATTCATTTACACCCAAAAATCGTAACTTCACAAAATTGCCGCACTTCCTTTCTCACAGGCTTTTCACCTTTCTCCTAGCCATTTGACAAGAGATTCTGGCGGTTGATAACTTGATGCAAGAGCAAGATCAAGGAAACAAAATCCGACAACATCAATGTTTAGTCCCCAGTCTGCAAGTAGTGGAAGAAAACAAAACAAGAATAGTGAAGTCCTTGATAAACAGAAAATTTAAATTAGTCCTTCAACATTCTGCTGCGTATATTACAAATTACTCCGGTGAAAGATGCTAACCCTACATTTATATGAAAAATAACTTGCTTTTAAGTACCTTACCTTTCGGTTTGGGGACTAGGCGAGGCTCCAAATATAAGCATAAGGCACATCGGGAGGAGAGCTATGGGATCCATGTAAATATAAGTGATAGGCCTTAACCTCAGTTTTTTCTTTTCCAAACATGTTGATCACATCTTTTATCTCAATTGGAAAAAGTATGGCAACGGTTTCATTAGATATCTTACAATTAACCAAATTAACACATCTACAATTTGGCCTGACAGCCGCAAAAACACATTGAGATACATAAATAACTACAAGGAGAATGCTCAGAGTGTAATTCCAGATACACCGACTCTGTAGCCAACTGGCTGCTTCACACGGGACAAAAGATGGGGAAATTCACTAGTGGGCATGACAAGGAGAAATTGAACAGAAGCCTCAGTTGACAGCAAGAAATTGACTTTATAATCGCACCCTGTCATACAATCATATGTAAAACACATATAAACACATTCCAAATGTCAAATTACAATTTGTAATAGAGCTCCAGAGAGGAAATTTACGTCCATGCATTGTGGAAACTACATGAAGTGGTGGCAGACTCAGCGCTTCAGCTACATGCGTATGCCCTGAAAAATTACAATTGCCAGTGTTAAAAATCAGTTCCCATTGCTCACAATTAATGTCAACCATTATCCTACAAGCCACGTAAGAACAGTGGAACAAGCAAGGAGACCAGGCTGGCAGGCCTGATAAAATTTGGAAAAATTAATGTATAAGACAGGACTTAGGAAGTATTCTGGACCTATCCTACAAACCTTTTCATTTCAAAACATAGGACTTGTGTTTCCAAGAGAAAATATCTGAAAGCAGGAGACAACTTATAAACACTTCCGTTCTTTTCCAGTCCGATTGGTCTTAAAAGGAGAACTTGAAATCCTGAAGGAAACAAACATCTCATTCAGCCAAAAGACAAGCATGCTTAGGCTGATTGCTCAAGCTTCAGTCTGCTTAACAATTAAAACAAACTAGAACCAGAGTCAATGATACTATCAAGTCCGACTCAAATTCCAGACTTCATCCAAAAGACAAGCATCACATTGACTGGCTAAACAAACATATTAAAACTGAAACTATAGTTGATGATACTATCAAACATAATTTGAAAAAAATTCATGAAACCTAGTTAATTTTCACCATATGCTGAGAGATTGGCAATTATTGCATCATGTTTAAGTGCTACATGGGTATCAGGATCTGGATCTTTGCAAGCAGGAAGCAATGAGAATATATTTTCTTTTGTTTGATTCTGGATGTGTGTTTCTGAAGGTCCTGACGGCAAAAAGCCTTTGTTTTTTTTTTTTTAAACCATATCTGCAGCAAAAGGAAAGGGAGATAATTGGTACCAGACGACTTATAAAACCACCAGTAAGATTAAACGATAACTTTAGGATCAAGCCAGACTCAGAACGTCCATCCAGCAAGAACTTTAGGATCTCCGCCTAAAAGATAGAACTCTAGCCCTGCCGTCCAGACAAATTCTTTGAAATTCACGTGAGTCGCCAGTCTTCCCCTATGCCCATATTCCTGCAAACCAGATATTAATGAATGACCCTTCAGTGATACTATATGTGGGCAGTATGACAATTAGAAACAGACGACATTGTGCTGTTGCGCCATATTCCTCGTACATCAACTGTCAGTAGCTAACATAAATTGACTCATGATCATGACATGACTAACTATTTATACACCGCAATCATCAGCTAATTCTTTTTGGCTGTAAAGTCATTTATCTTGTGGAAGAATTACCTTACTGGAACTCACCCAATATGATCTTCTCTTATCTGACAAGGTATCCTCTCTGGAACAATTCCAAAATCTATGATTTAATACTAACGACTTGCAATAACCAAACGTCAAAATCAAAGAGAGAGAGAGAGAGAGAGAGAGAGAGAGAGAGAGAGAGAGAGAGAATCTTAAAGCAGGAGCTTGTAATATAAGAGGCACTTCAGTTCTAATCTAGGATAAGGTTAGTTGCAATAAGGTGTATTACGAGCAAGTAAGATCTGGCTATGTACAGACCTGTACGCATTTTCCAATAGCAATAGAGAGTTGAACTTCTCCCAGCGTCCCAACAATAAGCATTACAATCTGCAGTGGAGGTAAATCAGGGACATCCTCAGGAACTAGTTCTTAAGCAGCTCCATTATAAACAACTCCGGTTCCAAAATTAAGACTTTGAGGTGCAATGTCCCCTGGAACTTTTTTTTTGGTCAAATTGTCCCCTGGAACTTCAAACAGCACAGTCCCATCATTTTCTATAATAATAGCTCGCTTTAACCAATTAAGCTGCAGAGTACCCATCAGTGGCATGAATTCACATGCTTCAGATTTTAATCCATTTCAAACAATTAAAGTAAATGATATTTAAGAAATAACACCTATAAAGGAGTGGAGTTGATGCGTCAAGAAACCTATCCAGCTGCAGCAACATTAAAACTTTGCAACAACACCATCGTTTTAAAAACAAGAGTCTGTGAAAGAAAATGCAAAGTGAGTCTATGAATGATTCCTCTTGCACTAAACCATTTACCCCAATTCACCATCGAACAAAAGTCGAACTTTTATTGAATAATACGAACTGTACTCAAGAATTGAACAAACACTACAGAAACCCATCATCACCCTAAATTTCTATTATGTTCAGAGTAACTGTTCTTCAAATTTACAAGATCCCTAACAAAAAGATGGGAGAATCTCTGCTATGTTCACAAAAGGACACCCAAATCTTCAAGTCCAAGAAAGTCGTTGGGGTTATATCCATAAGCATAACCCTCTAGATCGGAAAGGGTGGGCTCCACTCCCGAGTTTCCACCACCGACGGCCGAGTCCTCCGGCGAAGTCACGAAGCCATCTTGGTCGCAGTCCTCCAAGAGATTAAGAAACTCGTCGGGATCCAGACAACAATTACCAAGGTCAGAGCGTACGGGGGTGGACTCCATTACCGAACTTCCGGCGCCGGCGGCCAAGTTCTCCGGCGTAGTCAAGAAATGGTCCCGATCACCGCCCGTCAAAACAGCTAAAAGCGCTGGGCATCGATCCTTAAAAACTCTTGAAAATTGAATCTATCTCCTCGTCGCTCAGAATATGGGAATCGCCCGCACTGACCAGCTTTTCGCGCGCACAATCGCGGACGGCTTCATACTTCCGGACGAGGGCCTCGAGATCCTCTTCTGTCGCGCAAGCGTCCCATTCCGCGTTAACCCATTCCGCCCACTCCGTCAGGCCGATTGGCGGCATCACGTCACCGTCGCGGTCGCCGAGGTAATCGGCGATTATCTCATCAGCCGATGGGTCGCCGAAAGAGCAGGACTTGCCGGCGGGTGAGAAGACAACTACCGCGGCACGAACGCCGCAGAGGCGGCTGAGCTCGGAGGCTTTGTTGAAGAGGCCCTTGCGCCTCTTCGAGTAAGTCACGAGCCGGGCAGCCGGGTTGGCGATCTTCACTATTTCCGTTCGCCGGCGTTTCCCCATCAATGGTGGCAAGTATTGTCACGCGTTTCTGGGTTTGGAGAGAGAGACAAGAGAGAGAAAGAGAGAGGGAGAGATGGGTATGGGGTTAGGAGTTGCAGAGGGAAGGCGAGGACAGGGACGAGAGTAATATGATCTCCTAAGCGCGTTTGAAATCGACCATGACGCTCCGCTCCAGCATGCGAAGGAGGATGGGGTTCAGGCCGGCGGTTCTCGCGGCCCACGGACGACAGGAGGGTACGACGGCGTTCCACCAGCTCCGTCTCCGCTCCGGCTGAGTCCATCGTGGAACACAGAGAGAGATGCCGACGACGACGACGACGACGATGATGGAGGTCTATCGGGATCTCAGCCGTTCATTAAGATCGATATTTTAGTGAACGATAAACGCTTTTTTATATTCTCATAATTCAACTTGCCCAATTCCCAAAGAATAATTATATGATAAAATATCAAGCGTCCCATTGCACTACTTCATGGCAAACTTGCGGATTCATCGTCATGTAATAGCTCGATTTCTTTAGCCAAATATATATTGATTTCCAATCGAAAGAGTCGTAATTTAGTAATGTTTCCAAATGCAACGATTGAAACCCAAAAATGATATTTACTCGTAATTCGCAAGTTGCGGAAATACTAAAAAAAATTGTCAAACAAATACTAATAATCGAATGTACATTTTTTATGCTCATAAATCTCTAGCGCTGCCGAAGATTGTCTAATTGTGCTAGTGATTAAGGACGCCGGCAACTTGCCGTCCGTCTCTTGGTGCCACCGCTGGCCTCCGATGAGTTGGTTCTTCAGGTATGAACCAAGTCTTTTGGGGACAAAATCCATGTCCATGCAAGAATGTCAACCAGCAGAGCTCCAGTCGTCCGACTGAATCAAAAGCACTTGTGTTTCCCCTTTACTTCCATCCATCCCATTACTGAATAGAGAACAAACTCTGCTTGGGCATCCACCCTTCTGAAATCTCTCCAAAGGCCTCCTACAATAAACAAGAGTCCATCTCCATTTACACAAGATAATACCCTTAACGCACTCGCTTTTCTTCTCCATATTTTCTCGAGATAAGAAATAAAATTAAAAGCTAATTGTCAGGCGCAATCGAGCGAACGAATTACTGATCCAATGCACCGCACCGTCTTTGGTGTACTAATGTTAAGAAATCTTGATCTTCAGACGTATGATAGCGTCGTGTCTTAAATTGTCATAGTTTTTTTTTTAATGTGGGTATCTTAATTTGAAAGAATTGTATGACAAAAGATCTGATCTAAAAAAAGTTTCTTGAAGAATTATAAGTATTGGCCCCCCACTAAGCTCAAATTCTCGAGGTTCCACTGGGTATGGATTGTCAATATTAAGAAAAGGAAATCAGGGATAATGCCTAGAGGGGCAAAGACTATAAGGTCTTTATCATACATCATATATGACAAATACATATCTGTATAGATATGAATGGGGATGATAAGCTCATAAGACAAGACTGGTTAAAGTCTTGGTCAATAGATAGAATGTTCCCACGGTAGTTTCTTTTCTTCTTTTTTCTCTTTTGTTTCTTGAATATTGGCCTGTGACTGGTAAAAGAAAAAACTCCAGAGCACGATCGGGGCTCGAGAGTTTCCCCTGTTCTTCCCACCAAGTGATATATATTCTGTCCAATTCAAATGTATGTGATTGTTCAGCACGAATTGAAAGATTTTGGTTGTTGTCTTTATTATAGTGCTTTTAAGGTTAGCTAACCATGAGTTATTTGGGCAAGGCGTTCGTTCTATTCTGATGCATTGCTTGATTCTGCGTGAAAACCTAGAGAGGGAGTACACCGTATCTGTAAACATTGCTCGAGAGCAAACCATTCCGGCCAACTACCCAAGCTTTTCTCTCCATTCAGTGCAACTAAAGAGAACTTTGCCGCTTCTTCCGTGCGTTGTACTGTTAGGATTCTCTTGATCTATCCCTGTTGCCCACTTGATCAAGAACTTCCTAGGAATTCTCCACGGGTGGCTTCAGAGACACGTGTGTGCGCATGGGCAAGTATTCACGCCTCAACCCTCTCCGGTTGGTCCTTTTACGCATGAAGAACTCTTTGCGGGGCGGAGCCCATGTCCATATAACAATTTACGGGAACCCATTTTATCTTATGGCGCCACAAGCGTCTTTTTGGTCGTATTCATGAGTTTTCTCAGACTAAGATATGTTCCGATCTCGTCTGTGATCATACATATTAGATGAGTTTAAGCTCCTCAGTTTAAGCTAGTCTCATTAGCGACTAGCTTGGGTTATGCTTTTCGCCGAGAGTATCCCGATCTTCTTCAGCGGCAATCCTTCCTCCCTTTTCAGGATTAGGATTAGGATGAACTGAAAGCTAAAAGGAACAGCCCGAGTTAGTGGTGACGGGCTAGCTAGGGCTATTCTCCATCTTTTACTTTAGACGAACGCCATGTAGAGACCGCATCGAGGGAGGATGGCCTTCCGTCGCAGTTTTCGATATCCAAATCGAAATCGGCTAGGATAGATGGATGGATCTATCTTTCTATTCATATTTATTACTAAACAAAATGGATTTTAAGACTCCAAATTTCACTATTCTTTTCGTCATAACTTCCATTCCTACTTCTTCTAGCTTTTTCACCTGCCTGCAGTTCTATTGTTTTGGCTAATGCCTGTGGCGCCCTATCTTTCAAGTTCAGGAGGAAATATTTTTTCTTATCACTTCACACTTTAAAGAGCTTGCTTTAAAGACTGAACTGCTTTTTTTTTCTTATACTGGCGGCGGCAGATCCATTAGTAAACAGGAGCTGCTGGTGCACGCTCTGCTCTATACGTGCTCCCCGTTGGAATTTGATGCTTTTACCATTTGTTTTTGTCAGAACCTCCTTGAGGTTTGCTTGGTAGCCGTTTGCTTCACCATTTGTCAATGTTGATTGCTTGCTTTAGAAATAAATAATATCATGATCGATGATAGATTGATGAATTCCCAATCTTTTCCGATATTTGACGAATATCTCAACAAAGAAAGCTGATGATCAACGCGGATCCTAGATAGGTGGGCGTTAATGTGGGCCGATGACAGTCTGGCTCTCAAGTCAGTCCATGCCATATGATTACAAATTCACTCAAGTAAGAGGATTAACTCCAAAATGAATCAGAAGACAACATACAAAGACACCTGTGATTCCACCGCAAGGACAGATGGTTCAATCTCCTAAATATTTTGAAGGGTAATCTCCGCTGTGATCTTGGGACTCATCAACAAGAAGACAAACTGTAATGATATTGAATTATGATAAGGTTAAGAGCAACGAAAGTCTTAACAGTTTATTGTAAAAGTGTGATGGAATCTCTAAAACTTACAAAAAAATATATAATCATGTTATTAAACTTATCGAATTATTACAATCAAGTCATTCCATTAATTTCGTTCAACTTAATTAATAGAAAATGCTGATGATACTTCTTTTAAGGTCATCATGAAAATCTGTCAACCATATCTTAGAGATGGGCTAATCGAGTAATTCACTTGTGGATAATTCTAAATATGAGGATCTCAACGTGTTGAGCAAATATACACAATTCACAAAGTCATTTAAGCATGTGAGAGTCGGGCAACTTTGTTCGCATTTTATAACGAGTTGGAATGCTTGAGGCCATGGTAGATTGCGATGCACCCTTTACTTGTACCTCTTTTTCTCTTCTTTCCAATGTCATCAGGATTTGATGTGGATCAATAATCCAACCGAAAGAAAATATCTTTTTTGAGTTCTTATAGATCATTAACTATTTCCACAGTAATTATTTACAAATTTGTGAGTTCAGATTCAATCTATCGCTCATGTCAGTAATAATACTTAAATTTAGAAAAAAGAATTCAAAGAAAAGGTCTTTTCTGAATTCTTACAGAACATTGACTATTTTCTTAGTGATTGCTATTTCTAAATACAAGCCCATAAGAGTCGGTGTAGTGGTTTCCCTAGGCAGTCCAGTTCCCCCCGCAACCAAGAATTGGACCTGTCCGATTCCCGAGTGGTCCAATGGGACCGGGAAAAATTCAAACAGTGTAAAGCCATAATCGTGTAACCAAATCGGCATGCAGCAACTCCGAACTTCACATATTGTTGCCACGGAGATTTGTAATGCTTTGCTAGGTATCTCGGCTCCCAACTCACATATGATGCCTGCAAAATTGAAACAAGAATGGTCAAATATCGGTTTCTCTAATTCCAAATTGAGAGTCACGAAACAAAGTGAGCATTGCCATAGTTTCATTAGTGGACTTGGAATCCAACACATGAATCAATATGTACATTCTACTTATTTTGGGATATACGAAGGGCTACTTCCCTAATTCCGATGCAAAATTTTCACCTTCTGAGGCTCCAAGTATTTGATGGAATGTTGCACAGAGGGTCTTCAATAACTTATGAAACAAAGGATTATGTTAACTTAAAAGTTTAAATCATTGAGTGGAGAGAGACTATATATATATATATGTAGTCAAGCTACGACATGTGGAATTTGCTGATGCCATGTTAGGAAAGTCAAACAGGAAAAGTTAAATTACATGGTGGAGGGAAATCAAAAGTATATAGAAAAGCACATTGGACTCGTTCAGCCAAGTAACTTCTTGTCCAAGAGTAATACAAAATTCTTTCCTTATAAAAAAGAAAAAGAAAGAAAGAAGAAGCAAAATGAATCTATTTGGTGAAAGATTTTCACTTTCTGAGTAAAACAACCATAAAGGGAACGTGGAGATTAAAATCACCCGAGAAAGTATTAGTTATCCAAGTGGTACCACATCATTCATGCAATAGTCCACTAATCGTGTGGCACGTGTCCAATGCGGGCCCACCTATCAGTTCGGTTTTCCCCCCTTCTCTCTCTTTCGGTTTTACTCTCTTCTCTTTCTCCTTATGCACTTCCTCACGTCACTCCTTGTAATGTCTCTCTCCTTTGCTACACTTGCCTTTTCTTCTTCTTGTTTTTTCCCCTCGCACTGCCACGGATCCTGACCTCGAGTAACCGTGGTTGCGAGCTCAAAATTTGGAAACCATGGTTGCGAGCTCGTGCTTAAGTGACCATGGCTACTTTGAACTCAAGCTCTAGGCTCAAGCCCAAGCTCCACAGCCATTGTAGCTGCAAGACTGCAACTCATTGTCCATGGGCACGAGTCTTTGCATTTGGCAGCCATAGACAGGAGAAAAGCTATGGATGTGGCGATCTAGCATTATAGAGAAAAAAAAACGACCATGTCTATGTGCTCGAAACTCGAGCTGCCATGGCCACTTCGAGCTTTGAGCTTGAGGTTGAGCTCCGTGGCCATGGCAGCCGCAAGCCTTGGGCTCGAGCTTCGTGGCCGGGAGCTGGAGACCAAAAGTCAAGAGGGAGCGAGTGCCTGGGGGGAGGTAGAAAATCGACCCACATGAGACACTTGGACCATGCGCTGGAGAACCCGTCGTCGGAGACTTCGATTGTGCTCTTTTTCGCGACTGAAAATGGTAGTGCCAGGCATGAGATCGAAGAAGGGGTTAGGCGGAAGAGAGAGAGAACGGTTCAAGCGAAAAGAAGAGAGAGAAAGGGGGAGACCAGAATAGAGACAAGGGGGGTAAAACTGGAATAGAGAGAGGGGAGAAAACCGGACTGACAAGTGGGCCCACATTGGACACATGTCACACAATCAGTGGACTATTGAATGGATGACGTGGTACCACTTGGGGGATCCGGATCACCTGCCTTTGTGGCAGGTGACACGATGGATCCGGCCTTGGGGGCCGTTTGATTCCATATCGGACAGCCCCCATTAATAGAGGAGTTTGTTCTTTGAAAAAATTACAGCTGTCTAATTCAGATCGGACGACTGTAGTGGGGGTCATGTCACCTGCCTTTATAGCAAGTGATCCGATTCCACCACTTGGGTACCTAATATTTTCTCAAGTGACCCAAGTATAAACAATGTCCACTAAGAGGTGACATCATATGGTCTTTCTTTCTTAATTTAATTTTTGTGTTTTTTTATTTATTTTAGCACCTATGCCATGGAAGAGCCAGAGGAGATTGGAATGCCATAGCCTTTACGGTACGCGATTTTTCATGGATTGGAATTCTGGGGCTTCTTGGGGCGCGTTTGGTAACGTTTCTGTTCCAAGGAACAGTTTTTGAACAAAAACATAAAAATCTGTTTCTATTCTAGAGAATAGTTTTTGAACAAAAACTTGCGTTTGGTAACTGCATAAAATTTATGTTCTAAAATAGAAAAAGAATAGAAACACGTTTGGTAACTGTACAAAACTCAATCTCTCAACATCAACAATGGCTTCCTCCAATCCAACGCCAACCCGATCTTCATCACCGCCGACTCCATCCACGCCCTCCTCTCTCACCAATCCCTCATCCGCCACCTCCACTCCACCCTCTTCGCCCTCTCCTCCTCCGTCCACACCCCTGTCCACCGCCTCACTCTCGTCCACAGAGCACGCACGGGGAGAGAGAATGCAGCAGCTCTTTAATCCTCACGAACTCTCTCTTTCCACTCACTGAGTGGCCTCGAGAAGTTGGTATCCTTCCGTTTCTTGGCAGAGTCTCTCCTTCTCCTTCTTGCACTTCTCATTTTCTTGAAACATGCAAGCGCACAAGACCCTCCTGGTTGTGCTCACCATCATCGCCTCATTCTTGTTCCCCGTTACAGAGCAAGACCTTGCTTCGGACAGAAATGCGCTTCTATCCGTGAGATCTTCGCTCGGTGGCCGGACGCTCCTCTGGAATGCGAGCCAGCAAAGCCCCTGCTCTTGGACAGGCGTCCAATGCGAGTTCGGCCGAGTCACGTCTCTTCGCTTTCCCGGAGCTTTGCTCTCTGGTCAAATCCCGGTCGGCATTCTCGGCAATCTGACTCAGCTCAGGATTCTCTCGCTCCGGCTCAACTCGCTCGCTGGCCAGATTCCTCCGGATCTCGCTTCTTGCACTGGCTTGCGCAACCTGTACTTGCAAGGTAATCGTCTCTCTGGCCCGATCCCCGAGTCTCTGTTCTGTCTACGCGAGCTCGTGAGGCTCGATCTTATCGGGCTCTCTCGCCCCACTTGTCGGCGGCCGACGGAGGGAGGCGGCGGGCGGCGGCGGAGGGAGGCGAGCGGCGGCGACGGGCGGTGGTCACAGGAGGTGGCTGCGGCAAATTTTATTTATTTATGTTTTTATTCTTTTTGTTTCTCAAATGTGTTCTAAAAACAGAAAAACATGTTTTTTTTACTTCTCGTTTTTACTCCAAATCTGTTCTCAGGAACAAAATAGATTTGGAACAAAAATGTAACCAAACGCGTTTCTGTTCTTTTTTTTGTTCCCTAGAACAAAAAAACAGAAATTTGTGTTCCAGGGAACAGAAACACATTTTACCAAACAGACCCTTGTTAGCCCCTCCAAAACTTTATCTGGGAGGAGTGACTAAAGGCAAAATGTCAAAGTCTTCTGGGCTCACTATTTTACTTTGGATGGCCAAAGTGCTATCGATTTAGCACTCTTTAAACAATTTTCCCAGGGGATATTGCATGATGTAATGGAAATTCTTTACTATGTTTTCTCAACAATTTATCAAATCACAAAAACATGCTAAATGCTATTGCCAGACTCAGCTCTGAAAATGCTATTAATTCCCACAGAAAATCAAGTATCTAATAATTTAAGCTTGTTAAATGCTTTTCTTCCGGATCTTAATAGATAGAGCAAAAATGACTTTTATTTTACCGTTCATTAAACAAAAATTTGGTATATCTTTATAATATCATTCATTTAACAAAGTTCATGTTTTCCTCTCGGACTCGTAGATTGAGAAATTCAAGTGACAAAACCAGTTTATGTTCATTTCTCCGGGAAAGTTAAAGTTTGACGATCTCAAATATATTTTTTTCAAAGTTTGCTTCTCCTTCGTCATATATCCACACGCAAATGTCAGTGTTGTTTCGCATCCTCTTAAACACCAAACACCGTTCATCTTCCGCGCCTTTCCTTCACTATTTCATTAGTTCATAATCACATCGTCAAGAATTGAACTGACCAATTCAAGTTGTATCGCCCAGAACTCTGCTCAAAGCATCGTCTGCCAGATTGCACTATGATGGACTAATGGAGTATCATTCTCCAGCAATTGAAAAACATTCATTTGTGCATAACCGGAATCAATACGTACATTCTACTTATTTCGGGATATAGGAAGGTTTACTTCCCTAATTCCGATGCGGCATTTTCACCTTCTGAGGCTTTGAGTATTTGATGGAATGTCACATAGAATTTCTTCGATACCTTATGAAAAAAAGGATTACGTTAACTCAAAAGTTTAAATCATCAAGTGAAATCATTAAGTGGAGAGAGACTACATATATAAAAAAAAGTCATATAAGATCTGTTGTCAAGCTACAACGTGTGAAATTTGACTATGCCATGTTAGGAAAGTCAAACCCGAAAACTTAGATTTCTTGGTGGAGGGAAATCAAATGTATATGAAAAACACATTAGACTCGCTATCAAGCGATGTGGAATAATCTTTAAACATAGTGTTCCTTTCCAAGCAGGGCCAAAAGCATCCGTGCAACATGCTTTTCGAAATAAGGGCTCGATTTTGTATTCCTCCCGCTCCGCAAGCAAGTTCGTGCATTTATAGAACTAGATTGATCTACTTAATACGATTTAAATGAAATTGATACGGGATGACACATGATCCCTCATTTTTTATGAGATACACTTTGTAATCAATTATATTAGAATATTTGTCTTCCAACAAAAGATGACATGAATAGCCTTTACCTCGACATCTAATCCTTTGTTATTGAGTTATACATTCAAATCGTCGAAAATATCTCTCCAGTCTTGAGCTCGTGAAGGCAACAATATCCAGATAGAAATTTTAAATCCAAATAGTACGGCCAAACAATGAAGAAATTATGGAACAAGACGAGGGTCCTCTCTACTTATGAACAATGAAGATTTTCCCACCAATCTCCTTGGTTTCCATGGACAACGAGACTTTCTACGTCATCCTCGACCATGTATAACAATTGGCTTCTCATTAGTGATAGTCACTCGGCTAGTAATATTACCACAAAACATTATGGCATTGCTGATATTTAAGAGCCTAAAGAACTAACCTTCATGAGCAACTAAACAGCATCTCACAGTAATTCATTGAAACATGCAAACGAACATAGACTAGAATCTCCATACATGCATGTGTAAATGTTTCAACAAACAACTTAGGTACATAGCATTACGTATCTAGCCATACATTTTCTTGTTTGCTAGAGCTTTCCTCACCTTTCCCATCCTTTTTGCCATTCTCTTGGAGCAGAGCAAGAACCACGCACTCTTCTCATCAATGATCAAGTTCCCCAGCACAACACCAATTAAAAATCCAACTCCAGCACCAACCAGCACGATTTTCCAATCCAACCCGAATAGAGACTCTTCTTCATTATCTACTTTGGAAGAGGGTGGTGGGGGAGCGTCATGACCATTTGTGCATTTATTGGGCAGAGGACTTCCACACAACCCCTCATTCATTGCATATGAATTGCTCCCGAATGTGTCGAACTGTTTTCCATGTGGTATTGGTCCGGATAGCCGATTGTGAGAGACATTGAAGACCTCTAGAAATGTGAGGCTGGCTAGCTGTTGAGGAATCTCCCCCACGAGATTGTTCAGGGAAAGATCCAGTGATTCGAGCACTGTCAAGTTTGCCAAGGAAGGAGGGATGCTACCGATGAGGAAGTTGTTTGAAAGGTTGAACACACGAAGAGACTTCAGATCTCCAATAAGCTCGGGAATGAAACCTTTGAACTTGTTATTGGAGAGGTCAATAGCCACAAAGATATCTGGAATCTTTGTATATACCCTATCCGTGCCCTTATTCATCAATGTCATTTCATAGGTCATCATACTTCTGTCGGCTGAAACGTAAGACAGATCAAGCCATTGATGGATATTCAAATATGTAAACTCATTCTGACCATTGGCAGCCTTCATGGCTCGGCAACTCTGCAACAACTTGGAAGGAAGTTTACCATTGAAGCCGTTGTTGGAAAGGTCTAGGATGTGCAAACTGGCGAAGTTGAGTTGGCTTAGGTGACCTTCTATTGGACCATGGAATTTATTGGATCGCAAGCCAATAACTTTTAGGTAGGCCAATTCTGATAGCCAAAATGGGAATGTATCATTTATTTGGTTGTGACCAAGATTCAAAAACTCTAGCATTCCGCAGTTTCCTAAAGATCTCGGAACAATGCCTCTTAGACGGTTTTCTCTAAGGTCGATCATCCTCAATGCACAACCCTTTGGGTAAATGTGAGGAATCATGCCATCGAACTTATTTCTCCCAAGGTTCAATAAAATCAAAGGGCCAATACTTCCCAAACAAGGAGGAAGTGTGCCATTCAGCGCATTGTTGGACAAATCGAGCACGGCAAGAGAGCTCACTTCACAAATGGATGTTGGAACTTCCCCAGATAGGAAATTGTTAGACATGTTGTATATCATGACCGAGGGAGGTGGGATAGGGAGGGTTGTTTCTAGCAAGTTAAAACTGACATCAAGATACTTCAAGTTCGGCAAAGGAAGATCAGCCTGGTTGCTTTCTAAGCCGGTTAAAAAATTGTGAGAAAGATCTATAGACTCCAAAGATTCTTTGCCATTGTTCCACATCCATCTAGGAATGGTCCCACGGATTCTGTTGTGGGATAGGTATAACACTACCAATTTGCTTAAGTAGCCCAGAAACCGTGGAAACTCGTTCAAGTTGCATGAATCCAAGTCTAAGTAGGCAAGCTTCGATGTAGTGGCATTGATGAATGACTTGGTGAAGGATATATTGTTGAAGGACAACCTTAAGTAACCCAAGTTCTGGAGTTTGAATAGATCATTTGCATCGAGAACGCCATTGAGATTAAGCGAAGCCAGATTAAGCAGTATAAGATCCTTCAGATTCCACAAAGTGCCAGGAATATCACCATGCAAGTCGTTGTGAGAAAGGTCAAGCCAAGTCAACTCCTTCAGGTTCTCAAATGAAGATGGAAATCTACCGCTTAATCGATTACCTTCCAAATAGAGAGAAAAAAAAAACATAAGACAAGAGAGCATTACGTAACCCATTAAGTTCAATTTGATTTTTCTTTTTGCTAAAATAATCTCATTGTCTAAACTATTACCATAAAACTAGCCAAAAAAAGAAACTATTACCTGAAATGTCCAATTCGGTAAGTTTTGTCAAGTTGACCACCCACTCCAAACTATCACCACTCAAGTTATTGTAGTCGAGATGTAGAGTGGAAAGTTGGGTAAGATTGGCAAAGGAAACGGGGATTTGACCTTGCAAGTTATTTCTGTCAAGATATAATGTGGTGAGACATGTAAGATTACCCAATGAAGAGGGAAGCGATCCCGAGAAATCGCACTCACTGGCCATCAACTCATTCAAGAGACTAAGATTTCCAATAGAAGCGGGTATTTCTCCTGGGAAGTTGTTCTTGGAAAGGTCTAACGATTTCAATGGAGAGCCCCAATGCAGTTTGGGGAAAAAAATAGAAAGGTTAGGATTAGCACTAATGTCAAGGACTTCCAAGTTTGGCAGCTGGAAAATGCTGACCGGGAAGTTTCCCTGCAATCCACAAAATCCAAGGCGAAGCGACGTCAAGGAAGAGAAATTCGCTATCACAGGAGGAATAGGTGATAACAAGCTTACGTAAGAAAGATCGAGTTCTTTTAGCCCAGTCAAATTATGAACAAGGTTGCCCCATTTGGGCAAATAAAGTGTCTGACGCCAAGAAGCGGACAAAGAAGCGGACAAATCGAGAGAAACTAACTCAGAGAGTTGCGCGATATCGTGAGGGATTTCATCCGAAAAGTCTGATTGGGAGAGATTAAGGTATTTTAATCTAGAAAGATTGCTGAAACCATACGGGATTGAGGATAAGCTGAAGCGATTGAAAGCAAGATTGAGCGACTTCAAGTGAACGAGTTGAAAGAGAGTGGTGTTGGGACTGATGGCGCCCAAGAGACAACTGCTACTGAGGTCGAGGGCAATCACTCGGCCGGTGACCTCATCACATTCGACACCATCCCACGAACAACAATCCCCACTTCCATCCAGTGACCATGAAAGGAGCTTTGGATGAACGCATCGCCAATCCGTAGTGTTGGTTCTGAAACTTCTCTTGAATTCCGTTAAGGCAGAGCTCTCATCCGCATGACACCGAACCTCAGCAAACCTAGCAGGAAAGAGAGAAAGTAGGACTATCGAAGTAAGAAGCAGATGTAATGACGAGGCTGCCATGATTTTCTGCTTTTGTGTTTGTTCTTTCGGTTACTGGAGTGAGTTTTCGAGGGAGAGCGCAATGGAGAAGCCGTTTATAGGCAGCAACAATTGGTTCTGGCAATGGAAATATCTTGCTACTTGACCCTCATAGTGCTTGACCCCAATATTTAAATTGATTTTAGGTGCGCCTTCCGTATGGGTTTCAATAACTGTCGGATGTTAGACGCATAAACATTTGTTTTACTAAATAGGGCACGGACGCAGCGACTTGGAATTCTCCTTTTGTCTATATCTCTTTGACATACTTTCCATATTGGTATCCATTCGTTTCTTCTGGTGACATGTTGGAAATTGAACGCAAGCTTCCACGTAATTGCTCGTGTTGTTTGAATTGGCTCGTCGCTTCAAGGCTAAATTTCAAGTCCACTGTTCGTTCATAGTTGTTTGTTCATCCATGTCGGCTGCATGTGCGGACTTCCATCAATAAAGCCCATTTGTAGGTGGACTCATGTCTCTCTAACTCGCATATTTTCTTGTATGGACATTCACCGATAAACTCATGTATACATCTATCCTCTCCCTACGCTTATCACAGAAAAATCATTTCGTTTTTGAATTTTGAGTGGTGAAGTTTTCTCTGTCAATTATAACCTATGTGCTTAGATGCGTCTCACGCAATTTGCATAAAGGCTAAGTAAAAAATTAAAATCACTTTAGATTCTTTATAATCTTGCATGATAGCATGATTTTTGCTTAGAGATAACTTGATAAAAAAATGTGGATCATTATTATCTCAATCATTAATTAAGTGGGTTCTACCATAGGGCCCATGTGATTAATGATGGAGATGACTTTGGTCAACTGATCCAAAGACAATGCATTATTTCCTGGAAAATGACGGGGAGACTCAAGAGTCCAAGCTGTAATTGAAAACGCACGTGGAAAGTGATAATTTTGTCGTGCCGTGCTCGCCTTTCATTGCCAGTATTATTGGCACCGTCCACTTCCCATTTATCTTTCACATAGAGAAGGAAAAAAAAAAAGACCGAACTTGACAAACCTCGACAAAGAATTTCTTCCTTACTGCAAACCAGTTTTACTTACCTAAGCACTAGGATTGGAATTATTTAACGATTTCCACTATTTTATGGCTAGTAGTAGATAGGTTTAACTTTAATGACGATATTTAAGCTTAGTTTACATAGTACGTCTCAAGTTTAGCATAATAAAATTAAAAACGTATAACGCCGATATGGATGAGGCTAGTCTCACCTATGCCTCACCAGCCACAAGCGGGACCGCCGTTGCATGTGGCTAACGAAACCATGGCAAGGTTGTCCTCGCCCAGAACTGCTCGAGGCTGCCTTGGCCCCCATCCGGCAAGGCTGTCCTTGCATAGATTTGAGGAAGGTTGCCTCACCTGCGGCTACAATGGTCTCATCCAACAGTCAGCGAGCTTTGGTGACCATCACCAGCTACAGCTTGATGTAGCTCAACAACCAAAATGGAGAAAAAAAAAATAAAAGAACAATAAAAAATTTAAAATTTAAAAAATATTATTAGAAATTATTCATGTAATGATAGTAATACTACATCAGCTTCGGTCAGCTAAAATTGGTCAGGTGATCGAATGGCATAAATAGAAAAAGTTTAAAGCTGAATTGGTATAACTGCAATAGGTTTAATTTTTTTTATAATCTTCATGTTAATTTAATTATGGACGAGTTTATCCAGATTGAGGACTCTGTTGTTAAGTCCACATATGTCCTAGACGATCTGCGTTCTTCAAAAGAAGTAACCGGACAAGGGCCAGTGAAATTCATTCAAGTTACTTTTTCCTCACTGTGTTTTAAGGGTCGAGATTCGGATCACGGATCTCTTCTGCTTTAAAGAGGAAAATCTATAGCTAGAATTTATCCGTTGTTGATAGATGGTAGCCCAATAGGGAGTAAATTCGAAGCTTTGTATTGAGTAGTGCTTCTGTTTTACGGGTTTCTAGTTGAGTTGCTGAGAGATTGTATTCTGAATATAAACCTCGTGAAGCTAAACATTCTTAGGAACATCGGGGGAAACAGTGATATCCAAAAGTAACGAAACTGAGCAATTTCGATATTGAAATCCTCATTTTGCAGTTGATGGTGAAGAGCTCACCTCCATGAATGACACAATGCATGCTAATAGTGATAAGAAAATGTCCAGTTCCGTGTAGAAATTTAAGAAAAGACCAAATTAGTAACAAGTGGATTTGAGACTATCATGATACGCAAAACGACTTAATGAGAATGGTGAACCACTTAGGTATGTGAAATACTGTATCTGCTGAGAGCCTACTCTGTAATTAGAAATCAAATTGTAGCTTCACCATCTCTACACGTTCTGCTATAAAAAGGACTTAAAGTAGTTCTCTTGCTTATTCCTTCTCGTTTAACCGCTTGAAAAATGTTATCTAGGACCCTTAGAGATATACTCAATATACATCTTTACATCACAAATGCAGGATGTTTAAGAGTCAACAGCAGCATTTTGAATTGCCTCTTGCTTCAACTTCCCCTTCACTACCTACATCCGGCGATCCCCCTCCCATTCTACAGTGCTAAACTTACGTTTCTCTCTTTTCTGCTGAGAACAGTATCCAACAATATCCTGCAACAACAAGAAAAGAAGAAAGGAGAAAAGAACGATAATATGTGGCATGATCGGCACTAACATGAATAGTTTTTTGTTTTTGTTTTTTTTATAATGCGTAAGGTAGTTGATGTCCACGTCAGTAATTTCTTACTAAAATTAGTCAGATTAGCTCAATTAGCAAAATTTGAAAATGTCTATAATTTAATCCGTATAATTTAAAGGTTTATGACTTAATTAGCACAAGTATAATAAGTTTAGGACTTTTTGAGTAATTTTCTCAATAAACATGTGCTTCGACACCTTTAATGATATATGGAACTTGGAAAAAAGTAACGAATTGCAAATGTTGTTCCATTCCAAGCATGGCCGTTGCATCCGGCCAATGATGCTCGTAGATTACTAGTGCCCATTCGAAGAGGACTAAACTGAGTTGAACGAGTTGTTAGTCTTTCAAGTTGGTCGTGGTCCAACCGACTCATTCTTATAGAGCAAAATGAATGAACGAGTGTTGCCTTAGACACCCTTTCTCCACGACAACGAAGTCCATCTTAAATAATTGAATCGCAAATGCATTGAATTCTCATGTATGGACCAAGTAATAGAATGAGTCGACATTTAGGTGGATGACCCAAAAGATTAAATTTTTTATGCCCGATGTGATTTTTGACCGTTGAGTTAAAACACACTGGGCCATACCTCGATTCTTGATATTTGTTTATGCTATACATAAATCAGGTGATTCAACCTCTTCTATTGCATCAATTCCTTCCTCATAAGAAACCACTGAAGGTTCAGAAAATAAAAGGCGTATCGACCAAGATGAGTGGGATAATCACAGAATTAGTATGGAAATTTGAGGGCACTTGCTATGCCTATTGACCAAGATGCATGCCGTGTGAAGTGAAAGTCGATGTCGCATTTCATAATTGAGTCCGCGTTCAGCGTGAACCGTGAACCACGCTTTGACTCCAAAGTCGTCTTCCAAGTCTTCATCTGGTGGAGAATCTGAGATGGCCACTTTAACTTGCCGGTCGCGCACGTCTCGACGACCTAAATCTTGCACAAGATTGCCGGTTCCTCAAAAACAAAAGTTAGGGCACAATAACTCTTTTGGACCACGCTTCCTCATCCGACTTTCGGCTCTGCTACTTGACTTTTGAGTTCGACCGACGGACCCCCGCAACAATCAACTTCTGCGTGACATCTTTTATTTTGTTTTATTATATATTTTGGTAATTTAGCAGGAAAGTGATATCTAAACTAACTTTCGCGCGCCTCGATTAGTTCAATTTCTTAGGCAATTCAAGGATGCAATTCTTTACATAGACCGGGTACAACCGGGATTTTACTCTTGAAATGGTGCCGGTAAAGCTTGAACCTAGGATCACAAGGACAAGAGAAAACTTCTGGCCATCTAATCCAACACCTTGGCGGTTTCGCATGACAATATAATTACCAGTGCGCCAGCAGAATGAAAAATTAGACAAAGATGAAGTACGTATTTTGAAGAATAATTTTTATGAATAATATAATCATATGTTAAAATATTAGCTTTCAAAAAAACCGTAGAATGACTGTTGTTCGTCAATCTAAAAGTGGCGAAAGTCCTTTTGTGGGTCTCTCAAGTTCGGTTTATCTATGGAAAATAGATTAAATGCCATTTTAATAGACCGATTGCAGTCATGATTACACATGAACGATCAGTCACGGCAAGAGAATTCATCCTGAAGTTTTATGGATGTGCGAACGTTTGTTTCCCTTTGGAAGAAAAATAATTAAAAATATTTCTCTAATAAATAATTTTTGTATTAAAGATAATTAGGGTAATTGACTACACACCCGGAGCACTTATCATATGTCCTGACATCTTCTTTTATAATAACCACTAATATCTCTCTCGATGTTGATTCTAACATTGTTCATTTCGTCCAATAGTCACAAGAACCTTATTATTCTCTCACAAACGCCTTCGTAACGACGCCAGCCATGTCAAGTATGTAGCTCCAATTTCTAGTTGGGACTCTTTTGCTACTCATTTTGAAAATAGAATTGGTAGCGGCTAAGAATTGATAATGCTGGTCGATTGCAATCTCAATATAGAAAGTCAAATTAGAAACAAAGTCGAATAGTAACTGCCAATGGATAAGACCGTACTATTAATAGTACGGGTTGAGCCCTAAAATCTTCGATAGTCATAGCTTGAACAATAACTGCTTTCGACAGTTAACTTATGTGTAGGCCTACATAATGTCGAAGCAGACCAATTGTAAAAGATCCCCAACCAAGTGTCATCTTACTGGTTTGGTTTATTTGCATTTTTTTTATTCCAAGTTCATAATGTAGCCACACCAAATTATTTCCTTTCGGAATCGCCTCAGAATTCGATCCATCTCTGAAAAACTGAAGAGTATCCTTCTTACGTTCTATCCAAATCCTTCATTCTGCATCCTCCTAAGTTTATAGGCTCTTTATGAATCGATGGGGGCATGGAGGATCAGATGTACTTCATGAGCAATGCTTTTATTAAGCTAAAAAACGATTCAGCCTCATAAAAGAGAAATAATTTTACTATTATGTTGACACCTAAATTTTGGTCACATAATAAATAAATAAAAAATCTTTAGGGAGATATGTGCATCATTTTCCTGGATTTTTTCAGCCAAGATTATACGTGGGTTGATTGCATGTGGATTTTGGCAAATAAATGATATCAGAAGGAACGTCTTAAACAGAGCCATAAAATTGAGTGAGGTTCGGTCAAAACGGGGGTAGGGAAATTTTCCAGCACTAAACAAAGAGGAAAGAGTTGATATATGATTCCCTAACCGTATTCACATAATATTGAAGAATAGGAAAATCTAATGGATTGAGAGGTTTGTCGAATTGACATGATCACATAAAATTGGAAAGGAAATCTCTCCTTACCTTGGAGAGGGCTATTTCTTTCGCTTATAAAAAAGGGGTCTTGGCCATTCGTAAGGGGGAGAAAAGCCTTACGAGCAAAAGAAGAGTGTGAGTGAAAGAGATGTGGGCAACTTTTAAGAAATCGGAGAAAGGGTTTTTCTTATGAAGAAATTTTATTCTGAAGAAAATTCATGGAGGGAAAGAGATGTGGGCAACTTTTGCTAGTGGTGTTTGCTCCTTTGTTGCTTCACGTCGCCAGTGTCCCCCCCAAAATTCTTTTATCAAGTTTTGCAAAGCCTCCTCGAATTTGCCTAGCGAATCGTTGAATTCAACAAAGTCCAAACATTCCCGAGCACGATCAGCAATGAATTCTTTAGCGTCCCCGTGGTCTCACCATTTTTGTTCTTTTTTCTAAATTAGGATTGTCATTGTCGAAGTTTATTGATGACTTTTCAGATCAACTTGCAACTAGCCGTGCTGTGAATGTACCGAGAACACCACCAGCATTGATTCCTTACATCACCAAACGGTGGTCTGTGATTCCGGTGATCAGTCGTTTGTCAAAATTTGGAAACTCTACTCGAACAATATCGTGAATTAGGTATGAATTTTCATTAATTTGGTTTATAAATATTTCGTCGCCTAATTCATGAGATCTCAATTTGTTTGATCTTTAGTAATATTAATATCTATGGGATTTTTTAGCAGCTTCCAAATTAGGACTTATTTTCCTAATTCGCAACCGCACATCAACTTTTTATGGAATAATTAGTTGCACGGGAATTTTTAAAGTTGATATTTTGATATTTAAGGCTTAAGATCAATTTATCGATTTTATTCGCGAAATCTTATGGCAAATTTAGATGTTGTTTCCATATTAGAATTGGTACAATGAATCTGAATGATTTGGTGAGATTTTTTTTCTTAAAAATACCAAAAAGATTACATTGCATTAGATTAGGTTGCATATTAGATAACATTGCATGTTTAAATTATGGTACACAATTTATTTCGAATTTAATAAAACCTAAAAAAAAGTTCAATGCATGTCATAGCATAAGTCACTTCATATAGTTTGCGCATTTAGGTTTTACTCATCATATAAAGATTAGGTGTATGAATCTCATGCCACGTCACTACCACGTCATCTACAAATTGCATGTTTAGGTCATAAAAACTTCATATCTTAATAATACATTTAGAAATCTAGGGTTATACAATGCATGTCATGCTAGATTAGAATTCATATTTTATTAGATCATTTAATTTCAAATTTTATTAATAAATAAAAAATGCCCAAAAAGTATCATTCGCATGTCATTTAGAAATTACATGTCTTCTGTTAATTTAGTTAAATAGCATATCATGTAGACTAGCTTAATTTAAGATTGCATATTATAGAACATATTTATGTTAGTCACATAAAAAGTGAAAATGTGAAAAATAATAATAATTAGGCCTTCATTCTTACATACTTAGTTAATTTGCATGTTAGGATTGCAATAGATCATATTTTCATTGAGCATTTACATAAATATTTGCGCACCCGCGTGATCACCACACATGTTAGGAAATTAATTAAAATCAATTCAAGCTGCCTGTAAAATATTCTTTTGAAAATATAAGAAATGGTACCGAAAGGGCGTTAGAGTAATCTAGCGTAATCAAGTCCATGTACCCATAGTCTCTGGTTCGTAGGAGTAAAGTATATCTCCCGATACTTTACTTGGATTTCTAATCGATCCACCAAAAAATAGATTAGTGACGATTTTGAATGATAAGAACTTTAACCTAAGTCACGAATTGGTATGAGTTTAGGAGAACTCGAGCTAAATCAAACTTAGCAATCTATTAACCAAACCCTAGGTGATGCATTTTCGGAGAGGTGACATACTCTTTAGGGGAATAAAAAACATGAATTGGATTTTATGAAATGATCAAACCTCATATAATATTTGAATTTCCTATTTCATGCATCTAATAGATTATTCTATATATTCATGACGTGTTGGGTCATACATATCTTTTTTCCTTGTAATTCTTTAAAAGATAATTTGAAAAATTGAATTTCAAAGTCAAAAATTTTATTTTAAAAAAACCTTTCAATGATTTGAAATAAACTTAAAGTTCACATGTGTAGGTTTTTAAATATTTAGAGTGTTCGGTATTACATAATACTTAAATTTAATAAATGAAAAAGGTATTTTCTTAATATTTATAGGTCTTTAACTATTTCCTTAGGAATTCCTGTTTCCAAATACATGTTTGCGAGTACAGATTCAATTGATTACTCACTTCATTAATTGGTACAAAGAGTACCCTTTTATCTCTCTATTTTTACTAATTTTTTTTGTCATTCTTATTAACATAATCGGCACAAATATAACACATCTTTTTATCGCTCAAATTACTAACTTTTCGGTCATCGACTTTGGTTTCAAGAAGTCACATATATGCTTTTTGAATATGTGACTCCTAACTTTATTATGATTATTAATCTTGTTGTATGGAGTTTGTTTATTGCAGTCAGACTGTGATGTTTCTGCGTTGTATTTCCATGGAAATGAATGAAATGTTACTTTGATGAAAAAACAAAAGTTCATCACCCGCACTTCTCAAGCGGGGAACGAGGATGGGGAGCAAGGACTTTTATGGCCCCTGCTCATAACTCTACTCATTCCAATATAATCTTTATTATTATGTTTAATTGTAGAAAGTTTTGTTGAATCGCTATTTTATTAGATTTCATGTTTACATTTATACTCATAAGAGTACATTACTAAGAGAATTGCCATTTAAGTCCTAAACCTTTTGTTACTTTACCGATTGAGTCCTAAACCTTTATTTTATATCAAATAAATCCTAAACCTTTTGCAACTTTGCCGATTAAGTCATTCCGGCAGATTTTGGTCCGAAAATACTTATGTGGCAACGACGTGGCACGCCATACCTCGCCGGCGACGACGTGGCAATATATATATTTTTCTTTTTCTTTTTTTTATCTTTTTTTTTCCTTAAAAGCACTTGGCCGGCGAGCTCCGACGGAGGTCGCCGGCCACTCTAGAGGGTCGTCGGCCACGGGCGAGGGCCGTGGGAGGTCCCCAGCCCCCGCAGCCCTCATCGGTGGTCGGTGAGGGCCTGGCAAGGCAGCCCTCGCCCAGATCTGGGTAGGGTTGCCTCGCCCGACCCTCACTGGCCGTGAGCGAGGGCCGCGAAGGCCTCCCCAGCCCCCGCGGTCCTTGACGGTGGCCGGCAAGGGCCGACCGAGGCTGTCCTCTCCTAGATCTGGGTGAGACTGGCCTGGCTCAGCCCTCGCTGGCCTCGGGCGAGGGCGACGAGGGTTGGGGACCTCCCACGGCCCTCGCCCATGGCCGTCGAAACTCGCTGACCAAGTGCTTTTAAGGAAAAAAATAAGAGAAAAAAAAAGAAAAAATATTAATTGCCACGTCGTTGCCCGCGAGGTCCGGTGTGTCACGTCGTCTCCACGTAAGCATTTTCTGGCCAAAATCCGCCGGAAGTACTTAATTGGCAAAGTTATAAAATGTTTAGGACTTATTTGGCATAAAAAAAAAGGTTTATGACTCAATCGGCAAAGTAGCAAAAGGCTTAAGACTCATTTTGCAATTGTCCTGTAAATCACTCATTAAATTATATGCTCCTTAGGCTAACAATTTTACATTTAACTTAAGATGTTCTCTATGAAAATATCTTTTCGTAGGTCACATCATTAGGTTAAAGGAAATTAGTTTACAAATCGCTTGGTAACTCACTTAAATTGCAAGGTAATGTTTGAAAGAATATGGGAAGTGGCTATTCCTAGAACACAAATACCAATTGTCTGAGAAAAGCACAAACTTGATACGATTTAAATGAAATTGATATGGGATGACATGTGATCCCTCATTTTTTTGTGAGACACACTTTGTAATCAATTGAACCGAAATATTTGTCTTCCAACAAAAGATGACATGACTAACCAAAACGAATATCTCAACGTCTAATCCTCTATTATTGAGTTATACATTCAAATTGTTGAGAATATCTGTAACGGCCCGTTTTGGGGTATTTTTAGGGACTTGAATTTAGAGAAAATTGTACTCAATTTGGCTTTGAGGAATGAAATTTGGACTGTTCCCTCCCCAATTTTGGATTTCCCCTTATTTTCCTTTTTCCTTTCCTATTTTCCTTCTTTTTCTTTCTTTTTTTTTCCCTATTTCTCCTATTTTCCCTAATTTCCCCTTCGTTCGTGCGTGTGGGCCGGCCCAGTCCTCCATTTTTCTTCCCCGGCCCACGTCCCTCCAGCCGCACACTCTCCCCTCCGTGCTTGGGACCGAAGCCTAGCCCACTCTCTCTCTTTTCTCTTTTTCTTTTTCTCTTTCCTTTCTCTCTTCCATGTTCATCGTCCCCTACCTCCTGCACCGCGAGCCCTAGAGAACCCTAGCTACTCCTTGGCGACGTTGGCCGTGTGTTTCACCGGGAAGCTCCGCCTAGTCGTCGAAGACTCGTCATCGCCGCCGGTCACTAGAACGGAACTCGGACGTGTGGCCGGACGAAACCACGAACCCAGCTCCCCTGTTTCGGCCGTCGCCGGAGCTCCCTGTTGGACGACCTCGTGACCCACGACAGCCCTTGTTGTCGCCCACGAAGCCTCCCAAATGTCATTTCCTTCGTCCAGCCTTGCCCAGCTTGTGCTAACGGACGTCCAGCACGCCGGCCACCCCCTGGCCCTGTTTTCCGGCCACGACGCCCAGCTCGTCCCTCTAGGCCACGGTTTGGCCACGGGTGGCCCAGATCCATCCCGCCCATCGACCCATCTCTCACCTGGCTGTCCGGCCAACTCGCCAGACTCCTCGCCGGACGTCGCCTGAATCTCGGAGGCTACTCGCCGGAAAATTCGCCGGAAATCGCTGGAAAAGAGCCGTTGTCGCCGCTGCGTTGCGCCGAGTTGTTTTGTGAAGATTTGGGGATTATTGGTGCATTCAGGCGCAAATTAAGGGGATTAATTGGCTCGCCGAGGACCATTGTCGTTAATTTAGACCAAAAGCTTGGAGTTAACTCATAATCCCTCACAGTCGCCCTAGTAGAAAATATTTGACTTGTTTGAACTAAATTGATTATCAATTTGGCGATTAGGTGCCAAATGGGTGACTTTTGAGCAAATTGGGGGCGATTTTGTAATTTTGATCAATTAGGGATAAATTGAAAAAATTGAATGATGGATTCTTAGCTAGTGGGAGTCAAGCTAGTAATTTTGAGAAAATAGAAATAATTTGCTAATTTGGCCTATTAGGATTTTTAGGGGTAAATTGGTGAAATTGGATGGCTAGAGACGAAATTAGTAATTTAAATAGCATTGGTAATCATATTAGTTAGTGGGAGTGAAATTGGAAGTTTGAGAAAAATTGGAAGCAATTTATTAATTTCCATCCAATTATAGCCAATTTAGGGCTTTTAGGGGCAAAACGGTAATTTTGGTGATTTGGAGGTGAATGGGTAAATGATTTGCGATGGCTAATTGAATAATTAGCAAGGTGAGAATGGATTGATAATTTGCTTAGTTAGAAGTAATTAGCTCAAATTTTGCTTAATTATGAAAGAATTATTAATTTTAATAATTTTGGATTGTATTAGTAAATTGAGTGGTTGGCCATATGGCTACTAATTAAGGTGATGGCACTCGTAATTTGAAAGATTCTGGATTCGAATAAGGGACTCGAGCGAATCCTTAATTGGTAAGCTTAATCGGTTGATTTTTAGGAATTTTGGGAATTTAATTGTTTCCCTTTTTTGAAATGGTTTAATATTTCTTGGTTGCACGGTTGATTACTAATTACTTATAATTTGTGATGGAATTGTAAATGATAAATTGGTTGGGCTATGAAGTTAATTGGCTGAATTGGTTGTGACTAAATGTGATTGACAATTGATTGAATTTTATTTATTATTCATTTTTGTGTCGATTGTACTTAATTGATTGGGGGTTGGTGTGGAGTGAGGACTAGAGAGTTTACGATAAAAATGGGCTTGGAAGCCCATATGCACGAGAATTAGATTAATTAGGTGGATAATGACCCTAGAGTGAGTGTCTCCTAGTGACTCATTGGAATTTTAATCTCCATCTATTGTTTTAAACCCTTTTTACAGGTCCTAACCATGGAGTTCCTCCTCGAGACTAATGAAGCTGAAGGCGCTCACTGATGCTGAAGACATGAGATTATTCCCGATTTAATTATTTGGATTGAATAAATATATAGGTTTGACCTATGCGTAGGTAATATGTCATCATTGAACAGGTTTTGAATTAAGGCATATTTGAGATACCTCAAATTTGTTAGAGTTGATTTATTGCTTCCGTCATATTTAGTTATTTATTTTTATTTGGTCGGCGATAACTCATGGGATTGTCGCGAATTTATCAACCAACGAGGACCGTCTTCGGGGACTGTCGAGTGCGCAGGTGCAAGGCGTGACAATATCTCTCCGATTTTGAGCTTGTGAAGACAACAAGATACATACATAAATTTCAAATTCAAATAGTACGGCCAAACAATAAAGAAATTATGGAACAAAATGAGAGCCCTCTCTACTTATGAAAAATGAAGATTTTCCCACCAATCTCCTTGGTTTCTATGGACAACAAAACTTTCTACGCTATCCTCGATCATGTATAACAATTGGCTTTTGATTAGTGAGAGTCACTTGGCTAATAATATTACCACAAAACATTATGACATTGCTGATCTCTAAGAGCCTAAAGAACTAACTTTCATGAGCAACAAAACAACATCTCACAGTTTTTCACTGAAATATGCAAGCGAACATAGGCTAGAATCTCCAAACATGCATGTGTGACTGTTTTAACAACTACTTAGGTACAGAAGCACTGTGTATCTAGCCATACATTTTCTTGTCTGCCAGAGCTTTCCTCACCTTTTCCATCCTTTTTGCCATTCTCTTGGAGTAGTGCAAGAACCACCTACTCCTCTCATCAATGATCAAGTTCCCCAGCATAACACCAACCAAAAACCCAACTCCACCACCAACCAGCACGAGTTTCCAATCCAAGTTGAATAGAGACCCTTCTTCATTATCTACTTTAGAAGATGATGGTGGTGGTGGAGAGTCATCAGCATTTGTGCATTTATTTGGCAGAGGACTTCCACACAACCCCTCATTAATCGCATATGAATTGCTCTCGAATGTGTCGAACTGTTTTCCATGTGGTATTGGTCCCGATAGTCGATTGTGAGAGACATAAAAAAACCTCCAAAAATGTGAGGCCGGTTAGCTATTGAGGAATCTTCCCCACGAGATTGTTCAGGGAAAGATCCAGTGATTCGAGCACTGTCAGATTTGTCAAGGAAGGAGGGATGCTACCAGTGAGGAAGTTGTTTGAAAGGCTGAGCATACGAAGAGACTTCAGATCTCCAATGAGTTTAGGGATGAAACCTTCGAATTTGTTATTGAAGAGGTCAATAGCCATGAGGATATCTGGAATCTTCGCATATTCCCTTTCCATGCCCTTATTCATCAATGTCATTGTAGTCGTCCAACCAGTACGAAGATAAATGAAAGACGGAATACCCATGTATGCAACTCATCTTGACCATCGACAGCCTTCATGGCGCGGCAACTCTATAACAAGTTGGAAGGAAGTTTACCGTTGAAGCTGTTGTTGGACAGGTCCAGAATTTGTAAACTGGTGAAGTTGAGCTGGCTTAGATGACCTTCTATGGGACCACGTAACTTATTGGACAGTGAGCCAATAACGGGACTATGAAACTTATTGGCCTGCAAGCCAACAACTTTTAGGTAGGCCAATTCCGATAGCCAAGATGGGAATGTATCATTAATTTGGTTGTGACCAAGGTTCAAAAACTCCAGCATTCTGCAATTTCCTAAAGATTTTGGAACAATCCCTCTTAGATGATTTTCTCTGAGGTCGATCATCTTCATTGCACAACCTTTTGGATAAATGCGAGGAATCATGCCATCGAAATTATTTCTTGCGAGGTTCAACAAAATCAAATTACCAATACTTCCCAAACAAGGAGGAAGTGTGCCATTCAGAGCATTGTTGGACAAATCGAGCATGGCAAGAGAGCTCACTTCACAAATGGATGTTGGAACTTCCCCAGATAGTAAATTGTTGGACATGTTGTATATCACGACCAAGGGAGGTGGGACGGGGAGAGTTGTTTCTAGCAAGTTAGAACTGACGTCGAGACACCGCAAGTTCACCAAAGGAAGATCAGCTTGGTTGCCTTCTAAGCCGATTAAAAAATTGTGAGAAAGATCTATATAACCGAAAGATCCTTTGCTATTGTTCCACATCCATCTAGGAATGGTCCCTCGGATTCTGTTGTGGGCAAGGTTTAATACTACCAATTTGCTTAAAAAGCCAATAAACATTGGGAACTCGGTAAAGTTGCACGAATCCAAGTATAAGTAGGCAAGCTTCGATGTAGTGGCATTGATGAATGATTTGGTGAACGATATATTGTTGAAGGGCAATCTTAAGTATATTAAGTTCTTGAGTTTGAATAGATCATTTACCTTGAGAACTCCACTAAGATTAAGGGAAGCCAGGTTAAGCAGTTCAAGATCCTTCACATTACACAATGTGTCTTGAATATCACCATGCAAGTCGTTGTAAGAAAGGTCAAGTGAAGTCAACTGCTTCAGGTTCTCGAATGAAGATGGAAATCTACCGCTTAATCTATTACCTTCCAAACAGAGAATAAAAAAGATATAAGATAAAGGAGCGTTACTTACCCACATTAAATTCAATTTCACTATTCTTTTTGCTTAAATAATCTCGTCGTCTAAACTATTACCAGAAAATAGGCCAAAAAAGAAAAAGAAACTATTACCTGAAATGTCCAAATAGGTAAGCTTTGTCAAGTTAACCAACTCATCGGAGGCCAGCGGTGGCACCAAGAGACGGACGGCAAGTTGCCGGCGTCCTCCTTAATCACTAGGGATGGAATAGAGAACAAACTCTGCTTGGACATCACCCTGCTGAAATCTCTCCAAAGGCCTCCTACAATAAACAAGAGTCCATCTCCATTTACACAAGATAATACCCTTAACGCATTCACTTTTCTTCTCCACATTTTCTCGAGATAAAATTAAAAATAAAAACTAATTGTCAAATGCAATCAAGCGAACGAATTACTGATCCAATGCACCACACCGTCTTTGGTAATGTTGAGAAATCTTGATCTTCAGACGTATGATAGCGTTGTGTCTTAAATTGTCATAGTTTTTTTTATGTGAGTATTTTAATTTGAAAGAAATTGTATGACAAAAAATCTTATGTAACACAAGTTTCTTGAAGAATTATAAGTATTCGCCCCCTACTAAGCTCAAATTTTCGAGGTTCCACTGGGTATGGATTGTCAATATTAAGAAAAGGAAACTAGGGATAATGCCTAGAGGGGCAAAGACTATAAGGTCTTTATCATACATCATAAGGTCTTTATCATACATCATATATGACAAATACATATCTGTATAAATATGAATGGGGATGATAAGCTCAGAAGACAAGAGTGGTTAAAGTCTTGGTCAATAGATAGTTCCCACGGTAGGTTTTTTTTCTCTCTCTTTTGTTCACAGGACAGTATTGGCCTGTGACTAGTAAAATAAAAACTCGAGAGCAGTATCGGGGCTCGAGAGTTTCCCCTGCTCTTCTCACCAAGTGATAAATGTTCTGTCCAATTCAAATTTATGTGATTGTTCAGCACGAATTGAAAGATTTTTGGTCGTCGTTTTTATTATATTGCTTATAAGATTAGATAAAGATATTTGGTCAAGGCGTTTGTTCTGTTATGATGCATTGCTTGATTCTGCGTGAAAACCTAGAGAGGGAGTACACCCCATTTCCTCATATCTGTAAACATTGCTTGAGAGCAAACCATTCCGGCCAACTACCCAAGCTTCTCTCTATTCAGTGCAACTACAGAGAACTTTGCCGCTTCTTCCGTGCGTTGTACTGTGAGGATTCTCTTGATCTGTCAATGTTGCCCACTTGATCAAGAACTTCCAAGGAATTCTCCACGGGTGGCTTCAGAGGCACGTTTGTGCGCATGGGCAAGTATTCACGCCTCAACCCTCTCCGGTTGGTCCTTTTACGCATGAAGAACTCTTTGGGGGGCGGAGCGGAGCCCATGTCCATATAACAATTTACCATAACCCATTTCATCTTCTGGTGCCACAAGCGTCTTTTTGGTCGTATTCATGAGTTTTTTCAGACTAAAGTATGTTTCGATCTTGTCTATGATCTTAAATATTAGATGAGTTTAAGCTCCTCGGTTGTAAATTTCCTCCATGTCAATCATAAAATCAGCAGCACTAGCTTCTCCTTAGCGACTAGCTTGGGTTATGGTTTTCACCGAGAGTGTCCCGATCTTCTTCAGCGGCAATCCTTCCTTCCTTTTCAGGATTAGGATTAGGAAGAACTGAAGTGTGCACGCGCTGCTCTATAATGCTTTTACCATTTGTTTTTGTCAGAACCTCCTTGAGGTTTGCTTGTTAGCCGTTTGCTTCACCATTTGTTATTGTTGGATTGCGTGCTTTAGGAATAATTAATATCATAATCAATGATAGATTGATGGATTCCTAATCTTTTCCGATATTTGACGAATATCTCAAGAAAGGAAGCTGATGATCAACGCAGATCCTAGATAGGTGGGCGTTGTGACATAGCAATGCAGGCCGATGACAGTCTGGCTCTCAAGTCAGTCCATGCCATATGATCACAAATTCACTCAAGTAAGAGGATTAACTCCACAATGAATCAGAAGACAACATACAAAGATACCTGCGAGTCCACCTCAAGGACAGATGGTTCAATCTCCTAAATATTCTGCAGTGATTTTTAAGGCGACAAGAATAGCCAGGGGACGCACCAAGAGAAGTAGGTGATCATCCACCCAAATTCGTAGGAAATTACAGATGATATTGCACAAACAGAACTGCGTTGCAAAGTCAAACCTAGTATAGCAGGACCTAAAGCACCACCTCATCTACGCATTGGTAAAAAGAACACTAGAAACGAATCTGAGATAAATCAGGGCAGATTTAATTGTGCATGAAGAGAAAAGTAAGATGTATAAATTCATGAGAGAGAGAAAGAGAGAGGGAGCCATTCTAGGACCGATTACCCGAAGATGTTCCCCCCATCGTCCTTGCAGAATCGATCATACATATCGGGTACTGCTGAAAATTCCCCCCACCTGCAAGACTAATGAATTTCTTCTCAACTCTTGTCAGCCCAAAAAGAATCCGATTATGAGCATAATAGGCTAGCACTACTTGAATACCTGGTGGAATAAATCTGGACTGTACTAGAGCCCCAGCTCTTTCAGAAACAGATGGCCTTAAGCATCCAAAGGAGGGCCTTCCAGGTCCTTTTTCCTAGTCAGGACTGGAGGTTCTAACGGCGCGATTAAAATTATCCAACTCTTTCGAGTTCGAACCATATATTGCTTTGATGGTGTCTCTACAGAAACTGCATGCCTCCTTGTTGAACTTCTTCTTATCAATTCCGTATAATGACTTGAAAACTTCCTCCTCGACCCGACAAAAATAGGGACGGTCTGCAAAATGAAGTTAAGAATTTCTGGTAAGAACCACTCCTCGCACTCTCTGCTCCCATATACCACCACTGTGAAAAGAGCAGTTACCCGGATAAATTGAGCATTTGCGTGTGCTTTTCTCAAAGTGTACACACCACCCATCTGGACCGATCATGCTTCTGTAAAGCTGAAATTTCACCCATAAAATGAGAAGTCATGCAAACATTTGTCACTCTGAGCTTACTGATGCATGTCGCAGTTGCACAAAAAACAAGCGTGAATATGGTAGAGGAGAAAGCACGACGTGATGCACCAAATGAGGTTCTTCTTTGATATGCTAAAACATTAAAACTATTCCCCGTTTCTCTCTGACTGCTTAAATTTTTAGAGCAAACAGTCGCACGCTCCGTTGAGCGAATGCCGAACAGAACATACATAGCATCAAGCAAACTCACTGGAGGAGGTTTAAATTTGCTTTCTTTGAGTCATTTCATCAAACGGCTGGTGTGCATAAACGAGGCATATGGGAATGAAGCCAATCGCAAGTGAACCAGACCTCGATGTCACCAGGGTCATCGAATACTTCTTCTGGAGTGACGAAAGACGGACCCTTGTCCAGCTTGCAGCACGCGCCACAATTCTCCACGCACCGCCATAGAGGCTCTTTCTTCTCGCGACCGAAGCCAGCGAGACTGGAACCGTCCATGCTCTGTTTGGTCTTCGACGCGGTTTTGGTCTTCGGTCGTGGCCGGCGAGTCGCCATGTTGATGGTGCCGAGGCACAAACTCATCGAAGTCGACATATTGCCGAAGCTTTTCAACAAGAGGGTCTGGGCTTTTTCGGTCGGAAACAAGAGGATTGGATTGACTTCAATGTTTGCTTCTTGTTGCCCGACACCAACGACGGCGCGTACGAAGGTGAAGAGGTTGTCGCTAGAACGAAATGTAAGGTCTGTAAATCTGGGGACAAGTGTCAGAGATTACCTGCAATTGTTGAAGATTAGTTTGCTGGTTCAAAATATGTCTCGAATTTGAATTTCAAGTACATAATCTCATCTAAATAGATTAATTTGAGCTGAATTTTCAATTTAAGTAACTTCCTGAAAAAAGAGGTTTTTTTTTTATTGTGAACTTTCAAGCTAATAAATTCAGTAATATATTTTTTAATTTTTTTGTAAGATCATTATATTGTTTTGCAAGAAATTATGAGAGGTGAGCAACATGTGAGTTATTAAATATAATTAAATGTTAAAAAGCAATTTCGCAAGTTAACTTATGAACTGTTTGTATAAGAGCTAATTACTATGCAAATTGTCGAGTGTTATCGTGTGATAGGAAGCACGGTATTTGTGCAACTCGAGTTTAATTGTAAAGTATTGTTTGATTTTTAGTGAAATTTCCTACTGCTTTATCCGTAAAGTATAACTTACTTTTGTAAATTCAATATCTGATTTATTTGTCTTATTTTTTTTCTTTTCATTAATGAATGGTTTGTTTTTCCTTATAGCTCAAATAGCAATTTTAAGAATAATGAAGGAGGCAAGAAAGATAGCTAATGGGCTAAATCATCGAAAGGTTTAAATTTGGCATAATTGAATAGTTTAGGTTTGAACTGATTGATGTACAATATATGTAGAAATTTTTGCACAATTATCCCAAACTCATTTTTTTTAATTCTCCCCCCACATAGTCTTCATAGTTTGTTATTCATTTAGGACAAGTACACAAAACAATTTGATACATAAAATATTGCAAGTTGTATACAAATAAATTACCAAAAAGTCATAAACCTATTGCAATTATGCCAATTTGATTATAAACCTTTTTTTTCATACCAATTAAGTCATTAGCATTTTGCGTTTGTGTCAATTTAGTCCACCTGTCCAACTTTGGTAGGAAACAACTAGCATCATGCTAGCATTTTTTTGTGGTGCGGCCAGCTTGACGCGAACAAATTTTTTTATAATATTTTAGATATATTTTATTTTCCTTTTTTTTTACTCTCTCGTTTTTTTTTTTCTCCTCCCCTTCCTTTTCCCTTTCAACCAATGACCAAGTTCTAGTGTTTGGCCAAAGGCAATCGCTAGCCACTAATGAGCTAAGAAGTATCGGCACTCTCTGAGACCCTTCGTGCCGTGTCCAACACGTGTCCGACACTCTCCAACATGGGGTCAACGCGTGTCAAAAAATTGGACACGCAGTCAACTGTCTCCGACACGCGAGTCGGAAATTCCGACACGCATGAGGTTATATTTACAATTTTTCAATACTTATGGGGTCTAAATATAAATATATGATGATGATTGATAAAAGCTAAAACAAATTTTTAATACTTCTGGACTCTTCTCAATCGCACGCACTTGAGGCACCTCTTGTTCTCTTCTTTCATCCTGAGTCTCTCGTCGATGTTGCTTCACTTTTGCTCTCAAGATTTCATCTTCTTGCTCAATTCAGGTTAGCAAGTTGTGTTATTCCGTTTTCTTTTTCAATTTAGCATATTGGATTTCTTTATAATACGATTTTGGATTTTTTTGCAAATCCTAGAGTTAGTTCGGGGAAAGGAGGATTTGGATCGTTTAATTGATGCATGATGATAAGGGTGAGATAATGTACATGAATTTTCCTGTCTGCTCTTTTCTTCAACACTGACCCTGAATCTTCACTGTTGAGGAGAAAGAAGATCATGTCTAAAGCTTTTACTTATTAACAAATGTAGTTGAATTTGTCAAATTAAAACAATGAATGATATTAACAAATGTAGGATTAATGTTTTTAGTATAGATTAATTCTAGGCTCTTTTTATTATTATTATTTAGTTATTTATGCATTTATATATATAAATATTTATTTAATATATAATGTGTTATAACGTGTTGAAATTTTCTACTTTTTGAAAAATGACGTGTCAACGTGTTGTGTCGTGTCGCGTGTCCGTGTCAGTGCTACATAACTAACGAGTGCAATCCTCGCTCGACTCCTAGAGAGGCTTGACCTTACCATTGTTGAGCGACTCTGAGCATTGGAGAAGTTTTGGGACCTTTCATAGTGTATTGGCCTGCTCATTTTGAGTCGGACAGCCTCCTTCTCTTGAGCGAGGCAGCACTAATCCGGTTCAACTTAGGCCATGCAAGTCTTGGGTGAGTTAAGTCTACTAATGTGTCAACATAAGATTAGTTTGCGATCTTTAATGCTCTTTTCCGATAGACATATCTCAGTCACGACTCGTGGTATTCGCAATTTGCAGTGTCTAATCTCGAAGTATGCACTCATAAGTGTTATATCATAGATTTAAATGGTATCGGAGCCTTATCCTGATAAATTAGACAATTGAACTTCGGCCGATTTCCAAAGATAAAAGATATTTGGGAAGTTTGTACATGATTGATTTTCTCTTAATTTGCTTCGAGATTGTATTCTCAAATTTTTTATTTAATTCCAATTTTTTTTTGTTAAAACTGGATTTCTTATTTCGTTTTATTCATATTTCATCTTTGACTCACAATTACTCATTTATCTTGTGCTTCCATTGACCTAATTCTTGAGAGGTTGTCACTAGATCGGGGAAGATCACGAGTTCCCCCACAAGCTAAGGAATAGACATTCACAATTAGAAGACGCAGAAATCTTACAATCCACCTGTCATACTTAGGCGATAAAAGGGAAGGTAGAATTATTCGGATAAATTCTAAATTTATTATAATTATGTCGATTAAGTCATAATTTTTTCTTACCAATTAAGTCATAATTTTTTGTTACATTTGTATCAATTTAGTAAATTCTATCAATTTTGGCTAGTGGGAGCTGACATAAAAAGTTTAATATTTTTTCAAAAGTTTTATCTAATATTTTTTCTTTTTTCTTTTCATTCTCTCTCTCATTTTCCTTTCTTCTTCACCTAGCAAGTTGCCAGACACAAGCAACTGACTGGAGACAAGTCCTTGCTAGATCTAGTGAGGGCAAGCCCCGTCAAGGGTTGGGGAAGTTAGCCTTGACAATGGGGAAATGGATTCCTTGCCCAGCGTACTTGCTGGACAGGGGTGACAATCTTTTTTCCCCCATCGTCCGATTCCGACGGTGGGGGAAAGTCCAAAAAAAAAAAAACCTTTCCCCCTTATTAAAGTGGGGTCCACTCTCTTTTCCTCTTAAAATCCCTGCCTAGAACCAACCTAGGCAGGGGATCCAGGTCCTGCCAGTGGCAAGCAAGGTGGGCCTCCCTAGCCCTCACCTTTGGCCGGTCGCAGGGAGAAGGAAGAGAAAGAATATAATATATATTTTTTATCCAAAAAGAATATTCTTCATTTCGTCATCTAAACATTTTGAGAATATCGGCTGCCACAATGCACCCGCCACTTCTAGCCAGGATGGTGAGTACAATTTCTGAGTTTAAAGATTGCATCATCCTGTGTTTCCATTCTGGTGATTCTGGACTCGACATCTGCAAGTTGAGCCTTGGGTCTGACGGATGTTCTTCCTCTAGCGGCAATGAAGGAATGGGTGTTCGGTGATTTCAAAACCTTCGTGGCATGGGAGACGGAGCGGATCGAGTATCACCTTTTTCTTGAACAAATTCTCCCGTGTACGTAGTGCATTTTGGACAATACACTTCACATGAAGAAACGGATTCCCGGCTGTGGATTTGGCTTTTAGATCTACGTCCATAAAGCCCTGGATGTCCGGAAGGAGGACGATGCTTGATTTGCCTATCGGTCGTCTGTTCCTCTCAGCCTATTATGCCCACTTTTCACTGAGCTTAAAACTTTCAAAAACCCTAGGTGAATAATGAGGTTGACCTAGCTTGTATGCATGGGGTCAAAATCTATCAGTTTCCTCTATAGTACCCAGGCAATATTGGTTGTGTTGGGGACTTAGGGCGTGCATGATTGAAATTCTATCCAGAAATCTAATTTTGGATATAATTAGATTTTTCTGATGTTGTTCCAGAATGAGTTTCCGAAGAAAAAAATGCGTTTGATACGAACAAAAAGTTTCTATTCTAGAACTAGAAATCTGTTTGACATGGTAAATTTGTTTTGTTTATGTTTCTGATTCTGTTTATGTTTTATTTGAATTTTTTTAAAATTTTTTTAGATTGCAAAATGTTCATTCCAATAAATATCAAATATTTATTATTTAGCCCAAAAAATTGATAAATTTGATCACATTTTCTATTGTAATTGAACTCCGAATTCACTTTAGTTGCATAATCATAGTATATAATAATTCCTAAAGAACTAGGAGAGAGGAGGATACCCAATATTGAGGTAAGACAATTTTTCTGTGAGTTTTGCCTGGCCAATTCACGACCATATTGGCTAGAGTTAAATTGGGAAATTGATAATATTTACTAGTATTTTTTTAATGTTAGAAATTTAATTTTTCAAGAAAATTTGGGATTTCCAAATAAAAAATTAATTTTTTTATAATTTTTAATAATAGAAAATATGTTTTATTTTTTTAATTTTTAATACTTTTTTTATATTTTTTAATTTTTGAATTATCTGGATTTTTTTTATAATTTTTAGGTTTGTTATTAGTTTATTAATTTTTTGTTTTTAATTCGAAAAAGGACTTCGGACTAGGTCGGGGTACATTCGAAGGAGAAGAGGGCGAGAGCAATTTGATTAGGGCAAAAAATGAAGAAAGATTGTTAAAAGAGAATGGATTCTCAAATAGTATCCGAGAATGAGAAATGAAGCCCTAAAATCAATTCTGGAATAGAAATTTATTCCATAATTAGTTTTTTAACAATTTCCTATTAAACGGATTTCTCATCTAGAATGAGTTTTTTTGCTCCAGAACTCATTGTGGATGAGAAATAGGTGCCTAGCATGCGCACCCGACTTAGTGTCCTTAGAGTTGTGAATGAGAAGGAATATGACTCTTCGTTCTTTTTCGATCGGTCGTGATTCTTCAATCATTCTTATCTATTCGTCAAAGTCGGTCGGTCGTGTCCATCTGTGAAAGAGACGATCGATCAGTCGTGTTCAGTATTCAAGGGACGCCATTCTCATCATACATGTTCGAAAAAACCGAACCATCAAGAGAAGTCAGTTCATTCGGGTTTGGGTAGAGTGTGGTCACACATATGGTTGAGTTCGTCAGTTTTTCCTTGTAGTATCGTGAGAAAGAGACGAGGTTCGTTTTATCCTGGGAGACGGCTTGCCATTTACGCTTTGGTACTGGAATAGCGGGCAAAAATCGTCTTAAGGACACGATGTGAATTCGTCGAGCTCGAATCTAACAATTCTTGCTCAAGCTTTCTGAAGATCAACACTCCTACTTGTCCAGGTTCTGTTCTTCAATCTATTACTTGATTGTTGCTTCCAATCTATTTTGCTATTCCGAACACTGTCTTCATTCTTTACGGTAACAGGTTGCTCATTGAAATTCCTACACCATCAACATAAAAAAAAAATGTTTGTTAATACGTTGCGGGTCCATTATTTATGCTTGGGTCCTAATGTCTGGCACCTTGCAATAGTACCCAAATGCTTGGCACTCAAGCTTGGGACAGAGTCGAGGCCCTTGAGCCCGAGCCCTTATACCTGTGCTTGATTCCCTAGTGATCATGCCTCATCTCCTAATCATGGGATCGTGCTCAAGTATTTTCTAGATGTGTTTATCGTGGTTTTCTTAAAAAAAGCATTAGAAAACAACCTCTATATCATTTGCAAAATACAATTAAATATGAGAAAATCATTTTTTTCTCATTTTTTTTAATTGCAAGCAGAATTCATTTTGCATGGAATAATGGGAAGGTAACTAACCTACCATCCACTTACAAAAACGATGGAGCATTACTATCTCACATCAAATCTCACCCTCTCATCAGATGTAAGCCATGTTAATCAGAGAAGAAAAAGGGGAAGAATTAACCCAGTACGTGCCCGCTGGAACAAATAACTTGGACAGTTCCACCCGCTGGAAACAGAAGAAGAAAAAGACTACGAGACAACCAATGAAACAATTTAAACAACCATTTTCTTCAGACCAATCTTATCATTTCATTTCCTCTTATTCTTGCTCCCGAGCAAGAGCGTAAAGTAAAACAGGATCCTGAAAAAGAAACCCCACGCGAGGGTGATCCACAGGCAATTCCACTTGCTGATGTCCGTGATCCCCTGCGACTGCAGTATGTCGACCCCGGTGGTCACGCACGTCGAACCGGTCAGGGTCATGCCCAAGGTGTTGCCCATGTTGCTCAGCAGCTTCAGCTTCAGCGTGTCCGGCACGACCGCGAGCGGTGTGTTGTCGAACATCTGCACCCCGCGCACGAAGCACTTGGCCGGTTCGTCGAACTCGTTCTGGAGCACGCTCTCGTAGGGGTACTTCACGAGCGAGAGGTAGTGGAACCATATCCAGTAGGGTGGGATGCGGTCCCGCGAGATGAAGAAGCCGCTGAAGAGGAGGAAGTAGGCGAGGATGGCGACAACGATGGTGAACCCAAGCATGACGTGGGAGACGACCCCGGACAGGAAGGTTACGAAGGAGCTCCCCGCCCAGAAGGACGCAAGGATTGCGTAGAAGAAGAACATGAACCCTGAGAACCCACCTGCGAGGCCCACGGGCCAGAAGGTGGTGGCTGCGAAGGCGAGGGAGAGGATGACGAGGGAGGGGACGGAGATGATGGCGTGGGCGAGGACGTAGGAGGAGCGCCGGTACGCATTGTATGCAGTCTCCCGCATGAAGATGTAGCGCTCCTGGAGGAATACTGGAATGGCCTCAGCGCAGGTGTAGAAGGTGGTCGACATGGCGAAGGCAAAGAAACCGAGCCGCTCCTGGACGCCTTTTGGGGAGTCGTCGAGGTGGCGGAATATGGTCGCCAGGATTATCCCTGTGACCATGACAGCACCAAACCGGATCCCAAAGAGCTCTGGCATCCGCCGGGAGTTGGTTAGCGACCGCTTAGAGATCACCAGCATCTCAATCCAGCATGGGTTCGCGAAGGTCGGCACTGAGGCGACTTGGCTCGAGTCACCGCCGCTGCCACCTGAGACAAGCTTGCCCCTCGAGATACTCGCGCTGATGGCGTCCTTGAGCGAGGGTTTCGGTCCAGTCCGCGTGGTGTCCTGGTTTTGGAGGCTCAATGACTGTCGCTTCGCTTCCCACGACTTATTGAATTCCACCATGCCCTTTGTCCCACCAGGAGCCTCTTCGAGCTCGCGGATCAAGTCAAGCGCAAATTCGGTCCGGTTCTCATTCTCTGGGATCGGATGCCCGAACTCGGCGAAGAACTTGGGCAAGCTGGCTGGCGAACCACTGAAGACTGTGTTCCCACGAGAGAGGAAGATCAGCCTGTCGAGGAGGCTCATTATCCGGTAACTCGGCTGGTGAATTGACATGACGACAATACTCCCACTCTGGGCAATCCGCTGCAGTACCTTCACCACCATGAAGGCGCTCGTCGAGTCGAGGCCAGAGGTCGGCTCGTCGAGGAACAGGATGATCGGGTCGTGGATGATGTCGGTGCCAATGGAGACACGCCGCCGCTCCCCGCCAGATACGCCACGGTGGCCTTCGTCGCCAATCACGGTGCCCGCAGCATTCCGAAGGCCGAGCTGATCAATCAGCGCCTGGACCCGCGCCTTCTTCCGTGACCTGGAAAGCGAGCGGGGGAGCCGGAACTCCGCGGAGAACATGAGCGTCTCCTCCACCGTCAGCATCGGGAAGAGGAGGTCGTCTTGCATGACATAGGCTGATATCACCTTCAGAAGCCGTGACTCTAGAACCTCCCCGTTCAGCGTGATGGCCCCTCCGAGGCTCTCCTTCGAGATCCTGTCCGCGAGGGCGTCGATAAGCGTCGATTTTCCTGAGCCACTCGCACCGAGGACGGCCATTATCTCCCCTTCCCTGGCCTCCCCAGAGATGTCGTTGAGCAAGACCTTCGTGCCGGCCCGCCCCGGCAGGCCCGCACCTTCGCGGGACTTCTCGCGGCCAAGCAGTGATGAGAAGCTCAGCTTCTGGCTGACGTTGACGCTGTAAGTCAAGTTCTTGAAGGAGAGCACGAAGGGATAGGCGGCCGGCAAGGAGATGGAGGAGGACGCCAAGGAGGTCATCTGAAGGACATGGCTTGATGGCTTTGAAGGCGTCTGGTCTCCGACTTGAGCTTCTTCAACCCTCCTCAGGAGCTCGGCGAGAGTCGAGGAGGAACCATTGGGCCTGGCTTTGTGAGAGTGCCCTTGGAGCTCGACCCGCTGGTTCGGAGTGAAGAGGGGCAGGTTGTCTCCGGCGAAGGGTTTAGGTTTTGCTGTCGACATCAGTGGCGGTGACGGTGGCGGCGACCCGAGAGGTGCGTGGGGGTGATTTATTCTTGGGGTTTAGTTGGAGAGAGGCCGACGTAGAAATGCTTTATAGAGAGTAAAAGAGAGAATGTAGAGGAGGATAGTGAGGTTTGGTGATTCAAGCGTCCAACCGGTGTCTAACTCGTTTAGTAGGTGAGAAAGTTGGGCTTGCAGATTTTTATGGTAAGTTGCATTTCTTTTGATTCCGACCGAATATATTGCATGAAGAGAAGACTTCAGACGATGTGAGATCGACTTTTATTCTTCAAATTTAATGTTTTAGAAGATCTAATTCGGCAGAGATGTGGTAGTATTTGTGTCTTGACACGCTGAATACTATTTTTCAAGAAGTGTACATTTGATGCTCATCTCCTTTAGGGAATTCTGCTCATGAAAGTATCCCTTGTAGCGAAGGGCATATTCAGGAGAAAACTAATCTAATAGATTCCTTTCAGCTCCCGCGGTACAGGATAGATTATGGTACATAATATGTGTAAGAAGAAAGTTCTCTTAGCAAAACATAATGGGAACATCTTGATTGGAGATCGGACCTCTCTTAATATCTCAACAAATTCCAACCGTTGATAAGTAGCCCATTTACATTATTCAACGCTGAAGATTTACATCAATGATTAATGATGAGTGATGGACATAATCCAGTAGACCACATTTCATCGTAGCAAATCAGTTGCACCATAAGTAAAGCCTTAGAAATCTGGATGCCAAGGTGCACATTCATGGACGATGACAATTCATGGGTAGGTGGAGTCCATAGCAATATCCATAACGTGGTTCCTCTAATTAGTTGCTGAGTATTTGGTGATGCACTCAAAATTGGCGTACTTAAAATAAGCCAAAAATTTAGTTTCCTATTATAATTATATATCCTATTATAATTAGGTTTCTTATTATTATGTTTCTTATTGTAATTAGGTTTCTTATTTTAACACCATATAACATTTTGTAGAAATAGACTTTTTAGATATTTTGATTTTGATAGTCACACTTGAGAGAACGATTTGTTCCTCTATTAATTCTAATGTTTAGCCAATTCTCTATCACTTTTTGACATCATTTGGTTTCTCCAATTGTAAATAGGATATACTGGACCATAGATCATAAGCATACAACCATATATTTCACACAATGCATCAGTATGATCTTATAGACTCTTCTTTGAGAACACTTTCTATACCGGATTTTTCAGAAGCGTTTGCAGAGTCTTAACTTAGAGGGAACACATTAAGTTCCCAATTTTAAGCTCATGAAGTATAGACATTTCTTCTAGAAATTTTATCGAACTATGACAAAAATTCAATAAGGTACGAATTAGGTTCTTAGCAGCCAAGAGCGGCCGCCACTGTCAGCCCCTCGGGTCCATCTCGGTGGTCGCTTTCTACTGGGATTAGAAGTTAACGCAGGCAACACATGTCTTTCCCTTTGGTAGTTTGTTTACCCTGACTTTATAAGGTTCCTTTCAGTTTGACTTTGCAATCTACACGATAACGCAGCTCAAGCCCCAAATGAAAACAGTATTTGCAGCTGTCCCATTATGACTTGCGGTCATTACTGGTTTTCTTTCACTCCATCTTCAAGTTTCTCTCACTACAGAAAGGGAAAACTGCTTAAGGCTGTGGTCTCAAAAATATAATAATTCTACACATCTAAGATTGAGTTTCATTCATTCGATCTTCCGTTGTCGATTTCAATCATCTATTGTGGTTATGACAAAATTATTCGATCTTGGTCGGATGTCATAATCGAGGGACACCCCCATTGCCATCGTTTCCTTCTGCTACTTAGTCCAACTCGTGCGATTAATCAGGTTATCTTAACTTCGGCAGAAACCGTCAACGGTGGAACGAAATCTGCGTCATGCATGTTGGCTGCTGCACAGGAACGGCGTGTCGTGTGATGTTGTTTGTACTGTTAATTTTACTATATGATATCATAAAGGGTCGTCATTTCGGGGGTGAACCACACCCTCCTAATCTAACATCCGCACGCCATTATTTGCTTCACGAAATGTGACGAGTAATGATGGTTCTTGGCTTGTGAAGGTGACCATACATAAGAGAGGTTAGGTGAGGGTGTTGTATCTGCTGTGGACCGAACTACTGAATTGGGAGTTATATCTACTGTGGACTCGGCTCTCGTATGCGCCCACCTGAAAGTTCCCTCACTCCATGAGAGAGAGGGAGAAGATCATGTGAATCCGTGTGAGGTGCGCATTCTTTAACAAAAAAAGTACTAGGTTGCCTCATGAGATATACGGGCTCTAGATTAGCAGCGATGATTCACGACCCATTCTCGACACGATCGGGCACGGCTTCTAAGTCGGAATGGACGCGTTGTCATCCATTTCCGATGTTGATTGCATTTATTGATCTTTGCGATAGTGTGAGATAATGTGGATGACGGATGTGATGAAAGCACGAATTGCCGGCCTTGCTCTAGAGAAAGTGACATACCATATGTATCTTACTATAAAGACTCACCTGCCAAGTGATGTACATGACATGTTACGGTCGAGTATTGAAACAAATGGAACACCTCCGCGTCGAATGAGTGGCTCGTCTAACCACCCGATGCAGTTTTGTCACTATCCTCTACATTAAAATAAAACTTATGGCAAGATTTCTTGGCAAACACAGGCTTTCCTTCAGATCTTATGCTAATGAATAAGTTAATTTAGGAGCATAATGTCACAACACCAGCGTTTATTGCTTCGTTTGAATGTCCAAGTTACTTAAGAGAGGAGGAGGTCAGATCCACTGGCAGACTGACTTCTTTGATAGACATTGATTAGTCAACCGTATTTTGTACTTTAATGCGATTCAATCATGATTTAAACATCATATGATTTGTAAAATGAGTTTTTAAAGTTCTTACAGGTTAACCCCTAAGAAAAATTGGGCCATAAAGGGCCTCTACCGATCTTATTGTATTTTTGTCAATTCACTCATAAATTTTTAAACTTTGTCAATTCAGTTCTAAACATTTTTAAAACTTTTCCAGTTGAGTCTTTCCGGCATATTTGTCTCCGACACCTAAGCATTTTCCAGACATCCACGTGCGCATTTTCCGAGATAAATTTGTGGGGAAAACTGAATTAGCAAGATTTTTAAAATGATTAGGACTTAATTGACAAATTTAAAAGTTCATGATTAAATTGACAAATGTGCAATAAGTTTAGCACTGTTTGTACCATTTTCCCCCCTTAACGAGGTTTCCCAAATATCAAATGTTTGATTTTGTTTTTCAATCTAAATCTGCAGATGAATGTTTCACGTGGACAAATGTCTTTAAGAACAGATTTCTAGCTTGTGCACAAATGTTTGGAAAGAGGAAAAACAAATTGAAATTGGTTTTGACTCTTCTTCGTAGAGCCAACGTGGATGAGTCAAACCCAGAGGATTTTTGGCTATAAACCGCAAACACGTAATTCATATAAAATTTTGGCTTAATTTTTTTTTTTATATTTGAAGGAAATTTTAAATTGTGGCAGGGAAGAAAAAAGTGCTTCTTGCTATTACTTAACCCTAAAGAAAGCAAGATGACTTCTAGATTAATAGCATTATCTAATTCCATTTTGTGAGACCAAGTCAATCAAAAAGTTAATGATCTTTTTTACTAATGCTGGATCCCTTAAAAAACAAGTATCTTTTCTATAGATTGTTACTCTGTCATTCATCTTATTGTTTGCATTATCCTAAATAAGCTTGCAATTCTGAAATGATGGACTCGATCGATGACTTCGATCTGAAACGTCCCTTCGTTAATCTTGGGCTCAACAAATTGGGTTTCCATCTAGAGAGAGGAGACACAGTGACCTCAAATTGGGATTATCTGGGCCAGAAAACACTTCAATATGTTCAGCCTGGCCCAATTGCAATTCGTTCTTTTGGCCTTTTTCAATTGGCCCAAACCCGTGTTCTTCTTGATGGTGTTATTAACATTAGGCTTCCATGGCATGGACACTCACGTTTGATCTTTTTCACAAGAACACCCAAAAAAAAAAGAAAAAGAAAGCCCACTTTAAAAAAGTTTTGGATTCAAGAAAATAGTTTTATCAATTGGTTAATACATGAATCCTGAGTTTTTCTAAACTGTAATTGTGTCAGCACCTAAATCCTACTCCCCTAATTATCGTCAATCTACTATTTGAAAGTCCTTTGCAAAACCAATCTTATTGAGCTTTCCTAATTAGTATTATAAACATTACTAGATAACAAATGAGGAATACACAAATGTCTAGCGATTTCCCAGATGCATACAGGTTTCAATCATGGCCAATGCATGTAGTCTCATCATCATATCACAACGATACAGAAATGCTTTCTACAAGCAATGTTTGTCTAATTTATCAAGAGCCCCATCATAAACCATCAATCAACGCCTTCAGAAAACACAGTCATTAGCAATGAAGTCAGATCATCAATTTCAGCGCATTCTGCAGCCCTCCATCATAAGCTCCGATAGCCCACCAAAAGGAACAATTTCCCACTCATGATCTTCCATGAAAACTTGAAGCCTTTTTCATGATGACCCATTGTTTATTTTCAGGGATATCCTAATGTGAATTTCTAATGGACCAACGTTGTTTTGAGTCATTTATGTGGATGATAACTTTTTTTAAGAAGCAATTCCCTAATATTATGAAGAATCTGACCCTCTTGGCATCATCTATAAGTATGGGGCACTCTATCATTTCCTTTCATACTCTTTCTCTCTCTCTCTCTCCTCTCTCTCTCTCTCTCTCGTACTATCTTTGCTTCCAATCTAAGCTTTCAGTATATGTCCACTCCATAACGCTATATATCTCCCAACTAGCAAAGCTGGGCTAAGCCAAAACCCATCTCCAAGGCAATGAGCTCAGTCTGCATAACGAACTGCCTAAACGACACGGTGTGCCGTGATCCCCGAGTCCCCGTCCGAGCCACGTACGTGAATCTCTACAAGTGGCCCGAGTCTGATGCGGAGTTTGTGCGCTCGGTGACTGCCCAGGGCGGCGACCGACATCGCTACCGTGCCACGGTCGTTGACAGCATCTCATGCCGGCAGATGTACCTGAGAAGCTATCCTTTCTCCAAGGAAGAAGACCAAGTGAGCAAGACCAAGTGTTTCGGTAGAGAGCGAAAGAGGGAAAACAAGAAGGAGACGGCCAGAGGAAGGACCAGGGGGAAGGAGAGATGTATGATGTTGAGGAGGGCGAGGGAGTTGTCGTGGAGTACTGTGTCTAGGATCTTCCACAGGTTGCTCTCTTGCTCTGCTAGCGTTGATATTGTGGATCACAAGTAAGAAGAAGAAAGAAATTGATTCAGAAGTCACTTGGTTTGCTATAAGTGTAATGTAAGTAACAACGTAAAAGAACACTCTCTTTATTCCTTTCTTGCTATATTGCAATATAAATTCTCTTGCATCATGATAAGTGTGAATCATAAAAGTTGTCACTTTTTTTTTTTGCCTTTTTATTTGAGCCGTTGCATGAAGTTTTCAATAAGAATATTTATTGTGTACCCCATTAGTGTTAAGTGCAGAAGATAATTTGCATTTATCCCGTTTCGAAATATCCTGGTAGAAATTTGTTTCAAACAATCAGTATTTTGATTGGTGAATTATGAATATCGACACAGCAGCAGACTTTGTTTCTACATTGACTCGCCATAACAACAATTTCTTTGAACAACTTATGGTTTCCTAGAGACAACTCCTATATATGCATTCATCTGTCTCATCCTTCTAGACAAAATGTTGTGGGAAAATTACCTAATCATTCATGAATCTATTGTACCGATATTATTTCAGTGCCAAAATTCTCAATTTCTCCAACTTCGTCCTAAACTTTTGAGCAAAATTATAATATAGTTATTTCATCCAATTTTCGCAAGAAATTACTACATGACATATCGCCATGTCGACAAGTTCCAACGAAAATTGACTTCAAAAATTACAGTAGAATTTTACGTAGATATTTATGATTAAATTGAAAAATAAAAAGTTGGTGTCCCTGAAATAAGGTAAGGCGTGATCTGACAATTTCCCCTAAATGCTGTCATTGTTCCTAGTTCACCAAATATGGAGGGCATAAATGCAGTCTCTCGTAGTGTATAAAGGAAAGGAAACAAAAGGTAGTTAATTGCAAAATTGGAAGTAACCCCAGTCCTACCGCGTGAGGCATAAGGCAAGTGAGCACAATTCCAGCTGCATTGATGGCTTCCAATATTTGGTGAGCTTGGAATGAGGACAACGTTGGTCCAGGAGGACGGGACAAGTGACCAAACACAGGAATTGTCTCTAAGTCAAGACCATATTAATTAGGGATAACGACATGGATATTTCATGAACTTTAGTTCAATGTCCAATGTAATATTTAAACTTTTAGTTTATTCAATATAGACTTTCAACTTTTAGTCCATGTTGGTCTCTCGACTATGAAGATATTCAATGTTGACTTTCCATTAATTTAATTTTAGGAATTACATTGACTATTTTCGTACTAGTTTGAATATATACTAACAGTTCAATGATCATATTGAATAAGTTGAAAGTTTAGAGATTTCATTCCACATTTGGCCAAAATTTAAGGACCATTTGTGTCATTTTCCCTATTAGTTGATGCCATTTGATTTTGTTCGCTTGCTTATTGCCTTGTCGCCTTTTAGTTTGATGTTTCGTTATTACCTTTTAATTACATTTTGGCTCGCTGCGAGTAACGTGACAAATTATCTTTCACAAGTAGTAATCCAAAGTGGGGGATGGCGACCCTGTCAAATGCGTACGTCTTTGTCGCAAAGTGGGTTCCCAATATGTGGACTGTGTAGCAATTGGGTTCCGAAGTTGCTGCCAATGGCTTTCCCAACGTTACATTCTATGCTATTGATGTTTAAGCAGTATGGAAGCATGAAGTCCATTGCATGGCATCGATGACACTGGACGAACTGATCTCATTCGAAACCTATCTGATCTAACTACTCTTCTAGAAAAAGCTCACATGAGCCAGGTGAAGCTAATTACGTTTTTTTTTTATAAATAAAATTGTTATAACATAAGATCCATATCTCGACTTAAACAAGAACAAAAGTGTTGTTATCCATTATAATCACAAATGAAGAATATGACGACAACTAGAACCACAAGTCACAAACTACCTCACCGCTAATGGTCATTGATTGCCAGATACTTGAGCATCGATTGCCGGGCAACCCTCTCTAATTCTGTCGCTTTCTCTCATTAATCTGACTCCCCATCGAACCATGTGGACGTACGCCACGGAAGAGGCCATAATTTGGCGACACCTACCCATCACAGTCAAGTCACAGCACCGACATGATCCCCGGAGCAATTTCACCGACCTGCGCATCCGCTCATGGGTTCAAAAACCACTTGCAGTTGCAATTCCACAGTGAGGAACATCTTGAGGCCACAGCTTGAGTTGCTTAGCCGATTGCCTTAATCGACCATGCACAACCCTTGTGTTGATCTCTCTCTCTCTCTCTCTCTCTCTCTCAGCCTACCTAGTCAGTAGCTGGTCAATGGGTTACCAACAAAATTCTTGTTCTCCTGCTTTAACACTCACAACGTTAGCTTTCTCTTTAATTCCTTTTTCTAGTCGTTTTTCTAGTCCAATCGAGTCCAACGAAACGTGTACGAAGCATCACAACGTCCTGCAATGCCTGGTCTTATACGGTTTATATGAGGTGGGGTAAGAATTTTTGAAGATTTCTACACCCAATTCATGTCCTAATGGAGACTTCACGCAAGCCAAAAGAAAGCATTCTGCTTAAGATAACTCTTGGACCAAATTAAATGCAATGTTAGTTCTGCACGTTCATACTCGAGGAGGTAGCTGGAAAAAGTGCAGCCAGCAGTTAAGACAGGTTTCGACAAGAAAACCCAGTGGCTACTAAGTCATCATTCTCCTCCATGAATTCCCTGAGCAGTATCTGCAAAAGAATCATTAGGAAGATGCTCAAAGTGCAGTTCCTGCACGCATTCATCATATCTTCGCCTCTGATGTTGAGCTCTAGACATGGTAGGCCCACATGATATAAAACATCCGTGTCTATCAACCCGTTGGCAAAGCTGTTTCACTTAAGAGGTGAAGAACGAATATCTTCTACCAGGGTATTGGCCTCAACTAACAATTAAAAACCACATTCTGAAACTACCGAAATCATCATGCCAAATAATCTCAACTGAGGGATACAAACACGAAGGCGTTCAAAATAACTTAGTATTTGTAAAGCAGAACTCTGTTATGCAGCATGCTAATGGCAATAGGTAAAACCCAAATCCAATACTCCATGCTCACGGTCAAGTCACATGCACCGTAAAGCAGCACCATCCCATCCAGGGATAGTTGGGAACAGAGGCATGTACCTCAAGAGTCATTTTCCCTACAGAGGCATATACCTCAAGAGTCATTTTCCCTAGCTCATTAACTGAGGATCGCAATATAACAAAGTAGTCCAACATGGGAAACACAGGCCCATATGAATATGCTCAGACCCCATGAAGAATGCATTTCTCAGAAAGTCAGTATAAGAGTAAAGCAGTAGATGCTTAACAGAACTGCTGGATGCTTATTCTCGTAAACTCATCTTCCGTGTTGTGTCATGACCACCAGGCCTTTCAATTCCATCAGGGTACATGCACCCGCCCGAAATATACAGCTGGAGAGATGTACACAGAAAATATAACATCCAAGTACATGATCCTAACATAATGTATTTAGGATCAACCTAATCTAGAATGCAAACGTTTGAGTCCATAAAATGTATTTACTAAGTAGTCTGACGTGGCAAGTGCAGGCCCATATGAATATGCTCAGATCTCATGGAAAAATCATTTCTTACAATGTCAGCACAGGAGTAAAGCACTAAATGCTTAATAGAACTGCTGGATGCTTAATCTAATAAAACTCATCTTCCATGTCGTATCAAGCCCAACAGGCCTTTCAATTCTACAAGGGTAAATGCACCAGCCCAAAATATACAACCGGAGAGATGTACATGGAAACTACAACATCTGAGTAAATGATCCTAATCTTACGTAATTAGGATCAACCTGATCTAAAATGCAAACATTTGAGTCCATATCTCTTAACTCACACTAAACTTGTATTTCATTTAATGCAAGATATTGTTACCATAAAAGCTGCAACTACTAAGTTGAGACACGCCCACCAAGGAGTCTCTGCTCCCGAGGAATTCAAACTAACATAATAAGCTCAGATGCATAAACAAATCTCCTTCTAAAGATTCATTAAAAATTTAAACACACAGGCAGGGATAATTCCAAGAAACTGCATGTGGAAAAGTGTTTTTGGGTGACCTTATTGTACAGTTCAGGAAGCACTTGTGTGCGAGAAGTATAAACTGAACTCTCTTAGTGAACTTGCTACTACAATCACTCATGTATAACCTTCTAGAGCCTACAAGCATATCATATGCAGGGTACAAAACCCAACTTAATAATGGTGGATAAATAGAGCCAAATGTCTGATGATACACTGATTACTAGCTAGATGAAAAAGTCCCCTGTTTTCTGAACAAAGATGAGAGACGGAGGGCTCCTTCACTGAAACATCTCAATAGACGAGACAACACAGACAAAGCCACGTTTGCATGAACACAAGTGCAGAAAAGGATTTCTTCATCAACCCATATCTCCTAAGGTTGTCTAACTTAAGCATAAAAAGAACACTGAAAATCATCACATTAAGATCGAGAAACAGTTACAAACAGATACAAACATGCAGGATGTGGATTCAAATCAAAGATTGAGACTAAGAGACATGAATGGAGAAGATAGATTGAACCAATTCTACAACAAGATTTAACAATGACCGAGGTGATAAGAACAGCAAAATCATAAAATACAAATGCTATTTGCTCGCAAGTAAGAGAAACCTAGAACATGAGAGAGCTCCACTTTGACCAAAAGAAAGTGGGACATGTCAAAACAGGAGTCGGAACAGCAGACCTGATGCAACAATTCCATTGCACCCACTAACTGATATTCAAAAGACCATCTTGTCCTTTCAGTGGAATGCATCATCCATAAAACGAACAACAAAAACCTTGCCGCCTCAAGGACTCAAAGCTCGAACTCTTCTTCTCGTAGGGCCATTTCAGCTTCCTTCTCCTCCTCTTCATCAAGAGCAAAATACTCATTCCTCTCCACCGGCCTAAACATGTAAAACATCACGGCATAGAACGCGAGGCTCGCCATCTCCTCTGCTGCATTACTCACCCATTGATACTTATACGCTGCGATCGTCCTCAAAGCAAAAACCACAATCCGTGTAAAGTACAAGTACCCGATCACCACGATGTAAAACTGCCTAAACAGCTGCAGTTTCGCCAAGTTCCGAGCAGCCTTGCCGTCCGTCTTCGAGGTCTCCCTCAACGACCTAATCGACCACACGATGGGGAATATAATCGCACAGCAGCAGATAATATCCACCAACAAGAACACCTGATTCCAAGTGACCCAGTCCCTAATGAAAGGCCCGGTCTCCCCAATCACAACAGAAGCCAAATTTGCCAACACCTGAAGCGGGATCACAATCATCAACACCTTCTTCTCCCTCTCTTGCAAGAATGGCTTCAAAAAGGACCACCCCGTCCCAATCAACACGATCACCGTGAACAACAAGATGACGCGAAGGAACTGGAAAATATAGAACAAGACATCCCAACCGTGAGGCGTGCCAGTGACCTTAATGTAATGCTTATCCTCAGCGGCGCAGATCAGGTTCAAAGCCTTCATCAAGAGCAACCCGCCCATCAACAGATGGATCCGGTGGACGGATCTCTTATTGCGATTACAGTTGTAGATCCAAAACCCTACGAAGCCGAGATAGACGACAGAGAACAGGAAGAAGAGAGAAGGGAGCTGAGTTTGACCTGCGGAGAGGAAATCTCTGGATCCGTCGACGTCGAGGTTGTAGAGCTCGGTGTGCACCTCCATGGAGACGCGGCTCTCGGGGGCGCAGTTAGCGAAGAAGAGGGAGTATTCGTTCGGGGAGGTGACCGGATAGAAGCCCGTGAAGGAGGCATGAGGCGGAGGGGAGAGTTCGCGGAAGGTGAAGAGGAGGACGATGTAGTGGGAGTCGAGGACGCAGAAGTGGGAGTTGCGCTGGAGCTCGAGGAGGACTTGGAGGAGGGACTCGTCGGAGAGGAGGAAGAATCCGAGGCGGGAGGGGTCAGGGGCGACGGGGAGGGAGGAGGCGACGGAGACGGAGGAGGCCGAGACGTTGACGTGGCCGGTGACGGTGAAGCCGAACTTCTCGAAGAGGATCATGGGGCGGGGGTCGGAGGCTATGGTCAGGGTCTTGATCTCCGCGAGCGCCGGGGAGAGGAGAGAGAGAGACAGAACGAAGAGGAAGAGGAGGAGGAGGAGGGGCTGTTTAGCCATTTCGAGGTGGTGGTTACGGCGGTGGTTACGGCGGTGGTTACGGCGGCGCGACGGTGGCGGAGGGGGGTGTTAGGAAATGGAACTGGTGGTTAGGGAGGACTAGGAGGAGGGGGAGGAGGAAATCCAGAAAGGGTAGAGAGATGGAGGTTGACTTTTTGACTGGAGATGGAGTGAGATTCACACACAACTACGGTGGGGCCCGAGATATTTCCCGATTTTGAACGCGTTCTGGTTTTCTCTCGGCCGTCGTCCACCGGCAAAATAGGAGGGAGCTGTGAAAAATCTTAGGTTGCGCAGGATTCAGTTTCTATCCAGAAATTGAATTATGTATAGAATTAAAATTTTTTAATTCTGTTTTAGAATGAGTTTCTGAAGAAAGATACACGTTTAATATGGTTAAAGAATTTCTAATATAGAATGAGAAATTTATTTGATATGGTTAAAATATTTTGTTACTGTTTCTGATTCTATTTATGTTTCATTTAAAGAAATATTTGATTTTTTAGATTGCAAGATATTCATCCTGTTAAAAATCAAATACTTATTATTTAACCCAAAAATGTGAGAAATTTTTTCACATTGAATGTCTCCTCATTTTTTCTGATTTTCTCTTTCAAGAAAACGAAACCAAAAGCACTCAATTGCGTTCCAAATTACGACATGGATAACTTTTTGTAAAAGAGTTCACACCTAAAATTTGCTTTAATTAATTTATAAAATCGATTCTCTAATTGGCCTGTCGAATTATGAGCGACCCTTCTCGACATAGACGAGTCTGGATTTGAAAATCAACACTAATCCTATACATGATTTAGCAAATCGAGTTTATAACCAAGTCTTGAGAGGTCTATAGCATTCTCTATTTTACTTTATTTTTCATTTTGCTTCCCCTTTTATGTGAATTTAGTCTAAGTGTAGGTAACAATGGTGCGAGGAAGTAACTGTAACCCAAATCTCCACAGCCTTCTTTCCTTTATATTCCTCCTATCTTCGTTCTTCCCGTACTTGGGAGGGGGGCTCAATCACAACGAAAGCGCATCCTTCGACTTTTCTCTTGCGCACTTGGGCACCCATCCATGGAATCTTGATTGGAGAAAAAAAGGAGGGAGGAGGAGATAGCCCCGCCCCCACCATTGTTCTGTGCTTCTGTCTGGCAATGGCGCCACTGCCGGACTCGAGCAAGACGGTGAAGCTAGAGCGGTACAACAGCTACATCCGCCGCGTGAACAGCACCAAGCTCCTCCACGCCTCCTCCAAGCTGCTCTTCCGTGCTACCCTCCCAGTCGCCCTCATCCTCGTCCTCTTCTTCACCCTCAACTGCCCCCCGCTCTCCGCTGACCACCTCCCCCACCGCCGATCCTTCCTTTCCTCCGCCTTCTCCTCCGCCGGGGATGCCGCCTGGGAGAAGCAGGTTCGCCACTCCTCTACCCCACGCCGCCCCAGCGGGTTCTCCGTCCTCGTCACCGAAGCTACCGGCTTCGTCGGCTCCCATTGCTCCCTTGCTCTCAAGAAGCGTGGCGACGGCGTCCTCGGCCTCGACAACTTCAATGACTATTACGATTCCTCTATATTCGGACAAACGAAGCTGAGGTGTGCGGCGAGGCGAAGGTGGAAGCCGAGGCAGGCGGCAAGTTGGTGGTGGAGGTGGAGGCGGAGGCGTGCATAGGCGTGGTGGAGAGCTTGTCGTGAGAAGGGGATCGTGAACAAGAACAAAAGAGATTTAAGAGAGCAAGGGCGTGCAGTGAAATTAGGGCACAAGAAAGCAAGAGAATGTATTCTCTTCCATGGGCCAAGAATGAGAAATGGTTAAAAAACCAATTCTCATTCTTGCTGCAAAATCAATTCTGGATGAGAAATCTCATCCAGAATTGGTTTTCTTAAAATTTTCTATCAAACATGTTTCTAAATCTCATCCAGAATTGGTTTTCTTAAAATTTTCTATCAAATATGTTTCTCATTCAGAATGGATTCTTTTGCTCCATAACTCATTCTGGATGAGAAACAGTTGCGAACTTTTTACAGATATGAAGAACGAAAAAGGCGGCGGCATTGCTTCGTGGAGGAGGAGGAGGAGGAGAAGAAGAAGGTGGGGGAGAGAGATCCGATCCCGCATGACTGGGAAATAAAATTTTTAAAAAATAATGAATTGGAAAAGATCATTTAAATTTTCTCCGCTTGCATTTATCGGTCCATCAAACTCAAATACAGGCACAATCCGTAAACTAGGATAATTAAAATATATAAATAAAAATTATCTTAATATATACCCATTTCGAATATCATAAATATCATAAAGAATTTCAGACTATATTACTTATGATAGGAAAATTAGAAACTTTTTTGGTGTCATTAAAATTTTTAAACTTTCTTATTGTGATATAAATATCTTAACATCTTATATGTCATGAAAAATCTCGAACTTAGTTATGAATTTCGTCGTGCAATAAAAAAATAGGGGTATTTATGTCATATTGAGCATAGTTTGAAGCTTTTTCTTTGTGTGGTATTATTCTTTTAAATATTTCAAGAAAAATGTCACTTTCTATACTTGAGATACTTTTAATGTGATCTTCTAAAATGTTTTCTTGACGGTTGTGGCCATTGATAAAAAAAAATCGACTTCCCCATGATCGTTGGATTTGGGTTTGAATTTAAGAGGCAGAAAAGCTGTCTCCACGTCAACAGCACTGTGGACCTTTGGTAGCAAATTAGCAATACTAGCATTCGAGAGATTATAAAGATGGCTGAATATAGGAGTATTCAGGATCAAACTGGTCATAAGATGGTGGGCAAGAGCTTTCTTGTTGTCTTTGTCACTTAATTTTGAATCTAGATCCGGCCACGATCATTCTATCATTGAATAACGTGTGACGACAACTTGGGATCCACACAAGAAGCACATGATTTTTGACATGATCTTTTCACGAATAATCTAGATATATGCCAACGCTATCTCTCGAATAAAACTTTATGTTCTTTTAGAAATGTTTGAAAAGTCATGTAAAAAACGTCTTGAATCAATACATACATATATATATGTATATTATGCTATAAATGTTTGAAAGGTTTTTTATGAACTGGTGCGTCAGATGTAAAAGATTATTTTGAAATGTTTAAAAGGTCTAATTGGAATTTTCCTTGATACAAAGGGTGTGCTTTTTGAAATGTTGTGTTAGAATAAATATAATCTCGAGTGTAAAACATTGCATTTTATTTTGGGACTAGATCGTAACTCAACCATTGGTGGGTAGCCATCAAAGTAGGATCAATTCCAATAATATATAAAAGGTTTATATTTGAGTATTATATGAAGAATCTAGTAATTAAACTTAGATGCTCATTAAAATGTACTTTCTCGATATAAATATTTCACGCAACCATATTGACAACTAATTAATCGAAGTTAAGATATCTATAGGACTTTTGGTATAAAGCCCATATGACAAAACATTTATTGTCATGATGCACCTATTTGTGTATACTTTATGATTTTACAAATAAATATGATTTGTGGATATGATACTTTTATTGTCATGAACATGTACCATGCGCGACACACTATGTTAAATGATTAAACTTAAGTTAATATGATGTCGCAATTAATATGCATAATGTATAAGTACGTATTTTTATACTGTATGCGTATATTACAAGTCTTTCATTATAAATAAAGAAGAAGAAAACTTTCGCAAAAGCAATTAAGTTCATATTTGTTTTAATCAGGTTGACCCAATATCTACAGAATGAAGATAAAGAATATCTCCATCAAATTTCTCCATTCCAGGTATAAAAAAGATCCGTTTCACAATTCTTAACACGCGAAACTTAGCTGACCAATGTTATAAGCTGTCTAATGAATTATAAAAAAAGACTTTAGTAAAGTACCTATAAAAAATACAAATTATTAGCACAATTACCATAAACTCACAAAAAAATAAAATAAAAGAACGCTTGTAGTGAGCGAAGACTTTTTCAAAGAGCGGTGGTATTTTCATCCCTGTATGACTCAATCCATTTTCACCAAGAAACAAAATTGTCCTCTATCATTTAATTGCAATTTAGTTTAGTGGTCCCAAATTTACTTACTTTTCCCTTCTTTGTTTTTACATATCAATAAATGTTCTACCTATCATAATTAATGATTTCATATGCTTAATTTTTGTTTATTGTAGATTTTCCATGTATATTAAAAGCACTATTTTTTTTATTGTTAAATATTAATTCCATTAAATAAATTTTGTCAAAAAGAAAAATTTCCTAGAGGTCCACTTTCTTTTTCTTTTTTTACATTGTCGATCAAATTTATAGATAAACTATCAAATAGATGAAATGTCATCAAATCAAAAAATTGCTTAAGGTAATAATTTTTTTTTTTGAAAATGCTAGTGAAATGTCATTATTTAGGATTGACAAAAATTAATATTATCTATAAACTGCTTAAGAAAAAACTATCAAAGTATCTCACGGCGTATAATGTTTTTGGTGAATTCCTAGATAATCATTTAACATCTTACATGTTCTGTATAAAAGCATCTTGCCAATTGTAATAAAAAAGTTCTTTCATATAGTAAATAAAGAGGGTTGATATACAATTTTGAATAATGAAATTAAGAAAAAGTTTGCCAAGAAAGTGAGCTTTTAAGATGAGAGAGAGAAAAATAGATAGGTTGTAAGGATGAAGATGGCATTCTTCGGTTTTATACTATATCAAAGAGTGTCTTTTTTCCTTACTATTTATGAGATAATTTTACTTGAATATGTGAAACGTTGTAGAAATATCTGATAATGCACATTTCCTTAACGCGCTAAAAAGCACATGTTAAATGCTTAATTATGGTAATTATTGAAAATAGAAAAAGAGGAAAACAGAAAGAAGAAAAAGTGGGGTCATCACGTTAAGCTGCAATTGAAAGGTCGAGAACAATTTGTATTTCATTAACAGTGAGTTAATGAAATACATTACTAGGTTTAAGGAAAGAGTCAATTAGAAAGAAAAAGGTAATTATCAGTATTCATCAAGCTTCTATATTGTTGTCTGAGTGACTACAAACTTAAATTTAGGAAAAGGGATAAAATTTGTTTAGTTTGGTAATAAATTAGAGCTTGTTAAAAAATCCGTTGGCAACAAAAGAGCTTGGTTCAAGCCATTCTAGTTCTCTCCTCTTGTCAATTCCTAAGTCTTTGAGGTAGGGACAAAGGTTATGTCAATAAGAGTCCGACATTTGTTTTCCATGGGTCATCACTAGTCAAGCTTTAACTACAAAACTTAAAAGTCAAATAAGAGAGCTCGCTTTGCTCTCTGTAGTTGGCTGTTTGTTTGTAAAAAGAGTTAGGTCAATTTAAAGCCTTCCTCCTAACTTTTCAAGTAGCCCTGTCATCCCATTGTGCTAGACCTCACCTTACGAATAGCTAATGATAATCATTTTATTTCTATTCTAGAATTATTATTTTTTATTTTAGAAATATATTTCAAACAATAATCCATCTCGTAACGCAATTTTTGTTTCTATTTTTAGAATAAATTTTTAGTTTGAAAATATGTGTGGAATATAAATGCAAAGTAAAAAAATTTCTAGTTCTTTATTTCTAAAACATAAACATAAACGGTTCTCCTTTTTGACTCTCTATTTCAGATTCTATTCAACTCTCATCCAATCACTCGCCGCCGATCACCACTAGATGCCATCCTTCATTGGCCATTAGTTGCCGCCCCCCACCAGCTTTGCTTACTTCCAGTGGCCACAGGTCGTCGCCTTTTGCCATATGTTGCCCGCCATTACTTATTGTCATCGCCGTCACCCCTCCTAGCCACCAGCCATTGCCTACCATAATTGCTAGCCACTGATTGCCGCCCCCACCCTCCACCTTCATCACCCCTCACAAGCCATTGCTCCTCGTCGGCCACCATTTGCCACCTCTATCGGCTATCTTCCGTCAGCCATCGCCCATAGCCGCCAAATTTTGTCATTTGATGCCACCACCATTAATTGCCGGTCATTGCCCCTCATCACTGCCAAACCCCATCCCCAACTATAGCTTGTCATCGGCTGTCACCCGTCGCTCGTTGGTAGTGGAGATAGAAATAAAATATTTGTATGATTATCAAAGAAATTTATATTTCGTGAACATCCATTTTATGTATTTATCAAATATGCTTCTTTATTCAGAAATTCATCCAAGAAAAAGAAAAAGAAATAAAAATAAAAATCTATTTTCGAATAAAATGGATATCTTTCGCACCCTTAGTTTGCTTGACAAACAACTGCAATAGATTAGTGTAATCACTAAAGAAACTGGCAGGCTATAATGCTATCCAACGTAAGGAAGAAAAGAAATTGCGATAATTTATAGTAGATGACATGTGGCATTGTGATTTCTTCTCTGAGACTGAATGAAGTTCAGTTGGTGCACCTAATATGTTATTTGATCTTCTTGTTTGTCATTCAGTAGTATCCTTTTCCTGGATCATCTAACAACTTCTGGCTTTTCTTTCCCCTTTGGCACTAACTTTTGGTCCGCCGAGCAACTAGTGTTTTCATTCGGATTTTCCGGATTAATAAAACGTGCGTGGTCAATCATTCGAATCGATCACTTGAACATTCTAAAACGCCATTTTTTTTAGGGTGTGAAGAAAAGGATGTGCAAGCCTTTCTATTGACCACCTATCAATATAGATGGACTAAACCAGAAAATTAGTCTTCCAAAAATGCATTTTATTTATTTATTTGTTTATTGTCATGTGAGTATTACTCCATCTACTTGACAAGTTACTAATTTTTGTCATAAAAGTTATTAACACTAAGTTACCGAGCAGCCACATTAAGAAAAATATTCTTATCAAATTAAAGAAATTGTTATCAAACTATTCGTATTTCACAATGTAGAAGTGCCCACGACCTTTTAGAAAAATGTGAGTCTGTTTTCATACACATGCTCCCGTATTAGGAAAAAAGAACTCACTTCTTTATGAAACAAATGTAATTATTAATAACCAAATGAAATATTCAAAGTTAGGTTCCTTTGTCTTTTACGCTGAAGGTGATTGTTCCACCATCAATTTGGATTAGAGACATGAATTTATTAGCATCACCATTCTCATGCCGTGAGTATCTGCTATCCAGATTTCATTTGTTGCTCGACCTTTTTTCCTAGAATAAGAAGAGTTTCGTTATTTCTTTTGTACCAAGACAAGGTCCATTAATGTTACTACTAGGGTTGAACTTCCATTAGATTCTTTTTGGCTTAGCTTGCTCATTGGTCGACATTTATATATGAAATGACCATATTCATTGTAGCTGGAACAATTAAAAAGCTTTCCACCAATAGATCAATTGAAATTTCTAGCAAAATAATTCTTCTAATCATGAATAGGCGGTTTCCATCTAATTCTTTCTTTTGTGCTTGGGAATGAATTTATTTACTCTTCATTTTCTATATCCTTTGCTTCATTAATTATAAGAAAACGTGGCACTTAATTATATCCTTTCTTTGAAGTTTCTTCCTCTCTTCATCAAGCTTTTGAATCTTCTCATTAGCAGTGCCACGTTTTCTTCCTTTGCATGAATAATGCAAAGGAGATCGTGTGAAATTAATGTTGTGTACATTATAACATATGAATAAATATGAAGAGTAATATGTTATGTAATTCCATCGCCCATATATTATTAGTGACAATGCCTAGTGTGTCAGAATGTCCCACGAGTTGGGATACACGGAGTGTTTAGGATGTTGGGAGTCGAGATGCCCTATGAGTTGGGATTCCCGTGAGTGTTTGGGATGCCTTTAGAGGAATAAATTAGTTAATATGATGCATATTCATGTGTATGCATATATTCAATGTTGTTTAAAAGGTGATAGTCATGCATCATAATATTATACTATCTATGCACCTGAGTGAATATTCTCATATCAACATACATTTGCCTTTGCACATGTCATACATGATTATTTTTCGCTGCTTTGAAGTCTCGTTGTTTTGTCCACATGTTGATTAATACATATAAATTATAGTAGGAAATGACACGTCTAGAGCATAACGTCTTGGGGCATCACACATTAGCATTATGAAAATATTAACAAGGCAGTTTCCGGAATGTGTTTTCCCCTCGACTAAAGCCTCAGGGGGAGAAACATCAATAAACGTATCTTCCTTCCTGGCGGGCGGGTGAAATTCTAATTTGGCAATCTAAGCAAGGTTACCGAAGATAATGCTTTTTCAAGATATACATAATAAGATAGTTTCAGCACTAGTTTTGATAGGAGGCAGGGGAAGGTTTCCCAGCTTAGACTTAGGGGCACAATTTTTATCTCCAATATCAAAAGTAGCAGACTTGTTTGTTGTTGAGCTTCAACATGACAACTACTTTTGAAATAGTATAATTTGTAGCCCCCATATCAACTTCATTTTCATAATCAGAATTGCAACCCTTTTTCCTTGTAGCTCAAACCCGAAGCCTTTGTATCTGCATCTATAATACAATCAAGAAGAATAATGTTTGGGTCTATCTTAGCTTCTTCATTTTATTTCTCTTTTGTCGGGCGGAAGAGGCTATTCTTGATAGAGATAGCTATATTCTTGAAATTTTTCGATGAAGAGGGTTTCGATACTTTTGAGTTCCCATGTCGCATTATTACCATCTTTGTTGAATCAATATCTAGTGCGATGGAGCAACATTAGTTGCATAGGGAAGACACTGGGTTAATAAGCTCGAAGACCTAGTGTGACATCCTTGATTTGGACGTCTATCTCGGGCACAAGAAATGATCTAGAGGTTGGAACGCCAATAACGAGGCTAGTCCGTGAATCGATTCAAGGATCGATCATGAGTCAATTAGATGATTGGGAAAGGCGATTAAGGACTGGAAAACGTGCAAACCAGAATAGTTGATCATGAGGAGGACCACTCGACCTTAAGGATCGATTATGGGACAATCGCATGCCGACACGAATCGATCATGGACAAACATGAGGTATTCTCATTTGGTTAAGGCGACACCTAATTAATTCTCATGATTGCCTTTAGATCTTACTTGACATTGAAGGTGACTCATCATGCCAAGTGTCAGAGTGGGACTGACCCAACTTTGAGACTTGCTCCCCAAGTTTATCTCCAGATTTGTTTCTTGAAACAAAGATAAAGAGAGAGACCAATGATCGAGGTCTAAGGTGCCACTTTGCAAGAAGAAAGGATAGACCAAGCTTAGCATTTGGAAATTTATCAATAAATGTAAATGAGCTCGTGTCCCCTTAGATTTATTCAATAATTAAATCTATCTTAAGACTTGTAGGCGAAGTTTTGCCAAGATGAGTTCTTGTAATGACATTGGATTAGAAAGTGGATAAGATAGAATCTTACAAGACCGTTAGGCAAGCCACCTCACTCTTGAGACTAGCTATATATCATTAGAAAGGATTAGTCAAGACAATTTTTGGACCTCATCTTATATTAAGAAGACCATCCACTATAAAAAGGGTTGTCGTTCTCCTTTTCCTCTCTCTCTCTCTCTCATCGCCCTTACTCTCTCGAACACCATATGCCTGCTATTCCTGCCACTGCCGTGAGTCGTTAATCACCGTGCGTTCGTCCACCATTGTTTTCTTGCCTTCGCCCACAGCGCGCCCGTCGATCCATGGTTCTTTCTCAATACTCGATACATATTATTGATGCGATTTTAGTAAGTCATACGACACAACTTGCATGGCACGCCTTCAAGACCTATTACATTGACTTAAAGTAAAGATAAGAACTGATTTGTGTGCTGTTTGCATGTGTGATCATACAAGTGATAAACCATCATCTGGATTTTGGGACGATACTGTCATCAATGGGTTTCAAGACGATGCCCACTGAATTTTGGATGCCACGCACCAACAGAATTTGGGACAAAACTCGATGTCAAATGTTGTTCGCGATGGATTTCAAGATGATGTCGTGTCCAATGGGGTGGGAGAATGCCTTGTAGATTTTGAAAGAACCAATATATATTGATTATCTAATATAATAATTGAAAGCCTATGTGATTTATTATCAATGCTGGTGTGCTTGGTTTATGAAATATCATTTGGTTCTTGATCATATTGCATTTTAGGTACTTAAGAGCACTTTTTGGTACGTAGTAAATGTAAGATAATGATTTGTTATTGATCTGCCATCAGTATTGTTAGCGTTAAGAATCAAATGGTTTGATAACGAGGCATCTTCCTATACCAGAATTAGACAATTTGATTATTGAGTTATCAAACTCATTCTTGTTGTTTTCACTCTTTTTAGGCCCATAGGTATGGTTTCCTTACAGCCTATGTTTTTTGGTGTTTCTGTAGATATTGTGCTAAGTTTAGTAGAAATAATAGAAAAGATAACCAGAGTCATCTACCATAATTAAGCGCATAATCACCATAAGGGTGGAAGTAGGCCTAGACAATCTCGTTCCCCGTCATTATAAGGTATTACGACGAGGACCTCATCGAACATGTTAGTGAGTTTGACATGCTGCTGGGGATACTAGCTGAATAATCGCATGACGATACTATGTTTTGTTGGAGAATTTCCTTCTTAAGTTTTAAAGCTGACAAAACTCTTCTAAGTCCAGCGCTGAAGATAGACGATGTATCTTCTAACTGCTCGATAGACAACATATCGTCTCTTTCGGTAGACGATGTATCGTCTGGAGAACGTCTGGATATAGACAATGGATCGTCTATCCCAATAGACGGTTGTTCTTCTGCTTTCAACACTTAGCTTCTGGACCATATCAATTGAAGATTGCCACATCTCGAGGATCATTATCTATGGCAAGAAAGACAAACGGTCAAAATTACTCTTCATAGTTGGTCACAGTTTTCCACGAAGTAAGAACAGATGGATTGGTCAAATTCAATATAGAAACAATCATTATTTTGGAAAGTCTCGATCAGCCGAAAAACTACATATTGATAGATGGTTCTTACTTGGAAGGTAATGAGACTGAGTGTATGGGCAATCAGGCTCGGCACCCTCTCTTCCTGTTTCAAAATCATTTAGAGATTTCCTGATATGATTCTCTCCAACGGCTTGATTGAGAGAAAGTTTTTGGCAAGTGTCAACGGTCGACAAAGTCAGAGAAGCTTATTTAAAGGATTTCTTCTATTGATGAAAGAAGCAGAGAAGCACGAGAAAAATTCCCAGTTCAAGATCATCATTACACTACAGTTCACTTTGATATTCAAGAGAGAGATATTTAGTTTGAAAAGCTGTTCATCGCATTGTACTCATTCTTGAATCACTTAGTGAATTCCAGCCTATTGGCTGTTAGATCGAGAGTGGACGTAGGCTTAACTAAAGCCAAACCACTATAACCGAGTTTTCCCTTCTCTTACTCTTTGCATTCTGTTCTTTCATATTACATAGTTTTTAATTCCGCATTAATTTTTGAACAACACCTATTCAACCCCCTTCTAGGTGTTGCACTAGCGCTTTCATGTTTGACCCTGATTTCAACCCTAGCTATGACCTCAAACCCCAACCATAGTCTTTGGGTGGGGGCAGGCTTCCGATGGGAATTGTTTGAGGCAGCCACCCTCGTAGAGGGGCTAGGACTAACCCCACCTATCATTTTGGATGTAATTAGAAATGGCCCTAATAAGACAGGCTTGTGGATATAACTTTTGATAATTAGTGAAGTACAATATAAAGAGTATGTGTGTATACGTGTTTCTGTTGCTATCAGATTAATATTTGTTGTTGGGCGATGTAGTCGTATGCCTCTCCATATGCTTAATCAAAAGATAAAATATATAAGACGGCTTCTTTTTGGGACGTTGCAAAATAACCACTGCTGGTCACGTTCCCGCAACTAGGGGAAGTTTGGGCCATAACACTCAGACCATGGGTACCAATCAGAGGGTTTACATCTTCGATAAGCATTCTCAAGCCTCCCTCAGTCATTGACTCTATTCTTAGCAACCGTTTCCCCTACAGAAGTTCAATTTCTCACTTCTTTATCTCATAGGAAAGTTGTCAAACGCTTCATGTGTGTGGAGTTGATGGTGAAGCTATTGCGGTGAGGGGTTGAGCATGATGGAGGAAGGCGACCTCTTCTATTAAGCAACTCAAACGATATCGGATTAGAACAAAACAATATCTCCTCTTGAGCAAACCTAATAGAAAGCAATATAATAGAATGATATAAATACTAAGCACCACAATACAAGAAAAAAACTTTTTGTGCAAAATCTCCTCGATGTATGGAGAAAAAAATTATGGGACCAAAGTTTGCCCAAAATCTATACTATCAACAGAATTTGGTGAACAATATTCTTCTCATGTTAACGCTAAAGGTACATAACAATAACAATATCAAGGACACCATTATTGATAATATACATGAATTTCACCAGACATGAATGATAAATCTCACAAAAACATAATTTCTGTTCAACCTACAAAAAATCTTTTATAGGAAGCTTCAAGTGAAAATCAAATCGACATAATCAAGAAGAATGCATCATGAGGCATGCTGACAGATTTCAGCACAAGTGGACCATGAAATTGTGTCCCATTTCTAGATTTTTTACTCTTCTTTTCTCTTGCTATTACGTATCAACAAACATTCTTTTATAGCTACTGCATATAATGGGAGAAGAACACCAGAAATATCAAAAGTTATACGATATACTTACTTAAGCGCCAAAAGTTTCTTTCAAATAATTAATTACCATATTTTTAAAACGGATATTTAAGTGCCAACTTTGATTTATTTAGTTGGAGATTCGATGTGGCCTTTTCTTATTAGTTCTTGAGCCAATGTGACTACTCGAAGATCTAGTCAGAAAACTAAAAAAATCAAAAATAGAAAATTAATTAGATTAAAAATAAATAAGCTAAAAATTCCCAACAACTAAAATCAATGTGGCCATACCCTTGTCGGTGGCATTGTCATAGCCATTAGTAATGGCTGGCAACCCTCGTTGGTGCCAAGTGAGGTCCCAACAGCCCCTAGCAAGGGGTTGTTAACCTCATCCTCAACTTAAATTTTAAAATAAGCTAATTTAAAATATATATATGCGGTGAGGGTTGTAACCTCACTACTGCCACCCTACCATATCACCAAAAAAGGCCAATGAGGGTAGGAGATGGCCGGCGGTCAGGCTTAAGCCATAGGTGAGTGACTCTTTTGTCAACAACAAGTGAGGGTTTATATAGATTTGGGAGATGGTCACAGCCCTCCCTAGATTGGATGAAAGACCGCAAGCCCTCACCCAACTTGGCCAATGGCCATCTCGGCAAGGGCAGGCCACTAATGGTAACCCTTGATTAGGTTTAGGTGAGGGCTAGGATCGCGACATGTGCATTGTATGGAACTTTTACTTCCAAGTGCTCCTTATCAACTTTTGCAAAAATATGTGTATGAAGAACTGGATCCAAATCAATCAAATCATCACTAACCCATGATACTGAAATCATCTATGGTTTCTTAATATTATATATTATTTGATTTTCTAATATCTCTGCGTCTTACAACTTTTTTATCAACTAGATCATAACTTGTCGTCAAACAAATCCTCTCCATAACCAAAGAATATGCATTGTCCTGTCTTTACATAAGTTTAGACCTCTCGTTTTTAGTGTGCACAAATACCTTGCACCCACAAATACACAAATAATCATAAGAAATAACTTCGTATATCCAAACTCTATCAAGGACATTAAATTGTAAACGAATGTGTGGAGTAAGATTTAATACATCAACATATGTACTTAGAGCCTCACCCCAAAAGGATATCGGTAGTTTTGATTGTTAAAATAAACTTTTATCCTTTCAACCAATGATCTGTTCATTATCTTAGCTAAGCCATTTGACTAAGGTGTATATGGTATGTATTTTTTATGCCAAGTACTCTGATTGTTTGCAATATTCATCAAAAGGTCTAGTGTACTTTCCTCGTTATCAATTCAGAGCATCTTAACTTTTTTTCCAATTTGCCTCTCAACCAAAGCTTAAAACCGCTTAAAAGCATCTAATACTTGAGCTTTAGTTTTCAAGGTATTAACTCAGTTTTCTTGAATAATTATCTAAAAAATAACGAAATAAAGAGAGGCACTAAGCGATTTTGTTTTTATAGGACTACAACTATCAAAATGCATTAAATTGAGTACACTTGACTATCTCCAAGAGAGGGAGCTTTCAAATGCAACTCTATGATGTGTTCTTGCTAAACAGTGAGTGCACTTCTTAGCATTGGACTTTCACTCTGGAAAGAAGCTTCTTTTTTGCCAATACTGACAAATCTCTTCACTAAGATGACCGAGTCTCTCGTGCCATAATTTAATTGTCTCTTCACTATTTACAACATTAATCTTGTTTGTGGACTATTTTGCTTACTTAATGTACAATGAAGAACATTTCTTACCTCTAGCCACAACCATAGAACATTAGTAAGCTTTTATTTGCCATCACTGAAAGTATTGCAATATCTCTCATCATCCAAATTATCTGCGGAAATCAAATTTAAATTAATAACAGCTTTATGCTTAACATTATTTAATACTAACCTCGTGTCATTGCTAGTTTCTAGGTACACTTCACCAATGCCTACAACTTCAGCCAATCCATTGTTTCTCATCCTCATAGATCCAAAGTTATCTAACCTGTGAAATGTAAAGAAATTCCTACAAGATGTAGCATAAATAGATGCACAACTATTGATTACCTAACTGGTCACATGACATACAAGATTCGCTATATCAACATTAAAGACAATAAGAAAGTTTTTGAAAAGTGTAACAACACGAGTGTCATCAACGTCTTTAGCACTTTTTTCTTCACTTTTTTCTTTACGTTTCTCTTTTTTCAATTGAAGACAATACCTCTAGGTATGTTCCTTCTGATGGCAATAACAACACTTAACATTTGCAAATTAGATTTACCTCTGCTTTTTTCTCAGCTCTTGTCTTTATTGTTCAAACCTCAAGTCTCATTTCCTTCATTTTTCTCAACAACCAAAGCATCAAATTGTGAAGAGGAGACTCCATGTGTCTTCCTTCTCATCTCTTCACTTAAAACACCACTCTTGACCAAATCCATGGTAATTAGATAATCCGGAAGCTAAATTAGGCAAAGACATTTGAAACATCTCCCATGAGTTCAACAAAGTACTAACCAACCATACTACTTGTATCACATCATCAAACTTGATTCACATTGTAGCCTGCTAATCTACAATTCTTTGAAAAAAGTTTAAATGATCAGTCAAATGAGTACCATTTTGATATCTCAAGTGCACCATATGTTTTATCAGTAATAACTTGTTATTTCTAGTCTATCGTGCATACAGCCATTCGAGCTTATCTTATAAAGTACGTGCATATGTTTCCTCAATGATATGGTTCAAAATATTATTATCCACCCATTGTCTAATGTGACCACACAATTAATAATGACATATAGTCCAATCAACATTAGCTTTATTCTCATTTTTTTTTCTTTAGCAAACACATGCAAATAATAATAATTCGTAGACAAAATGTCTTTTATTTTTCCTTTCTAAATATGATAATTTGAACCATTCAATATAATTGTTGTACTCATATTCGTTTCCATCACTTAACACAAGGCCAAAAAAAAAATCAAGCAAGGAACAATACGTACTATTTTGTTGAGAGAACGATAACAACTTGAACAATATTAGATTATCGCAGTGGAATAAAACAGTCTCCTCTCATGTGCAAACTTAACAAGAAAAATATAGCAATATAGGTATCAAGCACTCACAGATGTAAAACGAATTTTTTTAGTGGAAAAGATCCTCGGTGTGAGGAGATAAAGAATTAGGGGATGGAAGTCCACCCAAAATCTTCATTTTCAACAAAATTGGATAAATAATAATCTTATCTAGTTAATAATAGAGGTACATAGCAACAACAATATCAAGAACACCATTCTTGATAATATATACAAATTTCATTAGATATCAATGATAAATCTTACAAAAGTGCAAGTTAGTTCAATCCACGAAAAACTTGATATAGGGAGCTTAAGTAAAATCAAATCGATCAAATTAAAAAAATGTATAATTAGCATGCTGAAAAAATTTCATCTCAATTGGACAACAAATTGACCTTCAATGTGAACTTGATGATAATTAAACATTGCCCAATTCCCATATTTTATGTTCTATTTTTCTCTGTTATTGCATATCAACAAATATTTTTTGCAGTCATCATATAATAATAGTGAGAAACCTTATTTCTTCGTAAGGATTTTATCATATGAGCTCAAGTTTTTAGACTTGCCATTCATTGGACTTCCTTCACATAAGAATGAACCTAGCCAACAATCCGAGGAAGAAAGGGAGCCACAGATGAGGGTGTGAGCGTTGGCCTTCAGTTATTGCTTAAAAGTGACAAATTTCTAGTTCTTATTTCTTAATTTCTCTTAAATAAAGTGAACTCTCAAATGTGTGGAGTCAAAATTGAGTTTGATAATACATGAGAATTTCTACCAAGTGAGCAAATTCCCTTTTGGTTCTTTATCTAATTAGTTGGTGGTGAACTTGGAGTTCTTTATCCTTGACTAATAGATATTTCGTTTACACTTTAGTGGTCAACTTCATCTATTCTATTATTATTTCCATTTAAACACATCCCCTAACATATTATCCATTAAAAACGTTCCCAACAGACCCTTCTTCCATACAGTTACCGATCATATATGTTTAGCATGTTAGAAAACATGATGATTACATGAATAGAAATTGGACTATGTTCAATTCAGAAATAACTAAGTAAAACAAAAATGATTTGTTGGAATGAAGCAAATGGACAGTGTCCTTTAACAACAAAGGAAAACTAAAGCAAACGGTGTTCACAAACAACTAAACAAACGAACCAAACATAGGCAAATCCGAAGGCAAATTTCTTCAATGTTGATTCGAGCTCAACGAACACATGTTGTTTCCTTAAGACAATATTTGCCCCCTCAAATGGGTACCAAGGCAACCGGACAAACTGTCTCCCAGGATATAACGAATTTCCATCTCTCTCTCGTAGTATTACAAGGAGAAACCCCTCAAACTCAACTGTATATTTTGAATTTCGTACTTGACTAGAACATGATTGATGAGTATGCCTTTTCAATAGATGGTCACGACGACTGAATATGAAAATGATTATATGAAGAGTCACCATGTTTGCTTCTAAACAGATTGAGCAAAAAATAAAATAAGTTGAGGGAGGAAAATATTATTATAATATTCAGACCCGGGGTTAGCCTAGCCTGATCCGCGCAGACGTGCTCGCCCGTGTGGTTGTCCTAGGCTTAGCTTAGGTCCTCCCTCTTCCACAAAAGTGGAGTACCCCTTGGGGCCCAATCCCATTTGTTAGGTTTCCAAATATAAACACTCACTTCATTGTCTTTTGTCCAATGTGGGACTTGTCAACCTCTACTTCTCATTCACAAACATCTAGGGGACTTGGACACTAAGTCCCCAACAACCCCCCTCATGAATGAGAAGTTTCTTTATCATGACTCTTCGTAAATGCATGAAATGCAATGCGCGATTATTCAATGAGAGATTATTGCATCAGGATAAGTAGTTTGAACTTTGAGCTTTCCTTAGTGAGTTCTATCGGACTTACTCGGTCAATCAATAGACTTGATGTCTTTAAACTGTCAACCTTTGATATAAGACGAGACAATAGAAAATACACAACTTTCTTTTGTATATCATTGGTTCTCGTTGTTGTGTTCGTTTAGGCCATGAATACCGTATGGTCTCATGAGTGCTTTAGAGAATCGGCCTATCGAATTCTCATAGAAGCGGCCCTCATTTTGCACTCACATATGTGATTTCTAAATCCGTGATATATCATATATCTAATTAAGAATCATTAAAAGTTTACGCTTAACCTCCTCTTATCAATACTGTCTTTTCACGGGAATGAGTAATATTGATAGTATGCTATACCGTCTACACAACTCGGCTATCCCTTTGAACCTAGATCTTGGGATCTCCAGTCACTTAGGTAGAGTGTCCGCTAGTAAGACTTACTTTATAAGCCTTAAACCCATTCCCTTTAATGTTTTCTCAACTAATCTCTAGTTAGGCCTTTTGTTAGTGGATCTGCAACATTATTAATTGACTTCACATAGTCAATTGTGATAATTACACTAGAGAGTAGTTGTCTTACGGTATTGTGTCATCGATGAATATATCGAGAATTACCATTGTACATGACATTCCTTACCCTTCCAATTGCCACTTGACTATCATAATGAATACACATAGTCGGCGTTGGTTTAGGCCAATTAGAAATGTCTTCCAAGAAATTTCGAAGCAACTCTGCTTCTTTATCGGCCTTATTCAAAGCTATAAATTTCACTTCTATTGTAGACCTTGCTATTAGAGGAAGATCTATTGATGATTTTGAAGATGACAAAACTCTATGACAAAAGGACGAAACTCTGTGATTTGACTTGGAGTCAAGTGTTTTAGTTGTGGCCAGATCTTTATCATCTGGAGAATTGGCAGATCTTGTATGATCTGGAATTCACCAGATCTTTATCATTTGGAGAGATGTCAGACTTGTATCGTCTGAAGATAGTCAAATATTTAAGATCTGAAGGTATCAGACATATATTGTCTGGAAGTCAGATTTGGCAAAATCTGGGAAGTCGGATTTATGACGACTGTTGAGTAAGAGAATATTCTTACGACTTTGATGCTCGTGGATTTCAGACAACATATATGTGGATCAACAAAATTGATTATTCTCAAGAATATGAAATTTATTATTGGCATATTGGATTCTCTGAAGATCGGGTAAATGTGGCAAGTATTCACTTATGGAAACCAAGATCCTAATTGTATGGGCAACTAGGATTAACGGACTTTTAACACTATCTGAATATTGCTTGATATACTTCTGATTCTGTCTAATGAGTTGATTGGAAGAATTCTTTTGGAAAGTGCCAACGGTCGTATTGGCATGAAGAAGTATTTAAGGGAGATATTTCAAGCTGTTCTATATACGAGAAGCTGACAAGAGTTTAATTCAAAAGTTTAGAGCTGCTCATTTACTGTGCACTTATATTGTAAATAAAAGAGTGTTACACATACTTGCTGTGAGAACATAAGACTTTGTGAAGTTTTAGAACTGATTTGTAACTCTTTTGATTTATAGTGGAATTCAGTCGATAGACTGTCAGCCCGAGAGAGTGGACGTAGGCTTGAGTTAAGCCAAACCACTATAATCCTTGTGTCTTGTTCTCTACTATCTTAACTCTTTGTTATGCTTATAGTCCGTCGTATATCACTCGTATATCACTCGTATATCACGCTTCACATGCTGTGTTTTTACTTACTTCCGCAAAAGTTTTTAAAATCACCTATTCACCCCCCTCTAGGTGATTGCACTAGATCTTTCAATTGGTATTAGAGCCTTGTGCTTGTTTTTGAAGTGTTTTGCTTCTAAGCTAAAGATCTATGTCTAGTGTGTTTGTGCCAGGAGTGATGGAAGGATATAACTTTGCCAGAGCACTTTACTTTGATGGAAAGAACTACAACATCTGGAAAAACAAAATGAGTGCATTCCTGAGATCAAAAGATCCATTGGAATGGGATGTTGTTGAAAGAGGAGTAAATCCCAAATCTACAACAAATTTAGAGAGAAATGCTGTAGAAGCTGGAGAGATGAATCAAGCAGAACTCATTAGAAGACAACACATTGATGCTAAAGCTATTTATTCATTATACTGTGCTTTGTCTCTTACATAATATAATCGTATCTCTTCTTGTGCAACAACTAAGGAGATATGGGAAAGGCTGAATATCACCTTTGGAGGAACGGACTGAGTCAAGAAAACAAGAATTAACACTCTACTTGGTCAATATGAAGCCTTCAAAATGAAGCATGGAGAAAACATCTTTGATATGTTTAGTCGTTTCACAGAGATTGTCAATGGACTCGCATATCAAGATCAAATTTTTTCTAGATCAATGAAAGTCAACAAGTTACTACGTGGACTTTCAAGTGAATGGGACCAAGTGAAAATCACTATCAGATAGACACAGAGGATTCAACCTCTCTCTGTCGATGAGCTGATTGGAACTCTCCAGTCTTACGAAGTGGAAAGCTCTGATGAACAATCAGACCTGAAAGGTAAGAAATCCATAGCTTTAAAATCTAATGAAGACCTTCATGATGCATGACCAAGTGAAACCTTGTATGATGAAGAGATGGCTCTTCTAATGAAGAAGTTCAAGAAATTGAACTGCAAAGGAAGAAGATTCAACTCAGGAAATTCTAGCTTTCAAAATTTTCAAAGAAGACAGCTAGAGCAAAATTTTCAGAGAAGACAGCCTAGACAGAACTTTCAGAACAAGCAGTCTTGAAACAAAGAATCCAACAATGATGTAACGTGTTATAACTGTAGACAAAAAGGACATATCAAACCCAACTATCCTTTACTGAAGCGAAGCAATGGAAGAAATGAAAACACAAGAAATCACTCAAAGAAGAATAATGGAGTGATACTAATAGTGATGATGATTTTGGGAACATCTGCTTGATGGCACGATCAAATTCGGATTCAGACGCAAGTTCTGATTCAGATTCAGATCAGGATGATGAGGTCAGTAACTTTCAAATTCTTGCTAAAGTATCCAAATACATTGATGAGTTATGCTCTAGTTCGGAATCATCTCTGAAAAGAATTTCTGAGCTCAAGAAGGAGAACTTGAGACTTCAAAAGCAGGAAAATGTTTGGTCTGAAAAATTTGAAGTTTGAGTGAAAAACTAGCTACTACGAAGGAGAAGTCAAATTTTCTTGAGAAGCAAGTTGTTTGTCTTAAAGCAGACTTTTCAAATCTTTCAAAGAAGTTTTCAAATGGTTCTGGAAAGCTTGATAAATTTCTTTCAATTCAAAGACCCTATTTTAATAAAGCAGGTTTGGGTATGACCCATGAAACTATTCCTTTAATTGATTTTCCTAAAGTAAAGGAAATGATGGAACGAAAACCTTCAAAGGTAGTTTATAAAAATCACTTTCAAAGAGTTTTTGTAAAACCTGTTGGAAGAAATTCTTTGAAGTGCTCCAATTGCAATAGTTCAGAACATCTTGAAAGAGGTTGTTCTGTGTTAGAAAGATCAGTGAATAGAAACTGGTCAAACTTTGCTTATATTAACTATAAAGGACCCAAGAAAATATGGGTACAAAAAAAAGTGAGTATTTTTTGTGTTTAACAAGTTACCACCAAGAGTAAAACAAAGTGGTACATGGACAATGGATGTTCAAGACATATGACAGGTGATTCGAGCTGCTTTGTTGAGGTAGTCAAAACAAAAAAAAGGGAAAGTCTCTTTTGGAGGAAAAAGCAAAGGAAAGATAGTTGGACGTGGAACTGTGCAAATTGGGAATTTGATTATCAAGGATGTTTCTTTGGTGAAAGGTTTGAACTATAATCTTATTAGTATTAGTCAACTGTGTGATGCTGGTTACAAAATTCAATTTCAAGAAGGCATTTGCTATAGTTCTAGCAAGGAAACTTCACAATCCTTCTCGGGTAAGCGTCATGGAAATATCTATCTATTTGATTTAAATCCAGAAAGTTCGCAATATCTATTATCTGCTCAGGATGAGATAAATCTGTGGCATAAAAGACTTGGACATGCTAACATGAAGCAGATTGCCAAGATTTTTTCCAAGAAGATTGTTCGTGGCCTTCCCAATTTGGCATTTCAAAAGAGCAATTCTTGCACATCCTGTGTGTTAGGAAAACAGGTCAGAAGCTCTTATAAGTTGATAAATCAAGTATCAACTAACCATGTTTTACAGCTACTTCACATGGACTTGTTTGGACCTACTCGAACTCAGAATATTAGAGGCAAGACTTATTGTCTGGTAATAGTTGATGATTACTCTCAGTTTACTTGGGTTTATTTCTTAGCAAGTAAGTTTGATACTATCACCTACTTCTCCAAGTTTGCCAAGAAAGTTCAAAATGAGAAATGTTATACTATTTCACGGATTCGTACTGATCATGGAAGACAATTTGAGAGTTAAGATTTTGCCAAGTTTTGTGATGATACAGGGATCCAACATGTGTTTTCATCTTCATATACGCCTGAACAAAATGGTGTTGTGGAAAGGAAGAACAGGTCATTGCAAGGGATGGCCATAACTCTGTTGATAGAGAGTTACATGCCCTCTGAATTTTGGGCTGAAGCTATATCTACAGCCTGTTACATCATTAATAGAGTTTATCTCAGGCCTATCTTAGAGAAGACAATTTATGAGATCTTCAAGGATAAGAAACCTATTGTTTCTTTACTTTCGTATTTTTTATTGCAATTGCTTTATACTGAAATATCCTAATGATCATGTTGGTAAGTTTGATATGAAGTCAGATGAAGGAATCTCTCTTGGTTATTCCATGACTAGCAAAGCCTATAGAGTTTTCAACAAAAGAACTCAGACCGTGGAAGAATCAATGAATGTCAAGTTCTATGAAGATGCTCACTTACATTCACTTCAACCGCAGCTTGATATTCCAAATCATTCTCAAGACTTCTCAAACTTGAACTTACCTGAGGAAGCTCAATAACAAGAAGATGAAATTCTCTCATTGAGCCCAGAAGAATTCTTCAATCAAAATGAAAACATAAGTCCAGTCATCCAATTAAACTTATCATTGGTGATCTAAATGAAGGAGTTCGAACAATGGCACAGAGACATGAAGAATCTGGTGCAGTAGCACTTGTGTCCGAGGTTGAACCAAAAGGAGTAGATGAAGCTCTATCGGATGAAAGCTGGATTGAAGCTATGTAAGATGAGCTCAGACAGTTCTCAATCAATGATGTTTGGGAGTTAGTCCTAAAACCAAAAGGAAAGTCTATCATTGGAGCTAAATGGGTGTTCAGAAACAAATTGGATGAGGAAGGCAAAGTTGTCAAAAACAAAGCCAGACTGGTAGCAAAAGGATACTCTCAACAAGAAGGAATTGACTATGATGAAACTTATGCACCAGTGGCAATGTTAGAAGCTATTGATTATTACTTGCCTTTGCTTGTTACAAAAATTTCAGATTGTTCAAAATGGATGTCAAGAGGGCATTCCTGAATGGTTTCATACAAGATGAGGTATATGTGAAGCAACCTCTTGGTTTTGAATATCCAAAGAAGCCAGATCATGTGTACAAACTAAAGAAGGCACTCTATGGTCTGAAACAAGCTCACAGACCTTGGTATGAAAGGTTAAGTAAATTCCTACTAGAGAATGGCTTTGAGAAAGACAAAGTAGTTATAACTTTGTTTGTCAAGACTGAGAGCAAAGATTTTCTCTTAGTTCAAATATATATTAATGATAGCATCTTTGGTTTCTCAATTGAATCACTTTGCAAGAATTTTTCCAAAGCAATGCAGAATGAGTTTGAAATGAGTATGATGGGAGAATTGACATTCTTCCTGGGCTTGCAAATCAAACAATCAGAAGAAGGAATCTTCATTCACCAAGAAAAGTATGCTAAGGAGATTGTGTGAAAATTTGGTTTGGAAAACTGAAAGAAGACAGAGACGCCCATGTCAAGTACTTTGAAACTTGATGAAGACATCGATGGAAAATAAGTCGACCAGAGACTATACATGAGTATGATTGGATCTCTTTTATATCTAATAGCATCTAGACCTGACATTTTGTTTAGTGTGTGTCTATGTGCTAGATATCAATCCAATCCTAAGGAGTCACATCTAAGTGCTGTCAATAGAATTATAAAGTATGTGGCAACTACTTCAAAATTTGGATTATGGTATCCAAAAGATGGGGACTTCACTTACTCGGATATTCATATGCTGATTTAGCAGGCTGCAAATTAACAGGAAGAGTACATTAGGTACTTGTCAGCTGCTGGGTGAACGACTTATCTCATGGCTGTTAAGAAAGCAACACACTGTTGCTCTTTCAACAGCAGAATCAGAATACGTTGCTCTTGGAAGTTGATGTTCACAGATTTTATGGATGAAGCAACAACTACGATATTTCAAAATTCCAAGGTCATGCATTAAAATCAGGTGTGATAGCACCAGTACTATGGATTTAACTAAGAATCGTATCTTGCATTCTAGAGCAAAGCACATTGAAATTCGACATCATTTTATACGGGATCATGTGGAGAAAAATGATGTAAGAGTCACTTTCATTGATTCTAAGAATCAGCTTGCAGACATCTTTACAAAGGCATTGGATAAGAATTCTTTCGAATTCATTCGAAACAAGCTTAATATCTTATCTCCTGATAATTAAGCTTCATATTTCAGAAATTATAGAGCTTCAGATCTTACAAAGTTCAGATTTTACAAAACTTCAGATCTTACAAGGTTCAGATCTTACAAATGTCTCAAACGGTCCAACTCTTGCAATGTTGTTATCTATGATATCTTATGACTCAGGACCATATGATATGAATTTTTCTCGCCATTCTCTCATAAGGTAACATGTATCTTTATTTTTAGTATGTTAAGGTATGATCGTTACTTAGTGCATATTTACCTGCCTATTTGAATCGCTGCGTGATATATAAATTCCTTGATTGTGAATCGTTGTTTTCCAAAAATTCAGTTTTTTTTTTTAAGTTCAAGAGGCATCCTTTCACCCTTTAAACCGGTTGGGATTCTGCCTCTTCGCTTAAAAGCTTTTCTTCGTTTGAAACCCTAGCAGATTGTTCTCTCTTCCAAAAAAGTTTTCAACCTTCTGCTCGATCAAATGAAGAAAGTCCCTTCGACTGCAACAATGTCTGCCTCAAGAAGACTCTCAAGTCTTGCAGCAAAGAAGCCTGAACAAGCGAATGTTGGGTTACCTGGTATAGCAGATATTTCTCAGTCGTCCAGTAAGCCTGTTGTCTTGGCAACTCCTATCCAATCAAAAAAGCGCTAGGATAAAGGAAAGATTGTCGTGTTTGCACTAGTGCCAACGAGGAACCCAATAAACATTCTAGATGACAATTTTGACGATGATGATACTCTCACTGTTGCTGTATATATGTCTCGTCACTATGGGAATTCAATCACTGTCCCATCTCCACATGACAAGGGCAAGGAACCAGTTGAAGTTGAAAAGTCCGCCTTCAGAAAATAGAGAGATCAAAGCAACATAGATGACAATAAGATAGGGGGAGTTAGTACATCCTTTCCTACATATCAACAGGCCAATGCTTATACCTTCTATCATCTTCCACAGACTGTCTTTGCTAACGCTCTTGCACAATCGAATCATTCTGACGAGTTCAAACAATTACTTGGACTGATTATTGAGTTAAAATCTCGTCAATCTGATTTGGAGCTTGAATTGTTGCAATATCGTAATCACTTCAACATGCAAGTACAGTCTCTTCACTCTATTGTTCAGGAATTTTATCAACAGTTGAACAAGAAAGTGGATGTTGATCATTGGACAGCGTCGATCAAGAAGCTGGAGCAGACAGTGCAGTCTTTAGACAATCTTCACTTTTTGATTATGACAAAAAGGGGGAGAAAAGTGCAGATTTTGTTTTGATTTGACTTTTTGGATTATGGTTGATTGGATGGATGATTGCATGATTAATGGAATGAATGAATGTTTTGTGACGCTATCATTTATATCATTTGTTTGAGTGACAGTGATATTATAATATTTCTCTAAAGTTTTATTGTAATCTGTCGAGACTAACCTTGTCTTGTGAATGTAGATTATACAGAGATTAAAATGTTTTATATCTGCTATAGAGTTCTATCGCACTTATGAGATATTGTTTTTATCTAACATTTTGTGTTATAGAATATATTTCGAAAATCTGCAGGATCGTTTTGTCATCATCAAAAAGGGGGAGATTGTTAGAGGAAGATCTATCGATGATTTTGAATACGACAAAACTCTATGACAAAAGGACGAAACTCTGTGATTTGATTTGGAGTCAAGTGTCTTAATCGTGGCCAGATCTTTATCATCTGGAGAATTGACAGATCTTGTATGATCAAGAATTCGCCAGATCTTTATCATCTGGAGAGATGTCAGACTTGTATCGTCTGAAGATAGCCAGATCTTTAAGATTTGAAGGTATCAGACATATATCGTCTGGAAGTCAAATTTGGCAAAATCTGGGAAGTCGGATTTATGACGACTGTTGAGTAAGAGATTATTCTTATGACTTTGATGCTTGTGGATTTTAGACAAAATATATGTGGATCAACAAGATTGATTAATTTCAAGAATGTGAAGTTTATTATTAGCATATTGGATTCTCTAAAGATCGGGTAAATGTGGCAAGTATTCACTTATGGAAACCAAGATCCTGATTGTATGGGCAACTAGGATTGACGGACTCTTAACACTATCTGAAGATTGCTTGATATACTCTTGATTCTATCCAATAGGTTGATTGGAAGAATTCCTTTGGAAAGTATCAACGGTCGTATTGGCATGAAAGAGTATTTAAGGGAGATATTTCAAGCTGTTCTATATACGAAAAGCTGACAAGAGTTTAATTCTAAAGTTTGGAGCTGCTCATTTACTGTGCACTTATATTGTAAACAAAAGAGTGTTACACATACTTGCTGTGAGAACATAAGACTTTGTGAAGTCTTAGAACTGATTTGTAACTCTTTTAATTCATAGTGGAATCCAACCGATAGGCTGTCAGCCCGAGAGAGTGGACGTAGGTTTGAACTAAGCCAAACCACTATAATTCTTGTGTCTTGTTCTCTACTCTCTAACTCTTTGTTGTGCTTATAGTCTGTCGTATATCACACTTCACCCGCTGTGTTTTTACTTACTTCCACAAAAGTTTTTAAAATCACCTATTCACCTCCCTCTAGGTGATCATACTAGATCTTTCACTTGTAATGCAAAATGTTTGGATGATTTCCAAGACACTATTCATCCACCAAGTGTAAACACATATTCACTTGTTGACTTAGGGTGCGCATGACTCGCACATGTTTCCGTTCCAAATGAGTTTCTTTTTTGTTTTAGAACTCATTTTGAAACAAAAACCTATTTGGTAGAAAATTTTAGTTTTTCTATTACCGGAAATAGATTTTGGCCCAGAATGAGAAATCAAAATTTTGTCCTTTCTGGTTCTGGAAGAGAAATGGAGAAATCGTTTCTCTTAACCCAATCTTCGTTTCCCTTGATCTCTCATCTCCTTTCCTTAATATTCGCTCATCCCCCTTACCCTCGAAGGTTGCCTCTCCTTTCCTCCACCTCGTCCGCATGCCACTGCTTCCATTGTCCTTCGGATTTTGAACTAGAGAGCTCGACCTAATCGCCTCTCTTCCACGTTCTCTGCTCTCCCTCATTGAAGGCCACCTTTCCTCCACCTCGTCCACACACTGCTACCTCCACCTCTTAAAAGGAACGTTTGCGAAACGACCCCCATTTCTTGGCCTCCACTATTCTTCTTCTTCTTCATCGAGAAATGTCGCTTCTTCATTTTCTTTCACGCTCATCCTCTCCCTTTGAACTTCACCACCACCGCTATCATCAGTGTCGCTCTGTAGTACCCTTTCAAAGGCCGCCGCCCTTCACTGTCTCCTGCCACAACTATCTGCAAACAACCTGTCCTTGGAACAGGAATTCCTGGAGGCTATTGCCGACTCCAATGAAAGGTTGTTGCCCTACGTTAGGACATATAAAAATGAATCGGCTCGGCTCAGCCTCGTTGAAGCCGTCGACTTCGGGCAGGCCTTGACCGTGGCCACAACCAACGGTAGTGAAGCCGCACACAAGCACCTTGAGTCCGGCATGCGCGATGGTGGTCGAGACTGTGTATTTTGGAGGCGCCAAGGATCGGAGCACCATTTCCACTTGATTGGTGAGTTTCCATTGTTGAAGCTACAAGTCTTCTTATTTTTCTTAATGTAGTCTCTAGCATTTGCTTGTTGTTCGAGGCATAGAATAGACGAAAATAGCTAAGGAAATGTTGGTGCGACTAGACTTCATTGCAATTGATTGCATGCATAAATACATTTTGCATTTGATTAATCTAAAGAACGATACGGAATGGCATGAATGTATCATAGTAGAAATCATTTTATGATGATGTTAATAAGGTTTTTCGAGTAAGTGTCATGATGACCTGAGCCAATAAGAACTACCACCATCTGCAATGAGGCAACATCAACTAGTATTATTGGTTGAAATTGATATTCTTCTGATTGGTGATGATAATAGTTGAGTAAACCGTAGTTTCAGAATGATGTGAGATTGATTCGTGGCTAGGAAATTAGAAAGTATATGTTTAAATTTCTTGAAAAAGTTTCACCAATTAATGTTTTACTATCATAAGTGCTGTTGATGGGGAAGTACTGGTTATGAAGGATGAAATTTTCCAATGGAATTTGACATTGCGTGAACCTAATCAATCAATATCTTTTCTAGTCAAATCATGGATTCTTGGCTTATGAATGATGTTGTTTGAGCAGCATTTTCACTTTTTTTCATCCTATTGCAACATCTTTTTTTGAACATAAGCTGCATACAGTTTTTTCTGACAGCAAACTTCAATCGTGGATCGAATTATTTTATGCATTTTGTGTCCCTCTGCGACTTAAATATATGTCCTCGGTCAAGGTGGATTATTTTGCCTGAATGAAAGAAAGTAGTGCTCCTGAAATAGTGCTTTATTATGCTTTGATGTGGGCAATGCATTCCTTTCGTTGTCCAACTACTAGTTGCAAAAGAATGGCTTGAGATGTTACAGGGGTAAAGGAGACCATAACCTTGTATGTTTTTGAAAAATCAACTTGTTATGTAATATAATCTTTTTCCTTCCCCATATTTGACATTTTCCTATAAGCACTTGCTTATAATTCAGTGCTCATCAATAGGCCCTTATGTTAGAACAACATAAATGATTAGAGCCCTCATTGCTCTCTTATTGGACATAGATGATTAAAGCCTATGCAGAGTTTGGGTTGATTGATATGGCTATAGAGATGTTTCATGTAATGCAGGAGAAGCATTGTGTCAAATTTTGCCCTTAATAATAAGCATTTGAAATTTAGGAATGAGCATATTGTAAACTCTGAAATGAAAAATCTATTTTAAAATGAAATAGAAACATAAACAAAAAAAATTTCTTTATCAAACGGATTTCTATTTCTGTAAATTTTGGTAAAGCTAAAATAGAAATTGTTTGTCATTAGTAAATGCGTTTTTTTTCCTCAGAAACTTTATTCCTTAACTCAATTTCTAGTCATAAATTGAATCATGCTTGCCCTTAATGTCTCTTATGACGGTTATCAATTTGCACCACAATATTCTTCAAGTACTGTAAGATATCTAATGTAATGCAAAACATAGTCTTGAGTATGCTTCAGGTAGCCCAATACTCATTTTATAGCTTTCCAATGATTTTCATATAGACTATAAATCAACTTAGCTTACTCACAGCACAAGCTATGTCCAGTCTAGTACAGTTCATGACATACATTGAATTGTCTAGTAAACTAGCACACTTATTTTGAGATATACTTTCACCAATATTCTTGGAAAGATGTAAATTAATATCTATCGAAGTCTTTTTAGGTGCAATATTTAGATTCTTGCCCTTTTCGAGAATCTTCTCGATGTAATGAGATTGGAATAGAACTAATCCTTCATTGTTTTAAGGATTTTGATTCCCAAAATCACATCTGCGACTCCCATATCTTTCATGTCAAATTTCCTTATGAGCATGCGTTTAGTCACCTTAATAACCTCACTATTGCTGCCCATTATAAACATGTCGTCAACATACAAGCATAGAATGGAAAGACCATCATGAGTGTTCTTAATGTATACACATTTATCACACTCATTTATCTTAAATTCATTCAACAACATGACTTGATTGAATTTAACATGCCATTACTTCGATGCTTGTTTCAAGCCATAAATGACTTGATAAGCCGACATGCTTTCTTTTATTATCCTAGAACAATGAACCCTTCAGGCTGTTCCAAATAAATTTCTTCCTCAATATCCCCATTTAAGAAAGCTATTTTCACATCCATTTGATGAATTTCAAACTTGTACACCGCTGCTCTAGCAAGTAGCATTCCTAAAGACGTAATTCTTACGTGTCGAAATAGTCTAGGCATTCTCGTTTCTTGTAGCCTTAAACCACAAGCCTAACCTTATATTTATCAACAATATTGTCCGCTTTCCTTTTTCTCTTGAAAATCCGTAGTTGTTTATTACCAGGAGGAAGGTCGACCAATTCCTAAATATGGTTTGACAAAATTTATTCAACTTCACTATTAATAGCTCCTTTCCAAAATAAGGCTTTTGGAGATGTCATAGACTCTTGAAAGTTCCGAGACTCGTTTTTTTTAACAAATATGTTAAAAATTCAAGTCCAAAAGACATTGAGGTCTTTTGTCTTTTACTACGTCTAGGCTTATCCTCCATTGGATCGTTTGTAGATGTAGTATCTCGAGGTCTTTTATTGTTTCCAATTGACTCTTATACTATGTTATATGGAAATATATTTTCAAAGAACTTAACGTTATTTGATTCAATGATTGTATTAACATGTATATCTTGGACCTTAGATTTATGAACAAGAAATCAATATGTACTACTATTAAGAGTATATTCAATAAAGACACAATCAACAATTTTAGGTCTTATCCTAACCCTTTTAGGCTTAGGAATTGCGACCTTAGCTAAAAAGCCCCACACTTTGAGATATTTCAAGTTAAGCATCCTGCCTTTCCATTTGTGTCTTTTTGTAGGGTACTCTATTTAAGATAAAAATTGTTGTCAAGACAGCTTCCCCCTACAAATTTTGTGGTAAACCGGAGTTAATTAACAATGTATTCATTGTTTCCTTTAAGGACCGATTCTTCCTTTCCACCACTCCATCAGCTTGTGGCGCATAAGGAGGTATGACCTAGTGAAGATACCAGACTTAGAGTAAATTACCTCAAAAGGAAATTCATATTCACCTTACTTCTTATCATTTTGATATTCTTTTGCGATTGATTTTCAACTTCAGTCTTATAAGTTCTAAATGCATCAATTGTTTCATCTTTGCTACTAAGCAAGAAAACATAACAATTCCTAGATCAATCATCTATGAATGTGATAAAATACTTCTTACCACTTCTTGACGGTATTGTTTTCATGTCACATATGTCCATATGTACTAATTTTAAAGGTTATGTAATTCTTTTATCTACAAAATGAAACAGAGGCTTAGAGAATTTAGATTCAACACATACTTCGCATTTTTCACTTGGACATTCAAACTTCGGCACAAGTCTCATTTTCATCAATTTCTTTATTGACTTATAGTTATCATGTCCTAGTCTAGCATACCAAATATTTGCAGACTCAAGAACATAAGTAATAGGAGCTTTATTAATAATTTTGATAGGTACAACAGTCATTACATTCAACTTGAAAAGGCCATAACTAAGATAACCCTTTCCTACATACATTTCATTTTGGAGAATACAAACTTATCAGCCACAAAAAACTAGGTTGAAGCCATTCTTGCTAAGGAGAGATCCGGACACTAAATTCTTGTGAATATCCAGCACATGTAGGACATCAATTAGTGTAACGATTTTCTCGGAGGTCATCTTTAAAGCTACCTTTCCAATGCCTTCAACCTTAAAGGTCAATGAATTACCCATATAGAGTTTTTCATCACCTCCATAGGCGTGTAAGATAAGAACATTTCCTTGCTCGCACAAATATGATGAGTTTCTCTAGTATCAATCCACAATTCTTTAGGATTTCCTACCATATTGCATTGTGATATGACATCTATGAGATTGATATCATCAACACCATTGGAAATTTGATCCACCACATTTACTTGAGTTTTCTGCCTTTTCTTGGCTCTACAATATTTAGCTCGATGTCCAGGCTTTCCACAATTGTAGCATTTGCCAATGATTTTCTTCTTCAGGCCTTGGGTGGATCCCTCTCCATACTTCTTCCTCTTCTTATTGGTTTTTGATCATTCCTCAACTACATTGGTTTTTGAAACCTCCACACTTCTGCCAATCTTTTTTTTTCAACATTTCTATTGTCTTCCTCTATCCTCAAATGAACAATCAAGTCCTTAAGGGATAACTCATTTCTCTTGTCCTTCCACAATGGCGGTAGCTTTTCAATGAATGCAGCCACTTGGAATGATTCACTTATCGTCATCCCTTTAGCATGGATATTATATACAATCACTTGGAGTTCTTGAACTTGACTTAGGATAGTCTTATGGTCCACTATCTTAAAGTCCATAAATTTGCCGATGATGAATTTCTTCAACCCGGCATCTTCTATTTTATACTCGTTCTCAAGACTTTTCCACAATTCCTTAGCCATCTTCAACGGACTATACACATTGTAGATGGAATTGTCTAGACCATTGAGGGTGTAGTTGCGGCACAAAAAATCATGATACTTCCATGCACCCACCGCGACAAACCTTTCCTTGTCTGCCTCTCTAGCATTCAATTTTGGAGCATCCTCCCTAATGAACCTTGCTAAGTTTAATGTCGTGAGACATAACAATATCTTATGTTGCCACCTCTTGAAATTAGTCCCATTGAACTTTTCCGGCTTTTCTCCATGAGTCGGAACGGACTCAACAACGGGCGTCACCAATGTTGTAGACATTTCAGCCATTTCTGCACAAGGACAAAACACTATTGTCTTAAGGACCGGTCATTAATAAAAAAAATGAACACTAACGGTCTTAAGGACGGAACAAATGTTCAAGAGCAGAAGACAAATATGAGAATAGAGTATAAATTCCAAAACATAACACAATTTGGAAAACAAAGCATTAATTTGAGAACCAAACACTAATAAGAAAAAGATAACAATAGTTCGAGAACCGCACACTAATCCGAGACAAGTAATTGTCTCAACACAGTAATCCGAAACAACTAATAGTCCTAAAGAACTAAAAGAATGCAAATAGACTGAACACTTATGCGAAATATATTGTCTTAAGAATGTTAGAAAAAATGATGATTACATGAATAGCAATTGGACTATGTTCGGTTCAGAAATACCTAAGTAAAACATAAATGATTTGTTGGAATGAAGCAATAGACATCGTCCTTCAACAACAAAGGAGAATCAAAGCAAACAGTTTTCACAAACAACTAAACAAACAAACCAAACCTAGGCAAATCCGAAAGTAAATTTCATCAATGTCGATTTGAGCCCAACAAATGCAGGTTGTCTCCTTAAGACAATATTAACCCCCTCAAATGCGTACCAAGGCAATCAGACAAACTGTCTCCCAGGATATAACGAATTTCCATCTCTCTCTCGCAGTACTACAAGGAGAAACCCCTCAAATTCAACGATATATTCTGAATTTCGCACTTGACCCGAACATATGAGTATGCATTTTTTATGAATGGTCACGGCGACCGAATATGAAAGTAATTATACGAAGAGTCACCACGTTTGCTTCTGGATAGATTGAGCAAAAAATAAAATAAACTGAGGGAGGAAAATAATATTATAATATTCAGACCTGGGCCTGGCCCAAGCCAAGCCAGCCGGCCAAGTGGGCACACGCGTGTGGTGGTCCTAGGCTTAACTTAGGTCATCCATCTTCCACAAAAGTGGAGTACCCCTTGGGGCCCAACCCCATTTGTTAGGTTCCCAAATATAAACCATTACTTTGTTGTCTCTTGTCCAATGTGAGACTCCTCAACTTCCACTTCTCATTCACAAACATCTAGGGGACTTGGACACTGAGTCCCCAACATAGCATCCTTAGATTCTTACCATGCATCAGATGTTGACTAGGTTTTAGGACAAAATAATCGAAGAATAAAATGAATGTTGGTCAACATGTCGTCATATAGAAGTTACGACTAGCTTTTTCAAAATTGTAAATTGATTTTAGATAAGTAGTGCCAAGAAATAGGTGTCAGATGGGGCATATATAATTCTTCAATAATTGTCAATAAATAACCAGTCGATAGAGGGCTATATAAACCCAAACTGTATAAATTGTAAAGGTTTGCCTAATCAACACAAGAACGCATATTGTTCTTCATTTTCTATAATCTTCAGTGTCCCATATCATTTACATTGTCGGCAAGTATTGTTCCTGATATTCCTACTTTTAAATTCTTGCCATTTATATTTCTATTCAAGATCAATGAACCATCATAACCATTGGTCCATTATCATCTAATCAATCCACATTTCGAATTCCCCTTTCCGGGTGAAACACTACCAAATATAGAAATCGAGAATAAGAACTAATCACTTTCATGGATTTTCAAGAAAAAAAAATGACTCTTTTTCAGACATAAACTTTCTTCGGAAACAAGAAATCTTTTCCGCACGTTTAACCCCCAAAACAACCGGGGGGAAGACTCGAGAGGAAGACTCCAATGTCGCGCGTTGGCATATTCCCCAATTTCCAAGGCGATGGTCAGCCTTTAAGGATTTAAACAATGGTCCAAAGCCTGGAGGCATCCATGAAACACGTCAGCCATCGGGCAATGACCAAACTACCCCTTCGCTTACTTCTCCCACTTCCTCTCTAATATCGCCTCGAATATACCGTCCGAAGCGACGATATGCAGAAAAACTCCAGTCCAGGCTTACCTATTTAATGCCTCGTGGGTGGTCTTAGCCATGGCGATTCGTGCCTTCTTCGTCCTCGAATTCTCCTGTTATCCAAACCCGAAGCACGAAGCCTCCGAGAAACTTCAATGACTGATTGAACAGGAACTCACCCATATCGATAAAATCTTAAATTCGGGTTTTTTCCTTTTCTTTTGCATGTGGGGGAGGTTCTTGAAATTTGACTTCGTTACCAGCTGTGAGTTTTCCCTGCGCTCGCCTGTTGTTCCAGGCGGAAGCTGTCGTCGGATCTTGCGAAGTTTTGTTGGGTGAGTCCGGATGGCTCCTTATATTTTGTTTTGCTTTCACTAATTTGTTTGTTCGACGGCTGCTTTAATTGACTTCTTGGGCGCTCACGACTCCAATTTGGCAATGTTTCGTGGGTCGGAGTCGTTCATTTATGTCGCGGACTGTCTCTTCTTCGGGTAGATATCGTGCCATTTAATGTTTCGTTTGGCTTCTGGACATTATTGTGTGAGAATTCTTGGGTAGGGACATTTTTGTCTGGTCTTGGGGGCTGATTGAAAAGGCCTTTGGGGTTCTATCTTTCAAGATGAGCGCTTGAGCAGCTAAAGAAACTATTTCAAATCTTAAGTAGTTTAGTTAAGATTTTGATTAGTAGTTGATCATTGGGTTTTACCTTTCGATGCTGTTATGTGATTTGTATTTGTTCCTCTATTTGCCATTTGCTTGCAGGTGGACTCGAGAAACAAGCATTTAGCCTGGGACAGTAGCCCGGAATCTTCCTTGTATCTGCTGTGTATTCATCGAAGTAATTTATGATATTTAAGAGGGATTGTTTGCTTGGAGAAGTTGTAGCAGGATTGCTTGCTTGAAGTAATTGGGACAGGAATCGAGGATATAGTCTGTATAGTAAGCCCCAGTTATTTTGCGACGTTGACTGTGTAGTGACCAAATGAATGTTGTGGGGAAAGTTGGCAGCCTTATTTCACAAGGCGTATATTCTGTTGCCACCCCATTCCATCCTTTTGGTGGTGCTGTTGATATCATTGTTGTTCAGCAGCAAGATGGTAGCTTTAGAAGCACCCCTTGGTATGTTAGGTTTGGTAAGTTTCAAGGAGTCCTAAAAGGCGCTGAAAAGATTGTTCGAATAGGTGTTAATGGCATTGAAGCCAACTTTCATATGCTCCTTGATAATTCTGGTGAAGCTTATTTTGTAAGGGAGGCTGATTCGAGTAAAGAAAGTAGCAGCAATGGGTATGGGAAGGAATCGGATAACATGGGCATTACATTAAATTATGATGGGAATTTTGATGACAGAAACAAGAATTTTGGTGGAACTTGCAGACTTGAGCACAGCATCTCTGATTCTGGCACTATTCAGTTGCAAGATGAATTTCACTCCCCAGGACAACTTGATCGGTCAGAATCTGATGGGGGAAAATTTTATGATTTCCAAGAAGAACAGTCTTCCCAGGGTGGTTCGGTCGACTTATCAGAATATGGTTCTAACAGATACGGGAGTTTGGATGGTGACAATTTCGCAGAGTCTCAAAATGCAAATTCGGAAGTGGTCTTGGTCAGTGTGGATGGTCACGTATTGACAGCACCTCTCTCAGCATCCGAGCAGGATATTGGTAATGTTGAACTTAACACGCCTCAATTTCATCTTGGCCCCAGTGAAGACACTGACTTTGTTGAAGGCAGCAAGGAGTTTGGTTCGGGCAAAAACGGTTGGGCTTCTGACTACATTGGGAGTATGAACACATCAACTATTGATGTTGTCCGCGTTATAAATGAGACCAATAGTGCTTCTGGCCGTGACCCTGAAGTTTATGATGGAGAAGGTGAACATGCTTCTGGAGATAAAGAGCCTGAAAATGCAAAAGATCATGAAGTAGACTCTCTAAATGATTTAGAAGATGCATATACAAGAACAAAGCAGGAAGATGTTTTTAAAAGCTGTTTAGAGCTATCAGAATTGGCAAATCTGAGTTTGGAGCCTACTAGCTCCTTAGCAGAGGCTGATAATTTGCTAGAGAAAGTCTCTCAGAGTCCTCCTGCAATTGCTGAAACAGAAGATGACCAGAATATTGAGGCCCAAATCATTGACGACATATCTTCATCTCCCTCGTTGGATACTGGGGCAACCACAGAGTTAAAAGTTGACATTGGACTAGTCAGCAATGAGACATCACATAAAGATTTTATGGGTTTTGTCAGTCTTGGAGAAACTGAGGTTGAAAATATCAGTAAATTAGTGGTAGTTGAAACTATGGAAAATAGTCCAGAGGGTCTTGAACTAGTAGATGGTTGCAGTAAACCTGAGATGGTGGCATCTCCAGCAGAGGACTTGGGTGTAGTGTCAGAGAGTTCAGCAGACAGTAAATTACTCAACAGTTAGGTGTCTTTAACAGATCGTCATCGTAAATTTATTGTTTCTTGTTTAAGCCTAAAGAGGTTGCTCATTTTCCTTTTTATTTTTGCAGAACTTGAGATATCACTCTGTCGAAATGAACTCCATGCTGGAATGGGTTTGGATGCAGCTGCAAAAGCGTTTGATGCACACCGCATATGTGCAGAGGAATTTCTGACTTCGATGACATCGATTGTGAAGAATGAAAATCTTGTTGTCAAATATAAAGACAGATACCTGTTGTGGGAAAAAGCTGCTCCTATTGTTCTAGGGATAGCTACATTTGGTCTGGACATACCAGTGGAATTGAATGAAACAGTCCCTGTAGAACCAGAAGAGGCAGTGAAGCCCGTCGATGCGGATTCTGTACTTACTCCAACTTCCTCTGGACGTAGTTGGAGACTCTGGCCTACTAATCCATTCAGAAGAGTCAAAACGTTGCAGCATGAAAGCAGTAATTCCTCAAATGAGGAAACGTTCCTCGACTCTGAACCTGCTTCCCAGAATGTGGCCACAGAGTCAACTTCTGTAGCAAATCAGGATGTCAAGTCTGCTCCCCGTAAGCAACTTATAAGGAAAAATGTCCCGACTAGCGAACACATAGCATCTCTGAATCTAGAAGAGGGTCAGAATAAGGTTACTTTTAGTTTCTCTACCCGGGTTCTTGGGAAACAACAGGTATGCCTAAGACACAGCATTTGGATTCTGTCTGCAAATTTCATGGTAGATTTCTTCTCCGATAAGTGCTCTATCTATGGTTTGTAGGTTGACGCACATATTTACTTGTGGAAGTGGAATGCGAAAATTGTGATCTCTGATGTTGATGGGACAATTACCAAGTAGGTTTTTTTATACAAGCTAGACTATTGGAGTACCTCTACTGCCTCTTGTTTTTTGGTGTTGATATTTATGCTACTCTTTGAAGTTTTATTCCGCAATGCCATTTATATCCAACTTGGGTTATGTTCTTATAATTTTTTTTTTTTTGGTACAAGATGGGTCATTATTACGTCTCTTGGTTGCACTTCTTTCCTGTCAAATTTTCATTCCATCATCAAGGTGTACACAGTTACATTTTTTTTCTTTTGGGTTCAGGCCACATGGAAAGTTGGGTATTACATGTTATGGGCAACAGAAGACATGCCTTTTTCTTTATGCTTACTTTGGTGCTCCTGACTATTATATAATCTGAAAATTAATTAAAAATCCCTTATTTCCCCTTTTAGAAAAGAAATTCTCGTATACATGGAGTAAAGACTTGTTTGATTAAACAACAAAATTAGAAGGTTCTGTTCATTTGCTTCTTGGAGCTGTTGTCAAGATTGACTGTACTATTGTCATTGCTAATTGTTTGACTTCAAGTTTATATTGTTACATATGAAATGAATTATGGGTTTCTTTTAATAGGTCTGATGTTCTTGGCCAATTTATGCCTTTAGTGGGAAGAGATTGGACACAATCTGGAGTGGCTAGACTATTCTGTGCAATTAAGGTATGCTCATATGTTATTCGGCTGTCTTTCTAAGAAGCTATTCTTACATCAGCTAATGACTTCTAAAGTGAAGGACATGGCCCTTCATGTTTTCTGTGGCCTTTTTGGTTATTTTAGACATTGTAGTTAAATTATTGTATTAGGTTTTAAATTTAACTTTGCAATTACAACCATGTTACCAAAAATTGAAGCTATTAGGATAGAAGACCACAATGTATATTTATGATAACAGTTTATTTGAAATTCTAATTTTTTTTTTATATTGAGTCGTAATTATTTTAGTTGATACAATCTGTTAGAAAATGTAACTCAAAAGTTTAAATTAATGGGTGGAAGGGGACTTTGTGAATTTAAGGCCTATTGAAACCTCATACAAGAGAAAATTGAGAAACTTTAACATTCCCTCTCACATGCCAATCGGACTGAGAACGACAGGAAATTGATGAGAGGGGAGCCTCACAAGGCACATAAGCATGGGATATGGAACTTGATTATGATACTAAGTTAAAAGGTCCAATAAAAAAGTTTAGCTGATAAGTGGCTGGAGACTACATGATTATAAGGTCCATTAAAATTCTATGATTAAGCAATGTGGGGTACTTTATTGGAATCTTTTTGAAAAAGCGCAATATACTAGAATCGCCAATGTGGCACTCGAAAATTGCCTATAGGACTGATTGCACTAATTGAAGTGTTTAGGATTTGATGGTTTTAAGTAAATATTAAAAACTTGACTGCACTAGTCAAAAGATTAAGGACTCGATACTTGGTTGCATTTCATACATAAAGCTGGAGTGGTCCACTTTTCTTTTATAGTAAGGATTTTTCTAAGTGCTCCTTATGGATAAGTTAACTTTTACATGTGAAACAAAGGATGTGGACATAACTAAATTATGCAAGCAATTGAAGGCAGGACACAATAAGAAGAATATAAGCTATCATTAGATTCAGGGTGTCCACATTCACACTCTTGACATGTCCACTAATCTGATGTTTGATGGTTGTTTTTTCTTAAACATAAATTGTTGAGATAGGAGTCCACATTTTCTTTACATCATGACACTCACTGGAATCTTTCAATATTCAGTACGCATGTTGTACGGCATACGCTCATGAAATAGTACTCTGAAGATCTTGTGTGGTAAGAAAGGATTGGGGGTGTCAATGCTCTTTTGGAGAATGTATTAGAAGGAATTCTTAAGAATCTTTGTGAGACAGGGTTCAAACAGAATTTTAAGTATGTCAACCACTTCCTATGGTATTCTAGAAAAAGTCACACCACCATAAAGTGGTCATGCTAGGCTAGGATGGACCACTTCGGATAGCTCATTACAGTAAATGGGGCTGTTCAGCTTGGATAATCCACTTGGCTGCGATGTAAGATAAGTTTTGTGCATCAAGATTTGATCTTATTGCAACGTCCAGTGTTCCATTATTACTTTTGAAACATGGCGTTTTTCATTTAATGATATGTCTAATGATTTGAAATTCATCTTTTGTGGCAGGAGAATGGGTATCAGCTACTTTTTTTGAGTGCCAGGGCAATTGTTCAGGCTTATCTAACCCGAAGTTTCCTGCTTAATCTTAAACAGGTAAATTATTAACCTGATTCATTTTCATTTGTTTGTTGGTCCTCTGTTCCCGTTACAGGAAAAGCAAGAGAGCAGCTTGTTTGTGAGTCTAGTACAGCCTTAGTAGTTTACTACAAAATCAATTCAGGGTTGGCATTGTACTTTTCTCATGAGAGTTATTAGTTGTATCTGTGTTGACTTAGTTTCTTGGGCCTTGATCCTAGAACACATCAAGAAGGTCATTTCTTTTGTGACCTATTTCTGCCATTTAAAGTCTACTATATCTTGACATTCCTCGAACCGTTAAGATGTTTGTCTTTCAACATACAGAAATTAGAAATTTAGATTGGTTTTGCTCTATTTCCTGGGATTCATGATGAGTTGATTCCACCTTATTACCTGGTTTATTTGTAGGATGGAAAAGCTTTACCGAATGGACCTGTTGTTATATCACCTGATGGCTTATTTCCATCATTATATCGAGAAGGTGACATTTATGTCTGAAATTCTCTGGTTGCCTGCAGCAAATTTTACTTTGCGATACATTCATGTTCATGATATCCAGATAGCATTTACTTATGTCATTGCATTCTACTTCTGAATCTTTGCTACTATGCTATCCACATCTTTTTAAAAGAAATGACTCCACCATTCTCCAAACTGTTTGCAGTTATTAGAAGAGCGCCACATGAATTCAAGATTGCATGTTTGGAGGTAATTATCAAATTAACTACTTAGTGGAAAGAAATAATTACTCTATGCTGTGGAAGATCACGTTCCAGCATAATCTGCTTTACTAGTGGAAGGTTCTTACTTTGCAGGATATAAAAGCACTTTTCCCTTCTGATTACAACCCATTTTATGCGGGCTTTGGGAACAGAGATACCGATGAATTGAGTTACAGGAAGATTGGGATCCCAAAAGGCAAAATTTTCATCATCAACCCCAAGGTAACCATCCTTTTGAGCCCCCTTGACTTCAACTGCTCATGCTGCATTCTTACTTGATAAGTTAATGTGCCTTGGCAGGGTGAGGTGGCGATTAGTCATCGCATTGATGTCAAGTCATACACATCCTTACATACCCTGGTCAATGACATGTTCCCCCCAACCTCGTTAGTCGAGCAGGTAAAGTACCTCTCTCTCTCTCTCTCTTTGTGCATGTGTCATGTGCAAAAGAGCTATTAGTACTTTTGAGGTTTCTTCGCTTCTAATAGAAATCTATGTGGTTCCAGGAAGATTATAATGCATGGAATTATTGGAGAGTCCCATTACCGGACATTGCAATTTAGTTTGCAGCCTGTGTATATTTGCTACTTTTCACTGACTATAGCACCGGCCAGAAGTCTCCTCCAAAGCCATCCTATTCCAATTCTTCAACTTACTCCTGCATCTCGCCTAGATAATGAGACCTTTTTGCTGGGGCGAAGAGCCTGCTGTTGTATCGAGAATGGCCGCATTGTCCCCCATCACTGTATTAGGTTACTGATAAATGCTAATCCTATTGAAACTGTGAATTTGGCAGTTTTTCATCAACCAGAACTGCCAATCCTACTCAAACTGTATAGCGGGTTAGTTCAAAGACACATTATATAAGAGCTTATTCACGTCGTCAGTGGCTCAAGCTGTCATATCCAATCATGAACAGTCCACAATTCTTGGCAACACTTTGCTTCTTAATGTTCTAAGTGATCTGTTGGAGCGGGAGATGTACTCTAGTGCTCGAAAGTTGATATCTATATCTTCAAATAGGGTTGAACCACTCGGAAAATGGTACTATTGTTCCTATTGAAGTCTATACAATCTTGCAGTCTTAGTCTATAAATTTCAAAGGTTCATATTTCCTTTCATGAAGCATTTCTTTATTTATTTTCAATTTCAGTTTGGGCCAACCTGGAATATGCTTCTCACCTAATGTTTGAGGCTCAAGCTGAGAATCATCTAGGACCAACTTGCTGTGTTTGAGTCTCATATTAGGACATGTTTAGTACCACTTCTAAGCGGGAGCAACCCATGACAACATTTGGGGTAAGCGACTAAGCGGGATATTGTCTGAAGTTACTGCTTCCGTTTTAGGGATTCGTTAGTAATGGAATGAGCTTAACAGCATGCAAGTAGTTGGACATCTTTAGTAGTGCATGTAACTGTGTGAGTCAGCAGTGCGACAGAAGGAGCAATTTGTGCAGGACAGGAATCTACAAAATCATTTTGAATTGGTGCCTATACCCTGATCAACTTAAAGTAGAAGTGGGACTCTATTTAATCATTTATTGACAATTTAGTCCGCCATGTACATAGGCCCAAGATTTTCTATATATACGCACACCATTGCCTTTATGATTTGATGCGCTTACTTTGATGGGTCTAATTTGTCTATCGGGTAGTTTCTTTATGCCGTTATGAGTCTATAGCATGCTTCATTTATCATATATTTGAACTCAAAGTCGTATGTGTGAGTCTAACCAAAAATGTAAGTACCCTCAGAGTTGTAAGCTTATCTGAATTTTACTGTTGAGACTTAATGCATTTGATCTGAACTTCGTGTTCAGCTCCCAGCGGATAAGCTCAAGAGACCCAAATATAAGGACAATCAGATTATTAGTTAGAGCCACATATTTCCACAACTTCCTCTTTTTGGGAGCTTATCGAATGTTCACCGTGCGAAGAGTCAATATAATAGGTGCTATGCATCCTTACACAGAGGCAAGATCTCTAATATATTTTTGATGTGGGTTAAAATCTCGAGCCCCTTTTATTGGGCTCGGGCCATGGTTGGCCTAGCGAAGGCGAGGGAGAGAGAGTCGGAGCGAAGTTTGGATCCTCGACCCATCTAGGCGAGGTGTGACCGGACGCCGGAGAGGATCGGCCATGAGGAGGCCATAAGGGCTTTTGTCCTAGTAAATAAGAATGATCACTTCATACGGAGGGTTGCCTCTCTTGTCACTTAAGCTCGCTATCTCTTTCTTTGTTAGTTCTTTCTTACGAATTTTTTTTTTCGTACATCACAAAATAGGTGAAAACTAACCATTTTTTTAAATGATTTCCATGGAATTTTTTTTCTTTGTTATGAAATTTTAAGTTCAATAAATGCATCATAAGTGGCAGCAAAGGAGTTGTGAACTTAATATGTGGCCATTTTCAAACTTCAGGAATTCTTTTTTGTCAAAGTTGATTTCACCGGTCGACACTTGTGAAATATCTCGGTGCAAAACATGGGAGACGATGAAAGGAATGCGAAGTCCTATTTTTTATTTTGGACTTTATGAGATATCCTTCAAGGACTAAGTACAAGCAGGCGCCACGAGCCAACGATCAATACCTGCTTGGGAATTAGACTTATGAAAGGAAGTTTCATGGCAAGACTCAATCCATGGCCCGAGGACAGCATGTGTGATCGGAGTTGTACCGGAAATAAAGTTTCGAAAATCATGGCCGAGGTCGACCTGACGGTATATATGGCCTACTTCGAAATGGGTTGGGACCCTCCTTGTCACAAGTTCGAATCTCTTAATCACTTCTTGATCTTAGGAAGTCATGGCTCGTCCGTATCATGGCGTAGGATAACTCCGGCTCAAATAGCATTAGCCAGAGAGACGAGAATAAGCTTGCTTGTGGTTAGCGTTAGGCATGACTCAAATCAGCATCGGGATTAGAATTGAACTCTCCAAGAAATACAGGGACCGGATGGCTAATAAAAGGAAGGAAAAAAAATCCTAATTTGCCCCCATCTGTTTCACTTGACCAGGGGGCTTTTTGGTAAAATGGCCACGTTGGCGCGAAACTAAAGGCACAAGACCCGAACTGAAAAATCGCCCGGAGATCAAGTCACGCGCACGCGTCGGTGCCAGCTGACCGATTCGCTTCAAGAATTCCCGTCGCACGACCACACGAGGAACAATTCCAACGAACAACTACCACCGTCTTCAACAACCTCGGAAAGAGAAAAAGAAACAACAACAACAAACGAATCGAAGGATCGCTCCGGAATCCACGTTCGCTGTTCAAGGAACTCGCGTTTTGATCTCGGGGGGCGGTGGAGTCGGGAAATCTCCGGCGGGGGTCGTTCCGATTTGGTTCCCGGCGATGTCGTGGTTAAGAACGGCCGTCAACAAGGCGGTGGAGGTCGGTGGGCGGAACAACTTGACCAGGACCGTCCGCAGTTATGCCGATTCGGTGGTTCATCAAGCTGGCAACGCGGTCGCCGAAGGCGCCAAGCTCCTACAGGATCGCATCGTAACTTCTCTTTTCACAAAGATATTCGTGTTCGATATGATTCAAATGGTGAAATCGTTGGGCAATGTGCTGCGTACTTCCTGCATTTTGTCATAGATTGAGGGTTTAAGGAGAGTTTGTCGTTCTTGCAAACTATGGTAGTTCTATAGATCTTCCTTCGTTATATGGTCGCATGACTATAATGAGAATATCGTCTCATGATTATAATGACATCGGATTCTGTCTATAACTGGAGTCGGGCTTCGCTGGGTTAGAGGTGATTGTAATTGAGCTTGCTAATAATGCACTTGGTTTTATATCAACAACATTCGTTACCCGTCTCATCGCTCTCATCACTGAAGTTCATGCAGCTGAATTAGCCCTCGTGTTTAGTCATTGCTCCTTACATTGAGTACTTAGACATTCGAATCTAGCAGGGGGGACGGAATTTGCAAAGCTTTGATCAGGCTGCAAAAAGATTGGAGGAGACGTCTGTTTCCTGTAGAGGATTAGAGAGAACTCTACTATTACAGAGGTGGTTGGTTGCGCTCAAAGAAACTGAGAGGGAATCTGTGGGTTCATCTGGAAATGACCACCAAGTGATGGAAACTGGGTCTAATGAGTCCAAGGATTTGCCTACGAGACAAGTGTTGGTGAGTTTACCTGGTTCGTCATTGCCATTTCTTCATCAGCATGTAACTATTTCATATTAGATTTTTCTAGCTAGCGTATAGGATGTAAGGATAGTAGTATATGCTGATAGGGGAGTGGTCGTACTTGTTCCTGTTGAGTTATTCTGGTCATTTACCTATTTTTACTGTGTATGCTGCATGGCTTGGTTTTATTTATTTATTTACTTTAGAATGTTAAATCAATATGGCTATCTGGTTTTTGTGTCTACTATGCTTCTGTAACTTGATTTTGATATTATTACTTGATTGTGGTTAGGTTTACCATGATCCTGACCTTGGAGGTGAACCTCTAAATTTCCGTTATGTCTTTCTTCAAAGTCAGGCACTTGAAGGCATAATCATGTCCATGGTAAGTGGCGCATTGTCAGCTGTATGATCAAAATTCTCTATTTTTTGCTGATAGATGCAAAAGTTGTCTTTGATTGTGTTACCATAAGGGCAATTAACATCATCACTGTGGAAGCATGTCATCTGCATTCTCATGTACAGCTTATTAACTTATTTTATTTATTGCTGCATGAATCTAACTGGCAAAGTACTTGACAGGTTTCTCTGTATTTTAAGTACATTGCCTTTTAGAGTGAGGCAACTGCATATTCTTTTTTACTTGGAGGGGCGTCCTTGCTCTTAACTGTTTAGGCATGTTATGATGATGGAGTAAATTCACAATTGGAGTCATGATGACTACTTTTGAATGATTGAAACTTTTAATTCTATAGAACAAGAAACCTTGTTAAATCTTCCAGTCAAGTTATTTATCTCTTCCTAATCAACAGTTTTGACTGATTAATGTCAATGCAATGCACATCATTTCTAATTTTTTGTTATTTTAATTATTTCCATTACTTAACCAACTGCAGCCAGTGAGCAAAGACCAGTTGGTAATGATTTAATTGAATGTGCACCTCCAGTCCGGAATTTGCTATGAGTTAACTGCAGGTTAACTGTTTTCTTGATTCAGATTCTTGAAGCACCTACACAGGAAGAAGTTTCATTACTCCTGGAAATTTTCGGGTAATTTAAACTTTATTATGTTGCCCTTCATTTACCTTCATTTACTTGAGTTGACTGCTAGATTGTCATTCTCTGATTAGGCACTTTTAAGGCCCAAATATTGCTTTTTCTCATGCACACTTGGAATAACATAATTTGATTACCTCATGAGCATACACTCTGTTATCAGGCTTTGCCTTACAGGAGGAATGGAAGTGCATAAGGCGGTATTGAGCAGCATTCAAGATTTGGCTCATGCATTTTCTGGCTACCTAGAAGAAGTACTTGTGAGGACTTAATAGCATTATCCTATCATATATTCATCTTCATTAAAAATTTGACCAGCAGGAAATTGATTATGAACATGTAGAGTCCACCTGCATCTTTTTGCACTTTATTCACAAAAGATGATTGAATGTAGAACATAGTTGACTGAAATTTGAGTTCAATATGCTCATGATTGTAGGAATCCTCATATGTTACACTTTTTTTTAAACTCCAATACCTTTTGGCTTGCGCCTATATCAAAGTGCTTGTCAGCTTTTTCAATCCATGGTGTAAAAAAGTATTAAAAACTGTAACATTCCGCATTTGAGTTGAAAATGCTCGGTAATTTACTTAATTTTGACCTCATTTACTCTCTTGAAGCTCCCTATGTCATAGCACGCTCCATATTCAGCAGATGATTTGACTTTGAGATTTGTAACTACAAAAGTGGTTAAGTGAGAGAAGTTTGGGGATGTAGGAAAAAACCTTTCGATATTTACTGCCTTGCCTTTGGTGGGTGTCAAAGATGAACATTTGAATTCAATCTGGAATCTTTTTAAGGATAGAACTGTGCTATTAATCTAAGCTAGAGAGAAAACATTCATACCAACCAGAAAAAGGTTGGGATATGTATATGCCTAATAAGAATTAAATCATCCTTCAGAATTGTAGTTTGAAGTGAACATGTCACCTCAGGTGAAGCGAGAAGAGTTGCTACAATATGCTCAGGTGGCGATTTCAGGGCTTAAGTTAAACGCTGATGTTATAAGGTACATGCGATGTACATCTATTGAATCTGCATGCTGAGGAATTCTGCATGAAATACTCTGTTTTTTATTTGCATTTGGTTATCTAGAAATTATCTTCTGGCTTTGTGAATTGCGTCAGGATGTGTCAGGACCATGCTTCACTAATGTAGCTATAGTTAATGTATGATGTAGTGCAGCTAATGTTAACTTGTGTTGGGAATTGCTCCAATTACTGTTTTTTCTTCTGAGGATCTGTTGTCCTTTATCATTTAATTTACATGATAAAATTGCTTTATGGCATTTGTAAGTTGTTGAATTCTCTCTGCAAGTTATTTCGCCTGGTATTCTATAATACAATAGGAAGTGCAGCCTGTCTTCTTCAATTGTCATGAGTTTGTAGACTTCCCTTCCACCTCCTTATAGTCCAGCATCTCATTCTCAAGTTCTTCATCTGCATTGGCAATTAAATACTTTTCATTCTTCTTTTCTAATTGATGCTCCTAATTCATATCTTTTCCTCTTATGAACCTGAAGCATAAGTCTCCTTTGCTTTAACCCTTGTTCTTGAAAAGCTAAATCAGATAGGACTTTTGACCCGTTCATAGACGTTCAAAGGCTATTGAACCAGAATCAGCTGTAAAATTTCAAAGGCTATTGAATAAAGAATGATCACACATTCTCTTGTACATATCAGGTAGAACCTTCCTCAGCATAAATTCATCACTTTCTACTCTAGCTCATACAACAAGTGTCTTGTACTTTCAAAAGAGTATAAAATTTTTTCCCATGTACAATATCCTTCCTGATTCACCGTCGGAATCCTGACAAAAGTAGTAGTGCAATTTTTCCTTTACAAGATTCCAATAACCATGCTACTTCATCCCATTATAGATCTTGTCGATGGACCCCAGATAGAATCAGGCATCGGCAGATGATTTGATATATATTTAGATGGACAGCATTCAAAGAACAAATAAGATCCAGTTTCATCATCATTCTCACAAAGTACACAAATAGAATGATGTTGCATTCCCCCACTTGATTATTATGTTTCTTAAAGGCAATTAATCAAGAAAAGCAAGCCATGAAATAAATTGCTCACAGCTTAGAATGTTTAGGTAAAAGCAAACAGATATGGCAACTAATCTTTGTTGATGAAGGTTGTAGGGTAGCAAAAGCAGGTGCTTCTGTGAATTCTACTATCTTTTGTGGCCTTCCAAATGGCCAGCATCTTCTTCAAAGAAATATAAAGAGCAATGAAAAGAGACATTTGAATGTGCAATAATTCATCAGAACTTGCCACACCCTGATGCTAATTACCTTTCTTTGTTACAGAAGCTACTTTTAGAATGCCTTTCCAGATAAGAATTATAGATGATTCTGTGGCACCAAAGCTCCTACCTTGAATGACATAAGCATGAACCCATGTAATCCAAATAGGTCGAAATTGCGAAGCAGATGCCATAGGGTCTTCATAGTTAGGACAGGATTCCACAATCCCATATTTTTCAATCCTCCACACCTTCATCAATATTGGATTTCCTTACCCATGAGAATGCATCACTATTTTGTTTTAATAGATGAATTGCTGCACCGATAGTTCATGGTGAAGTGTTGCCCACATCACTTGAATTATGTACATGCAGTCTCCTTCCACCTAAATGGTTAGGCTTTTGGGTGAGACAGTTTAACATGATATCAGAATCAATTTTCCATTGTTCCTACCCTGTTAATAGTTTGTTTGAAATGTGGTTCTTGTGTTTCTTTTCCCATTTCCTTTAACTCCCGTTGTCATTATTCATCTGCTTCATACATGAGAGGAGGTGATACTTTTAGTCATACATTGTTTAGTTTGGAACTTTTATCATTGGATGAGAAGCTGAGAAGATAACACGAACACAATGATTCCTTTAATTGTTAATTCAGTCACATGCTCTTCTAGTAGTATGTGATGATCCTGTGTATGTCGTCTTCATTTGTAGTTGTTTTTTTTTTTTGTCAGTAATGATAGGTAATGCTGGTGAAACATCACTGCAGTGGAACCATTGATTTAATTTGTTACTCCTTTTTTTTCTTCTTATTTGTAAGTCTGTTCTTTCACAATATTCTCGGTGATGGATCACCTAAAAGCTAAGCGTATTATTTGGTGATCCTTTGCCAACTCTTCAGTCTCCTTAACTTGCTTCTATGAGCTGTTTTTTTCTTGCCTCAGAATAGATTACAAAACCTTCAGCCTGAAGGAAAAACTCAATAAAATGAGTTCACTGCAGCAGCCTTTGGATAAAGATCATGAAAAATTGTCTCAAGAAACAGTTGCTGTGACAAAAGAGGTAAGACTGATCTCGAGAGATTGTTCAATAGGCATCCAAAGCACATTTTCAATATCATGTGAATGTCTTTTGACCTCTGCTAGTAAAGGACATTCTTTCTAATATCTTTATGAACTGTTGCCTATATCCAGAGAACTATGGTAAAAAGATAATCAAATTGTAATCCCATGTACACCCTCGAGCGTGGAGATTTTTCTCCACCTTATATGCTGGTTGAATTCAGTTAACACTTGGTGTTGTTTTCAGAGTTGATGGCATCAGTAGTCATTATTTGGACACTCAAGTTAATATCAGCTGCCTAGGCCTTTTTTGGCTACTCCTTCAATTTGTCACTATGCGAAACTCTAACAGTATTAGTTTCATGACACCATGCTCAGTGCATTAATTGCTGTTCTAGTTTAGCCATGTATTCAGAGTTATTGAAAGCTTACTGCTGGTTAAGAAAGAGGTTGGACCCTTTGAATTTCTTTTAGGGCCATCTTGACTAGCTTTTCTCATTTACTCCTAACAAAGATCAAGATAGAAAAAATCTCAAGAAAATTAAACTCCATATAGTGAAAAACATCACTATAGAAAGTTTGGATTCTTTAGCTAGTTAGCTTCCATCCTTTGTTTCCAATCGTCATTGAGTCCTAGAAATAAGCTTAAATTCTTGAAACAGAGTAGATTTGATTCTGATCACTGTGGTGAAAGTACAATCTATTAGAGCCAAATGCTCTTGTCATGCAGGATTTGGAAGAGGCGCAGCTGCAAATTCAACTATTAACCATGATGGAATCACTGCTACTTAAAAAGAAATCTTTGAGAATTGGGGATGCTCCCCATCATCATGCTGAAAAGGTGAGGTTTTACTATTAAGTGAACCTCAATCTGGAAAGACATACAAGTATCATTATGAGAACTCATACTTTGACTTGCATTTTGAATATTATGAACTCTGATAGATATATTGTTTCATCTCATTATTTTGACCTGCGAAATGGAAAGGTTTTCAAAAAAGGTAAAGAGTTTCATGAATGTCTCTTTCGTAGGATATCTTTGTCCTTGTGTGCCACCAAAGTATAGTTGCAGCCTCATGTTGTTTATCAATTTCTTGCCAAAAAAATGTGAAAGATTTAGTCTTTCACCATTATCCAATGTATTTTGCTGATTGCTTTTTTGGGATTTTCATCCTTTGTGCACCAGTGTCATTGTAGTTAAAATTGCGATCTAACTCGTCAAGTCATGCAATTTTACAAGCCATATCATCATAATGATGTAAAGTCGGTTGATAATCGTGGGGTGAAATCGGTGAAATTGCCTTTAAATCAATGAAACCATGGAGATGGTGAATTGTCGTGGCTTTTTATCTTTTGTCCAGGTACATTTTCTGGGGATTTTGAGCTCTTGAAGCCCAAAACTGACTAAAACAAGTTCGACAACATCAGGAAATTATTTCACTGATGCCTAATTGAATAAATTTGACAAAAAACAAAAAGAAAAGGGCACTCTCTTCTCTTGTTGCTACAAGCAAATAGGGTCTTCCTGTTCGTACAGCTTGGTTCTTTCTTTAGTTTCTTCTTGTTTGTAAATGGACCACTGGCTATATAGAATTGGATGAAGGAACTTTGTTATTTATCTGTGTGAGTCATATTTTTATTACAAACTATTTCAGAAAAAGGAAAAAAAAAAAGTATCTCCGAAAAGCAGACACAATTTTTCTTTTACAAAATGAATTTGTCATTATCAAAGTGTTACTATTGGTATGCTGTTTCTTTCGAAATTTCCGTTGATATGTTATCCCGTTACTTTGTCTGCAGTAATAATTGTGACTACAATCTAGATTTATCCATGGGTGCATCTAGATTTTATAGGTACTATGACTGTTTTTATTTAGTTATATCTTAAAAACCAATTTCAGGTACACATGCGAGTTGAGACCTAGCCAATTGGTGGTGCTGATGTTATGAGACATGGACCATTTACTAGGCTCTTGTTTAGTCTAATAATATAGACTCTTATGATCAATTTGACCGGGACTCATAAATTTATCAGACATCATTTTACTAAGTTCCCAAACTTTACAACTTTTTAATTCAATCTTATGATACGATTTTATGGGGACCTCACCTATCTTAGTTGAAAAAGCACTTTTGACTACCTTGATCAGTGTTGTTTCCCATAATTGTCCTGCATCTTCAAACAATTTACATAGATTTTCTACTGAAGTTGTGACCTTTGGTTAGTGTTTATGAAAGTCTTGTTATTATTTGTCTTTTTGCTGCCTGGTTCTGTGACTTCCTCTTATTGGCATTAACCATTTTAGACAGAGTTTTGTGAACCATATGTGCAGTTTCAACGGTCTAAAATGAGGAGTAAGAGCCTTCACACTAGAGATGGCAAATAAAACATGGAATTTATATCGAATGATCTTGTGGCATTGTCATACTAACTTTGAGCTATTCACATGGGTTCTAGAAACAAATGATGGGCTTTTCGGGAGGTCACATAAAAGATGTGAGGCTATTAGCACTGCATGTTTGGTGGTAATGGTTAAGGCCATAATGTAATAGCTATCACAATGGTATTGGAACAATGTTGACTAGCTATTATAGTGTCTGACATAAGTATTGGAATATTTATTACTTTGCTTAATTTGACAGTATAATATAAATGGAAGTTTCATCATAGAAATGGATATAATGTCCAAACTGTCCTTAGTCATCATAATCATCATCGTCACTATTATTTCTTAAAATTTATTCACTAATTAATAATAATTAACACGAGACGGAGGTAGTAAAGATTTCTCTGAGTATAAATTGTCAATTCATGTATACTTCAGCTCCTAATTATATCAATGATGCTATAGGTACGAATAAGCAATGATATATGTGATCTTCATCCTCGCAGCTCCTGTCAAGTCTCTTGTTATAATAACTGCAATATTATTTTGCAGCATTGATGTGTTTATGATGTGCACCATCATTAAGCTGTCCTCACTAGGACATGAGCTTCACATCCTAGAAAGTACAAGAATTACTTCATATATGCATTCAAGTGGCTTTAGGGTTGAGCATGAATGAGGAGGCTCTTGACATGATGATCACCGCCATGATATTGAGTACATCCATGTATCTAGATGTATTGATGTAGGGGGTTAAGAAATCTTTCTGCTTCTAGTTAGGATGTGATATAGGAGGTTGAATTGGCCATCAAGGAGGTGACCAGAGAAATTGTTCTAAGCTTCGGCATTTTCAAATAAAAGTCTGTGCTGGGGCATATCCATAGTCGTGTAATGTGATTCAGGCAGATGAGACAACCTGATAGATTGACAGACTCTACCTTTTTCAGTCTTCTGTACCAACATTATGACTTTGATGTGTTCTAGTTCTCCGTATGCAATGGCAATTAATTACACCAATTATGAATTCCAAGACTCAAGATTGTCTTGTCAGAGGTGTCTAGTGTTGAATGAAAAGCTTCATCACATGGGCAATATATATATCTTTTTGGAACAGTAGATGTAAACAGTGAAAAAGATGGTATCAGGTCACCCAACTTCTTAGCTCAACATTTTAAGGAAACAAGGCAGCAACACTTGCACATTCCATATGCTGTCATGGTGTCTTAAATTTTTTGTCGATTGGAATAGACAATGGGACAAAGATAGTTTTGAGGAACTACTCGCTCTTATTCTTGCTCTGAGCAGCCCCCTTGTTGCTTCTTTGTCCTTTCTTCACCTTCTTTATTGGTATGTACGTGAGATCCAATCTCACTGGTTCATAGTTACTGTTGTGATCTGTTACGTCCCAATCTCTATATCTCATTCTTCATCTAGTTAGTCTTTTGCAGTTAAAACCATCCTTTCATTCACTTCACATGTGAACATTTTTGTGCAGGTCGATAAATTGAAAGTGTTATCAGAATCCCTTGCTAATTCTTCCTCAAAAGCTGAGAAGCGCATCTCAGAGCACAGGTTTGGAAGCATTTGGATATTCTTTTTGTGCTTATATTTTCTTCTTAATACATTTGTTAAACTTATAGAACTTCTAGACAGGTCTGGAACTTGGTTGCATATGAAAAAAATGCTGTAGGTTCTTTAGTTCGATGGATCGTTGTAGTTAACTTGTTCTCTATTTGATGACTATCAAGTTTTTCCTCAAGGCATGTGATCTGTAGAAACATCAGCAAGTAAGACTGACAGTTGAGACTAGAATAGTGGCTGAAGATAGAAAGATTTTTATCCTTTATGTAGTAAATTTATATGACATTTCAGATTTTAGACTGTATGGAGTTCTGTCTTAAAGGTAATGCTATAGGAACCTTGGGTCTGGTTCCATGAAAGTGATGCTAGAAGAAACTTATCTCTTTCCCCTACAATCTCATAGGAATTCACAGTACTTTTTACTCATACCTTTTCAAATGAACCCTCTTTAATCAATGACTAGTGTAATCACCGATAATACCCAAACATACCGTTTTATGAGAATTATGATATTTTGCACTTTGAGCATACATTGGCTTTGTTTGAGTCCTACTAAATGAAATGTGGTAGCCATTCTTTCATATCTAGATAAGATTGTATAGGCAAATACAGCTATCAATCAAATGATTATGTTTATGGTTGGAAATTTGTATTGTTTTGGGACTTAATGACCCTATTTTTTTATGGTTGAAATATTGGCAAAGAGGAACCTACTAACTGAATAGTCATAAGCCCTTATTTAGATTAAGAAGCTCTCATCTGGTACATTGATTTTTTTTTTCTCGGTTGACGTTATCTGGTACATTGATTAGTCGATGAAGGATAAGAGAAAAATGTGCTTCTTCAGACCATTTTACTGGTGGGAAGTGGAAGGTGTTTTAGTCAGAGTCCCTAATCATACTTTTCCCAATCTGGTTATTCTTTAACTCTAAAATTTGCTTGCGCTGCAATACAGCTTATTTTCTTTGATATGCATCTGGTCATTCTTCTCTTCTTCCATGGCCCAAGCAGATCTCACAAAGAAGAAGCAGTCAATTTTCGTATGGGTAAAACAACAGAAATGAGCCAACTTGAGAAGGTAGTCCTTCTAAAGAAAGGGAAGCATTTCTTTTAATAAACTTTTAGCCTTAAAGAGAGAAGATCATGATACAAGTGGCATAGATATCAATCTCTTATTAGTTTCATCCAGTCCTAGTGAAGGATAGCTTCATCTGTTCTGTGCTGTATCCATGAAAATTTTTCTCAGTTGCCTTGTTGCACCATCCAGAACTCACTTATGGTTTACTAATTAAGCACAAGGTCAATGAGTCAATTGTTACTGTGCCTAGTTCATGATTTCCCTCTTCATCATTCTCTTATGAATAATACCTCTAACTTTTATATTGAAATGTAAATCTACACAATGCTAGGTTAGCAGGCCATAATGGAGAACCTCATATAGGAATGTTGTGTGAGAACACGATTCTGACCCTTTTTTTTTAATACTATTCAGGAATTGGAGGTGGAGATTGAAGAATTTGAGAAGCAAAAGGAAACACTTGAAAAAGAACTTAAAAAGGTTTGGTTTGTTTGGAAATTCTAAATTACAAGTAATTACGGGAGAAATTGATTTTTTATAATTTGTGTCTTCTCCTAGCTAATTGAACACTTAAATTCTGAAGAGTACAGATGGTTTCATATAATTTAGATTCTCATTATATGATATGAAAATTGCCTGTACAATCACCAGGAAATCTTGATTTGTGAGCATTGAAACTGAATTTGAGTTCTGTGGCGGCCTTTATTTTGGGTGTAGGTCAATGGTTCACTTGCTGGTGCTCGTTTACAACTTCAGAATGCCAGAGAGGAGAGAGAACAGTTTGATGAAGCCAGTAACCAGATTCTTGTGCACCTAAAGTCCAAGGTATTTTGTTTGTTTCATAAATAATACATTGGCTTTGTAGTTTTATGATTTGACACTGAATGGATGTTTAATTGCCTATCATGGTCTTCTAATAGGAAGATGAGCTATCAAGATCAGTTCTCTCATATAGAATGGAAGCAGATGTTGTCAATACGTGGATTGATTTTCTCGAAAATATGTGGACTCTGCAAACTTCATATATAGAGGACAAAGAAAAACAAGTTAAGTATGTGATCTATTTTCCCAATCAGCTAAAGCTAGCATTTCCAATATAGGCAATAGCTCAGCTGCTCTTACACCTTTTCTCTTAAAGGCATGAGAAAAAAGGAACTCTTCAGTAATCTGTTGTAACCTATTGTTTTCTCAAGGGCAAGTGATGACGATGACATAAGCACACTGCTTCATTCTTTTTTCTTTTTTTTTTGATAACCGAGGTGTCCGGGCCCACACTGCTTCATTCTTAATCTTTACAAACTCAAATAAATTTGGTGAGGTTTCATTTCCTCTTTGAACCTCAATTAGATTAGCAAGGTCTATGTGAAGAATAAAAAAAATTAGGCTACAAGATGCTCTCTGTATAAATACCCAAACTGTTGCCAAAAGAAAAAGGAAATGCTAAAAGTCACGAGGATCCATATAAAGGAAAATGAGTGCAGGGATTAGATGTATGAGGTCAACTGACTTAGATAATCATCTCAAGATGTGAGAAATAGTCTTGGTTGTGATTTTCTTTTCTTTTTCTTCCCTTTCTTTTTCGAATTTTTCTGTTGTATGTTTTAAACAGAGGCATAGTTATAAGTCTATTCTTCCTTTTTAGTATATATTCAACAATTTTTAAGCATCCTTGTGGCTCCCCTTATCTAATGATTATTGCTAATGTACATATTCAAGTGGTGAACTGGAGAGATACGGAGATTATTTTGTGAATCTGGTCATTCAGCTTCTCTCAGCTTACAAGGTATTATTTATCCTATTCTGCTAGAACCTTGTTCCAGCATTCATGATCTTCAGCTTCATTTACCATCTGATTTTACATGTTCTTTGGTTCATCGTTTTCATTCATCTTATTGTACATACTTTACTAGGAAGGTTTGGGTTCGTCACTCGCTTCCATCAAAGAAACTGTGGAATACCTGGGCCAAAGTCTGAGGTATTAACTCATGCTATATTTGGGATGTTTTCACATGGTTGAAACTGACCTGTAGATTTTTTTGGATGTCAGATCTGAAGAGAGACCTACTATGAACGAGCAAAATCCGAAGGAGAATAAATTAAAGAGAAGATACGAAGAAGAATATCTGGATCTTGAATCCAAGGTAAGCCAGCATATCCTATCAGTTTTATTCCCCTCTTTTGCCCAAAGCAAATAAGTTTTAGTTGATCAATCAAATCAGTTGCCTTTTGGAAGTCAAATGTCCTCATTGTTGATTCATATTTCTGTAGTCGGTCTTGACTTCCCCTAGGGATACCGTTAATTTAATAGATCTTACATGAAGTGCAACTTTCATATATATCATATCTACTCGAGAGATTCTTTTTGATATTTCAGTTTTTGACAACCTTAAGCACAGTGGAAGCAATTAAAAAGCAGTTCTACATCCAATCCCAAGACACTTTCAGGTACAATATAGCGTGCATTTTGGTTGGTTAACAGTGTTTCTGGTCGATAGAGAAATTCTTTTGAAAAGGGCATCCATCTTCTATGCAGGAAAGATCATGAAAAGAGCGAAAAGCTATTTGCTGCTCTCGAAAAGATAAAAGATGAATTTGATTTTATACAGAGACCACGTTTGGAAATTGAGACTCCTACCCAAAAATCACAAAACTCATTGAATAATGGGCATCAGATTATTTCATCTTCTGTCTCGGATAAGGCCTCCCAAAACTCTAGAGAAGGTGACGCAACGAATGGTTCTTCTATCAAGGTCGAGAAGACCTCGAGGACGACTAGCGATCCTGAAAAGCTTGAAGTAGACTTTGACAAGTCTGACAGAGACCATTCAACCGATGAAATTGGTGACTGGGAATTTGATGAACTCGAGAAGGAATTCAGAGCCATCCTATGAGCAACTGGGATATAAACACCGTTACCTGGCAGCAAACAAGCGGTTAGTCCTGTAGAGAGAATTTTCACTTAGAATTTCTGATGCTTGGCGATTGAAAAAGGTCAGGATAATGTAAATTGTACTTGTAACGAGGCATAAGCTTTTGTACAATCCCATATACAAGTTAAGTCTGATTTATAACATCTATAGACTGTAAAAGATTTTTGACGCACCATTAATTGTAAATCCTCGAATGATGGACGTTAAAAGTTTTGCAATAGAAACAAGAAAAAATGACAAAAATGGTCACTCAACTTCAATTCAATGTGCAATATAATTATTGAACTTTTAATTTGTTCAATATAATCTGTTAACTTTAGCCAATGTGTAATATGGTTCTTGGATTTTGGGTACATATTCAACTAGTCCCTAGATTATATAAAATGTTTAATGTTGTCACTAAACTTGAAATAATGGAAAAATAGTATTGAATATTTTCACGTAATTTATGATATCAATCGGATATGTGCCAAAAGTTTAATATTGAACAAATTAAAAATTTAGAAATCACTTTGTACATCGAAATAAAGTTCAGAGATCACAATGAAAAATTTAAAAGTGTAGGAATCACATTATATATTGAGTTAAAGTTTATGAATCATTGGTATCACTCTCTCCCAAAGACAAATCTTACTTGCTTAAGCAACTTTTGTTCAAGGAAACTTGTTCTTTACTACCAATTGAATATTCACCACGAAAGTCTTAACCAACCTACTACCAATCAATCGCCACAGATCTCCAATTGATGCAACTCAATCCACTGGAACTGAGTTAGATAACACTATCGGTTGCTTCGACACTAATCATTTAAGTCATACATGAGATAAGTTCAATGTTTCTTGGGTGTTTTTCCCTGTAGAAATTGACAATAAAGCAGCACCCACTCGCACGGCAGAAAGCCACTTTTGAAACGCTTCTCAGCTCTAACGGATCATGCAAGGTTGTTTGGCGTGGGAACACCTGCTGGCCATTACTTTTTAGCAGGGACCAGATCTTTGGGGAAGTGAGTCACGTGGTCAGCGCATGTGCATAATTTCTAAGTGACGACTGTCCCATGAGATTTCTGTGCCGGTGAATGCAGTGGCTTTTTAACTGATTTGGGCCATTCGATACCCTGCGCCCGTCACCTGGTGCGAGAGTGCGTCTTTCTCCATGTCACAATCAAAGAGAAAAGAGGATCGAGGAAAATCAAGTCTCCACATATGCTCGCTGTGCCACCAGCTGATACCTTTGATGCATTGGTTGCTAAAAGGTAAAAACATGCGGAAGCCAAGGCACGCTGAGCCGCTTGCTATGGGAAATTTTTATTGTCTGCATCGTTCGAAAATCCAACGTAGATTTCGAGGGCACATGGAATTTGATTAGCTAGTTGAACATGCACATGGAAGGGACATCATATTACTTTAAGATCATCTCAGAAAGTTCAATCTGAAAACTTTTCAATGAAAGAAGATCACATGTATGAAAGTGTCTATATGGATGTGGGGTGTTTCAACATATATTAATCATGATCCTTAGCTAGGTGAATGGGAGAGTGTGGAATGTGATGCGGGTGCGAGGTGGGCAAGTTTGTTTTGAGTGATAATGGGTAGATTTAAATGCAAAGGGATAGAATACGATCATCACTAACACGTCACCAATCAAGAATAGAGATTTGGAATGACGAAATTCACCACCAAGGCTTAAAGGTTGCACCATCTGCCAAGAATAAAGAATTTCGGAATGGGATAAACTTACTACCAAGGCCTAAATTGTTCTTTACTTGAATCCATTGAGTCAAAGTGTAACTGAAATCGACCTTTAATTGTAAGAATAAGGAGGGGTAGGTTCCATCAATGAAGTAGAGCTTGAGAGTTGAACTGATGTTATTGCATCAAAATGCGATTGTCCCACGTAACATTAGCCTAGTACTTTAAGAATAAAAAGTGATTCACCATAAAAGATATCGGAATAGGATAAACTCGCTACCAAGGCCTAAATCGGTCTTTACTTGAACCCTATAGCCAAAATCGGTCTCTACTTGTAAGGATAAGGAAGGGTTGGTTCGATTGACCAAACATGAGTGGAGCTTGAGAGTTCACTCGATGATCTCGCATCAAAATGTGAATGTTAACACAGAGCATTAGCCTGATGCTTCGAGGGTAAAAGTGATGCAAGGGCATTTTCCAATTTAATGAAATTATTGCTTTCTCAGGTCCCCCGAATGAGGCACATGTCAAGGAGCCGATAAAGTTATGTGAGAAATAAACTTTTTTTTTTGGTCGAAATAAACTCATAGTTATAATCTCATTTGAATAGAAGTTCTAGAAGATATAAACATAGACTCAGTAGAAATTAAATCCAGAAGGCTTGCAGGGGGTATGTCTACGCAATTCTTCGGCAAAAATCCTCTTCTTTGGGCTTTAGCTACCTAGTCCGCGACCTGATTTGCGTTTCTAGGGTAATGGGCCAGAGTAAGGCTCCGAAACTTCTTCATGTGGGCTTGGGCTTCTTCGATCAGTACACGCGCTTCCCATATGTCTTGATCTGCACCTCCGCTTATCACGTTCACCAGATCACTTCTGTCCGATTCAATCACGATCTCTTCATCCCTTCGACTTTCTAAAGCCTTTAGGGTTTCAACGAAAGCCATGGCTTCCGCTTGAGTTGATGAGGAAACTCGTATAGATCTGGCCATTGCTTCCATTAGAAAGCCCCTGTTGTCTCTGCACACACTGGCGACAGCAGCTTCATTAGTTTCGTGGACGAAGGAGGCGTCGATATTCACCTTCAGAACCCCGGGAGGAGGGGGTCTCCATACTTGAGGTAAATCTACTGCTTCGCTCTCTCCTTTCTGGTTTTTAGCCAAAAGCCTACTTATTTTCCTCTCGTATGCTCTTGCTGTCAAGATTACTTCATAGGGATTAAGATGCTGACCTCGGAATAGGAAGCTGTTACGAGCCCTCCAGATCTGCCAGAGTAAGCATGCTAATAGATTAAAGGAAACCAAGGTATGATTAAACTATGATAGCCACTCCTCCATCCTTGAGATACTATGGCTGTCTATCTGGATGTTTAAAGACGACTCTCTCCATATCTCTTGGGTCCATGGGCAAATCAGGAACAAATTTTCAATTGTTTCGGGCTGTTGTTTACATATTGTGCATGTGGCTTGCTGAATAATTCCCCTTCGCTCTAGATTAACTTTGGTTACTAAAGCGTTCTGGCATATTTGCCATAGGAAAAAACGCACCTTTGGTTGAACTCTGGCTTGCCATATCCTGTTCCAGAGAGATCTAGGGGTCTGGTATGATGTGGATGGCTGAAATTGTGCTTGGTTCATAGTTCCGGATCGAATTATGTTATATGCACTCTTTACTGTAAGTTGTCCTGATTTTGTGTGCTCCCAGATAACTCTATCTTCAGCCCCCCTAGAATTCAGAGGGGTATTTAATATGTCTTTGGTGGTGACTGTATCCAGCATCCCTTGTATTTTAGTTTCATTCCATGTCCCACTTTCAGCTTGAATAAGCTCAGCAACCCATATAGGATCAGCTCTGTTTGCTGGACCACCTATAACACCTCTAGGTAGCCACTTATCTTCACGAATTTTAATCTTATCACCTCTGCCGACCACCCACCTTGTATGAGTATTGATAGACTGCCAACCTACCAATAAACTTTGCCACCCCTATGATGGTCTTACCCCTTTCTCTGCATGTGCCAGATCTGTATGAGGGAAGTAGAGTCCTTTAAATAATCTGCCCCATAGAGAGTTTGGATTCTGAAGTAACCTCCATGCTTGATTGCCTAGAATCGCCTTGTTAAAATCAATTAGGTCTCTAAAACCTAGGCCTCCATCATCCTTCCTTTTTTTCAGACTTTCCCAGCATTCCAGGCTGCTATTTTCTGTTCTATTGCTCTACATACAGAGAGTGGAATTTTAAACACAGACATTGCATACTGAGGAAGTGCCTGCACCACTTACTTCAATAAAATTTCTTTTCCTTCTTTGGGGAGGAACTTTTCCTTCCATCCTTCTAGTTTTTGGTTTACCCTGTTAAGGATCCAGGCAAACATATGCTTTTTGGAGACCCCCTAGTCAGAAGGAATGCCCAGGTACTTCCCTGTTTTGGATATTTCTGGAACTCTCATTTCATAGGTCATATTTCTCTTCAAATCCCCTGGACAATCCTTACTAAAAAACATTCCTGACTTATTTAAATTGATTGTTTGTCCAGAAGCATAGCAGTATTGGTTAAGTACCTCTGCGACTGCCTGGCATTCTGCTATTCTCCCTTCCATAAAGAGTATTAAATCATCAGCAAACAGTAAATGTGATAAGGTAGGGCAGTTGGGGTTCAGACGAATTCCTCTAATATGTCCATTCTCAACTTCTCTCTTTAACATCGTTGACAATGTATTGGCCACAATGATAAACAGGTAGGGAGAGAGGGGGTCACCCTGTCTGATTCCACGAGAAGGCTCAAAGAAAGGTAAGGGATCCCCATTAACTTTCACACTATATGACACAGTTGAGACACATGTCATTATCCATTTTACCCATGTTTCATTAAAGCCCATTTTCCTCATACAGTCTTTTAGGAAATCCCATTCTACTCTGTCGTAGGCCTTTTTCATGTCCACTTTGAGCACATCATGGAATTTCTTCTTTCTTTTCCGAATTCTGAGTTGGTGAAGGACTTCTTGCACAATGAGTATATTATCCTGTATTTGTCTGCCACCCACAAAAGCACTCTGCTCTTCAGCTATCAGTTCTAGGAGCCATACTTTCAGCCTATTTGCTAGAACTTTGGAGATAATTTTATAGGCATAGTTACATAAACTGATTGGCCTGTACTGCTCCAATTTTTCTGGGTTTGGGACTTTAGGGACCAGGGTGATATATGTTCTATTTAATTCTGGATTAAACTTCCCAGAGGCAAAAAACATTTTAATTTCCTGGAACACTGCGTCCTTCAACTCAGGCCAATGGTGATGGTAGAACTTACCACTCAGTCCATCCGATCCCGGAGCTTTGAATGCACCTAGCTGAAAAGTAGCTTTAGTAATTTCCTCCACACTCACCTCCCTGGTTAGAGCTCTGTTTATATCTTCAGTTACCACATTAGGGATCTGGTCAATGACTGGCTGGAAATTTCTGGTTCCTACTGTAGTAAAGAGCTCCTTAAAAAACTGAGAGGTCATTGTCTTTAGTTGGCTAGGATTTCTGCACCACTCCTCATTTTCATCTTTGAGCATCATTATTCTATTTCTTAGTCTCCTCTGCACAGTTGTGGCATGGAAATATTTAGTGTTCTTATCCCCCACTTTAACCACTGAATTCTGGACCTCAAGCCCCAAAAAATTTCGAGAAATAAACTTTGAAAGAAAAGACTTTTAGATTAATGTCTCAGCCATTCTCAGATCATGTTGTAAGTCGTATTTTGGCTGTTGGCCGACAGAAGATTTATCTAGTTTTCACTTTTGCGCTCTTTTTCTAGATCTTGAGGATAATGAAGACTGCTCGCATGGTATATAAGTATAATTCTGCACAAGGTAAGGATAGAAAAGGAGGCCGTCGTTCCAAATGCTACTTTCGTCTTTTCACCACAATGTTACATTGTGTTGCTCGTCAGATATTAGGGAAAGAATGTCAAAGACCTTAGGCAAACAAAAGTATGTCTGATGTCAAGCATGATGGCCCGAACTCTTAGAAGGAGTTGCTAACACTAAAGAGGGAGTCCCAAAGAACCGTAGCGATCTGAAAGCAAACGGAGCAGTGTGAAAAATGGAGAAAACGGATCATTGATCTTATTTTGGTAACACAGCGCATCAATTCATTGATCTCAAGACATTTCGAAGCGACTTCATTTTTGATAACCAATTTCTTGAGGCATGAACAAAAGACAGATTAATGGGATCTCCTTCTAAGGGGTCATATCACAGATGGAAAAAAGGACATCATGAAGGGATCTTGCGTTCCTTAAACGATCAACTCTGCCTTACATATGAGATACTAAATGTGAATAAATGGAGAATCGTCACAAATGGAGCATTCGTTCTTAATAAACAATTGACTTTATCTTTGACATGAAATAATTCTTATCTATTTCTTTTTGAAGGGAAAGAGACAGCATATCCTTTCGAGGGGTAAAATCAAAACTCAAAGAAATAATGTCACAAACGGAGTATTCGTTCTTAAAAATGAAGAACCTTACATCCGATACTAAACGATTCTTTTTTGCTTCTTTTCATGGGCAATACGCTAATCAACGGAGGGATCGTCCAAGGTGATTGACTTCTCCCTGGACAGCGTGGTGGTGGCAACATGGGAACGATCAGCTTGTGGACTCCGAAACAGCGAAAGGATCATTGGAAAGACAATCGTGTGCTGTTTGGGCGAAGATTGCCAATCACGATGCACGAAAATCATCAGTTGATGGACCATCTTCGCAATGGGAGGATCTCAATCCTTGAGTTATAGGGAAATGGATTCCCTGCCCACAGGAACCGTTGGATAGGGAACCCCCTCCAACGGATGGAAAGATTCGAAGAGATGGGGCACACCTCCCTCATTCTGGACTTGTCGATTCTATGTCATAGGAGGGTAATAACTATACTTGGTCGTCTGAGACATAGTGATAATAGAAATGAGAACATCTCTGAAGTATTTCTCTATGCCGTAGCAATTCATATACTTTCTTCAATGCGGTAGACATTCAACAAAGATAGTGTGATGAGGGAAATATCTGCATTTGTTCCTCTAGGCTATGTTGATCATGTTACGCTTTTGCTCGCGCTATTTGTACTCCTGAAATTTCTACAGGGCTGTGATAGTTGGGACGGCTAAAGTTTTCACACGTGATTGATATAGAGGCTTCTATGCGAATTACGCGGCATAAATTTGCACCAAAAGTCTTAAACCTCCGACGTGGAATGCAATCAAGTTTTTTAAAAAAATTCAATCAGTTCAATTAAAGTCTTTACACTTTTCAGAAAGTACACTGAACGTTTCGGTGGACTGTCTAAAATTTTCTGTGTCACTTAAATATTATCAAAGTGGCGCTTTTCAACATAATTTTAATTAGACTTGATTGTACTTCTCGGTAAAAGTTTGAGCATGATCGAATTAGTTGAAATTTTTATGTCTTGATTTCACTTTTTTGTAAAGTCGTACAACTTGATTGCAGCAAATTTTTTGTTTAGAACGTTATAGTATTCCGTAGAATGATTTAGGATTTATGGGGCAATTCCGTTAAATTGTGACAAACGGTTTCGTAGTCTCACCCGTTGTCTTAGTCAACTAAACTAGTGATTATTTCGTAAATACCGAAATTGGGTTTTCCTCGTTAAGACTCAAATATCTACTACGCAACCACGGTTTAAAAAAAAAAAAACTTTCTTTGGGATGCATAGCCTATCTATTTTTCAAATTTTACCTAATCATCTATGGGACTTTGCATTTGTTTCTGCCGGCGGTCAACAACAGTCTCGAGTTCGAACTCCAACAAAGACACTCTGATAAGATAAATAAACCAGACAACAAGCTTGTCAATCATTTTGATCTTGACCATGGATCGAATGTGGACATCTATGCCTACGACATATGCATACAGGATACTAGCTAGGCAACAAAATGCATGGACAACTTACATTCTAAAATGAACGAAAAAACAAATATAATAATGATCTCTCTCTCTCTCTCTCTCTCCTCAAGTTTTGAGAAACGAGCTCAATGTTCAAATTCCAAAATAATTTGCAACACACAAGAGAAGCTTGAAGACAAAACGACAAAAAGTAAAACAGAAAGAAATCAGAAGAAAATTCTGCATTTGTAAACATCCAAGTCGGCATCATTTTCAAATATTGTCCCGTTTCCAATATAGTGTGAATTTGCAATTTCTAAGCAGGGATGGCAATTCCCGACACAAAATATGGACACGACTCGATTACAATACAATTTTTTTTTTGAAAAAAAGTTAAATGATTTTATTTGAATTGATTCGAAATGACACATCTTCGCTTGTTTTGACATAAGAGTTTTATGCAACTATGTTATAATATTTTCTTAACTATATAAAATGATACAAACATGACACCAAAATGGGAATTGTCGACCTTACATGTCAAGTGTTCATGAGAATATTAGGTAATCAACATATAAACTGAAAATAAGAAATTTTTTGAATGAATGCGTCATTGGATGAATTAGATCCACAAAAGTCCTCCCATATCTCATGGCGCACTTGATCTTCGGCTCACTGGATTCAATGCACTCAAGTATATTTGGAAAGTACATATCCAATAAATGAAAAAACGGGCTGTATGTACATCCATTCAGAGCTTGCATCGCTAGAAGATAAAAAATAGAACGGTCACATAACATGGTGAGTGTTCCCAATAATTTCGAATTGTTGCCATCAAGATGTTTGAGTTCACTCTTTTCATATGTGACTTAGACCACTTCATGCAAAGACTCTCGGTAGGTTCATTTGCTTGTTACATTGAAGCTTCGACTAAAAACAAGAGGCACTATCGACATCTCAGATGACGAGATTCCTCTCATCTTTGACATGCAATGTATACTGCAAATTCAAGGTACTCATTTGACAGATGTGGCTAAGAGGAACTTGAAAGAAATTAGGCATGGGCTGCTTTCAGTACCAGTAGTCTTAGCCGCTTATCCACAGTACAACCCACTGCAGAATCAGAGATCACATCAAATGTGTCAAGCGTACCGCGACCCTCCTCTCTCTCTCTCTCTCTCTCTCTCTCTCTCTGCGGGGAAGGTTCTGGTTCATGAATTTCCCAAAAGACTGATGGCGATGCCTGTACGTAGAATTTTATCAATAAATCTCTTTAGACTCGAGAGCTTGCTCAGATTCGAATAATCTTCGCCATATTCCTAAAAGGCATAATTACGACAACAACGTCGCACGGTTTGATAATAATTTCCTCTAGAACTATATTACAGTCAATTTCCACATATGAATAAGACATAGTGCATGCATGCACTGATCATACTATCAATCTTTGTCAGAGATAATATCACTCGATGGTACATGTACTCCAGTTCTTGACTAGTCGTCTTTGGTCCTTGGATCATTCTCATCACCGATCTAGACTTTCTTTTTTGCCAAACTTTCTCTCCGTCTGTCTGTCTGTCTGTCTGTCTCTCTCTCTCAGTATATGGAGTCCCATGTTGGCAGCACATAAGCCACATCAGGTCTCATATACAAATAAAGATTGAGCCTTATACTTAATTTCTTCAATTAAGCATTTCGGCATCGAACTCGGTACTCTAATGGAACAACTTAATCGAAGGAGTAACGGTAAACATTTTGACAACGTATAGGAAGAATTTCAAACAGACAAATCGAGCACGAGTACAAGACCCCTCAGCGGCATTAACCCTTATTCCTACTATAAAATATTATTTTCTAATAGCTGGGACAGGGTTATTTCGTAAATATAAGACACCAGTTGCTTCCGCCCACGTACACACACACAAAAAAGCATCAAGCATACAATGGATAATTGAAGAGTTCATATGTTAGTTGTAGCAAATAACTTGATTTTCTATATAGCAAAGAAACGTGTTTTTTCAAGTTAATAATAGAGTCAACAATAAAATGTAAATGGGATAAAGAGGTTGTATAGGAACTATTTAGAATTTTTATGGAAAAACAAGTTAAAATTTCAATAGTATTACCATAAAGACATTTATAATAGTTTGGCTTTATCCTCGAGCCTATATCCACTATTTATGACTTACACCAAAATAAGACTAGAATCCACTAATAATTTTCAAAACAAATTATATTCGGCAGCATCGGTCTTATCAACCATTTATCATACTATGAGGACGAAAGTATTGCTATCTCTCTTGTACACTTGCTCTTATGACGATTGCAAATAATATGAACAATGTAGAGAGAATAATTAGCAATATACATAAACTATTAGCAAAACAGAGCAAAAAAACAAAACAAAACAAAACTTGAAAGCGATAGACTTATTTTATTCGTTTCCACCCAACCCAACTACTTTTCTATCTTATTATTCTAAGATCTTTAAAATTGGACAGCAATTCGGAGAGAAGAAGGGAGAATCAACTTTGTATGGTTTAAGCACACAAACACGCAAATTTTATTGTAGAGGGCTAGCCTGCCTCAACACATAATAAACCGTGCCTTATACAAGAATAAAGGAAAGAAAAGATAAGCAAATTTACATTATTGGTGATGCAAGCATATTAATGACTAATAACATGTGGTTTACATCAATAACTCACTTTTGCTATAACACCATGATTCATCATAACTATTTTTTACAATGCATATATTATAACAACATGACTTGTGTGAAGTTTTGTAGGACTACTGTTAATTGTCCTAAAAGCTTAAGCCATTAGGTGAAGGCATGAATTTATATTTAAGTACTTTCACACTTCCCCTCATGCTTAGTCTGGTCTTTTTGCTAGTACTAAGTGTGGAAATACTTTTTGGAGAGGCAGAATAAAGGCCTATGAAGATTTGAACTCAAGACCTCCTACTCTGATACCATGTGAAGTTTTCCAGGACCATTGCTAACTGTCCTAAAAATTTAAGCCGTTAGGTGAATGCATGGATTTATGTACAAGTACTTTCACATAAGTTGTATCAACATCAACCTCGATATGATCATCTCAGAGTTTTTGGCTGTACTTGTTATCCATGCCTACGACCAATATGCTTAACATAAGTTTGACCTAAGATCTCTTACATGTGTCTTATTGGGATATAGTGACCGTCATAAAGGCTACCGTTGTCTTGTCCCTACTGATGGTCGCATCTATATCAGTAGGAATGTCATATTTGATGAAAGTTTTTATCCCTTCACAAAGTCAACATATTACAATCAGTATACAACTTTGTACAAGAGATGGACAGAGGAAGTCAAATTCCTAGACTCAACCAGTACATCACCTGTGACCAACTATTCTAATACATATACTCCATGTTTTCAACATGTTCCTATCTTAAACGATAGCAACTCTAACATCTTGCAGCCTATACAAGATGATAATAATTAGCCTACTTCTTCCACACTAGAAGTACAAAATGCCAATAATTTTGATCAGGTACGTGAAGAAGCTGTTCTTTCCTCTTCTACTAATACCTCAAAAGTTCCAACTCAAGCAAACGAGCAACCTTCTTCAACTACTCACGGTACTCACGGTACTTATTTTGGTCATCCTATGACAACTCGACTAAAGTCCGGTATCATCAAACCAAATCCAAATTATGCATATCTTACTGAATACAACATTCCTCTTGAACCAAGTTCAGTCAAGTCAGCTTTAGCTGATCAAGGCTGGTATAATGCAATGAAAGAAGAAATGTCTGCCCTGTATGATAATCAGACTTGGACACTAGTTCCTCGAACTAGAGAAATGAATGTCATAGGTTGTAAGTAGGTGTTTAAGACAAACTGCTAGCACTTGATGGAAGTCTTGATCGGCTAAAGGCTCGTTTAGTAGCTAAAGGATTTCATCAAGAGGAGAGTATTGATTTTACAGAAACATTCAGTCCTATTGTTAAGCATGCTACTATATGTGTGTCTACTCAGGAAATCCCTCTATGGTTTGTGCCAAGCAACAAGGGCTTGGTTTGAAAAGTTCAGTAACTTCCTTCTGAAGCATGGCTTCTATTGTAGTTCTGCTGACCCTTCCCTCTTTGTGTTTCACAAAAGGCCAGACACTATGTTGTTATTGCAGTATGTTGATGATATAGTGCTAACTGGCACCTCAGCTGTGATCTTAGCTGAATTGATCAAGTTCATGAGTGTTCGCTTCCACATGAAAGACCTTGGCCCTCTGCATTATTTTCTATGGCTTGTAGTCAAGCGTACTTCTCAGAATCTATTTCTTTGTCAAACTAAGTATGCCATGGATTTACCCCATAAAGCATACATGTCAGAATGCAAGCCTATTTCCACTTCTTTACAACTTCGATCAATTCCAATGTCCTCTGATGCTATGCTACTTGACAGTCCATTTGAGTATCGAAGTCTTGTGGGTGGTCTTCAGTACCTTACAATTACACGTCCTGATTTGGCATATGTCACAAATCTTCTATGCTAGAAAATGCAATCTCCAACAGTTGGAGACTTTCATAAATTGAAGAGGGTCCTTCGATATGTTAAGGGTACAACTCACCTTGGTCTTTTTCTTCACTCTTCTAGTACAATGCGTCTATATGCCTACTCAAATGCTGACTGGGCTAGTTGTATGCATACAAGTCGTTCTACTACTGGTTATTGTACATATCTTGGCTCGAATCTACTCTCATGGTCAGCCAAGAAACAACCTACTGTCTCAAGGTCTTCTATAGAGGCTGAGTACCATGCCGTTGCATCTACTGCAGCTAAACTCACTTGGATTGGGTTTGTTCTAAGAGATATTGGCATTTGTCTTCCACCACCTACAATATTGTTCTGTGATAATAAATTTGTCATCTCCTTCACAGCCAATCCTGTTTTACATGCTCGCACAAAGCACATTGAGGTTGATTTCCACTTTGTCCGGGAGAAGATATCTTCAAGCTTGTTACGTGTTTGCTATGTTCCTAGCACTCTTCAACTTGCTGATGTATTTACTAAGCCATTATCTTGAGCTGTTCATTGTTCTATTCGAACCAAATTAAGTATCGGTTTTCTACCCCTTCCTAATTTGAGGGGGGATGTTGAATACTTTACCAAGAAGCCGAAGAAGCTCAAGATGATGGAAGCTGAGAGTGGTGAAGTCAAAGTCAAAGTTGTAGAGTCGAGAGTTGACTAGTGTTGACTGTATGAGCTGTTATACGGTTTAAGTCTTGTAAAAAAAAGATTAACGAGAAGTTGTTGAAGTTGTTAGTTGTTCAACACGTGGAGAAGAGCTTCTATTAAAATAGAGCTCGAGTCTGTACATCATATTCATTGAAGATTACAGAGAATAAAGCGAGAGGAGCAGAGCTCTCTGCTATTGAGCTCTCTGTTTCAAATCAACTTCTTCAATCTTCATCTTCCTTGAATATTTTCTTGTTTGGCATCTTCTTCTTCACAACTTGTGACAAACACCATCTTGACATATCACTTTATACTCATCGTCTGATAGTGAAGAGGATGAGCATCCTATCTCCATCATCCTTTCACTTTTTTTTTTAATAACAGATATCCAATGCCACCTTGTTCTTTCTTCTTATATATTTTCTCGTATGTTACCAAAATTCAAATGGAAGAATTTGGAAAGCATATTAATGTCTCGACTTTTTATGAGGAGATTGATAGGAGCTTTAAAGGATGTCACTAGATCCTAAGGAACATTACTAGGTCTAATGGAATATTACTAAGACACATATGTGTCCCTAGCATGATAGATTGGGGCCAATTGCTCACTTCATCATTGATGAGGAGTCTTAATGATAGTCCATAATCAAAGGAATCCTGAGAAAGTGATCAACCTTATAGGTTTTAAGACGAGGACGGCGGAGCTAGATGGTTTTTATGAATTTCGCTAGAGTAATATTAATAAGGGGTTTGGTTTTGGGATAATCCCATAAATAATCCCAAGGTACATCAATATTGTCATTTAGCCAAACTCTTGAAAGAACGGTGCAATTAATCTCACGAAATACTTGATTTCTCTATATATACTTGTGGATTGGCTCTAATATAACTTTAGAGCATCTACAAAGCTTAGTGGGCACTACTCAAGCTTTGTAGGTCATGACTTCTATATTTGTTGGGTACTTAAAAAGGTTGCTATTTGGTTTGAGAAATATCCATAACATGTATAATAAATTATTAGATTTAGCTTTGGATCTGACATGCATGCTCTTAATTATCTTGTGAAAAAGGCTTTCCATGCTCCTAAAGGTTATAACCAACAAAACATTTCTACAAAATGGTGGCATTTTCTGCCGCCAATTTTTGGAATTGCTTGAATAATCATTACGAGCATTTTTGCTATAAAAAATTCAATGACAAATGTATAGCAATTAAATGCATACTAATAAAACCATTTAAATTCCTTCGGAAATTTGACATCTCGAAAGAAAGACATAAGATGATTGAATGGATAATCCAAATACATGCCACTTGGTCAAAGATTCGGTCCACCATACTTCCTGAAGATCTTGTACTGATATTCTCACATGAGATTTGTGATATTATCAAAAAGAATATTGGATTTGATTAAATTTGGAACTTCAAAAGGATACATTCTAGTAAGAAATGTGGGTTTCATGTCTTGTGTTAGAAATTCATTGGTCGGCCTTCTATAGTGGATTTGTCAACTTTTGAATCTTTGGCACAATGCCCTTAAGTATCTAACAAATACCGAGGAGTTACAACATTTGTGTGGGGGAAAGATTCTCATGAGAAAATTTCAGCGATTGTTAAGAAGTATGCTCCCCTATATAGAAAGAACCATGATTAAGATGCATTCTACGGAGCTCAATTTCCTTTTGAGCTATTACCATCTTCTTCTGTAAGAGCATCAAACCACACTATTTGACAAGATTAGCAAGAGCTGGTAATATATAATGAAATTCCTCATCATGATTGAATAAGAAGATATCGTCAATGTAAATTTAGGAATTAGCACTAATTGATTGGAAAAGCTTGCACATAGCTTTCCGAAAGAAAGAATGTGTAGTTTTTAAATGCTTGATAAAAAACATCATATGCATCAATAAATATTTATACATATATATTAATTAAGGAAGATAGATGCATACAATCATTCTAACTCTTTTTTCTTTATGTCATGATTTAAAAAATGATATTACAAACATCTGTTTCACAGATTTAGATAATTTCAACAATTTCCACTTGGCAGATTTCAGAGTGCCCATATAATGATAATCATTAAGAAATAGAAGAGACAATCATAACTCATAAGAATATAGAAGAGATGACAAAAATAAGTATTGCATCATGAATTTCTATTCAAAGACAAGCATTAAGAGACAACATGCAAACAATCAATATAAACCATTAATAGAAGTAGTGTCGCTTCCTCTATCTACGTGCTATCACCTCTTAAGATGATCATTAGCATGCACAAAATATCAATATCTGTACATATCATAAACAGTCTTGTCAATATTATCCATTTATAGTCATCAATAGTAGCAAGAGATTTAGAAAAGGAATTGTTGTCTCGTGATAAGTTCTATGGTCCTATTCACCATGAACCGTGACTAATTTTCTTTTAACCTCAAATTTGACCGTTTGATGTGGACTTGAACATATAGCGTCTGTTGTGTGGATCCACGGGCAAGCGGTACCATCAGGGCCTTGTGAGCCTTGTTGCTGTCTTTTTTCTCGAGCTTTGTGATTCTCTTCTCATGTTCCGTCTTTGGTGCCTCAATGGACTTTGACGAAATAGACTTGTCAACACCCTTTGGAGGTGAGTCATCGGCCAAGTCAGGCATGTCATCATTATCGACGAGCACAACTTCGCTCTTATCAGTAGTTTGGTTCGGCATTACAATCTCAATCGGTAACTAAGAGGATGAAGGGGTAAGACTGGCTTGAAGAGATTCCATTTGACTCATGATTCATTGAAGTGCAGCAAAGATTTGTTTAACTTCAGCTTCACTATCAGTAACACGGTTCAACATTTTAGTATAATCAGCCATTTTTGCTCTAGAATGTGCATGGACAGGCCATTGTCAAGAACCTGCAGTCGCCTAAATTAAGGACGTATAATATACAATGAGCACAAGATTTCAACAAGATCGGTTCACGACAAATGGTTGAATCACTCATTTTTTTATTATCTAATGAAATTGTTCAAACATGAAAGACACTCCTAAACATGAAAAATGGACTAGAAATTAGAAACATCCCACACTCCTTAAACATTTTAGTAAAAAAGAACAACATAATTTAAAGACAGAGATTTGAAGCCATTCTTCAAATGTCTTAATCTACTTACAATTTGAAAACTTCTTTCTATTGCCTTGTTTCCACAAGCAAGTGGGTGGCGTGGTCTTACGCTTTCTCCGACTTCCTCTTGAGCCGCTTGGTCTCCACTCTATTAGTGGGATTTGGAGTCACCTCAGGCACCAATAGGATTGGGTCAATGGAGAGCTCGTGTTGGAAAACTGAACAATGAAAATCTACTAACTTACATCTACATCGGTGATGTTTCTCATTGAGAAATCATCTATGGATGGCCCACAGACGTTTCTTATATGTTTCGAGACTTGATTGAATCAAATAAAAGTATATAAATATTGAATTAAGGAACATGGATCACTGAGCACTAGGGTCATTTTGCTCCTTCTCTTAGATGTGCCTAGCAAGCATTTATTGATGTTGATGCCATGGCTTAGCCATCAGTATAAGAACCAAAGTTTTTTCTTTTCTCTTCTTCATTTTTCTCTTGCTTTTACATGTATCAATTCATGTGCGAGGAGGGCGAAGATCAAGCAAAATGGATCAGCTGGTCAGGCGGTGGCTCGTCTCCTTTCACGGTCTGTAAAAGAAAACTATTAATTGAATTCAAAACTTTTGTTGTTTTCTTCTTGGAAGCATTCAATATTTTAAGTAAGAAGCTCTGACAATTTTCCTAGAACCCAACGTTTTTAATTTCTCTTTTCCCCAATTTGCTTTTTACACATTGGCACCATCCTCACTTTAAATGATGCCCGCTCTCTCCCCTCTCCTCCCACACCAATAAGCTCAGCTCCCCATAATCATCACCCTCACCAAACCAAGCTCCAGAGAGAGAGAGAGAGGATTTGGTCAGAAGAAAATGGCCAGAGATCAAGAACAGTCCTCATGTGGTCATGCACATGGTTTGGAGGATGAAGAAGAAGAAGACTACATAGACATGGAGGTGAACATGATGATCAGCACTCCAACTTCCTCAGTCTACCCAAACTCATTCTCCCATACGATTACTGCTACTTCACCGCCACACCAAGCCAGAGAGTTCGAGTTCCAAATGTCTTCATCCACCACTTGCCCAGCTGACGAACTCTTCTACAGGGGCAAGCTCCTCCCTCTCCACTTCCCTCCCAGGCTCCAAATGGTCCAAACCCTTATCCAAGGCCAAGACCCATGTGAGGAGAAATTCTCCATTTTGCCCTCATCAGCCTCAGCTCCTCCAACAAGAACAAGCACCCCTTTAGGCTCCTGCAACATCTCCCCTGCCCAGTCCTGCAGAGTTAGCTGTGAGCTGAGCCCTTCAGATGTTGATGACGATGACGATGGCTTCTTCTTTGAGTGGTCCAATGAGGTCAGAGGTTTCATCGATCATGACCACCCGAAGAAGCACGGCTCTCATAATTGGTCCAAGAAGCTGAAGCAGATCAAGCAGTCCTCACTCTGCCAAAGGATCAGAGCCTCTTCGAGGGCATTCCTTAGGTCCCTGTTCAGCAAGTCCGGGTGTTCAGATGAGTCTTCTGCCGAAGCCTCAGTGGTTGCATGCAATGCAGAAGCAGAGAAGCTCTGCAGAGAGAGAGAATTCTGCAGTAAGTACATGAAAGTAGAGAAGAAGAAGAAAAAGAAGAAAACCAACGCCTTCGGAGACAATTGCATCAATGATGGACTCAAGATGAAATTAGCATCCGCCATCCTGAACGACATTGGTGGGGAGTATGTTGAGAGCAATGGTACCGTCCATAGGAAGTCATTTTCGGGGGCGATCCAACGGCATTCGGAGACCAAGTGCACTTCCTCTTCCAGTTCTTCTTCATCTTCTTCGTCGTCGTCCTTTTCGTTTGGTTTGAATGGGGTGAATGAGTTTCAGCTGCTGAAAAGAAGCAGCAGCGCGAATTCGGAGCTGGATAGTTGGATTGAAGGGGCGATTGCTCACTGCAAACAGTCTCAACACCCGTTTGTTTAATCTCTCGGGAAGAATCCCTCAAGAGAGAAGTTCGGGCCATGGCTCGTGGTCATGACTGATGATTGATCCAACAGTGAATGTTCCGTGTTCAAGTTGAATTTCAACAGCTCTATAGCTTCAGTATACAGTGTAATATGCACATGAACTCTCTCTTTCGACAGTGGCAAAAGTTGAGATGGTTCACCATATTTGTTGATCCCACATGATTTTTTTGTTAGAAGCTTACTTAAAAATTTCATCTATGCCCGATGTACCTAGGCACATTACAGCATACCAAAGTGATTGCGCTACAATTTGATAAGTGAAAATAAACTTGTATGTCATCTGAATTAATGAACCGATACAGTATAAGAATGTTAGATATGAGGATGACACTCAAATACACCTTAATTGCCAGCGAGTTTAGTTTACGGGGATAGCAGAAGATCGTTATCCTAATCCAATCATCGAGTAAGTTTAAAATGGTGTTTAAAGAGAAAGTCTATACTTCCATAATGATTTAACTTGTTGGATATCCGTTATTCACATCAAGGCAACAAGAAGACATGAGTGTCATGGAAAAAGAGAGTAGAGTAAAAATGAAACTGGAAAAGATACAGAAAAAGAAGTGAATAAGACTGTAGTTCATCTCCATTTGATACGTTGCCAAAAAAAGAAAATTTCTTCAATTGATGTACATTCTCAACTTAGGTCACAACGTAGGCCCGTAGATGCCTGACTTTTGCCGGACATGCAGATTAGTATGATGCACGAAAAGTGATTAACAACATCACCTTGACAAAAAATGATGCACAGGAAAAGGCCGTTGAAGCATTTGTTTGAGCAAAAGCAGAGCATAAGAGGACATTCGACACATATGCGTGCATCGTCCTTGTCTCTAACCGTGAAGAACTGAACTAGATTCTCTAGCCACTGCTTGAGCTGAGGTCCTAAGGTCGTAAAAGGACCTTCTGCTAAAGTTTTTGCTGGGTACTGCGCATGAAAATCATCAGCTCCATTATGTTCTGTTGCTGTTTCTCTGTGTGAAAGCATAAAGTTGGCCATAAAAGTCTGCGTGTGGTTATTGAAGGGGTCATAATGCACCTGATTCCCTTTCTCCGCAAATAAAATCAGGTAGAAGACATTGGCAAGGATTCCAAAAAGGAATATCACATGGAACACATTGTAATCTGAGTATTACACAAGACATCATTGATACCGACAGTTATAATCTGCGGGAGAAAAAGCAAAGTAAAACTTAAGATCGGCTAAATGGTCCAAATTTCTGGACCCGACACGGTACATCTCATCATCAAATCACAGCTTACTTTCCTGAGTAACTTGGTGGTCACTCCCGACATCTGTATGAATGGAGCTGTTGGCAAGTCGTGGGGTCTAGAGCCGAATGTTTGAATAACCAAACTGGCGCTCGACTAACATGAGCCCATTAGTACACGAGGACAGTTGGGCAAATATTAGGAAAAGAAGGACTAATGCATGGAGAGGGAGAATAGAAACCAGTTCAGTTCTCCAGTTGCAGCATGGCAACCAACTAATCAACAATAGGAAGCACGTAGAAACAATTACAGGGCCATAGTCTTCAGAAACTCAGATAAAGAAGATAGAAGAACGATTTCCCCAAGCACATTATTCCCATGTTATTCTTGATAAAGAATAACATAATCAGATAAAGAAGATAGAAGCACGATTTCCCCAAGCACATTATTCCCATGTTATTCTTGATAAAGAATAACATAATCAGATAAAGAAGATAGAAGCACGATTTCCCCAAGCACATTATTCCCATGTTCTTCTTGATTTTGACCAGACTTCAGAGTAGGGAAGCGTGTCTGCTAGATATTCGACATCATTAGCTAAAGGCCGCCGAACGGGCGAGTTTTCATGGGTCACACGAGAGTTTCAGACAAAAGCAAGAGATTTCCCTTTCTGGGTAAAACAAAGGGGGACATCTACTTGCTTATTTCCCACCACAAGAGCTTGGCATTCCCAACACGAACCCAAGAACCGGCCTTCAATCGATGCATAAGATCTTTCAGTAGATATGATCGAATCAAAGGCCGTGCTCGCGCGCTGGGTGCGTGTGTATACCATTAGCATTTGCAGAACAAAGATTGATTGAACGGGCTTTCCTTTTTTCGAGGGAAAAGAAGGAGAATTAGTGCAGAACGGGGTTTTCAACTGGGATTGCTGCTTATATAATATCAAGAAGATGGATCGCCACAACCTTGTACGGTGCAACATGACACAGGCGGCTGCAACTGGAAGTAGAGCATGTGGGCGATGTCAGGAAAAGATTCATTCATTCGTGGCATCGACGATAAGTTTTTCCACGCAGATGTGTCGTAAAAAACATAAAAAAAAGAAGAATTTCTGAACGTAAATTGTCATATCCGTACACTTATTCTGGTGCCAATGTGGACGTCTCTGTAAAGTAAAAGCCAGGTGAAAGCTGATCAAAGAAAATATTTCCCATATTTATATTAAAATAAATTCTCTCTCAAGAAATTACTAAAAAAGTATTAAATTGATTACATTTATATCAATTCAATTATAAACCAATGAATTGTGCTAATTTAATACTAAATATCTTCATATTTTGTCAATTATTCATCCGATAAATTAATGACGTGAACGTCAATTGTCTTACGTGGTACAGTTAGTATTGCGTGGACATTTTTAAATTTTTTTCTGGCCTTTTTCTTTCTTCTTTACTTTCTTTTTTTCCCATAGCTTGCGAGTCACACTGGCCCTCCCTCAAATCTAGGTGAGGCCTAGCAAGGGCTTCATAGCCCCTTGCTCATGGCCGGCTAGCCACTATGAGGGAAGAAAAATAAAACAGAAAAAAAAGGAAGGAAAAGAGAAGCAAAGAAAGAAAAGAAAAAAATAAAATAAAAAATAAAAATTGAAAATAAAAAATTACTAAAAATTGTCCATGCTGGTGTCGCGCCAGCCGTCGATGTTGTCACATAGAACGATCGGACTCAGATAATTAGGACACTTACAGGCAAGATCCCAAAAGCAATGACCTATATAAGGGTTTTTTAAATAATTAATAGGATTCACTTCAAAATTAAACGATTTAATTCACTCTCGAGATCTAGAGAATTGATGTCCTCAGGAAAGTTAGAGGCACATGATGTAAAGGTAAGGATAGTGGGAAAACAAATGATTTCATATCAAAATTGATATGATAGATTCAATCAGCAAAATATAAAAAATTTATGACTAAATTGGCATATAACTTAAAGGTTTAAAGCTAATTGACACAAGTATAATAAATTTGAGACATTTTTGGTACCTCTCTCTCTATGTGTATATATATATATATATTGCGGAAGTTTCTGGATACTACATTGCAACATTGATGAATCAACAGGGAAGAGCCAATGAAATCATTTTCTATTGCATGTCACCCGAAAAATTTAACTCTCTGCACATTGTGCAATTACGCTGTCAAATCTGCAACTTGCCGAAACCTGATTCCACTTACATTTACTATTTATAGGTACAGTTATTCAGCAAACAGTAGATGCTGAGTATGTTAATAATATCAACCAAAAGGCAAAATATATACATTTGGAGTGCCATGAACTCCAATCTGGGATTACAGATCATGCAAGCATGTGCATTTTACAAATCAGCATTGCGAGACATCACAGTTCAACATTGAAAATTGGACTTTAAACACAAGGCCCCTATTCTGTGCGATCGAGCTCAATAGAAATCGTAACTATATCAACTGAAGATAAGTGAATTCACTAAAACTTCTCCATTAGACTCATAAGGAAACAATTTCCTAAAACAATTAAATTACGTGGCTATTCATTACCACCTTCCTAGGAGAGACATCATTAAGTATGTTCAAGAATTTCAAGTGAGCTTTGTACGTGCATAAGAGGAAGCAGGTGACTGTGTTAGAAGTTGTAACTATCACTGTATGGGGGAATCAGTAGTGGGTCAAGCTAGTACCCTGCAAAAGGGCAACACCGGACCCATCACTGTTATCATAATTTCAGGCAAGCACGTAATATAGAGTCGGTTACTTTCAATCTCCATTGATGTCATAATTCACAAGGCCATATGTTCCATAACACAATCTTCAGCTACACACTAGGATTTGCTTGATCAACAAGATTATATTAGATGCTGGAACCGGATAATCTTTTCACACCATATATAGCAGCGGAGTGGAGCTTTGTGATTTGCTATAAATGAGTCCCTCATCTAGTATTTGGGGAAACAGTGCCAGAGTCCTTGTAGTAAACCGTAGTTGTGAAAAATGGATAAATTAAGGCAAGTGGTTTAAGACTTTAAGTTGGTCCTAACTCAACTTCCTCTTCGATCGGGCAGAAAGAACCTTGATATTTACATTATAAAGAGTAAAGAGGAAAACATTGAAGTCCTTGACACAATGAGCCATAGAAACACTCCTCCTTTGATTAGACTTCAAATCTTGGTCTGTGAAGGTCTAATACATTGTTGTCAGAAGTGGGTAGGTCAATGAACGTAGTTCCAAAGAAGTAATCTCCTATTCTAACAGGAAAAATGAACATCTGAATCAAATGCGTAGGCAGCTCCGAACATTGTTACTTATGCATAAATATATAGGTAAACAAATCATAGCAATTTTTAAATAGATTGGAATCAAGGTGAATGTAAGAAATGTAAAGTCAATGTATATGAATGTGGACATCTATAGGAGCTCATAGGAAAGGGATATTCTTATTTTAGACCAACCAATTTGATCTAACCAATCAGATAAATTACTCCTAAAAGGATCCTCGTAAACAGATTAAGATTATAGTCACTTTGACAATGATCGAGTGACGATATTTGTTCAATCCAAGCTAGGGAATTTCTTAGATATGATCCATAATGAAACTGGTTTTATCGTTGATCAAACATTTCTTTATAAAAAAATATGAATTGGAATTTGAAAAAGGGGAAGGAGGAGTCCTCGACCCGCAAGAAAGAGAGGAGGACTCTATGATGCAATAGAAGCTAATATCCATATTCTTATCCAGAACGTATCAGAAGTCTGGAATAACCGCAAGCACAGAAAATGAGAAAATATGACAAATATCTGAGACTGATTCGTTCTTTTAAAAAAACACATCAAAGGCCAGAAAGTGGGTGAATGGTTACTCTAACATAACCATAATCCGTATATTGAATAAATTAATAAGATATTCGTCTTTGTGTTCCTTTCAGTAAGGGGAAACTCTCCATAGTTGTTAGTTGAAAACATGATTACACTCGGAGAAACCAAAACATACTGTGAGTGGAAGCATGTTTAGATGCAACGAACTCATCTGGTACCTTCAACCAATCAAGAAGAAGGGAAATCCCAGAGTGAAGACCCTTGCTCCTGACAACAAAGCAATTCTTTTGTGGTAGCACTTTGTCATCCTCATGCTATATTTACAGTGAAAAATTCTTGAACCTTATAGAAGATGGCTCCAGCTTTGGTGAGACTAGCATCAGATAGCATAGATGGGCTTTACTTCTGAATCAGTTTCCGAATGATGGTCTGAGCGCATTCCACTTCGTGGATACTTCTCTTTCTTTCTCACCGATCGGATTCGTTTATGTTTTAACACAAAGTATGTCATTGTACCAAGAACTCCAGCCATTGTTATTCCACCGATAACTGTCACAAGAACAGCAGCCCACCTATTATGTCGCCCAACGACAATGTATGATGAGGATATAAATGCCACGGTAGTGCACACAGAGGCTAACCACATCAATTTGTTGATAATGTGAACAACCTGCCTCTCAGACTTTGTCTCTCCCCTGACAAGAGTGATCTGTACTACCACAACTGCCAAAGAAGTGAAGAGTGCAACAGCATTCGAGATGAAGAAAACCTTAAACGATAGAGCACTGACTACAATAGCCCTCCCACTGTCATTATCACCGCCAGGAACAGTGAAAATTGCGGCAAAAGCTACTGTCGCAAAGAGGACAGCAACCACAGTGACTGAGTTGGTTGCATTGTTGATTCCTACCCGATGAAGCCTTCGAAGCTCCTTTGCAATCCCATCCACATTCTTGTTAGTCTTGCGTGTCTGTTCAAGCTGGGTATGAACATCTTTCTTGATCTTTATAACAGTTCTTCTGAGCTCATCTCGTGGTTGGTTCAGTTCATTGGCTCTGACACCACCAAATCTACTTAAGCATTCTTTTATCTCTGTACTCTCCTCCGAGAGGGGGAGACCCTCGGCTATATCAAGGGCTGTTTTATGGTCTCTGGTTAACGCATTTATATTTGTATCAGGGAGGCAAAGCAGCTCGATTACAATCTGCAATAAGTATTGTAACAATTTACTTTTTCTTAAAATATCAACAATCGCCAAGAGATGACAAAATCTTAAAGCAGATGAAAAAAGAAATAAATGGGCATATCCTGAGTGTCATATTAGGAAATGGGCCCACGGCATTATATCTATCATATCTATTAACACTCTCCCCACAAATGTAAGCTGCACTTTGCACGTGGATGATAGGATGTAAATGTACTCACTTCAACAAGGACCAGAGACTAAAACAAAATAACAGGATAACTAACGAAATTACAAGAAATTGTTCAAATTCGACTCTTGACTTGTGCTTTGATACCGTATGAATGAACCGTTTTTCCCAGAAGTTTAAGCTAGTAAAAAACATGCCCCCATGATATATCTAATATATATCTGAAAGTTAAGAGTCGAAAGTTGAAACTGCAAAACAAATGCAATTACAACAATTTGATTATGTTTAGCCCAATGTAAAGCCGAATTTCTTTTATAGAAAGACTACCATCTGCAAGTTGAGCAAGTCTTTAGCTGTCTTTGGAATTATATGGTCTGCTGCTAACACCAAACGGGGCAATACAAAAAAATCCAGACAATTAATATAAAAACAAGTTTTGGTAATACCAATTAATTTAATCATCACCTGAGCTCGTTTTTTTCGGGTGGCAACATGTAATGCTGTATTCCCAAATCTATCTGGAAGCATCACAATAGCTGCGTCTGCCTCAAGAAGCAACTTCACCACTTCACAGCTGACCCCTTTGACAGCCATGTGCAGTGCAGTTTGTCCTTTCTTATCAGTTCTTCTTGCTAGCTGTGGATCCTTGTCAAGTAATGCTTTTACAATGTCAACATGCCCCTGGCGGGCTGACAAGTGCAAGGCATTCTTCCCGTTTGATTTGGAAATCTCTAACAAACTACAATCTTTGGATAGCAGTTGATTAACAACTGCTACATGCCCTCTCGCAGCTGCAGATACAAGAGGGGTTGCATTTGATGGACCTATCGTCTTGCTCAACTGGGCGTCATATTCCAATAGCAACTGGACAATTGCTGCATAAAGGTGGTCATTGCATGACAGGTTAGAATTTTTTATCTACCTACTTTGCTTTTTAAGGAGCAGAAAGTTGGTGAAAAACACAAAAGCACTTCCTTCCCTTTCGACGTTTAGATAGTATTATTTTGCAAAATAGAGCACTCCAAACAGAATTATATCCATTACCAAAAAAAAAAAAAAACAGAATTATATCTTTACTATCAACTAAAAGGGAATTGCCGCCTACAGAATCCATTTAGTGCCCTGAATATAGTCAGGCTTTGTTCTTCTCATTACGCAGCAATTCCATGGACCAGGTTTACTTCATCTCTTCCCCGTGAAAACTGCCACTCAACTCCAAGGGGTTGCTCAGACATATGCACTTCACACTCTACCTTCTATAGCACAAGGAATCATTCCACCTTACAATTATAAAGCTATATAATGCTTATGTTAACCAGACACATAGTCCTACAGAGGGGACAGTGTCTCAGAAATCAAAAGCCTTCACTATTCATCATTAAATTATTGCACTTTTCATATATGAAGTGATCGTATACTTCAACAGTCAAAGAGCATAGCTAGGTATTGCCACCAGCCATCCATGATATGCCATGTTGACTTGATGTTGTGTTTCGTATGATGGAAGGCGTCACAGACAAGCATGACTCAATCACCACAAAAGGCTTTCCCGGAGAAAGATGATTGTTAGATACCAGATTCAAACATTACCTTGGTGACCTTTGCTAGCAGCAATATGCAGCGGGTCAAAACCAGATGCATTTTTCATAACGATACCCTCTTTAGTTGAGTATTTCAGCAGCTCCTTTACTACAGCCAGGTGCCCCTTTTCGGCTGCAGCAAAGAGTGCTGTCTCTCCCAACTCATTGACCTCATTGACCACTGCAGACCTTATCTGTGCCACTTCAGCATCGAAATCTGCCCCACTGAGTGTTCCCATCATCTGAGCATCAATTTCACCTAAAATCTGCTTGACAGCATCCGAATCACCCCGCTGTGCAGCCAAGTGCAGCTCAGTGTCATTGTGGCGACCGGTCACCTGCTTCACATATTTCTTTTTGCCAGCCTGATCAATCCGCTTCCCTGAGTTGGACAGAACCAGAGCTTTTCCAGAATTTGAGACAACTAGAGTCTTCCCAGAATTTGATAAGACGAGGGTCGGTGTTGCTGTTGCCGAAGCTGGCGTTGCTGTCGTCGAAGCTGAAGGAGATGCTGGGACAGGCGAAGATGCTGGGAGGTAGAGAGGTTTAAGGTTGAGCCTCGAAACCAACCCCTTATCCAAGTCCTTCTCCAGCTCTTCACAAATAAGCCATGATCACCAGGAAGAGAAATTACACATTGTTAAAGTATGACAAGCTAAAAAAAAATGAATTGGCATTAATCCACTATGGCAAAGGAAGCTGAAATCCAATTTAACTGAGAAAAATTGAACTTTTTGAAACAAATTGCTCCATCATTAAGCGCCATTTTCATCTCGCTCTAAGGGGGAAAGAGTGGTAAATCTCAAGGCTCGATTGAAAATCGAGCTCGCTTAAAGTCTCCGATGCGTCAGATTCCCAAAATGCCGAACAGAACTCGAGCAAGATATTCAAAAGAGAGGGACGACGATTGACGACATTTTTCCATGAAAGAAAGACGTCACCACGAATACGTAACGAACATCCTCGTTTCACAGATGGAAAAACTATGTCATCTAGTCGCGGTCAATGGAACCTAATCCGACATCCGAACGAAACAGACAGCGAATTTCAAATAATCATCGACCGGTTCGCCGATCGTCACACGAGGATGAACACCATGAGAATCATACCTTCGTAAATTTCGGAAGCCATCGGATAATGGTGCGCAGGACGCAGTTGATCATGGATCTAAATGCCGCAACATTTTCTCTTCGTGGTGGCGAATGGGAGGAGGAGGAGGTGGGGGACCGGCGGTGGTGGTGGCGGTGGCGGTGGTGGGGAGAGATCGGGCTTGGAGAGAAGCAGAGCCGAAGAAGAGGCAGAGGCTTAACGAAAACGGTGACATCCCTCTTTCTCTCTCTCTCCTTTTGCGCTTACCGTTGATATTCCCTTTTGAAAATTTAACTGAATTAATAAATAAGACCGCACTTCTGGAAAGTTAAGCGAAGAATGGATGAATGAATCAATCAATCAAAACGTGCTTAGTAAGTCAATCACATGGCGTTGGGGCGGGACGACGTTGGCTTGGCGCCACCGCGTCTACAGTTATAGCCACCGTGGCAGTGGGGCCCGGCAACCCACCAGGCTAGGCTTTTTTTGGAAATAGATCCCCTCACATAACTGACGGCACATCTCAGCCGTTCGATCTAAATCGGGCGATTGAGAAAAAAAAATAAAACAAAAAATCAATCTTTTGAAACTTTTTTTATTAAATCATAGCCGTCCGATTCATCCGATCTGAATCGGACGACTGGAATTTCACGTCACCTGACTTTATGTCAGGTGATTAGGATCTAGGTTTTTTATGGACAATTAGAAATTGGTACTGACCCAAAAACGTAGAATGCCATTCAAATCATTATCGAATATAAATATCGATTGAGTCTGAGATACCGTCATCATGTATCTCAATTACTATTTATTGTTTGGTTGATTAAAAAAAAATGATTCCCTCTAACCCTCTAGGCACTCTTCTCTTGCACATCATACTAGAGAGTGCAATTTGTGACATGACATGACGACATGATTCAAATACCACACGAATTTATGCAAGTGGCTACTAAAATTAAAAGATGATAGTATTGCATTAACGATGAACATGTTTTGATTTGATTTCATGATATTTCTCGGTTATTTCAACTAATAAATAGTTTTTAGGGAAAAGAAGAAGCTTAAAAAAAATTCAAACTATATCAATTAAGACATATCTATATACTAAACTTTTTTATGATATAAAAAACTCCAATCTATTTCAACTGTAATATATTTATTCTAAATTTTTCCTCGTGAGATTAAAAACATAAAATTTGCAATTGTGCAAAATATCTACCTTTCATCAAGATTCAATCAAGTAATTTTTCATGCAAAACAATGTTGTTTTGATTTCACTTAAGTCATGTCAACATAGTTTTCCTTTCACTATCCATTAACGCATATATTTAGTGGCACTCATTGAAGAAAAATTGATGTAGAGTAAATGTGTCACACATTTACAAGTTTGAGCTTTTTTATGTTACAAAATAACTTTATCATAAATATGTCACAGTAGGCATAATTTGAAATATTTGGAGGCTTTTTACCAAGTTTCTCTAAAAAGTGTGAATATTTAAAGGCTCATGTTGATGTGTTGATTTCGGGGTGCCCAGTTGATATCATGTCATCACGCAATTATGTCAACTCATCCACCAGTTGTTTAATCGTATTACATGGATTGTGTCATGCTCGGGTCACATAGGACTAACCGTGTTCTTGTTTGGATTGACTTCATTTGTAGTATACATTTAGGCCAACATGTGTTGAGGCTAACGGTGCAACCTAAAAGTGAGACTGAATAGGTTGTGCGTGGATTAAGGAATATAACTGACAAGCACTTGAACAAAATTATGACACTATATGCTAGATATGATACAACCAGTAATGTAAGTGTGTCAGTGATGCTAGTGAACAATCACGGAAGATAATGAAACATAAATGTAAAGCATACAATGTTATAGTGGTAAATCATCAAGTCTACATCTTTTCTTCATATAATAGTCTTATGCAAGCTGGATTTCACTTGTATTCACAATGCAAGTTACAATAGGCAAATATTGTTCATTTAATATGATAAATCACACTATCAGAATACAATGACAGCTCTTACACTTAAACTCTTGTTTTTGTTGGAAATACAAAACAATGAAAACCTACTACAGAAAATATCAGATCAAGAGAAATGATCTTTCTTAATTCTAGACAGCCAAAATGAAGTATAAATATAGTAGTCTTATTATTTGTTTCTGCCAACACTTACAAGCTTCATTCATCTTCTTAATATTTAAGTCTTCAATCGTCTGGTTGGTGATTCTGAGGAAGATCAAGAGAGCCGTTTGAGAGTAGGTAGAAGCCTTCTTCAGAATTTGGGAGTACCCATATATAATCGTTTCTTCGGACATTTGCAGGTGCAAAATAGAGTCTATTGCAGCCGTTACTTCACTAATTCTTTGTCCAAGGCAAAAAGCTATCGGTTGCTTTTTTATTATTGTTCTTGTTTGGTTTTTCTACTAGGGATTCCAGTCTTGCAATGGCTAATTTTCTGTACTATCCATGGTTATCTTCATATAAATGCCTTACCATCATCACTTACCACCGGTTATCAACATGATCGAAAACTCATCATCAGCATGTGAAGGCTATAATAAGTCGGTTGACGATCTTCAGACGGGTTATATTGGCACTTGTTCTCCCGAATGTCAATATTTAGTTCCTCGTTTTTGCCAATATCATAGGAAGCATGGAAATTTCAAAATTGTCACAACATCTGCACTTATTACAGTACATATCTGCACCAATGATTGCTTTGGAATCATCAAAATTCCACAGAAATGTTTTCTCCAAAGTCTCCCAATCTTTTATAATGACAAAAAGTTCTGCAGATATCTCAATGAACAGACTGTGAAGTATGAACCCGGATCGTCTAACTTAGAGAGAAAAAGTTTGGGGTGACTTGGTGGGATTGGATGGCTGCCCATAATTGAAGGGGGGAGGTTTTTACTTTTTTTTGGGTGCGTGGTGAGAAACGGCACCCCTGCCTTACGGCAGGAGATCTGTTTCCATGAAGTATTTACAAAGAAGAATAAAATCCACTTCTCCAAAAGAGTTGGCGGGTGTTTGGTTTGAGGCCGGGGCTTCTTTTGGGATACTTTAGTCATTCCAGCAGGGTCGTTCGTCTTTTAAAAAAGTAGAGTTCTGTAAATGATGAAGTGGTAAAAGACCTGATCACATCATTGTTACTTTCCCAAAAACAACATAAAAGGAAAAAGGACACCATCGAATGCATCATCTCCAAAGAAATGAATCCCTTGCGGTCACTGCAAGGGACTAGTAACAAAGGTCACAGCCGTCCAATCAAGATCGGATGGATGTGGCGATCGGACGGCTGTGATTTTTTTCAAAAAGAAAAACGAAAAAAAAACTCACCCCAAAAGCCCCTCCTCTTAAATGGATCCAGATCCCATCTCCAGCAAGGTTTTCCCAGGAGCCAGAAGCCACCGGCTTTTCACGTCTTGAGCAGCACCACCTCCTCGCGCACGTGCACGTCCAGGCAAAACACATGCCAATAAGCTTTCCATCGAGAAGCTGTGGAATGTTCCGCCACGCCTACTGACAAAGCTCGTCGTCGCACGTCGTCCCTTTCTATTCCGACGCTGTTGCGCGCTCGATATGGCGTAGTCAAATTCAAAACTATACGAATGAATTACTTGAAATACCTAGAAATGCAGTCGTTAGTCCGACCAAATTTGATGATGTTATTTCTACTGAATTTTGTGCTTCCACCCATGTTTGGTCGAACCCATGTTAGTCGTTCTGACTGTAACACGTGATTAAACCCATTATTAATATGAAGACATTGTGGAGTCATGGGAGAGAACTCACGAAATCATATCGCAAATGAAGTTTTAGGCACTTTTTGTGAACTCATCCAATTCTTAATCACTTGCATAGTTGAGAGATCAGTACTATAAGAGAGGTGATCATCTTGATAACCAAGAGGTACTTGGAGAGTTGTCTTCTTATCCACCAACCTTTGTACTTGAATGCGACTAGTGAATTAGGTGAAACCCTCAATCACGCCGCGGAGTGTGGTCAACACCGATTTAGTCGAACCACCGTATAGCAATCGAGCATTTCTTTATCCCTACTTGCTTTGGTGATTTTAGCAAATTGGGTCAATAGTCATGAGATCTAGTATGCGTGTTTGCGGCTAGTCCGACCATCTTTGTGGCTCCACCTTGTCAAGCTATTTAGAGTAGAATCGAACCACTTTTCAAGGGCATGTGTATGTGATTGCCCCCAATCTACTTGTGAAATAAGTTTCCTAAACTCTCTCGCAATTTATTTACATCCCTATTATTTTTATCCATTCATGACATTAGGTTGCGCACCAGTCTTGATCTATATATCATGAAAAAACGCGACATTCGGTTGGTTCCTACTCCCAAAGTCAAGCTCAATGTGTGGTAGGACAAGTTAAATCGAACTGGCCGTGACTTTGTGGATTCCAAGATCAGCCGTCTTCTTCCACTAATGAGAATTGAAGTTCATGGGGGCCTAGTTCAAGCTTTGGTGCATTTCTAGTGCCTAGAGACATCCACCTTCATCCTTGGTAAGCATGAACTTACTCCTACTTTGGAAGAATACAACATTGCCATCGGAAAACCTTTGGGATCAGAATTGATTAGTCCACCTATCGGAGTAGGTCTTACATCCACTTTGTTCGCTTTTTTGAGAATCAAAGAATCTGAAATGAGAAAAGTTTTGAGAGCGAATCACAACACCTTGCCCTTAAATATTTTTAGATGAATGTTTTAAAAATGCCATATCTTTTCGAATGGGTAAGATCTTTCTGTTAGCTTTCTTTGGATTCATGATCCTTCCTCATTGCAAAACTGCTATCGCTCCCTCAATTGCTTAGGTGGTTAAACAAGTGTGTGCAAGGATGAATTATGTCAGTACCATTTTGGCCGAAACATTTCTTTCCCTCACCCGATACAAAGAAAATGGGGATAGGGTCTTACATGCTTCCTCCGAGCTGCTGCAAATTTGGTTTCTCTCTCATTTAAAGTTTTGGAATCTTAATGGACATCCGTGATATAATAATGATTTGGATCACCCAATTTTAAAATTTGAGAAGAAAAAACATGCCCCATGTTATCATTACTTCAAATGGTTAGCTTTTATGAAAAACCCCGATCCCAATGATTTCTTATGACATGTTAAATGGTTCTAAGTTCGACAAGCAAGGCTTACATGTGGAGATATTGGACTAGTCCCTTTGTTAGGATTCATTGCTACAACTGAGTATCATCCATCCAGAGTAGTTTGTTAATACCAAGTTGCGCAAGAATTGCCAACAACATTAGAGAATGAACCAATTCGGGCTGATTTTACCAACAAAGATCGAGATGAAGAGGACATTGTCAATTTGATCATGTCAATGTGGGATATATGCCCCCCACAAAAACTGACATGGCTCGAAGAGGAGTTGAAAGGAAGGGAAAAGAGATATTATGCCTCGATCAAATACATTAAGCAACACAAGATCCCTAAAGAGCTGCTTATAGAGATACCGGATGTACATGTAAAAGTCACTAATCATGCAGAGATCAAACAACTCAAGAGAGAGGCTGGACAATATCAAGAATGTGCCTCAAAACTTGCTCGAACAAATGAGCAATTACGAAAGAAAGTTGTCTCTCATGTGTATATATATAGATCAAGCTAGATGAAATAATCTTAATCTATTATTTCGTTTATAGTGTTTTTGTCTTAGGTTGATTTATGTCTTTTATTTATTTTTTTATTATTTAGGATTTTCGAGTTTTCAATTACTGAGTGTCTCTCATGTAAGAACGACTTCATAGATGGATAACGCAAAATGTTTGCCCTATTGTCATGAACTGTTTCTTCCTTCTTCTTTTTGGCACATTATGCTCATTTATCCTTTCATTCTTGAATTAGGCGATTATGGGTTGTTCACGTTCGCCTATTATAACACGGTTGAGAGCAAAAATGGCTGATCAAATCGAACTATGTGAGTGTGCTACCAACATCGAGGATCAAATGAAACAATTTCTCGCTGCAATGCAAGAGATGAAGGCCGAATTTAGGGCTTCTCGAATAAACGTAGCTTCGACATCTGTGTATCCTAAAGCCGCAGCACTCAAACAAAAGGATAACAAAAACATTGCTATTGAGTTTGATGACAATATGCCCATTTTGAAAGATGACCCATCACAATTGCTGATGACGAGCTTAAAATAGAGTATGAGAAATGTTTGGAGAAACTTGAGTAAAGGCTGAGACAACTACAGGGTATCCAAGACTCATTTCCCATGTACCTTTCTATCTACCCCAAAGTCAAGGTGTCGAAAAATATTTAAAATGCCTGAATTCGAAAAATATGACGGCACAACTTGTCCAAAAGCACACTTGCAAATGTACTTAGTACAAATGACCCAATATGTCAACAATCCCTTGATGATCCAATCATTCCAATCAAGTTTAACAGGCCCCGTCCTGAGATGGTACATCACAAAAAGTATCAACCTTCTTGAGACTTGGGATGAGGTGAGTGAGGCGTTTCTCATGTAGTATAAGTTTATAATGGATATTACCCCCTCTCGTGAGGACCTTGAACGTGCTGAGAAGAAGAAGACATAATCGTTCAAGGAATATTGCATAAGGTGGAGAAGCTTAGCAGCCCAAATCAGCCATAAACCGATAGATTACGATCTGAGAAAAATCTTCATAAAGACCTTCCGTATGAATATTGTATTCGTATGGTAATTGCTGGTGCAGACACATTCAATCAGCTCATTCCTGTGAGGGAACAATTTGAAATCGAGTTGAGGGATGGATGGTTCAACAAACCAACTCCATGGGTAAAAAATGAAAAAGACGAAGGAGAAAGAGTATGCACCTGAGGTTAATGCAACCTATACTCAAAACAATCATGAGAATAATCCCCTAGTAATTCAAGTGACCGGAGGGCAGCAACAACCTAGCCGTTAGCAATTACCACAACGTAACAACCTAGTTGTCCCCCAGCAATTTCCAAGACGTAACAACAAGAGACAATTTACTCCTTTCCCTAGACCTCTCTCCCAAGTACTGGTGATTCTTCGAAAGAAAGGGCTGCTTATAAGTGAACCAAAATGTCCTGATCCCGAGAAGTTTTTTCAATTATGATCCGTCCAAGAAGTGTGATTATCACATGGGCGAAATTGGGCATTCCATCAACGATTGCTTTACTCTCAAGCATCGTGTCCAAAATCTCAGGATACCAAGGCATTTAGTTTCAAGACTGTTCAATCGAATGTCCAAAACAACCCGCTCCCAGACCATGTAGACAAGGTGCATGCTATATGAGTGGGTGAAAGAAAGAGTCCATTGAAGGAAATTTATGGTGGATTGATAAGGGCTGGGTACTACTCGATTAACAAGATCCCATCCCTCTCTCTCATGAAAGAGAGAATTCGAGAAACGGTTGAAGCTGGGATGATTATGCTTGCTAATCATGCTAGTATAGTCTCAACTATGTCTCAAGTTGTTAACGATTGGGATGATGAATTCGCTGCCATGAAGGTTGGGTTTGAAAATGATCCCCTACCAAATGACTTGCCTCCATTTGAGGATGTGACCTATCTTGATGAAGATGAAGGTATAGTTATAGAAATCTCGCAACCTTATGAGTATGTTAGCAATAAAGCGGTTTCTTAGAATTACAATGTTGACCTAGTCACGAGGTCAGGCAGAATCTACGCGTGGGCCAATTCTCAACTTGTCAAACTTGTCTCTAATGATGAAGCAAAAGAGTTCTTGGCAATGATAAATTCGAGCTAATACAATGTCGTAGACCAATTGCGTAAATTGCCTAGGCAAATCTCTTTGCTCAAATTGCTACAAAAATCTATCAAGCACCAGTAATCCTTGATGAAAGCGTTGAGTGAAGTCCACGTTTCTAAAACAATTGACCATGATAGGTTGGAAGAATTTGTGGGATCTATCATGCTCCAAGACCTGATAGCTTTCTCAAATGAGGAATTTCCTGCTGAAGGGAGAGAGCATAATAAGGCGTTATACATTTCTGTCAAATGCAAGGCGTCTCATGTGGCTCGTGTCCTTATTGACAATGATTCTACACCGAACATCTATCCACTAATGACTCTTCATGGCCTTGGGATAGACACATCCAAAATACCGACTGCAAAAACATATGCAAGCATTTGATGGAACGAGAAAGGAAGCAGTTGGGGCAATTGAGCTCGACTTGCAAATAGGACCAACATTTTATATGCTATGTTCCAAATAATGGACATCCCTACTGCATTTAATTTCTTGGTGGGTCATCCTTGGATCCATACTGCTGGAGCTGTGCCATCAAGCCTTCATCAAAGGGTGAAGTTTGTCGTCAATGGGAAGTTACTTACCATTCATGGTGAGGAAGATCATCGGATTTATCACGAGACAACCATTCTCGTTGAGCCGGATTGTAAAGTGGAATCTAGCTATCAGTCTTTCAAGCTTGTGTCAACCATACATGCGTCCTAGGGATCATCACCTCGTGCACCCGAAGTGTCCAAGGCTACAATCATGGTAGGAAAATTTATGGTTGGAAATGGTTTCACTCCCAATCACGGAATATGGAGAGAAGGTCATGGTATTCGAAGACCCATTGAAGTACCCTAGAGATCTTATATAGGAAAAGGATATCGTGGAAAGGGGTGGATGGAATCGTAGGGGACGCGCTAGAGCCAACCTTGTCATCCCTCATATTTGAAGTACTTTTCCTAGCCTTGCAAGAATGATGCATGAAGAAAAAGAAGTGGTTGATACCTTGAGGCAGCCACATGGGCAATATGATTGCTGTGAGGAATATTCATCTTTGTGAGGTATTGTTCCAGATTGGTGGAATGGTATGGATAATCAAGCTTCCACAAATCAAGCTAACCAGGACAATGAGTTGAATGATGTTACTAATTCGTTCGAAGAACTCTTCATAGGCGCCATTGAGGATGGACCTTTAGAGGAAATGGGTGCAAGTCCGCAAAAGTAACTCATTTAATTTACTCCCCTGCGTGGGAATTTATGATCGCTTTCCTAGGATTCATGATTTCTTGTTTTTTGTTTTAGGAATTGAATTATGCAATTTCAATTTTAATAAAATGCAATTCAATTGAAGTTATTCAATGAGATTACGATGTTGATTTTGAGGGCATGATGAGGTATACCAAATCAGCCTAATGATGATATCTAACAATTGAAAAATATCATCCAAGGAGAATTCTAAGGGCTAGGCTTCTTCATGCCTAAAAAGTTTTCAAAAGAAAAAATTTCTAAAAAAAGATGCATAGAATAATGTCGGATAAAACCTTATTTATTTTTCCAATCCATTTACTTAATGTGTCAGAGACTACTCTCCTCATTTATCACAATAATGAAGCATCTGGGTATAACACATCGAGTTGCAATATTGATGAACTCTTTGTTCAATGAGAGTTAACAATTTTGAAGGAAAGATGACTTGCCAAGATTAACATGGCGAGCTATGAGGCATGTCAAACTTTGATGAGGATAACAAATTTTTCAATCCAGCGAATACAGTGCATTGATGGGTGATATTTTTTTTCCAATGTTAAATTACATGTTTATGCATATTCTTTGATGTGGGGGAAAGAAAAAAATGTAGCATCCGATATTAAATTTCCATGTTGATCATTTAATTCGTAATGCTATTGTTTTGGTGACATTTTTGGGTGAGATGAATTGTTTGAACTAAAAATCAATAAGCTCAAAATGCTCACATTTGCTGAGAAAAGATTTTGCATGATGTTTTGCTTATTTCATTGAAGGTTGCCAAAATAAAACAATTTATTGAATAACGCGAAATTGATTGAGAATGTTAAACGAGATGTGTCGAAATGATGAAAGGCAAGCCATGTTCCATACACAGTCCTCATACACCAACCTCTAGTGAGTTGAGCGAAAAATTCTAAGTTTACAAGGATAAAGAGTTTTCTTGCAAAAAGTACAATAACCAAGATGAGGAGAGGCAGTTCATTTCGTTATCCAAAACACTACATGTGATCCATTGTTTAAGCACTTTGATCCTAAACACTTGGAGTTTTTCTTTCATATTACCCCTGTCAAGAACTACCTCAGACTAGGGCAAAACGGAGGTAAAGTGTTAATATTACAAGGTGAAAATGTGAATGGATCTTTCTTGCCCTTACTTGCATCAATCTTTGAGTACTTTATTACATTTGAAACTATACACGAGTTTAAGTGCCCTAAAATGATGAAGAGCATTTCTTTTTTTATCCAACACATTTTATCCTTTGTGTACCCCTTTTTGAGCCTACAATTCATTTCACATGAACCAAGTTGGTGATCATTTCCCCCACACTAGGGCAAGGATGAATCATTGTTACTGGAAGAAGCTTGATTCGAAGTGCCTATCAAAGATGAAAACCATTAGGATCCAATATCGGTGCATCGTCTAGACTTATTTAAAGTTTGAATTAAGAGGGCATTCAAAAGCAGAGTTTCTGGTAAAAACAAGACTTATGCCCTAAATGAAAGACAAGTTAGAGTTGAAAAGAATGAATGATGAACTAGCGGGCATGAAAAACAGTATGCTTAGCAAAAGCAAGGCCAAGCCCACAATAGAAAAAAGAACAAAATTTGGTGAAAAGCCAAACGTGTTGAAAAGTTGTGAAATGCTCTTGAGAAAATAAGTAACTAATTGTTGAATCGAATGTTGATTGAAACATCCATGTAAAGACAATTCCTCGATGGAGAAGAAGACCGGTGAAGTGCTGGAATGATCACCAACTCTTCACCCTTATCTACACATTTTGAGTCTTATGAATCATTTCTTTTCTCAACCCATGATTCTAGCCCGGCATTACATCCTAGACGAAGTCTCTTCGGATTATGACACTTATACTAATGCTAGAATTCATGTGTTTATAAACTTACTCAAAGAAGTGCGGGCAAGATTGTTTCTAGCTTATTTATGCGAGGTTCTTAACTTGTAAACCCGAAGCTGATGATGAAGATATTTATTTCATAGCCTTTGACTCAAAAAATCCCCTTTAAAAAGACATTGACCCAACGACATTACGGTCTTGATAAAGACCTCTTTGATTGGTAAGGACGTACTGCTTGTAATGAAAATTAAACTTTTGTCGACATGATGATAGTGAGATTGAGTAATTCAGTTATTCACATATCAATGGTTGGGATAAAAAGCCCTTCTAAATGAAAATAAGTAGAAAGTCTTTTCTAACCAAAGGTCTCTCGTCTGACATTTAAAAAAAATCATCTCATGAACATGAAGTACATTAATTAGCTATTGATGATGTAATTATCTTTTGATATGTGCATGTGTGTCTTAAAAGATGCTTGACAGGAATCCTACCTCTAAAGATTAGATATATTTGCAAATATCCAGAATTTTGATGGCGATGTATTAGTATCTCATCTCGAAAACCTATGGTGATATACATGTATCTCATCTCAAGTGCAGATGGTGATGTATCAGTATCCATCCCAAATGCTTGTGGCAATATACATGTATCTCACTTCAAGTGTTGATAACGATGTATCAATATTCATCCCAGGTCCTTGTGGCAATGTATAGGAATTCAGACCTCAACTAGAAATTATTTTGCCGTTTGCCTCTATCGTGACTAATCGAAAAAGTTCGAGCCTCAAGCAAACATATCATATGTTGCCTTTTTGTTGTGACCGATTAAAGATGTTCAGGTTTCAATCAGGTAATTTAACAGTATTTCTTTTGTGACTGGAGTAAGCGATCGAGCTAAATAAAAGCGGTTCATACCTTGATTTACTTTACTAATCCAGCAATGTAAGTAACTCCATGTATACTTTTCTCATCACATTCGTCTTCATTTGCATGCATCGTGTCACATTTGCATTTGAAAATGAGAGCTAATCTCAACAAAAATATCACTCATAACATTTGCATGGACAAAATTTAGGTATCAATTGGTCTTTGAATGTAACATCTGCGAATTCACTTTCAAAGAGGGGTAGCTGTTAACACCTAAATTTTGGCAAATCATTAATATTAATTACTTAAGAAATCAAGGGTTACTCTGACCCCTAAAAAAACTATTCGCATAATGCATGTGGATTGCATGACTCGAGCATACTATTGTCACGTACCATCGTACATGTTTGAAAGATCGAGAGAGCTTCTGGAAGATATAATGCTCATGTTTGAAATGGAAGTGGAAGATAGACTTGGAGGTAGAATATATCTACATAGGAGCAGGATATTGACTAATGAATGTCACCTCATTCTTTTGTACTTGTCATACTTCTTAATGAACATAATTCCTCAAGATTCTTTGTCATAAACTTTTAATAGAAAATTTTTTATGTAACCTTTCTTTTGTCTCAAATGTCCTACATAGTTATCCCCTGGTTATGGCAATGTATTCTCATCCTTAATGAATAGTGGCAATCTTGATGCTTTCCTCCCACGGGTTTTCTTTTATGGCTATAGGTAGAGTACATGCCTCTTACTTTTGCCTTTTTGCTGGCTTATCCCCTTTTCCATCACTTTTCATATTTACATGGCAAGAAATATTATTTAATTGCCTACTCAGATAATTTTGGTGCTCTTGTTGACCTTAGTATTCTTTTGTTCTTAGTTTCTTCTAATATATATGGTTTTTGAACTTTAATCACATGGTCCATGTACTTCTTGATTTTGGTTTGTTAATTGGGCCCATTGATTAAAACTTTAATGACATATAGAATGAGTAATGCATGAAGGCAGATGAGGAGGATTGTAGTAGAGAATTGTTTTAGCAGATTGGATTTGTATTAAATCGCTCACAATTCTACAGGTGAGTACAAAGACCTCAACATATATGACAAGTAGTAGCCTCATTTCACATATGGGAAAGGTTCATGTAAGTCCAAGGGAAAAATGGATTCGTGATTGACATATTCTATCACTTGCAGATCCTGGAAATTGTACATGTCCCTAATGAACATGTGATTGTACTTTTCTCCCCTTCTCCTTTAGTCTAAAGTAAGAAGAGGAAAGCTAGCTCCAACAAACTAAAGCAGCTGTAGTGGGTTGACCTCTTTCTTTACTATTAATAAGTACAGGTCTGTTGTCTACAGGGCTTCTTGATAATATATTTTAATTAATAAAGGGTACATTTTGTGTTTCGTTAAACTATATTTATGCAATTATGCTTCATATCATATTTGATATATCTCATATTGTAGGACCTTAAAAAATCTCCTCTTACATCCATTGCAACCGAAGACATTCTCACATCGCTTCTTGGTAGTGGTGAGCCTAATATTTCTTATATACCCTCTCATTTATTTAGCTTTTAATGCACTTTTGCAACAATAGAGTGTTTTTCCGAAGTATGCTTGACACAATCTTAATGTTTCTATGGTGGCAGATAAATATTTCGATTTTTATTTAAAAATCCCTTGAAACCTTAGGGGGTCTGTTGTGAATTCACCATGTACTTTGACTCTTTGCAAATACCATGTGTTTTCAAAATCCCTCAAAACCTATTTATTCTTTTCACATAAAAATTTGATTAAATGGTTGAATGAGCATTTGCATTCCCATTGCATACATACATTTGTTGTCCCATGCATTTTTGGCTTTTTTGGTATCGCCCTTCTAGTACTTTAATTGTATTTTGGGTTTCACGATTAATATGTTCCTATATAAATTGATGATAACAAAACCCAAGTGGCGGTAGCGGGTATGGTAGCAGCAGTTATGACCGTCATCACATTAGTTATGGATGATCATAATAATTTTGAGAACCACATACACATAGAGCCTAATGTAAATCGAGATTACGAAAGAGAGTAGTATGTGAATCGTGTGTTATATAGTGGCGATATCCATTGTGTAAGTCAAATACAGATGATGTCACATATTTTTTTAAAGCTTTGTAAGGTACTCAGTACAAGTAACTTGTTGCATCCTACAATAAATGTTTTTATTATGGAGCAAGTTATGGTATTTTGCCATATCATTTGACATAATGTGAGGTTTAGAGTCATTGGAGGAAGTTTTCATAGATAAATAAATACCGTACATATATATTTCAAAATCGTCTTGCAAGAGATTTTGAAATTATATAACCATGTGGTGAAAGAATCAAGCAATCACACTCCTCTCGAGGTAAGGAACAGTCGAAGGTTTTATCCATATTTTAAGGTATGAAATTTGGAAGAAAAATAAAGAATCCTTTTACATTGCTTGAGAAGTTTCATTAGTATTTGATTGGTAACTATATTGATTATTTTAGGATTGTGTTGTTGTAATGGATGGAACTCATGTACACGCATCAATTCCTCTTGAGATTCTAGGAAAAATTTGTGGTCAAAAGGACGGAACAACACAAAATGTATTAGCTACCGTTATATTTGAATTGAGGTTTTCTTATGTATTAGTTGGTTGTTAGGGGACTGCATATGATTCACATGTTTTATCCGATGCACTTTCAAAGCCAGATGGATTGAACATTCCTAGTGGTGAGAAAATTGAATTTATATATAATGTTTGAATTAAACTTGGTATCTTAGTGATAAACTTATTTATAACTTGTAGGAAAATATTATTATGCTGATGTTAGTTATGGAATCCAAAATGGCATCATCTCTCCTTATCATAGTATTAGATACCATTTGAAGGAGTTTAGTGATCACCCGCCTAAAATTGAGAATGAACTATTCAATTTACACCATTCATCTCTTAGAACAACTGTCAAAGAGCGTTTGGAGTCCTAAAGAAACGTTTTCGAGTATTGGATTCTGAACCTTTTTGGTCATTTGGAATACAAATTGATGTTGTCCTAACTTGTTGTATCATTCACAATTTTATAATGGGATTTGATCCCAATGACTCTATCATGGAGAAAATGAATTCATAAATGGAATCTTAAAGAGAAAATCCAAGAGTCCAACTTTCTCAAAGACAGGAAAATGAGGAAAATAGGATATGGCATCAAAAAGGGATAGCATTGCATATGAAATGTAGATCAGTTATCAAGATATTAGTAGAAATCAGTAGCTTTTCTTTTATTTCTTTTGAGTGCTTTATTTCGAACATGTGGTTTTTATACCTTTAATATCAATTGTCTTTGAGTATTTAGTACTTTGTCCAATTTACCATAATTTCTTTCATATTATGTTGCTTAAAGTTGTTATGTAGTTATTATGATGGGTAAAAGTAAGGCAAATGATGAGAAGATAAAGCAATTTAGATGGTCCAAGCCTATGGAACGTGTTCTACTTGAAATTCTTGCTAATGAAGCTAGTAAAGGAAACAAGCCTTCAAGTGCATTCAAACACTCTTTAATTGCTCGAGTTGTTGATACAATTAATGAGAGATTTGGCATTATTTGTGAGCGTGACCACGTTGAGAACCATTTGAAGAAAGTAAAAAACAACTGGAAGACAATTCAAATTGTACATGGCAAGAGTGGATTCAATTGGGATGACAAGCTGAAGATAGTCATAGCTAGGAAAAAGGAATTTGTTGAATATGTGACGGTAATTTTTCTCATCAACTTTCATGAAAAATGCTCTTGTAATTGTAAGATTATGATTGATTTGGCTTTGTTCTTTGGAAATTGCAAAATCAATATTGTGAATATTATCACAAATTAAGTTGTTTATTTTGACTTTATATGGATTATCTGCATTGATAGGTCCATCCTTCTCATGAAAAGTATCTGAATAAGATGATTGATATGTATGATGAGATGGCTTTGGTGGTTGGGAAAGATATGGCCACTAGAAGCTTTCTAAGCAACTTAGTGATATTGATGAAACGGAAGTTGACTCATCACTCATTGACTTACGAGGTGATGAGTTGATGAAGGGATCAAAAACATCTTCATCTACTATGTCTTCAGAGAAGAGATCTCATAAAAGAAGAAGACAGTCCGACAATGATGATAAGTATGCCACGCTTTCAAAACAAATTGGAGAGATGGCATCGGCGTTCAAGTCGTTGGGTCAAAGCGGTGTCGATTACTCTTAACTCTACAACGTGGTGATGAAAGTGGATGGATATGATGAAGTTACACTTGCATCGATTTTTTACTATCTAGTTGACAATGAAAAATTGGAAAAGCATTCATGGTGAAGAGTGCAAAACTTCAAAAAGTGTGGATTGATAAATTTCTAGGCAAATGAGAGTGAGACATTTTATTGAGCTTCATTGTTGCTTCTTTGTTTTTTCTCCTTTTTAAGTGTATGGTGTTGCTTCGAAGAAATTCAAAAAGAGGTGTGAGGGTAAGTGAACAATTCTAGCTATTTACAAGTAGAAAGAGGTTTTAGCTAGTAAGTTGCGAGTACAAAAAAAGAAGAGCACATCTATGTTTATTAGCTATTTTATGATTAGTGATCTCAATATGGATTCTAAATTTCAACTTAAAGAATGCTTGCTCTTTTTATTGAAGTGATTGGATGTTATTTGTTAGATCTAAAGTTGTAAACCATCTCTCTTACTCATGTCTCGCTAATATAACTTTGACAGATTTATGGGTTGATAAAGTGATTCATCCCCAAGTGGTAAAGTCTGGAAAATATTTTTTCTATTGAACAGCGAAAAATATTTTCTGGTCCATTTTTAAGTTTCAAGTGAACACGGTAAAATATTGTCATTTTCATGGAAAATGATTTTCTGGAAAATATTTTTCAAAAATGCTATATACTATTTTCTGCGAAACAAATGGGGTAGGAGTTGAACTTAGACTTTTAATCATTTCGATAATAATTTCATAATAATTAATGTCACTTCATTTTTTTGTACTTGTCATACTTTTAATGAACAAAATTCTTCAAGATTTTTTGTCATAAACTTTTACTAGGAAATCATTGATGTAACCATTCTCCCGTCTCAAATGTCCTACACAGTTATCCCCCTGGTCATGGCAACGTATTCTCGTCCTCAATGAACAATGGCAATCTTAATGTTTTCCTCTCATAGGTTTTCTTTTATGACTATCCGCATGAGTGCATCCCTCTTACTTTTTCCTTTTTGCTAGCTTATCCCCTTTTCCATCACTTTTCATGTTTACAAGGCAAGGAATATGTTTTAATTACCAACTTAGATAATTTGGGTGCTCTTGTTGACATAAGGATTCTTCTGTTCTTAGTTTCTTCTTATATATGTGGTTTGTGGACTTTAATCACATAGTCCATGTACTTCCTAATTTTGGATTGTTAATTGAGCCCATTGATTGAATCGTTTGACGACATATAAGAATGAGTAATGCATGTAGGTAGATGAGAAGGATTGTGGTGAAGAATTGTTTTAATAGATTGAATTTGTATTAAATCGCTCACAATTCTGCTGGTGACTACAAAGACCTCAACATATGTGACAGGTTGTAGCCTCAAATCTCATATGGGAAATGTTCATATGAGTCCAAGGGAGAAAGGGATTCGTGACTGACATATTCTGTCACTTGCAGCTCATGGAAATTGCACATATCCCTAATGAACATGTGAGTGTACATTTCTCCCAATTTTCGTTAGTTTAGAGTAAGAATTGACCCTCTCAAACTATAAACATATAAAATACTACAGTTTACTGCTCTGCAAGTGTAGTTTTGAGTTCTTTTTTACTCAACAAATTTGATGCTGATATTATGTAGGCCAACGGGTTCCTATCATTTGAGAAGTTTGAAAATTTTAAATACAAGCAATTTGTAAGTCGTGTTATCTTTTGTGTATCTTGAAACCTTAGAACCTTTTCTTTATCTAAATGGGATCATTTATGGATAACTCGAATAAATAGTAATTCGCAAGAATAGATTATCATATAGTTATAGTTTGTACAAGAAAAAGTTGTTTTCTTAATTGTAAAATACTTGCACAAATAGCTATACATCTAACAAGATCATGAAATAAAAAAAGGAAATTGTAAGAAATTCGTGAAATATTTTAAATGGCATTCACTGGAGATGTGAGTTATTGGTGGTACTATATAATTTCAATGGAGCAAGCACTAACATTGACCCATACATATGGGTCAACTTGAAAGCACTTAAAAGGCTTTTGGAAGCCAAAGCCTATAAGATGGAAATCATTCCTATTTTAAAGGAACATAATAAATGTCATCTTTATATACGAGGGATCTAGTTTTTTATGTTTCTTTAATTCCAAGAAGTGGATGGAATGACAATTCTTCATAGGAGGTTCGTGTTTTGAATATATCATTGAAATGTTGCCAATTTCGATATTCATAATATTAAATCAGGTTTGTGTGCAAACTATTGATTAGCTATTTAGTATTGGCTTATAAGTTTATTCTAGATCTTGTCTTGGTTGAATCATATGCAGAAGCAGTATCCTCGTTCAATTTCTGGTGATTTAACGCATCTGCCTTGCAAATGATATACTGAAATCGATGGATGGTAAGAATTTGGTTAGACAAAAAGTTGAACTTAGACTTTTAATCATTTCGACAATAATTTCAGACTAATTAATGTCACTTCATTCTTTTGTACTTGTCATACTTTTTAATGGATATAATTCTTCAAGATTCTTTGTCATAAGCTTTTAATAGAAAATCTTTGATGTAACATTTCTCTCGTCTCAAATGCCCTACACAGTTATCCCCTAGTCATGGTAACATATTCTCATCCTCGATGAACAGTGGCAATCTTAATGCTTTCCTCTCATGAGTGCATCCTTCTTACTTTTGCCTTTTTGCTAGCTTATCCCCTTTTCCATCACTTTTCAAGTTTATAGGGCAAGGAGTATGTTTTAATTGCCAACTCAAATAATTTAAGTGCTCTTGTTGACCTAAGTATTCTTTTGTTCTTAGTTTCTTCTGATATATGTGGTTTTTAAACTTTAATTACATGGTCCATGTACTTCCTGATTTTGGTTTGTTAATTGAGCCCATTGATTAAATCGTTTGACGACATATAATAATGAGTAATGCATAGGAGTAGATGAGGAGGATTGTAGTGGAGAATTGTTTTAATATATTAGATTTGTATTAATCGCTCACAATTCTGCAGGTGACTACAAAGACCTCAACATATATGACAAGTTATAGCCTCATTTATTATTTGGGAAAAGTTCATGTAAGTCCAAGGAAAAAAAGGGATTCGTGACTGACATATTATGTCACTTGCAACTCCTGTAAATTACATGTCCTTAATGAATATGTGAGTGTGTCTTTCTCCCATTTTCCTTCAGTCTAAAGTAAGTATTGATCCTCTCAAATTTATAAACATATAAAATACTACAGTTTACTACTCTGCAAGTGTAGTTTTGAGTTTAGCTTTTCTCAACAAATTTGATGCTGACATGATTTAGGTCAGCGAGTTCCTATAATCTGAGACGTTCGAGATTTTTAATACAAACAATTTGTAAGTCATGGTGTCTTTTGTGTATCCTGAAAATTTAGAACCTTTTTCTTTATCTAAATGGGATCATTTGTTGATAACTTGGATAAATTGTAATTCGCAAGAATTAATTATCATATAGTTATAGTAGATTTATACGCAATAATAGCTATATGTCTAACGAGATAATGAATTAAAAAAGGAAATTGTAAGGAATTCGTGAAATATATTAAATGGCATTCACTGGAGATGCAAGTTCTTGGTGGTACTAGGGTTTTCAGCGGTACGGCCCGAGCTAAACTCGACCTGCATCGACCAGGCTCCATAGTAGACTAATTAAGAATCATCATGGCAAATCTTATAAGGCAACCCCATAAAATGTTTAATTACAATCTCAATTAATTTAACTTACATCTAGAAAAAAATTTACATGTTGTAAATATATTTTATGATGTTGATGTATCACATTTACCATTCAAGAATAGTTTTGTACATTCCCTCTCGCAATGTACATGATCTTCTTTTTCATTAATGGTATACATGAATTTATGCATTCATATACAATGTATCTATATTATTCATGTACCATATAGCTTATAAATAGAGGTTTTGATGAAGATGAATAATAAGAGTTAACATTTGCTCTTCATTTCTCTATTATCTCATATAGCTCTCACTTCTCTCATTCTATATCTCTGAGTTGATTCCAAATATCGCCGTTTACTTTTTACAACACGTATCAGCACGAGCTGGTTAGAATCTTGGAGATTACTCAACTCACACTTCATGAGAGAATAATTTTTCCAAGGTAAGTGTTCTATTTGTTTTTCATTGATCAACTCACATTTCATCTTCTTCTATCAATTCTTCATTGTTTTTCCTTGGCTTGAAGCCAAATTTCGAATTTAAAAGCATCATTATGCTCTTAAAATGGTGGTGGATATTTCGAAATCCTTCAAAGATGCTAAGCAATTATCTTAAGAAGAATAATTATACTCTTTGTGTTATAAACAGTAGTACTACTCACACTATCCTCCGGTAGAGAAAGTTGTTTAAGATATTGAAAAAATGTGAAGGGAATATTACTATTATTTCAGGCTATAGTAATATAATTACAGGCTCCCGAAAGAGCTCGTGTAATACTACCATTGTGCACAAAAATTTTCATTAATGATGCTCTATTTTGCCCACAGTCTAAAAGAAACTTACTTAGCATAAAAGATATCCGTTCCAATGGGTTTCACCTTGAAACCGAAACCAAATGTGATAAATAATAGCTGTATCTAACCCAAATAAATAAATATGGAAAAGCTGTCGTCATTCTCCTCTGGGTTATACTATGCATGCATACATGTAAGTAATAAACATGTTGCCATGAACCTAAAGTTCACAAATCTAGAAGGTTTTCAATTATGGCATGACCGTTTGGGTCACCTAGGCTTGAATATGATGCGCCGAATACTAACACATTCAGTTGGGCATTCATTAATGAATCGTGGGCTCCTTTCACCCACTGATTATGTATGCGATGCCTGCGCTAAGGGAAAATTGATTATATACCCATCCGTACTAAAGTAAGGATAGGATCTCATGTATTTTTTCTTAGAATTCAATGAGATATACGTGGGCGTATCCACCATGCATATGGCCTTTTCAGGTGCTTCATGGTCCTAATTGATGCTTCAATACGATGGACATATGTTGACCTATTATCAACTCGTAATATGGCCTTTGCAAAATTACTCTCTATTAAGATTACAAGCACAATTTCCTGATTACCCGATCCATAAAATTCGGTTAGACAACATTAGTGAGTTTACATCTAAGACTTTTAATGACTATTGTAAGGGATAAACGTGGAGCACTCAGTGCCACATACTCATACACAAAACGGTCTAGCAAAATCTTTGATTAAACATCTAAAAATGATTGCTAGGCCATTGCTGTTGAGAGCCAAAATACTCTTTAGTGTATGGGGACATGCGATATTGCACGCTGCAACACTGATTAGAAATTCGACCCAATGCATATCATGAATATCCCCAATTCAACTTGTGCGTGGACATGAAACTAATGTTTCCCATCTGCGAATATTTGGTTTTATTGTATATGTTCCTATACCATCTCCACAGCGTCCCAAAATGGGACCTCAACATCGTATTGACATTTATGTGGAATATGAGTCCCATTTTATTATAAAATACTTAGAGGTTTAGACAGGCGGCTTGTTTACTGCTTGGTTCACTGATTGTATACATAATGAGGCACATTTCCCAGCATTAGGGGGAGAAAACTTGAAACTTAAAGAATGCCGTGAAATTTTATGGAAGGACGATAAATTGAATTATCTTGATCTACGTACAAGCTTGATTGAACTTAAAGTTCAAAAGATTATTAACTTGCAAAATTTAACAAGTACATTGCGAGGTTCATTTATTGATTATAAAGGAGTGACTAAGTCCCATATTCTTGTAAAAAACACGTCACCTCAAATGGAGATCCCATTGGGACCAAAAATGTCTAATGAGCTTTGTCAATGCCGAAAGCGTGGACATCCCACAGGAGCTAAATACATAAATCTGCGAAAAAGAAAAAGTATTTAGTTAACCTATGAACCTCCTACAGAGTTTAATCCTAAAAGACATAATCTCGGTGAATCTAGTGTTGCTGCCCCAAATAATAATCCCGAGAATACGAAAAGGCCAAATCTCATTTATCTGAGAAATGAATAGGATTTGGTTGATGTTAATATATAAGTTGCTATAAATTATATGAATACGGAAGTAAGATTTGATAGAATCACAATTGTCGTCGACAACTTTTTTGCCTTCTCAGTATCGCGCAAAAGATAATCTGGATCTAGAGCCAAAATCCATTCTTGAATTCCAGAAGCACTCAAATTGGAATAAATGGAAGGAGACAATTAAGATAGAACTAAACTCGTTTAATAAACGTTGTGTTTTTGGAACTATTATCCGACCACCCAAAAATATTATCCCTGTTGGATATAAATGGGTGTTTGTAAGAAAATACAATGAACAAAATGAAGTGGTAAGATATATTGCCCAAGGGTTTTTGCAAAGCCACGGCATAGACTTGAATGTCACTTATTTTCCCTTAATGGATGGTATTATGTTCCGTTATTTAATCAATATGGCAGTAAGTATGAATTTGGATATGCATTTAATGGATGTTGTGACTGCATACTTATATGGGTCACTTAATGCTGATATATATATATATATGAAAGAACCTGAAAGATTTCTAATTCCCCATATAGGAAAGAGTGAAAATCGCAACAAGTATAGTAGTAAGTTTCAAAGATCATTAAATAGTCTCAAACAATCTGGTCACATGTGGTACAACCAATTAAGTGATTACCTCTTGAAGCAGGGATATCTGAACAATGTAATATGCCCTTATGTGTTCATAAAAAGGTCACAAAATGGCTTTGCCATTATATCCATATATGTTGATGACCCGAGTATAATTGGAACACCAAAAGAACTTGAAGAAGCCCGTTCCTATCTAAAGAAAGAATTTGAGATGAAAGACTTGGGTCAAACCAAACAATGTCTCGGCCTGTAGATCGAGCACTCCAATAAGGAATTCTGTTACACCAATCTAATTATACAAAAATGATATTAGAGACATTTTATATGGATAAATCTCATCCTCTCAGCATACCAATGGTGGTCCGTTTATTTGAAGTGAATACATATCCATTTAGACTCAAAGAGGAAATCGATGATAGATTAGGATCTGAGTTCCTTATCTTAGCGCCACAGGAGCACTGTTATATCTTGCAAACTATACCAGGCCTAATATTACATTTGCAGCAAATGTTCTAGCTAGACAGTGCAAATCCAACCTGAATATATTGGAATGGCGTTAAACATATCCTATGTCACCTCCAAGGAACTATTGATCTTGGTTTATTTTATAAAAAAAATAAAGATTTAACATTAGTGGGATATTTAGATACCGGCTATTTATCTAATACTCATAATGCTAAGTCACAGACTGGTTATGTATTTATCTATAGAGCACGACAGTTTCATGGAAGTCAACAAAACAAAGTATGGTTGCTAATTCCTCAAATCATTTTGAGATTATTGCACTATTTGAAACTATCAAAAAATGTGTTCGGTTAAGAACTTTGATACACTACATTCAAGATTCATGTGGCTTTACTTTACTTTTTGAGGAGAATGCGGCTGGCATTGCACAAATGCGTGATAAATTTGTCAAAAGCGACAAAACTAAACATATTTCACCTAAATTATTTTACTCGCATGAACATCAAGAAAAATGTGAAATAGATATCCATCAAACTAGAATTGTTCACTAAATCCCTACCTACTTCCACATTTGAAAATTTTGTATATATAATAGGAATGTGTCTGCTTGGATGACTAATACAATCAGGGAAGCGTAATAATCATTCTTAAAGAATGGAGCCCATAAGGTTGATGATTGTACTTGTTTTTCCTTCGCCAAGTTTTTGTCCCATTGGGTTTTTCTTGGCAAGGTTTTCAATGAGCTTGTCTAAGGTGTAGGTCCAAGGGGAAGTGTTGTAAATACATTGTATGATGTGAATGTATCACATTTTTCCATTCAATAAATAGTTTTGTACATTTCCTCTCACAATGTACATGATCATCTTCTTCATTAATGGTATACATGATGTAGTTTGTACATTCCCTTTCGCAATGTATACAATCATCTTCTCCATTAATAGTATACATGCATACGCATTCATGTATGATGTATCTATATTATTCATGTACCATTTAACCTATATATAGATGTTTTGTTGAAGATGAATAATAAGTGTTAACATTTGCTCTCCACTTCTCTCTTATCTCATATATCTCTCACTTCTCTCATTCTATATCTTTATGTTGATTCCAAATATTGCCGTTTACTTTTACAACATTACATCATTTACTTTTACAACATTACATCCTTTCTCTTGGGCTATATTAATTGAAACCGTACTATATATGTGCATCTTTTTGTTGATCTAGAAATTATTCAATAGTCAATCTAATCCCATAGCGTCTCAAATATCAAATCATGATAGTAATTGTACTGACCCAACACATAATCTTCTATGGTCACGAATATTTTTAACTTTATTGATATGAATTCAATATGATAATGCGACAAATGTATAACACATCATATTAATACTTTTATGTATTATGCTATTTATTAATCAATATTCTATCTCCTTATGTGTCGCAAAACATTGATGTGTCACTAGAAAATATCCTTATAGTTCCAATGAACCCATAAATGTCTGTATGGCTCCAACAAATCTATATATGTCTTATTTATAGTCAAATTTACTTTATTTGTAACAAGACATATCATTAAGGCTAATAATTGAATACCCCTAACTTTTACTTAAGGTTTACACAATGTTTCAAGATTTTTGTGAAATATATGTATTTACAACTCAACAATGCATTCATAAAAATTTTATTGAATGTAAAAGAGCTAATACATATCAAAATGTTACAAAATGTACTAATAAACACAAATGTAAATCTTATCAGAGTAAAAACTAAAAAGCAGCTCTCACTAAACAATAATATTTTATGATGCTCATAAATCCATGCTAATAACATGTCATTCAAACACATAAAGGCAAATGATTTTATTTAGTGGATGTATAATCATATCATTTGTAAAAATATACATTACTTTAATGTCATCATTCTGAACTATTTCTTTCATGGTCAAATACTTGACCTCCATATGCTTAGACCTCTCAAGACTTTTATATTTGTTGATAAACCACACCGTAGAATTATTTTCACGGTACAACTGTATGAGTCCATCCATAAAATCAAATATGATTAACTCCTCAATGAGGTTCCGGAGCCAAATAGCCTAACTAGCGGCCCAAAGGTATGTTATAAGCTCCATTTGCATGGTAGAGAATGATATAAAATTCTATTTTTCACTTTTTCATGATATTGCACTTCATACTAACTTAAAGATGTATTTCACTATCGAATTTTATTCATCCTAACGATCAGCAAATTTTGAATCAGAATATTCTACTAGCTGTAGGTCTTGAACATATTTATAAATTAGCATATAATCACATGTCCTCTTTTAAGTACTTCAAAATCTTCTTAACAACGATCCAATAATCTTGTCTTGGATTTGACTAATACTTGCCTAGAAGTCCAGTTGCAAAAATAATGTTTGGTCTAGTACAAACTTGAGTATATATTATACTTTCAAGTGCATTAGCATGAGGTATACTCTTCATTTGGAATTTCTCAATAGCTATATGAGATAACTGTGACAAACTCAATTTATCACCCTTGGAGACGGAGCCAGCTTTAGTGTTGCACACCGAATTTTTCTAATAATACAATCAACATATGTGCTCTGAGATAAATTAATACAAGGCTAGAACAATCCCTATGGATTTAGTTGCTAATGACAAAAGACACCTCATCAAGGTCTTTCATGTCAAAATTACTCGACAACGTCCACTTAGTCTCACATAGTAATGGAAAATCACTACTCGCAAATAAGATATTATCGACATAGAGTACGGAAAAAATAAATTTCCTCTCACTAACCTTGCAGTATATATACTAACCTATTATGTTCTCAACAAAATAGAGTGAAAATGACAATGTTATGATACTTTAAGTAATATTGTCTCGAAACTTGTTTAATGCCATAAACAAATTGTTTAGTCTATATGCAAGCTTACCTGAATTATTTACTACAAAACCTTCGAATTATTTCATATAGATCTCGTCATCTAGTTTCTATTTATAATTACAGTTTTGGCATCTATTTGATGTAACTTTATATCAAAATGAGCTATTAATATCATAATCATTCTAAGAGAAATCTTAGAAGAGACTCAAGAAAAAGTTGTTTTATAGTCTATTTCTTTTCTCTGAGTGAAAACCTTAACCACCAATCTAGTTTAACTTTACAATTTCCTTCTGAATCGCTTTTATTCTTATACACCAATTTGTAGCCGATGTGCTTGTAATCTTAAGGCAATTCAATAAGCTCCCATACATTATTTTATTTCATATACTGCATTTTGTCTTTTATTGCATCCAATCATCTTATTGAGGATAGGAAACGATATCTGTATAAGTGACGTAGAGGAAGTTTGCTTGGAAAGAGGTCGTCATCTAGAAAATACCCAAATAACAAAATTAAGGAAAGATATTGATAAAAGGGAAAGTTATCAAAACACAACTAGAAAATCTACAAAACACATATGAAATCTGTGAAATCCCGAAAATTAAGGGAAACGCTTGAATTAAATATTGTAACCTATTTGTAATCTTGAAGTTCACGCAATCATTTTTTATTTGTGGGACCGCTTACTTTTTTGACACTACAATGTTTCCATAAAGGCAGCATGTTGTTTTTACATCAGTCTCCTCCACTTCAAAAGAACTCAACCCTGAGTTATGGTCAGGATAAAGAGGAGTATTTGGAGGATGATACTCAAATAGGTCGCTACATTGAATGTCGGAGAGATATTAAGATCACCGGGAAGATCAATAACATAGGCATTGTCGTTGATCTTTTTGATAATTCGACAAGGACTAATCTTCTTATTCTTTAGCTTATTATATATATCAATGGGAAATCACTCCTTGCGTATAAAGACCATGACTTCATCGCCTACTTCAAAAATTTTGGAACGACGTCGCTTGTCAACATGATCCTTATACTTGGCATTAGACTCCACAAGCTGGCGTGCAACATCAACTTTAACCTCCATAATTTTTGTCGCCAAATTTTATGCTATTACACTATAACCAAGAATCTTAGGCAAAGGGACGAGATTAGATGTATGCTGAGGCACATGACCATAAATAACTTCAAATGGAGACTTCCCAGTGGACCAATTAACCGTTTTATTGAAAGCAATTTCTATCGGGGCAAGATATCGATCCCATTGTATTGGCGAGTCACTGCATTGTCTGATTAACTACTTCGGTTTGCCCATTAGTCTGAGGATGGAAGGAACTATTATACTGCAAATTAGTTTCAAACAACTTCCATAGAGTCCTCCAGAAGTGACTGAGGAACTTAGTATCGCGATCAAAAGTAATAGTCTTTGGAACACCATGCAAACAAACTACTTCGCGAAAGAAAAGGCCAGCAACATGAGAAGCATTGGATGTCTTCTTACAAGGTATAAAGTGTGACATCTTTGTATATCTATCCACTACCACAAAGACGTAATCCATACCTCGTTAAGTTCACGGAAGTCCCAAAATAAAATCCATAGATTTATCCACCCAAGGTCCAGTTGGAATTGACAATGGCGTATAAAGACTAGTCTCTTATGAATGCACTTTTGCAACCTATCAGACAAGACACTTCTACACAAAACACCCAATGTCCCGCTTCAATTGTGGCCAAAAATATCACTCCTCCCCCAAGGCGATGGACTTATCACAGCCGAGATGTCCTCCAAGGTTTCCTCCATGTAGTTCTCGAATCAATTTTTCACAAAGAGAACTTTGGGGAATACACAACCTGTTGCCATAAAACAAGAATTTATCACATATAATCATATCACCAACAAAACTAGCAGATTGACATTTCGCCCAAGTATCTCAAAAATCTTCATCATCTGGATAAAGGTGGCATAAAGACTCAAAACCCACTACTTCGTTCTTCATGGTAACTAGTAATGCAGCTCGGCAGCTTAAAGCATCCATCACTTTGTTCAGATGACCCGCCTTATGTCGAAGCACAAAATTGAATTATTCCAAGAAGGAAACCCAACGCTCATGCATCTTGATGTACTTGAGCACTTGGTGATCAATATTGAGTATAAACTCACGATCACATAGATAAGGCTGCCAATTTTTAATAGCTCGAACCACAGCATAAAATTCTTGCTCATAAGTATACCATCGACGTTGAGCCTCATTCAAATTTTCACTAAAATAAGCAACTGGTTTACCTTTTTGTGATAGTACTACGCCAATTCCTACTCCCGAAGCATCACAATCTAGCTCAAATAGCTTATCAAAATTCGGCAAAGTTAAAATATGAGCAATAGACAATTTCTCTTTTACCAAGGCAAAGCTTGCCTCAGCTACATCATTCCAGCGAAATTGCCCCTTCTTCAAACATTCTATGATAGGTACTAAAATAGTATTGAAATTACGAATGGACCTGCAATAGAATATCGCCAGTCCATGAAAACTCCGCACCTCCGCAACAGTCTTGGGTGTAGGCCGTTCTTGAATTGTGGCAACCTTCGCCTCATTAACTCGAAGGCCATCTGCACTAACAATGTATCCCAAAAATAGCAATTCACTCGTCATAAAACTGCATTTAGGTAAGTTGATATAGAGTTGATTTTTCTGCAAAACCTGCAAAACATCTCGAAGGTGGTCTACATGTTGTTGCTCATCGGGGCTATAGATAAGTATATCATCAAAATAAATCACCACGAACTTTCCCAAGAAAGGTTTAAGGACTTGCGTCATCAAGCGCATAAAAGTGCTAGGAGTATTGGTAAGTCCAAAGGGCATAACTAACCACTCATATAGTCCTTCGCTAGTTTTGAAAGCCGTCTTCCATTAATTCTTTGCCTCATACAAATTTGATGGTACCCACTCCGCAGATCAATCTTCGAAAAGATCTTTGATCCAGACAACTTGTCGAGCATATCATCCAAACGAGGAATAGGGAAGTGGTAACTCACAGTAATTTTATTGATTGCTTGACTATCCACGCACATTCGCATGCTCCCATCTTTCTTTGGTGTTACTAACGTGGGAACTACACAAGGGCTCATGCTCTCTCGTATAAAACCCTTCCGAAAAAGTTCTTCCACATTTTCCCATAATGTTTGATTCTCCTTTGAGGTCATGCAATAGTGGGGAAGATTTGGAAGACTAGCATCGAATAAGAAATCAATTTGGTGCTGAATGTCTTGCATCAGTGGTAATCCATCTAGTAGATCATCAGGAATAAGACTAGAAAAAGCCTTCAGTAATGGTTGGAGTACTTCTGGAATTTTGATAGTTTCCTGCTTAGATCCACTATCCATGATCAAGTACATATCATTCTTCTTGTGAACATTAAGCAAAACACTAACCTTGTCCTTGTCCTATTTTTGAGAAGTTTGCGGAACACGAGCAGCTTCATCCAAGGGACAAAGGGTAATTTTTATCCTATCCCACACAAATGAATAAACATTCTCGTGCTTTACCTAAAAAAAAATAAACATTCTCGTGCGTTCAGTGAGTAACGTCAACATCATACTACCATGGCCGTCCCAGCATGACATGGCATGCATCCATCTCAACAATATCACATATTATCGTATCTTTGTATGTTTTTCCAATAGAAATAGGCAAATGACAAATCTGAGTTACCTTTAATTTCGGCCCCTTACGAATCCAACCAATTGATTGGGTAAGGAATGAGCTTCAGTCTATAGTTGGAGATGATTGACAAGCGCTTGCGATACAATATTCTCGCAGACCTTTCCACTAATAGTGCAATGAGTGCGGAAAAGGCTATTCCACTGCAAATTTTCCTTCCGTGGGGCTAACAACAGTCGTTTAACCACACAATTAACATGGTCTCCTTCTTCATCAACTATCTCTTCTTCGTCCCTCTAATCCTCCTCAAAACTCATCTTCAAGTTCAACCAGATTTGCCATCTTACCCGTGGGCAGTCACTTGAACGGTGCCCGAGCTCATTACATTTAAAGCACTTTCCTGGATAGGGCTTGGCATAAGAATTTGGAGCAACATTACAAGCCTTTGACAAAGAGGATTCAGAAGGTTTGGGCACTTCAACATTACTCCCCGAATTTCGATTTGTATTAATGAGTTGCCCATTAGAGGACTCAGCACCCTCCTGCGATTTTCCTCGCCTAAATTTCCCTCGAGGAGCATAATTTTCCGTTTTGCTTGAGTAATTATTTCGCTCCAACTACAGTTCCACTTTCCTGGCATCTCTTGCACATCCTCAACAAAGTATAAATGATGCAACGAAACACTATCTTGAATATTCAAACGTAGACCATTGATATATCTTGTGGTTTGTTGTGCTTCAGATTCAACAAGATTATTGCGAGCCAAAAGTCAAAGGATTTCCTCCGTGTAGGCTTGAACCGTCCGACTTCCTTGTTTGCAAGCCTAAAATTGCTGGAACAAAATTTGCTCAAAGTCAACATGAAGGAATCAAATCTTTAGCAACTGCCTCATACAATTCCAAGTTCGAATAGGCGATTTTCCTTGTTGACGTTGGGAGGGTTGTGTCTATTCCACCAAGTCGAGGCGCCACCCTTCAATTTGTACACCACGAGCTTTTACTTGGCAGTCATCTTCGATCACCATGGAATCGAAGAACTTCTCAACCTCCCAAAGCCAATCTAGAAAGTTTTCGATGTTTAAGTTACCGTTGAAGGTAAGAAGGTCGACTTTCAATTGATATTGTTCGTGTTCTCGCCGATATCCTCCATGTTGACGACCCCCATGAACATGCTCTCCTTGGAATTCTCCACAACGGCAACCTTCACAAATGGGCATGTCCTGGATATCATCTTCATCTTCTTCTTCAGAATCCTCGACATAGTCTTGACGCCTTTGTCGGTGATTCGCCCTTCGCTCCATAGCTACTTCGATAACTCGAGCGATAGGAATACGCTCAACTAGAAGATCACCAGGGTTTGGGTTTGGGTTTGCAGACAACTGTTGGATGGTAGCAAGTAAGTCTTGCATCGTCCGTTGGTGGTCTCGCAGAGCTTGTCGAGTTTCCTCAACAAACTAGGTAAATTCCTCACGTGTAACATGCTTAAGGCCCCTAGCTACGCAGGTGTTTCAATTCACGCTATGAGACATTGTCGCAAGGAGAAACCTTACTTTGATACCAAATGACACAGAGAAAGTTTGCTTGGAAGGAATTCCAAAAGATAATGTTTATTCTAAATAATGAAGTGACACTTACAATATCTTAGACGCCTCTTTATAAGGAGGTCATCATCTAGAAAATAACTAAATAACAAAATTAAGGAAAGATATTGATAAAATGGAAAGTTATCAAAACACAATTAGAAAATCTGCAAAACATATTTGAAATCTGTGACATCCTCTTTGATTTGTGGGATCGCCCGCTCTTTTGATGCTCCAATATTTTCATAAAGGCATTGGCATGTTGGTTTACATCAATAAGTCACTAGATCAACCACGCGGTCGATATTGTAGTCATGTTCTCCAAATATATTATATAATCCAATGGAATAACTTATCGTTTTTGCCTATTGGATCTTTTGAATGGTTATCACAATTTTACATTGTGTCTAAGAGACTTGAGGAATTTCATTAGGAATTGTTTCAATAATGGGATCCTAAATCTCAATATGCTCAATTTATAGTATGAGAGGCTCCATAATTTCTATACATGTAGTAAAAAAGACACAGTTGTCCTTATCACTATGGCCAATAGGGACGACTGTGTCTCACCCATGGATTCATCTCATCGCTTAGTATGCGAATGGTCTCACCCATGTCGTTCTTCAAAACATCGATCTAATCATTTACAGCACATCGTGACCCCTTAATGGACCCGATTTGCCCATCGGGTTTCGTAAATGATTCCCTTACACCATCTAGGGCATTTGCTTAGACTTCGAAATCCTCAACCCTCTTTTGATCTTTTAGCTGTTCAAGCGTCCATCATGATTTTGAAGCCCTTGCTTTGACACCAAATCTCACTAATCGCGTTGTGGGCTTAGTTTGAAGGAGCACAAATTGTACACAAGCTGACCGAAGTGCACAACACCCCGATGCTAAGTTGCACGCACAGGTTGCAAGATTGAATGAAAGCTAGAATCATAAGAAGAGGTTCAACTAAGTTATATTAATTAATAGTATGAACAATGTACATCAAATAGACTATGGTGATAAGAGCAGTTGAGCAGTTGAACTCCCTAAAAAGCTTTGCAGACATTATCCATTCCAGCACAGGTAGAAATCACACGTGCTTGACATGGCATCTGTCTCACACGTGCTTAACTGAAATCATTCCTTTTCCCCGTTCTGTTGCAGCTGGAGCTGCCAGATCCTTTACTATTCTCTATCCTTCGTCGATTCAGAGAAGAAAAAGGCAAAGCACGACCGACAAGAACCACCGACAAGCTCCAGCAGCAACAGCTTCTTTCCCATTACAGGGACAAAGGGCAACGACGTAACGCCGACATCTCCGAAACTTTTTCAGTTTTCAACAGAGCAATCAATTCCGTCCAGTAACGCGCCTTCTTTGCCACCCCCACAGAATGGGCAACGCCCATGGCCATCGCAACAAGCGCCACCACCACGACACGCGTCCGTCAGACGTCCCTTCCCCCAATAAATTCGTCCCTCACCAACCCCATATCCTCCATAGTCATAGCCACGCTCCTTCGGATCCATCCCCGAACCCAAACGGCCGCGTCATGGGGTCTTTGCCGTACGCCCACGTCGACTCCGCCCTTCGGAGCCTCGCCGGCCAAGCAGAGGGGTTCGGCCGCTCCGCCGTCGGCGGCCTCCACGGCCCTCTCTACTGCGTCACCACTTTAGCCGGTCAGTCTCGCGCCCTCTCTCAAACTTCGGTGCTTTGAATCGAATGTGGCTTGTTTTTCTTTTCTTTTCTTTTTTCGTCTTATTTTACCTACAAATGATAATCATGGGTTTCTGTCCGGTTATTGGTGTTTTCTAGTGGAAGGGGCTTCTCGGTGTTACCAAAAAAGAAAAATGGTATTGGGAACGGCTGGAATGGAAAATATATTGAAGAAGACTTAGGAATTTTTTGCTAGGATTAGAGAAGGCCTTGTTATAACATCCTTAGTTTCGACTAGTACTTTGTGAGTTGATCAATTCTGTCTGATGCCCGAATGTTCGTCTGGTGAATGCGATAAAATGCTTGAAAGTTTGGTCTGTTTACATTTCCCATGTCTGTCCTCCCTGCTAAATTAATCCAGTGTAGACGATTTTGGCTCATGAGCCAGATGTTAAGGTCCTGTAATGCCTAAGTTTGAGTTTAGCCATGCGAAAATGCATCTTAGGAACTATTGTGTCAAATTATGTCCGTAACCCCCTTTGCCGCATGCCTATTTGTCTACACGACAGACATTAAATTTTGCTTTGGTTGTTGCAGACGACGGTCCAGGATCACTTCGTGATGGGTGCCGCAGAAAAGAACCCCTTTGGATAGTTTTTGAATTGTCGGGCACCATTCATCTCTCATCTTACTTAAATGTATCTTCCTATAAGACCATTGATGGCCGTGGCCAGCGGATAAAGTTTACTGGGAAAGGTTTGAGGTTGAAGGAATGTGAACATGTCATCATTTGCAACCTAGAGTTCGAAGGTGGTAGAGGACCGGATGTCGATGGCATTCAAATAAAGCCCAATTCGAAGCACATCTGGATTGACCGTTGCAGCCTTCGGGATTATGAGGATGGCCTTATAGATATCACAAGGCAGAGCACAGATATCACCATTTCTAGGTGAGCTACTTTCTACATCTCCGATGAGTGGTTTTTTTTTTTAAAATTAATCTGATCTCAATGTATTTGATTATTTGTGTTCAGGTGTCACTTTTCAGCACATGACAAGACAATGCTCATTGGAGCAGATCCCTCCCACGTTGAGGACAGATGTATAAGGGTGACCATTCACCATTGTTTTTTCGATGGAACTAGACAGCGGCATCCCCGAGTGAGGTTTGCTAAAGTACATCTGTACAACAATTACACCAGAAGTTGGGGCATATATGCTGTTTGTGCTAGTGTTGAATCACAGGTGTTAATAGTAGCCTATGGACCCTCTATTTCATGCTTATTTAAGCATTTTCCTTTTTTTGGGTATTGGGAGCATGATAAATTTCCTAACTAATGATGTTTTTGTTCAATATTTCTCTTCATTTGCAACCAGATATTCTCCCAATGCAATATCTATGAAGCTGGACAGAAGAAACTGGCATTCAAATATCTCACAGAAAAGGCAAGTTGTTTATAGTTTCTTTTTCACCCTAAAGTGAATTGCAACTAGTAGTCAATTCTCAGAGTGTTTGTATTGTCAGTGTGAGAAATTTCTTGCTTGTGAATACTCTTTATTCGTCTCTTGGGAATACTGGAGAATGCTGAAACTTTAGTATGAATGGTTTGCGAAAGTTGCTCCCATCCTGGAGATCATTTCTTCTTTCTCTTCGTGCAATGTCGTTGTTAGTCGCCAGAGCCAGAGCAAACTGGCTATTTTCTTGTATAAGAGTTAGCAGTTGTAAGACTGGACCTTGTTTTACTTTGCGCTGGTTAATTAATGAGTTCCGGGAACTTGGAGCCTGTTGCAAGACCTTGGTATTGTTAAGCATTGTGGCTAGTTATATGTGGATGGAAAAATGTTAAGTAGCTAGGCAATCAGATTAAGTACAATCACATTGACTAGAATTAGTTTGTTGTTAGCTCAAACATCTCTATTCATCTCTGATTTTGAGTTGAAAAAGTCCATTACTTTAAGCATAGCCAACATAACAAAGGGAACAGTGCCTCCCAAATGCAAAAAGAGATAAAGGTTGATGATTGAAATTAGAATTGACTGTATATTGGAATGAAGATTCATTATAGTAGGAGAACGTTCACTGTTCAGGCACCTTGCTGGTTTGGCATATATTTATACTATAATTGAAGAAGAGGAAGCAGGAATGGAAGATATTCAAGTACAATGCCAATCTCAAGTGTACTGAGCTTGGATACATTGAATCAGGACAAGGGTCTAACTCTTGGTTTAACACTGTTGTTAGCAATTTTAATGCATTGTTTAGCTAGGGTAAAGCTATGTTGCAAAGAGTCCTTATAATGGTTCCCAGCCACATCTTACCATGTTAACTTCAAATTATTATGCGTGTTTTTTTTTAAGATATGGCCCTCATTCTTCTTGATATCATGCACTCAATATGTAGAATAGTCAATTATTCAAAGCAGAAGTAAAAAAAAAAAAAATTTTGCATTACAAGTAGTTTTATCTTGATAAAAAAGTAACTACCGAAAGCATTTCCCATGGATATTACTTCAAAAGCATTGGAAATCAATTTCTCAAACTTCCACTTTGCACCAAGCATTTTATGTTATATTAATTGCATTTACTTGTACAGAAATACCTCTACTGCTTTTCTTATTTTCACCTATTAGAGAACTGTAATTCACAAGTCTTGCCTTAGATCTTGCTCAGCCGTCACTGCCCCACCCCATCATCTTGCCACCTTTGCTGTCACAGTGTCAGCGCTACACATTGCTGCTGGAGAGAGAGAGAGAGAGAGAGAGAGAGAGAGAGAGCAGGGGGTGGCCATGTGGGCAATGTCACTGGAGCGAGCTGGGCAGTGGCTGGCTATGATGGGGAGTGGCAGTGGACACTAGAGTCTTGGTGTTACGGCTTGAGACTGGTTTGGAATTAGGGTTTTCTGGGTTTTTAGGGGGTATTTGAGTCATCACAGCAACTCAGGATTTGAGATACAAATTGAGGTTCTAGAAGTAGTGGGATGTAAATTGGTGCTAAGATGAAAAATGAGGAGTTTGTGTTTTCCCTTTACAAAGTAAGTACTCAGAAAAGACTTATAAATGTCATTTGCTGCTTGTCGAATAACCATCTTAGTGGCTAGTGCTGTAAGAATTGTATTGGAGGGTCATGATGATTATGTATGAGTATTGCATTCATCATGATTGATAGGGGCAATGCCACTTTGAAGCATTCCTTGAATTACTGTCCTGACTTTTAAGGTTTTCAAAAATCTGAAAATCCTGACCATGTTCAATTGCTAGGTTGGCAACCAGTCAATGCACTATGAGATTTTGGAGAATGAATCTCGGTGAATGGGAGATAAATTCTCTATAAGCCTATTCAAAGGATCAAAATAGAAAAGGAGAAAGATCATCGTTAGAATATCTGTATAGAAATCAGGATGAACACATGTTCAAAAGGATTTGCCAGTAGACTTTGGCATCACATATGGCTTGGATCTTATGACTTGCCCTGTTATTGAGTTAAAGGACTAAAATTCCTCGTATGAAAAACAAAGATTAAACTCATGGCTTCCTTAGATGGCTTTGAACGAATATATTTCGCAGAGAATTCTATCATAATTACATTTTGCAGAAACATTGATGAAATTCTGTGGTTTTTGAAGAGTCTTCCTAATGCCTCATGACTAAAATGTTGCTTACCTCTGCACTGCTTTCAATGAGCATTCCATCTCCTAGTAGCATAATGGAGCGCGTTAAGTGCTATCTTTATCTCTCGCTGATTTAAGACTTGACATTTCTATTAAATTATCTACTCATTTTGGCTACTGATACTGTTGCTCTTTTTACCTCAAAACATTTTCAAGAGCTTTTACCATATTCCTGTCATTATCTATGTATCTGCGGCTACTGATCTCTCTTTTCTATAGGCTGCTGACAAGGAAGTCGAGTGCACTGGTCACATAAGATCTGAAGGGGACTTGTTCATAAAGGGAACTCAGTCAGGTCTAATGACTGATAAACCAGAGCACTGCGTGTTTCATCCTAGCGAATACTATCCCACATGGACGGTGGAACCTCCCACAGATTCACTCAAGCAGGTTTTACAAGATTGCACAGGATGGCAGAGCGTGCCCCGGCCAGTTGATCATGGAGTCGCTGTGTAGCGTGACACAAAGTCGATACCTCACCATGTCTATTGTCTTATGAAGAGCATCTATGGTTCCTTTTTCACACTGTAGTATAAGTTGAGGTCTAAAATTGCAGACAGAACTTTCTTCTCGCATATACCTGTGGCAATGACGTAATTGTCGACCAGGGATCGAAATAAAAGGATGTAGGCCTTGATAAGTTTTCGATACAAGCCTTCTCGTTTTCAGATCCTATCTGCTTCCGTTAAGTGGAGTAAAGCGAAGGGCATCGTGGAAGTAACATCAGCGTCACGGACCAAACGAAGTGTCGTTGTGGCCACGATGAATCGTCACGTGTGCTTTTTTTCTTCTTCCTTCGTGTTTTCCGTCTTCTTTCTGAGGAGAAACCAAAAGCAACAAAACATCTATTGACCGGCATTGGAAGGTAAGTGAACGTACACTACTATGGTGCAATGGCAAATTGCTGAGATACCCATGAGCCTCAACAGTCCGCATGCCACGACTGTCGTGCTTGACTCAAGGCATCTAGAAGGGCTACCAGTTCTTAAGTCTTCTAAAGTTAGGTCATTTAAATTCAGGAAAATTTGTTCAAGTGGCTACATACTCGCTCGACCATCGATTTAATATTCGTTATTCATGTCGCGAGCACGGCGAATTTCAAAAAAATTGCAGGTAACAGACTAATTTAATCGGATCCCCAAAGATTTTCCCTCAATGCAAGTGATTGCGATCTCTTGCATTTCTCCCACTATTTAAACTAGAAGCTGCTGTTATTTGACTTACTGATTGATGTATGAAAACCTGAAAAGGGGGAAGAACTTCCATGTGATCGTTTCTGATGTGGGAGCTGATTTCAAACGTCGATGTCCTGATTTTCCAAACACTGACCAGTGTTTCGATGACCAGAGAAAAAGAAGACATGATCCCATGTCTGCATCAGTTGCCTCTAACTTACGGCCCGTGAGAAGTCCTGCTGTTCTTGTCCGCCCACTCTTCAGTGCCGGCATAATAATAAATTGAACATCAAACCCAATGTTGCTTTCACGGGGAGGATCTCTGATACGACTTTGCATACAAGATGTGCCGTCATCTTGAGTTTTGTTTGGGTAGCATGCTTCCAAGTTATTGGAGTTTTTAGTCCTTATTTGGTAATAAATAAAAGGGAAAACATCACAAAAAATCTTAAACTATACCCTCTCTGACGCATATTCTATTTACACACAAAAATCACGAACCATATGTATCTTTGTGACACATTTATCCCATATTTTTTTTCTTTTTTCTTCACGCTTTTCTTTTTGAAAACTCACTTTAACTGGCTAGCTTAGGCTGGTGGAGCTCCGCGAAGGTCGTGAAGCTCGCGAAGCTCCTACCGGCCAAATTAGATGACAAAAATAAAGAATAAGAATAAGAAAAATATTCTAGAATAAATGTGTCGCAATGATTATAAGTTAGATGGTTGTGTTGGTTAAAAGCTTCTCCCTTGTTACTAAGGTCAAGGGTTCAAAACTCATGATTGATAGCGTCTTAAGTGGAGGGCATGGTGTTGGGGTTTTGTGCTAATCTCTCTCGAGATATATGATCCAACCCTTTGGTATCATTTGGGCACATAAGGCTCATGGTAGATTCCTCGATTATAAAAAAAAAAGATATAAGTTCAAGATTTTAATGTCACAAAAAAAATTAGATAAAATGTATCAAGAATATAAGTTAGAGATTTTTCGTGTTTAGATATATCACATAGGCACAAGCTTGTGTCACAAAAAAGTTTAGAATAAATATGTCACGGATGATATAATTTAGAGTTTTTGAAGATATTTTCTCTAAATAAAATTATATTTTTAGTATAATTGATATTTTAGATATTTATGATATCTCGAAAAACTGGAGCAGAAGCAGGCACCACTTAGAAGAATTAGAGATGGTGTGTTGTATTTTTCTTTTCTTTTTGTGTCTTTTCTGGCATTCTAAACTGGGAAAATAGTAAAAATAAAATAAAATATTCGCAGGCCAAGTGGGACTTCGGGAATGTGAAATTGGGTTGCTGCGATCACGGCCTTGTCACGACGTCACGAGGTCGGTAGTCGTGGGCCCCGGGGGAAGCTAGACCCATCTCGCGTCAGGACAAAATGTCAGATCGTACTGATCGAGCGCATCCTAACCGTCCATCTCGTGGGGTCTCACATGGGTGACGTTGCGGGGCTCGCAAGATGGACGGCCCAATGGACCCGGGGCTCGCGAGCCATCAAATTGACCCGTCAATTGCATCTTTATCAGTGACGTTATCGGGTTACCGTACGCTTAGTACAAGCACCGCGCGTGGACGCTCCTCCATATTTTAACTTAATTTTAAAAATAATAATAACAATTCAAGCATATGGATACAGAACTGATTGTCTAAGGATCAACGGAACATCTTGCGAACCTATTAGACTACGCTGGTGGAGACGTTCTTTTCCAACAACTGAATTCAGGTTCGAATTTCAGGTACGGTTGCGCGATTTAAGCGGGGCTTTGGCGATAAATTGTTGGACCAGCCTCTCTCGAGGTGGTGATCCGAAAGAGACTGGTCAGTAAATACGTAGGTTCGAAAGATTGACGAAAAATAGGGATTCTCAATTATTCAAAAGAAAAAAATGAACCCCAACTATCTTGCGAACCAATTTATAACTTTTGTTTCTGTATTTTATTCACAATATTTGCTATGGAAAAAAAGTATAAGGAAAATGAGAAGTAAAAAAGAAGGAGAAAGAGAAGTTCTCAACGAGACCATGAACGGTGCCGATTCGACGACGCCGAGGAGGACGTCGATGACGTGCTCCCGGCGTGACAGCCCGTCGCGTAGAAAAGCTCCGACAGGTAATTTTCGAGATCCTCAGGGGCATATCGGACAAAAAGCCTCGCGTTCCTGTCCTCCCCTATGGCGGCCCTGTGCGCGCCGTAAAACTCCCGGTACGCTCGCACTAGCCTTCCCCCGACGGAACCCAAAATCTCTTCCCGTAGCTTCGGATCGGGTACGACGCTGTCGATCTGCTTCCGGTACGCCTCCTCGAAGCTCGTGTTGAACCGCCTGAACCGCTCCTGCGCCTGCGCCTGCGTCGGCGCCGCCGCCGCCGAGCTCTCCGGCAACGACGCGAACGCCTTGCCCCACGCCAGCTTCTCGTAGTTCCCGGTGAACTGCTTCACCTTCCCCTCGTGCTTCGCGATCCACCCCTCTCCGAGCAGGTACTGCAGATTCGACGTTTGGACCCTGGATACAACGTGCTGGAGGTTGTTCGCGAGGAAGAGGTAGGACGTCGCGACGTCCTTGTAACGCTTCGCCTTGCCGTCCAGCTTGCAGAGGAGGACTAGGATCAGCCACGCCAGCCGGAGCGAGATCGCCGGAGCATCGTCGGACTCCGGGGCAGCCGCGTCGAAGTACGACTCCGGCAGCGACGACTTCGCCGGCCGTGGCCAGTCGGCGAATATGTCGCCGAGGATGCTTCCGTAGTCGGCGAGGAGGGTGAGGTAGTTCATCGTGCGCACCGTCAGGTTGTGGAGGCCGCCGCCAGCGACCGGCGGCGACGACTTCGGCGAGTCCTTCTGGATGGCCGCCTCGAAGTCGGAGAGCATAGCTCGGGCCGACTCCCCCAGTCGGGCCAGCGAGGAGAGCGCTTGCGACCGGACGGCGGAAGTCGACTCGAAGGCGAAGATGGACTCGATCTCCGGCCAGCTCTCGGAGATCGCCGAGTACATGTCGAGGAGGCGGAACATCTTCTCCTCCAGCGACTTCTTGCTCCGCGCAATGAGCTCGGGGAATCCGAAGAGAAGCATCGCCCCGTCCCTCGAGATCTCCGCAAAGCAGGACTCGCGAATCGAGTCGGACGCTGCGAACACGTGGTCGCAGAGGATCCTCTCGCCGGTGAAGAGGGTCCGTATCGCAACCTTCACCGCGCCCAGCCAGTTCTTGACCTTCATCTCGAGCACGTCCCAGTCCATCTTCGCGACCTGGGAGGTGCTCATTCGCTCCACGCCGAGCCGGTAAATCCCCTCGTCCACGATCGATTTCCGGATGATATTGTAAATGGCGACGCACTCCTTCCCGTAGCCGGAGACTATCATGCACTCGGCGATGGACCGGAGGTCCGACATCGCGGCGGTGGAGGCCTCCTCCACTTCGGTGATGGAGTCCCGCGCGGCGGACGCGTCATCGTTGCCGTCTTCGCTGTAGTCGGAGATACTCGACCGAGCGGAGGCGCGGGACGACCGGGCCGAAACCGACTCGGGATCAAGGTGGGCCCGGTTCAGGGACAGTATCTGGTAGAACTCCTTCTGGAGCCTCTTCATGGCGATCTCCATGAGGAACTGCGCGTGGACCAGCCTCTCGTCGACGGCGGAGTTCGACGACGCCCAAGCGTGCATCGACTTCTGGAGGTTGTTGACGCAGGTGATGAACTGCGCGGCCTCGCGCTTGCTCTCGTAGAAGAGCGAGGTCACGCGGGCGTAGCTCGAGGTGTCGGGGTTCCACTTCATGATCAGGAGGGCGGCGGACTCAATGACCTTGTCGGCCTCGGCCGCGGCCGGCGCGGGGAGGGCGGGCCGGGCCGGGGTGCCCCGTGAGGGGGAGGCGAAGGAAGGAGTCTTGGGATTGAAGCAGATGCTCCTCATTCCTTTCCTCGGCATGGTGATCTTCGGATCGTTTCTGCTTTATCTTTCAGGGAATCTTGGGAGCTCAATTTGAGGTGGAAGAAGAAGATGAAGGAGAGGAGGAGGAGGAGGAGAGAGGTCGACCTTTCCTTGGAGAGAGGGAAGGAAGAAGGTCATAAAATGTGTTCGAAGGTCGGAAGGGGAGGGGTTTATATAGAGAGGGAGGAGAGACGGAGGGAGGAGAACGCTGTTGGGGTCATTGAAAAGTAGGATCGGAATGATTTGGTGGCTGGACGAGAGCGCGGGACGTGGGGCTTTGACTTTCGGACTTTTTGGGGGCTTCGAGTCAATGCATATGGAACACGTGGCGCCTTTTAGCTCGGTTGATTGTGAGAATGGTAGGCCCGCCCGCCCGCCCAAGACACTTGTTTCGGATCTTAATTTCCCTTAGTTTTCTTTTTTCTTGTGCTTTTTTTTTTCCCCATCTCGGTGAAGACAGTATATAAACATGCTGATATATTAATAAAATTTGTAATCTGATTGGACACGATTACACTTTACCACCCAACTGAGGCGAACCCACGCGCCCTTTTGTTCTTCTAATATTGTATTTACACTTTTCTTGGACCGCCACGAATGTTTGAGTCGTGTTGCTTCGAATTTGAATCACGACCAAAATTTTTATAGAAACCGTTTGCACAGTACATGATGGCCCGGATCCAGGAGCTCTTTGACCTCGAATGATTCTCATGTGTCAGTGCCTCTTCTTCTCGATCGGGTCATCCAATTCATGTACATAGACATTCAGATCGACCATATACAAGAGATTTTAAACTTGTGAGGGTACGTGTTTTGCGATTTTGAGATTTATGTACATGCTCTATCTATAGGTGGGTTGGAATTGTTTTCTCTTTTCTTTTCTTTTAAGTTGAAGCCATTTGTCAATGATCACTTGACAAATTACTAACGGAGATTTCTTGTGCATGAATGAATAGAGGTTTTCGGAGCAATTTGTATGTAAGAGGATAAAGTGAGATCTCCCACGATGCCAAATAGGTTATTTTGGCAACAAAACAAAAAAGACCAAGTTCACCTCGTTTACATGAAGGGCCTTCCAATTTCCGGCACTGTTGTCGCCTCTACAGAGTCTCTAACTTTGGTGCCTCCTCTTCAAGTAGATAGTCCAACTTGCGGATCTGCCACACAGTTTGGCACCAAATATCGTGTTGATGGCCTTTTTTTCAAACCATGAGCATAATAAAAGACTAAAAATCTACCTGCCCCCACCATCGCTAGCCCTTCTTGGCAAAGGTGCGGCGGCGGCGGCGAGGGTTGTAATGGTCCTTGTTGGCTAGTTCTAACTCTCCTCTTTTAAAAAAATATAATTTTTTGTTTATTATTTAATTAATTTGAATATTTTTTTTTTTGAAAATCAGATTTGAATAAAAAAAGACATCATTTTAGCAAAGTCCTTGTCGAGTATAATAGATAGATTAATCTAAAAAGTCACATGAATATTTTCTGTCAGTCAAATTGGATGAAGTTAACGAAAATGTTTGATTGCACCAATTTAATAAGTTTTATGATTTGATTGCACTTTTTTTGTAAGTTCTAAAACTCAATTGCACTTTGATAACGAATATTTTAACATTCGGTAAACTTATACCTATTTTAAATAGAGATAACCTCTCATGGTCAGGTCACATCATGGTCAGGTCACAAGAAAATGGGTCCTTTTATGAAATTCTTAATGCACCGTGACCTGACTTTGATTGAAATGGAGAGATTATAGTTGAGAGTGGTGAAGTAAGGGATCAGCGTATAGCAACAACAGGTAAAGAACCAAATTCAAGAAAACGACAAGGACTCAGTGCAAATGCTAAAAGATGAGCTTGCTCATCTCTTTGTGATCTTGGATTCAAGTTTTGATGGGGAGCACCGTAGGAGTCAGATTTTGAATGTACAAGGCTAAAGTGTACGAGTGTGCTCTCAACATCACCATTAATAACAACAATCTTGTGAAAGGTAATTTAGCTCATATATGAAGGTGGAATCAACAAAACTGAGGTCCACATGTCAATGTGTAAGAAGGTATGAGAGAGTTTAGTTTAATGAAGCTTTCGTTTTGTCCATATCCGTGTGAAAATCGGTCTATTTCAATCTTATGGGCGATATCATAAATTAGGAGTGAAAATTTAGAGACCACTAGCCATATAATAAGTTCATTTTAAGCTTTTGGACTAACAGTCAAGGTCCTACTTTCTTGGATTATAAAAAGTCTCGTCGATTTTCAAAAACAACATATCTTGTTTGAATTTAATAAATTTTCCAGACAAAGACATGATACAACTTTTTAAGTTTCTACTATTTGTCTAGCAAAGCTTTGGCTGTTAAACCGGACCTACAACGATTCGATAGAATACACATTTGCCCAAAAAGTGTGATAGGTTGACATTTATCGTCCAATTATTTGACGACACACTATAGATCCGACAAAGCTTTAGCTATATTAAAAGTAGGACCTAGCAGATCGTGGGCAATACCACTTGCATGAAAGTTGATAGGTTGACTTTAATGGTCCAATATTTAGCAAATCCGATTTGTTAGGTGATCGATTTTAGGATAAATAGGTGCTAGACTAAGAATCTGAAATGTACCTAGTTAACCTGGGTTCTCGGTTTTTTTAGACCGGGAAATTAAGCAATTTTTTAGAACGGTTAATTTCAAGGTTGTCGAGAGAAGTGGACATAATTTTAAATTATATAACTACTACTTTATGAAAATATATGTAACGTGAATAATCCTGACGTCATAGTGGATAAGATATTGATGAATATTGCATCCTTTCTAGATTTGAAATCTATCTCTGCAATATCTAAAGATCGATTCTCGACCGGTCAAGGCTGGGTTCCCAATATTTTTATTTCCTAAGAACATATTTATACCCGTGTAAAGTGGTCTAGAATCGATAAGGGAAGGCTGATTGTGTTCAGTCTTCAAATTGCACCCGCTTCATCACTCTTCGCCACCAAGCAACCTAAGAATATGGCGAGCACACCATCCAAATTTCGAGATCTCCCTCTGTGTCAAGCGTCAATACATCATTATGTTACACCCATGCTAAGTAAAGCTGTAATTCTTCGCTTCCATCCTAATTTCATCCTTTGCTTGCACGGCAGAGTTCATCGCTTTTGAAATGCATTCCTTAGACCCACAAATCAGAGTTCACAAGGAGAGAGTCATCCGCCGAAAAATCGACCCTCCCCATGTAATCGATGAAATAGCTTCAAATGCCAAACCTTTCCTAGTCGAGGATAAACCCTAGCAGCACCTAGTGAGATAGAATAATGGGCAAGTCTTTCTTGAACGGATTGTTCAGGAAAGTTGCATGGAGAATCCCATCATCTTTACCGACCATACCGTGCCCTATTTGGCGCATGCATCCAGTTTCTCGAGTGAAATATACATATAGCATCAGGGCAACCACTCATTCCGGCCCGTTACAACCATCGTTGGGAGAACTTCATCAATTTTTTTATCAATTTACGAGCATGTAGTTTAAGCCACTAAATATACATATGAGAGGTTTAGGTTTTTCTTTTTGACGTGAGTAAATTTTCTGTAAAGTATTTTTTTTTTCAATACCTTTTTAGTTATTTCACTATGAGTAGCAAGCAAATTTTAAGATGCTTTATCCACCTAAACTTCTACTGCCATGTTATCAGACTTAATTAAGACTTTCACGTAGCCAAATTGTTCATTGATCTAAGGCATAGTCCGCACGAATAATAAGAGAGAGAACTGAGTCAAAATGAGAAAGTTGTGTATATAACTCGACAAATTTTAATTACTCCTTTTTCTTGTAATTTAGTAATTATTAATCGTCACCGAAATTCGAAACTCTTTGGCGGATTAGTCACGTATCTTCACTCTCAATGTCCAAATACAAAGTCTATGGAATATAAACAAAGCAACATGCAAATGATATGCACGTGTGGAATCAACCAGATCATTAATGGAATAAAGTATCGGCATCAAGTGACTTATATAATTGAATGCGTGGATCTCACATAACCCTTTTTTAACGAAGTCTCAATGTAAGACTGGAGAAACATAAACGAGACGCCTTTCGATTGATCTGTCAAACGAGTGACGTCCATCAAATTTTTCATTGGAGGAAAAAGAAGAACGAGTAAAACTTTTCGCCCTCTTGCTTTCGAAGCAAGATGTCCGCAATGAAAGATCAACAGAGATTTGTCCTTTATAGATTTTCAGTGATGATCGTCAAGTCTTGGCCCGTTTATTTTATTTTTGCTGTTCTGTTAATCTCTTCCATCCTTTTAGATGTATCATGGAAAACTGGAAAAAGTATGGTTAATTAGCGGCTAAGCGACAGAACACTCGGACTGCAAGTTCAGCGATGACGAAACCCGCGGGTTTAAACTTCCTCTCGTTTGACATGAACAAAGCAGGCTGGCCAGGGAAGAGCTTTACTCGTCTCGCAACGTGCTTTCGGAATTTTCTTGGTTTGGACTTTAAAGGGCAGTCCTCAAGATAGAATTTCAAACATGCATGTGAGGATAAGTTGTTTATACTTAAAGAATGGTATGAGTAAGAGGGTCATCATCACAAAGACATAAGAGCTCCACAAAACTCGCCAGCAATGTTATCATAATTATGAAGATTTATAGAAGAAATCGCGATTTAATGTTTAAGTAATCTCTTGCTCCGCCTCAATTCGTAAATTGGACTTTGACCGAACATTAAAGCGTGGAACTATATGTGAAAAGATTGATACGGATCTGCAAGTATTTGAATTCTAAATTTTCTAATATGATATTAGGTGAAGATTTGCGGCACCACTATCAACTGTTTAAATAGATTATGCTATCAAATGAAGGTTTAGTTTGATATTTAGGTGTTCTAAGCACACGTTTCAATTACTTTTCATCATGCGTAAAATGACCGTTATATTTGGAATAGTATAATGTAGACGTGATTACATCAACAAGAAAAATTAAAAATCTAGAGTCTAGAGCTAGTCTGCAAACTAAGTGAATTAATTTGCTCTTTTTTTTTTGGGGCGTGGGGTGGGGGTGGGGTGGGGGGGTTGGTGAGATTTTTCATGAGAGTGCTATTATGTGGCAACCTTGGTGTAGGGAACTAATGGTAGAAAGGTGGTCACGTGTTAGGAGGGCAAGGGCCAATCGTGGATAGCAATATGTCAAGAAGATATGGGTCGAGATCAAACCCACTATAATAGAGCGAGGGAATATGCTGAAGCTACTCCAACGAGTCTCCCTCCTTGCCTACCAAGTTAAAACTCAAAATAACCTAATCAAACAAGCATGAGCCAACATCCCTTCACATGTCCTAGCTCGTTCTTGCATATAGCAATGCTTACTTGGCTTAAACCTGTAATAGAAATCCATAACAATGACATTTGTTAGTAAATTTAGAAGGGATAAATCAATCGAAAGTCCTACAACTTGGCACGAAAGTACAAATGAATCCTAAAACTTACAAAAACTGCAATCAAATCCTAAAATTTATCAAGTTGATCTAATCAAGTCCTTTTGTTAGTTCTGTTTAATTTGACGAACAAAAAATGCTGACGTGTCTTTTTTTTTTTCTGACGTCAACGTTAACATTTTCATTTTGTCAAATTAGACAGATCTAATGGAAGGACTTGATTAAATTAATTTGTCAAGTTTTAGGACTCGATAGCACTTTTTGCAAGTTTTAGGACTTATTTGTATTTTCGTGCCAAGTTCTAGGACTTTTAGTGAATATATCCCAATTATGCATCTATGAGAATAAGATTGGTATAAGAGCATCAAGTTCTATCGAACAACTCTCAAGCTCAACTTAGGTCTCGTTAATTGATCCAGCCCAATCCTTACTTCTACAAGCAAAGGCCAATTTCGGTCATAAGTTGATTTGATGGGTTCAAGATTGAAGATGTCCATTCAATGAACTTTGACTATTAAGATCTTGATTACAAGTTTGTTGTCGACTTCAAGGCCGCTAATCGATTACCTAATAAGTGGAGGCCATTGCGATAGATTTCCTTGGCCATTAATTACTCTTCCAAGGTGGCTATTCGGGCTCCGAGATTGGTGGACGAATTTGGAGAGTCTAATCCTAAATTACTGCGGTTTTAGCCTTAGTTAAATACATTTAGTTTTAGTTATCATGCATTTTGTCCAAGTTATTTTATTTGCTAATTGTGTTGTTCATTTCTTTAGTGTGACCACGGTTTCAAGAATCATAATTATGTAATCATTCATAGTCATTAAGGCTCCTTGAATTCCAAGAGTCCATCTTCGGTGAATTATCTATTTTCAATTCCTTCTCCAATTCTATTGATGGTGAAACAAAAGTTCTTAATCCTTGGTGGTGTTCATTATGCCTTAGTGGCGAGCTTTACTTATCCCGAAATCCTTTATTTTGGTGGATGGTTCGGTCTTTTATGCTTATGTGGTGAACTTGATTTGAGGATTTTTTTTCATATATACTATTATTTCAGGCTGGTCTTTGCGGTAACCTTAGTCTAACCCAATTCCATTTTCCCCTAATACACGGTCATTCGAAACCTTTCTATCATTATCAACCGTCTCTATTGAACACTCTTTTGTACATTTAGCCCGGGAAAAAAACAAATTTTCTGAATCTCTCAATTGCACGAAACGTACACATCATGACACATCATTTGTAACATATGCACCTAGACCAGCGACAATTCCAAATCAAAGTGGAACCTTCTGATTAAACCTTAAACCAGAGCCGATGTATCTGTTAACTCTCTAAATTGACCGTTCCCCGGGGGTGAGCCTGTGACTTCCAATGTGGATGGAAAGACCTGAGAGGACAGCTAGCGTTGATAGACTTCATTTCTATTATGCCCGGCCAAGAAGTCACCAAGTTTTTGAGTAGTTAATAGAGCATTTCGAGATTAGTGGACCATTTTAGAACACAATGTCATAAGAATTGCCCCGTCAAAATTGATAATTGATGGAAAAGTATTAAAATGTGGAACCACGAGAGGGTTTAGAAACTGTTATTTCGGTCTAACGTCGCGTTTCTTCGTTGGAAGACGTGCTTGATAAACGGGTCAAGTCTTATAATGCATTCTATTCACTTCAAATCGTCACGTGGTCGTATATGACGGCTTAATCCACACGTTGCGAAAGATTACTCGAAGAACGTCGCCTTGCCGAACACAGCAATGCTAAGGTCTCCCGTTCACCACCGTTTCCCATAGAAAAATACCTGAAGACTGGGTTCTCCAGGGTCTCTGCAGGTGCAACTGGCCAGTCTTTTACCTTGGAATGCGCAATGAACACGCTTGCCTCTTCTCGCCAAGGGAAAGGAGATGCTCCCCTTGCGCTATAGTTTAGTCATTTTGATGCTTAAGATACAGAATTGATTAAGAGTCCTGATGTGAAGTATTCTTGATATGACCTAATTAGATGGTAACTCATTGCGGGAATTCGACCGCTAAATTGATCATGTTGCTCCATGGGAAGTCTTTCGGTCACTTTAAAAAGATGAGTGCATGTCAAGGGCAACTTTAACGAACAAGGTGTTGACTTAGATGGCGAAGGAGTTTATTTCTCTTTTATGATTTTGGGGTGAAACCCTCTGAAAGAAATTCGGGAGTAGAATCTTGAATGCATCAAGTCCATGTTGAGGAATTATGCCCTTACGACGTGTAGAAAAGATATTAGGAACCCTGCACGATTGCTAAAGAGAAAAATGTGAGGTTCAAACTTTAAATGGTGAATATTGGTCATTTTCTTGATATTTGGGATGCATAAGATCTATTCTGTCTTTTCTTGCATAACAAGGAATAAATTGCCCAAGAGAAATACTCAGATTCTGAGAATTGCACCTATCTCATGGATCATCAAGTAAGAAATGAGTCAAACACCGGAAGTATTCGAGAATCTGGAATCTTTCGCACTTGTGAGTTGGACTAATGAATCCGCGACGTGCTCCAAGCTCAAACTCACAAGTCCGTATCATAATCACTAACCTAGCCCAAATGGGTTTTCGCATCTTTCGGAGACGATACGGCATTTTCCCCTTAATTCATCCAATACATACATCCTTATAAGATTGAGAAGGTCCAAATCCTTCAAGAAGGAGAGGGTGAGGATGAACAGGACCGTACATATCACGAGACCAATCAAATGCTCGGAGATAAACACTCTCCCGGGCCAAATCTTTAAGCTTTCACAATGTGTACATACCATGCCATGGTTGTCTTTAGGAGAAACAACCTTCGGGCTGAGGCTGACCGATGACCATCACGACGAGGACTTAAAGACAATTGGACTGTAACGAGACTCCCGGCCGATCCCATCCATCCATCAAAAGGCTTATCCCCTTCCTCGCGCGGCGGAAGATGTATAATATTTAAGCCTGCAATTGCATGTCCGATCGTGAAGAAATTGATGCCAGACGGATAGTGGGGAAAGGCACGCCGTTGCTTGTGAAAAGGAGGAATGATTTGGTTGGTGGACGACAGCGGGGAGCGCGGGGTTTGACTTTTCGAGTTCGTCGAGCTTCGAGTCAACGTACATGGTAACACGTGGGAGCACCCCGCCGAAGACAGTTATTTTGGATCCCCAAGTCTTCTTCATAATCATAACTAAGACAGTATGTAATACGTTCCAAATGGAATAATTACCAAAAAAAAATAGTCTTAAATCTATTTTAATTATATCAACTTTTTTGTCTTGCAAATTTAGTTTTAAATATTGTATTTGTACCAATTCAGTCAATCCATTCAATTTTGGTCGATCGGTGCTAACGATACCACTAATGATTTTTATTTTTATTTTTTTCCTCCCTTCTTTTCCTTTTATCTTCTCAATGTGGCCAACAAGCTATAGCCTACAAGGGTCATCGGAACTTGTTGATTGCTGGATGAGGGCAACCTTGCCATGGCCTCGCCGATCATAGGTGAAGAAGCCTTGCCTACGGCTATGATGGCCTCACCCACTATGGCTGGCAAGCTACAGCCAACCAAAAGAAGGAAGAACGAAGAAAATAAAAGGAAATTATATAAATAAATAATTAAAATATTATTTAAAAATATCCACGTCAGCGTGGATTGGTCAAATATGATTGGTTGGATTGCATGGCACAAATTCAAAAGGTTAGTATTAAATTGGGAAAATAAAAATGCTGTAATCATATAGTAATTTGGCCAATTTAATCCTAGGTTTATTATCCTTGGCCAGCTAGTTGAGGCTTACCTACATGCCCCTCTTGATTTTATTACTGCCATCTTGTGTAGCCATAGATGTCCCCCCTTGTTGTTTGGATTTATACACAAAAGATGATGGATTCGCTTGCTATGTGATGCCCCAGGTCCGGGATGTCTTTGATATCCAACAATTCCCGTTTGCTAGTGTCTTTTCCTCTCAGTTGATTACCCAACTTTCTTACATTAACTTTTCAAGTCGACCATAGGTAAGAGATTCGGAACTTGTGAATGCCCATAAGGGTTTGTGATTTGTGATTAATGATTTATAAACGGACAATTTTCCCCACGAAACACAGTTAGCCTATGTTTAGTCTTTTAATTCTTTTAGTTAGGATTTGATTGGATTAGAGGGATATGAAACTTAGTGATTTTGTTATATCCAATTTATTATTTGATGAATTGCGATAATTAAGAATGATATTTTTATGTCGTATCAAATATATTGTTTGGTAGGAACTGTATATAAATGAATCCAAAAATGCACAAAGGAAAGTGATGAGAGTTTACCTCAAAGGTCATTGCTAGGGAAACCATGTATCCATTGATAGAGATAACCTCTAACAATCTATCCATGATTATTGTATGATCTAAATCTTAAATAGCAAAAGAGCTCATTGGAGCATTCTGGAGCCACATGTTCGACTGTGACAAGAGATGTAAATGGGTCACAATGACATTGACGATACAGATCAACCAATGAATGTTAAAAATCTAGTAAGGGAGAGAAAGCACGATTATTCATTTCCACAATTCGAATATTTATAGTGCTTCGATTCGATTGCCTCTTTTGTTAACCTTTGACATGAATTAGAGAGTTATGAAAGAGAAAGAGATTCAGCTCTTTTGCCGAATTCGTGAACCTTTGTTGTAAAAGCTAGAGCATTATGGACGAGAAAAATCTTCAAAATTCTTATGAACCAAAGAGTCACAGAAAAGCCATTGAGCTTTAGTATGACCAAATCTACAAAATACAAAGAGAAAGAGCGTAGGATTTTTTTTCATAAATCTCCTTCCCCCTCACTTCCGAGAATTAAAAGATTATTTTTAAGTTCGAATTTGTTCATACGAAATTTGGGTTGTTCTACTTCATTTTATTTTAACTTATATGTTTACTACCTTTGCCTTTCTTTCTTTATTCCCTTCCATCGTTGCAAATAAAACTTTATTAAATAATAGACTATATTAATATACCTACAATATGCTATAAACATGAATACTAAATATGTAATAGAATATAAAAATATTAATAAAATAAATTGTTGTTATTTTTGTTTTTATTTTCATTTTATATTCTTTAAGTATATATTTATTTATTACTTTAATTTTATTGATTTGCTAAGTTTTTGTTTAAAAAATTGATTTATACGATGGACATAAGAAATACTATCATTTTATTCCACCCATTACATGGGAGTGTTTTTATTCGAGTTATATCCCTTGTATGTCTGATCTAATGTTGTTTTTTATAGGAATTAAATACACGATATGATAAATGGTAACTTTTATCCCGACCACCAAATGTAGACGTCTTAAGAACGACCAACTCACTTCACTGTTGCGGCTAGAATTCGGAGAACGTTATAAACTCCCAGCCAATTGATGCAGAGATAGTCAATCCCAACTTGAACATCCTCCAAGATAACAACAGTCACATTCCTAAAGATCCTAGTTCAGGCCTTTTGACGTCCCTTTCAAGATTTAGTTGCATCGATATTTCTGCACCTGTAACACTTCACTTCGATACCACAGAGGACGGTTTCACTTTTCAACCCAGATGGCTGTGAGAGTAAGCAAACCGTGACAAATATATTGCAAGAACATTTTTCTTAGGGCAAAGAACGACAGATTGATACTCCCTGGCACACTAGTTAAAACATTAAATTTACTTATAAGAAGTTTAGGTTTTTTTTTGTGTTTAATGTGATTGAATTTTTTATAAAGTGGTTGATAATATTTTTATTTTTTTCCACTCTCCATACATTTTTTATTTAGAAAAAATTCATTCACAGTAGGAAGCAAATCTTAAAATGTTTCATCGACCTAATCTTCTGCTATTGAAGAAACGCCTCTAACAATTTTGATGGTTTAAAAACTATCACATTATTATTTATAAGTGTAGATGCTTGTATGGCCTTATTCGTAAAGTGCATCAACTGAATGATGATAACTTGCTCCTAATAATATTAAATACCGAATGTGAGGATATCAACTGACTAATGCTAATGCCCATTTGGTGATGATTGCTAAGGATGAAAATATAACCGTTAGCAGTGACGGAATCTATTTCAAGAATGTGACATCCCTATTCCACATCGCCTAGGAAGAGAGTCGTAGGAGAACTTATATGTGATAAGCTGTCTTTGACCCACTAACAACGCGTTTTCTTGAGAAAAAACAAAGGCAAGTGCGGACAATATTGTCGGTGGAGAGGCAGAGGGCGTTACAAAGTGGTATCAGAGCCAACTCTCGATCGCATGTGGTGACCACAATAGGCGCTTGCTGGTGATGTTGAAGGCACAGCAAGGATGTTGTGCCATTGAGGGGGGGAGTATGTGACATCCCTATCCTACATCGCCTAGGGAGAGAGTCCCGGGAGAGCTTATATGTGATAAGTTGCCCTTCATCTACCGACAACGCGTTTTCTTAAGGAAAAACAAAGCTCTGAGGGCCAGTAAGGGCCCAAAGCGGACAATATTGTCGGTGGCGAGATGGAGGGCGTTACAAAGAAACTTCACCATTTTTCGTGAAAAAGAATGTATTGGCAATCTAACTTCAAAAATTCGACCAAAAAACAAAATCTAACTTTAGAATAACAACTTGCAAAGAACTCTAATAGCTCCTTACTTCTAGAGACTATCTCTAGCAAGAAGATTGAAGATGTCTATATAAGAGAAGACCGTTAAAGCCATAAGGGTTGGAAAAAAAATATGGACCAAGCTGGAAGTGTTCATCACTATATTTTGATCAGATAGTGTTTCATTATTCTGAGATCTCCACTGTAATGTTCTTACAACTTTGAAATCCTAAGTAGATAGAGGCGTCAAATAGGTGGATCAAATTGGGTTTGGGTCAGGTCAAAAATGGTCTGACCCATATTGACCTATTTAATTCGTGTTGACTCATTTTCATACAATATAATTGTAGTAACTCATATCCGACCCGTATCTGACCTGTCATATTGTTGAAACACTTCCATATTTAACTAAGTCTAGAAAATTTTGCTTCATTATTTTTAAAATGTAGTGTTTATGCAATACGAATTATTTGGTAACTTCTTATTTTTTAAAAAAATATTTCGAATTTTAATTTTTTAATTTTTTAATTTTTTTAATTAGTTTCTTTTTTTTGCTTTTTCTTCTTCCAATCGTCGGAATCTAGTGAGCTCATCCCTTGTCTCTTGACCGGTGACTAACTTAGAAAGAGGGAAAAGGAGAAAATAAGGAAAGAGAAAAAAGGGAAAAAGAAGAAAACTTTTAAAAAAATCCAATCTTTATTTTAAAAAATTAAATAATTAGAATACTAGAATTTTTATAGTCTAAAAATGACTTGTTTATAACATTTAAAATGATTTGTTAATAAAATTTAAAATTAATTAGGTACCAATTTGGAACCCATTTAAGATCCATTAAGCTATTAAATAACACATTTAAGACACAATTTAACTTTAAACTAACCTATTTACAACTCACATTATCTAAGATGAGTTAAAATATGGGCCTTTGATCCATTTTGCCACTTTTATGAGTAGATGAAGTGTATAATTGTGATAGTAGTACTTGAGTTCTCATAGTGTAATCTATCATATGATAGGACCAATTTTTGTTGACGTAACTTATCTTGGTGATTATTAGTATATTCCAGCCCAAGTACTGGCTATTAGTATGGAGAGTGGACATAGACATTGTGATAAAGTCAAACCAGTATAAATTGCTTTGTGCCATATTTTAATATCTTTTACTTGACTTGTTGCACATCAGCTCCATTAGATCTCGATATTATATGCTTATCATGATTCCAGAGTATTATTGTGGATATTGTAAAAAAACAAACTGCTCACCCGCTCTCTCTCTAGATTACTTAGTTAGCCCTAACATCTACTGTTGCGTTAGCAGCCACCATTTAGTTTTTGTTAAACTGTTTATTGATCTAAAGAGTGATATGTACAAATAATAAGAGGAGAATGGGATCAATGAGAAAATTGTGTTTATGATTTGATAATTTGTCTTTTCTTTTCCCTTGTTTTATTCTCTAGTAATTATCAATTGTTGCCCAAAATGGAATCTTCTTGATGGAATAGCCCCGTTATATAAAATATCCTTACTCTCAATAGTTACAAACAAGTTTATAAAACATAATAAGATGCACATGATACTTATGCATGGGACCAACTAAATCCTTGTCAATGGGAATGTTTGTCTTTAAAATGAAGTGTTGGCATCTAGAAATTTATATACTCGAATATGTGGATCTCATGCAACCCTTGTTAGGGGTATGCAACATGAATTGAATAATTTAGAAGCTGCTTAGACTAGACTAGACCAATTGATATGCACAGTTCCCAAGGCTGCTGGTTTGGTTCTTGACTCCATAAAGTTTGAACCAATGACGGGTTGTTCAATTCTCGATTTGAGCAAGTAACCGAACCAATCGAGTTCGATCGATTTTTCCATCATCAATACATCAATCTTCCTCTCATTAGTTACCATCACCATCAATATCTTTTGTACTTCCATCTCTCTCTACTCTTTAGTCGCCATCATCATCAATGCCTTCCATCTCTCTCTCTCTCTCTCTCTCTCTCTCTCTCTCTCTCTCTCTCATAGTTACCATCACCATCAATATCTTTTGCACTTCCATCTCTCTCTACTCTTTAGTCACCATCATCATCAATGCCTTCCATCTCTCTCTCTCTCTCTCTCTCTCTCTCTCTCTCTCTCTCTCTCGTCACCATCATCATCAATTTCCTCTCTCCCTCCATCCGAAGCTAGTCCAACCATTTCACCACACAATAATTGTTAGTCTAGAACTTTTGTTCGGGTCGCTCTCAATGAAGTCCTTCCCGAGCAGGTGATCGATCATGACTGCGAGGCATTAAACTCGGCGACATTTGTGTTGATTTTGTCGGTGAAGGTGGTGCTAGATCGTCAGTTGAATTAGTTGAGACAAGTGAGGAGAAAAATTGGAGGAGGAGGAGGAGGAGGCCACATGCAAGGAGCAATGTGGGAAGCCCATTAGATCGAAGCCTCATTGCTGGGAAAGAGAAAGAAGGGGTAGGGGGCCAGGGGGGAAGGCGGTGCTTGAAGCAACACCGGATGGAGGTGGCACAGTGAGTGGCGCCTTCTGCTTCCGCTTCCTTTGTTGCCTTTGCTTTAGGGGTGTGTAACCGGAGCCCACTCAGAAAATAGGGTCGGGAACAAGGTCTAATGTAGATAGAATTGGTTACATGGTCCAGAAAAGAGGAATTGGTTATAATAGGGTCGGGTACAAGGTCTAGGTGTGGAACCTACCCTGAATCCGATCATTGAAAAAGAAACTTCATTTAATTTCCAATTTTGCAAGTAAATAGACTTTATTAAATCATAATTTTTGCATGGTTTCTTGTTGATTTATGAATTTTAGGTTTTTGTTAGAAATTTTGTACCACATGGATTGACTCACCTTATTTCACTTTTGGAGGATAAGTTATGTTGATTTCACTTTTGAAGGAGTTATGATTGCGCTAAAGATTTGTTAACAATTTTAAACAAATGAAAAATTTCACATAGTATTGTGGGAATGAGACTAATATTATATCAATATTTGTTGCTAATGTATGTATAATGTTAGTATTTTTGCTTTGCCCTATGATTTTATTTATGATAATTTCCCTTTCAAATCCTTAGTTTTTTTTTTTAATCAAAAAATTTATTTACTTATTAATTACAAGTGCCTAATGTTATAATATAAATTAAAACAATCATATTATTTTCTCGCGTATTAATATAAAATTCGAAATCGTATAGGATAAAATATGAACAGGGTTAATCTTGGAACCGGACCGGAAAAACATGGTAAGTATGGTACATGGTCTAATGCAAACATGGTAGGGTATAGGGTCCAATGCAAACAGGGTAGGGTACAGGGTCTCAAAAAGGGAAACCAATTATAATAAGGTCGCGTATAGGGTCCAGGTCTAGAACTTACCCTGTTTGGACCCGATCACTTCTACTCTGCCTCCCCCATGCCTGGTGGTTTGCCTGTTACCTCTACCCTCCCATGGCCATCCTCTTTGATTTCTTCCTTGGTTCTACCCTCAACTTGGCCAGCATCCACCTGTTCTATTGGACCGCCCAAAACAAGACTGGATCGATCGGTTCGATTGGTCCAGTTCTTAGATGAATCGATTTAGTTTCCAATTTTGGAAAACAAGGAACTAGTCTCATTGGTCAAGTTCTCAATTTTGGGGAGAATCGAGAATGCCCTAGAAACGGGTCATCCTTATCCTTTTCGGCCAGAGTGTTTGAAACGCCTGACCTCCATAGAATTTCCATTAAGGAAAAAGAAGACCAAGTGGTAAAATTCCTGGCATCTCGCTTTCAACTCCAAATGTTTGAAACGAGAGATCAGCATTAGTCTGCCCTCACAGATTCCAGTGACTACGGATGTCCATTCTTGTACTCTTTATTTTATTATACTCTTCTTTTATCTTTTCATTCTTTAAGAGGCAAAGACGTCAGCGAATGGAAATTTAAGAAATAGTAATTAATTAGTAGCTAAGCATACAAAATGATCATACTGCAAAATCAGCCATGAAGAACTCTTTGCTTTTGCATGTTTGATCTTCCTCGCTTAACATGAATAAGCAAAGCTGATTTCAGAAGATTTTACTTGCCTCGCAATGGGCTTTCCCAATTTTCTGGGAGAAGATCACCAGAAGTGCCGAAAGTTATGTACGGCGCACACTTTGGTGCCAAAAGTTCCAAATCGCTCATTTCAGTGCTACTTTTTCAAAAAATTGAAACTTTTAGTGCCAACTCCGATATACCTGCCGGAAATCTGATGTGGCCTATTGTTTATTAATTTTCAAGTCCAATGTGACTCGCCGGAGGCACAGTCAGCATATACACATCAAAACGACGTAGTATAGTCAACTTTCCCAAAAATAATAACCCTAAATCAAAAAATAAAAAAATAGATAAGAAAATAGAAAAAAAAATAAAAAATAAAGGGAGGAGGGCCGGCGAGGTCGCCGGCCACTACCAGAGGGCGATGAAGCCCTCGCCGGCAGCCGGCCAAGGCGAGCTTGCCTCGCCAGATCTAGGCGGGGCTGGCCTAGCCTAAGCCTCGCCGACTGCAAGCCAGGCCGGCAGCGGCCTCCCCCACCCTCGTCGGCCTCGCTGCAAGGCAAGCGAGGCCCAAGCGACGCCAGCCTCGCCCCCGTCGACCTTGCCTAAGGTAGGCCAGGGCTGCGCGAGGCCGGCCTCGCCCAGATCTAACCGAGGCAGCCTCGCTTAGATCTGGGTGGGGCTAGCCTTGCCCTAGCCTCGCCAGCTTCAGGCGAGGGGCCGCCAGCCTCGCCCGAAGACAGCGAGGCTTAGGTGAGGCCAGCCCCGCCCAGATCTGGACGAGGCTCTTCGCCCAGGCTCGCCCTTGTCGGCGAGGCCTGCGCGAGGCCAGCCCCGCCCAGATCTGAGAGGGGTAGACCTCGCCCGGGCTCACCCTCACCGGCTAGAAGGCGGCGAGCCTTGGCCGGCCGCCAGCGAGGGCTTTGCCGCTCTCTGCCAGTGGCCAGCGAACTCCGCCGGCCACCGAAGCTCGCCAGCCAACTATTTTGTTTTTGAAAAAACAAAAAAGAAAATGAAATTCCTATGTGGATTCTTATTTTGGCCAAACAATTACCACATCAGATAATACCAATAATTAAAAAAGCCACATCAATTTTTGGCCGGAATTCTCGCCGTTGGCACTTAAAAGATCATGTTTTTCCGAAATTGGCACAGAAATGAGTGATTTGGAACTTTTAGCACCAAAGTGTGCGCCGTACACAACTTTTGGCACTTCTGGTGATCTTTACCCCAATTTTCTTGGTAGTGTTGACACCTAATTTTAATTTTAGCATATAGATTGCATTTAAAAAATAGAAAATAGGAATTTATATTCCTGAAAAAAAAAAATTGATTGCATCTTGCATTTTAGCAAACGTCATCGGCGGCAAGAAGGTTTTAAAGGAAAGAATTGTTGGGCAGGATATATTTTATCAAAAAAGGAAGGAAGAAAATTACGGTCAAATCCGTTGCTATCTACCAACATGCCCCATCGGTGGAAGACAAAAGGGAGAAAATATATCGGTCAAATCTTCCAAGATTTGACCGAATATATCTTTTCTACCCTTTATAAAGCTGTGTTGCATGCCTGCAAGAGGGGGACAGAGACTTTTTCTGAGAAAACCAATACACACACGCGAGCAGAGAGAGGACTTTTCAGAGAAAAAAAGAAAACACACACACACGCATCCACAGAAGACTTCAGAGAGTGACAGAAGGAGGGAGAGAGTATACGGACGAGAGGGAGAGAGGAAAAGAGAGAGAAGGAAGGTGGGTCTTAACCTTGAAGGTTTGACTCGCGACATTTCCATCATCCCCGACGGCCTGCGACTACGATTTTTCTCCCTTTCGCCGGTGGGTTCCACTGTTATTTAGCTTGTTTAAGTTCTTCTGAGGATCATGGCCGAGAATAAGAGCACGTTTGAGCACCGTTTTGTCTCATGTTTGCTCAAACTCACGGGCTCAACGTGATTCTCGAACCACATAGGGGAGGTTTTTACGTTTTTTTTTTCTTTTCTGTGACCGCCTTGTTCATGCTTTCAATGCGTCCTTCAAAGACCAAGTGAAGTAATCGTTGATTTGGCTGCTCTCTAAACTTCATGGTTGTTTGATTTTGTTCATGTTCTTGCATTATAAGCTTAGGTCTTGCATTATTTTGTTCCAATAGCCGAGTTCGACGACGTTTAACTCCCTATGTATGAATTGTGTGCATCAATCTCCTGGTTTTGTTCTTTTTCGCGTGATTTTATTGATTGTCGGTGATGGGTCGACGCGGTGGAGCCGAGCGAGAGCCAATCGTTCACTCGGCTATGCTCCCATCGCCGTTTGTTAGTGCGGAGTGAGCTTTGCACGCTCGTCCATGGCGGAAAAACAATTTGCAGGTGAAGAAGAAGAACAGGGGATGGGCCATGAGAGAATTTGGACAGGGAAGGCAATGTTTGAGCCGCGCGTGGGGGTTTTCTTTCTTCTTTTTTTGTTTTGTTGCTCTTTCGCAGGCCCGCGTGGAGGAAGGCCAAGATTGGGCCGCATGAAGGAGAGGAGAGTTGGGCCCAGTCGCGTGCAAAGAGGAGGAAGGCTGGCTGGATCGCGAGCCGAACTGGACGGGCCGAGATGGAAGTATGGAGGCCTACGCGCACAAGGGAAAAACAATAAAAAAAAGGTCGACTGGGCCCGCGAGCCCAGTCCAGCCCCCCTCTCTCGCAGGCAGGCCCCCCTCCTAGGGGGCTCGCGCGGGTCGGGCGGGCCGAACCGACCCGGTTCGGCTGCCCGACCCGTTTCTTTTCTTTTTACTTTATTTTATTATGTTATTTTATTCTATTTCGTTTTATAATATTTTAAAAAAGGTAGAAAATTTCTGTAATAAAAAATCTTTCATTGTGTCAATTTGCTTGTTTTTTCATGTTAGTTTTTGGTTAATTTGTTTAATTTAGGCAATAGGTTTTATCAATTGGAATTGACTTTCCAATTCGCAACCGCATCATCAATTTTTTTATTTCGTCTATAAGCCTTTAGACGAGGTAATTAATTGAGCGGGAATGGAATGATATTTTGATCTTTAAGGCTTAAGATCAATTTATTGATTCTATCTGCGAGAATTGCTTTGTTTTGATGTTATTTCCCTTTTAATGAATCTTGTTTATTTGAATTGCATGTTGAATTACATTTCATGTTTAGACTAAATCACATTTAGGTAATATTGCATAGCATGATTAGATTACATTTTAGTTATTGCATGTTTAAATTAGATTTTTAATATTTTATTTCCAATCCAATAGAATAAAAAATCACATGCATGTCTTTTCTTTTTAGTTTGCATTACTAGTCATTGCACGACATTTAGTTTAGGCACATTAAATTGCATGTCACTTAGGAATTGCATTAGATTTTATATCATTACATTTAGGAATCTAGAAATCGTGTTAGTTTAGGTTGTCATAATTAATTAGTTTAATTAATTCCGAATTTCATTAAATAAATAAGAAAATGTAAAAAAATGCCTTTTTGCATGACTTTTAATTACTTTAGTTAATTAATATGTCACGTAGGCTAGGTTAATTTAGGATTTTCATATTTCAAAGCATGTTAGGTCATGTCATTAGGTTTAGATTTTCATGCATTTGCATGTTAGTTTAGTTTGCATATGTTAGAATATTATCTATAGTTAAGATAAATTTTTAATCTAAATTAGGGATTAATGTACAATCTCTTTTGTCTGATTTCCTCAAGGTTACCAAGGTTGAGTTGACAAAAATCCTAAAAGATAATTGTCATGCATGTCCTCTTTCCTTTCTGGATCAATGTTTTGAAAATGCCCAGAATCTTTGTCCTAGCCTTTTTTGGGTTCATAATCTTCCCTTTCAGAAAGAATGTCATTGATCCATCCATTGCATGGGTAGTCAAACAAGTTTGTGGGGGTGTTAATTTTGTTAATGCCATTCTGGCTGAAACATTTTTTTCACTTACCCGGTTCAAAGAAAGTGAAGAAAAAATCTTTCATGCACCTGTCGAACTCTTACAAGTCTGGTTTTTCTCTCACACAAAAAGGTTTGCCATACACATGAGTATTAGTGGTTATTCCGAGTCCATTCATCCCATCGAGTAGTTTAAGGTCCTGCAAAATCGAACTCCTGATCTGTCTTTTTCCAAGTGGTTAAACTTATTGAGAAATCCAAAGGCCAAATTCTTCCTATGGCAAGCTAGATGGTTCCGAGCTCGTGAAGCGCGGCTTTCCCATGGCGACGACGATCCGATCCCCCTGATAGGGATCACGGAACAACTTCTTACTATCCGCTCCGAATAGTTCGCCAGTTTCGAGTGCTGCAAAACTTACCTCCACCGCCGAAGCCAGATCTATTCCGACTCAGCTTCACTAACAAGGGAGACAACTACATGGAGGAATTCCACCACATCGAGCAGGCTTGGCATAATTGCCATGCTCAGAGCGTGATTTGGCCTGAAGATGAGCTTGAAGGGAAACAGAAGATCCATCATGCTACCGTCCGGTACATCCGCAAGTTCAAATTCCCAGATGAATGGCTTCCAAAAATTCCTGATGTGACGGCCAAACCAACTCGTGAAGCCGAAACCAAGCGGTATAAGAGGAAAGCGGAGGAACTCGAGGAGCAGACGAAGAAAGTGGCTAGGGAGAATAGGCAATTGCGTCGAGCATTAGCTTCCCACTTGTATATAGAACAAGCTAAATAGAATGTTTTTGTTGAGTCATTTTTCATTTGTTTCAAGTCTTTGTTTTACATTGAGTCATTTTCATTTGTTTCGAGTCTTTGTTTCACATTTCATTTCATAAATGAATAAAAAGGGCTTTAGGTCATTGTCATGGACCGTGTCTTCCTTTTTGCAATTTATTCTTATCTATCATTTCTTGTTCACCGCAGGTGATCACGGGTAATCCTTGTTCTCCAATCCGCACGCAATCTCGAGCTAAAATGACTGACCAAAACGAGCTTCACGAGCGTGTTGCCAATATGGAGGATCAAATGAGGCAGTTTCTTACTGCCATGCAAGAGATGACCGCTGAGTTTAGAGCCGCCCGATTAAACCCGGATCCTGCACCTTTGCCAAGACTAAAGGAAGACATTGTTATGGACTTAGAGGAAGAAATGCCTCCTTTGGAGGAAGATCCCATCGCTGCTTATGGGAAGAAGACCACTCCTGATGACTCGCACTAATCTGAACAAGAGAAACGCCTCGAGAAGCTCGAGGAGAAGTTGAAGCAACTGCAGGGCCTTCAGGACCCGTCTTCGACGGATCTTTCCGTGTATGCTAAGGTGAAGATGCCTAAAAAGTTCAAGATGTCGGAGTTTGAAAAATACGACGGCATGACCTGCCCAAGGGCCCATCTGCAGATGTACCTGGTGAGGATGACTCAGTATGCTGATAATGCACCTCTGATGATCCAATCATTCCAGGCGAGTTTGATAGGTCCTGCTTTGAGATGGTACATTTCGAAGGGGATAAACCTCTGCCAAACCTGGGAGGAGGTTTGCCAAGCTTTCCTGAAGCACTACCAATTCATAACAGATGTTACTCCTTCCCGAGACGATCTTGAACGCGCCGAAAAGAAGGAAAGCGAGTCGTTCAAACAGTATACAATCTGGTGGAGGAATCTGGCTGCTCAAGTTGATCCCGAACCTTCTGACATGGAGCTAAGGAAGATGTTCATCAAAACTCTTCCTTATGAGTACCGCACCCTGATGATAGCTACTACCGCTGATACTTTTAATCAACTTATTCCAGTAAGGGAGCAGATTGAGACCGGACTAAGAGATGGATGGTTTAATGAGCCAACCAAAAAGTTTACTCCCAGGGGGATAAGGAACCGGCTGCGGAAGTGAACCTGGCGTACTCACAACCAACCTTTGGCGGACCTTCAAATGTTCTTGCCTCAACAAATCGGCAGGTCGGGGGCCGAGCATTTGCGTCCCGTCAGTTCAATAGGAGGCAATTCACTCCTCTTCCGGGGCCCTTATCTAAGGTTTTGCCTGTTCTTCAGAAGAAGGGTTTGCTCTCTCATGAGCCGAAGCGTCCAAATCCTGAGAAATTTCATGGCTTCAACTCTTCAAAGAGGTGTGATTACCATATGGGAGAAGTTGGCCACTCAACCGATGATTGCTATGCTTTGAAACACAAGATCCATGATCTTTTGGATACGAAGGTGTTATCCTTCAGCGTTGCTCAACCAAATGTTGAAAAAAATCCTCTTCCGGAGCACGAGGGGGGCGTCAATGCAATTTTTGAGAATGAGCCCCAGGAGGAAATGGGTGCAAGCCCACATGAGTAATTTATTTCTGCTTTACTCCCCTGCGAGGGAATTCCTTTCATTTATTGCTTTCCTAGGATTTTTCGATCTTTCATTTGAATTCTGCAATTTCTTTTCAATAAGTGTAATTCATTCTGAGTTATTCAATAAAACCACCATTTTTGGAAGCATGATGAGGTACACCAAACCAACTCAGTGACGATATCCAACAACTGAAAAGAATCATCCAAGGAGAATTCTAAGGGTTGGGCTTCTTCATGTTTTCTTGTTCAAAAATTTTCAAAAAAAATAAAATAAATTGCTTTTAAAAAAAAGGATGCATGAACGCTTTTTTTTTCTGACCTCTTTGCTTCATGTGTTAGAGCCTAACTCTTTTTATCGAGAGGGGACACTTCTGAAGGGAAATAATTTGCGAAAGTTAACATGCAGAATTGTGGGGGCATTTTTCTAATCTGGAGGAAACATTGCATTGATAAGTGATACAATTTCACAAATTTTAGATTTTACTTAGAGTCATGTTCATGCACGTTTTTTTATGCAGGGGGCAGAACAAGAAATGCGACTTCAAAAATTGATTTTCCATGGTGATAAGTCGTGTTCATACCCAAGAGCAGTCAATGGACCTTCATTTCTAATAACTCTCTTGCATTTGATATCATGATATTTTTGAGTTAGATGAATTATTATTGCTCACATTGGCAAAAAAGGTTTGTGTTTGATTGAGAATGCTAAGCAAGATGCATCGGGATGACGAAAGGCAAGCCCTATCCACACACAGTCTCTTATTTATACAATTGTTTATACAATTGTGAGATGAGCGTATGAAATTCCATGTCTACAAGGCAAAGAGTTCTTTCGCGAAAGGTACAATGACCGAAATGATGAGAGGCAATTCATTTCTCTATCCCAAACACTAAAATGATCCATTGATAGCCCACTTTGAGCCTAAACACTTGAGGAGTTTCATTTCATATTACCCCTGTCAAGGACCACCCCACATCGGGGCAAACTGGAGGTACATTTGCATCATTGATGTTAAAAAGGAGAAAAATGAATAGAAATTTTCTTGCTTTCACCTGCATCAATCTTTGAGTGTTGTTTTTACACGTGGAATCGAATATTAAATCAAGTGCCTTAGGGATGATGAAGAGCATTCGTTTTTATATCCTAAACACTCTTATCCTTTGCTAGCCACTTTGAGCCTATGATTTCTTTTCAAATTAGACCCACATGGATGATAATCTCTTACACTGGGCACGTAAAAATCAAGGTCATCAGAATCAGTAGAGTACAAGCATCACATCATGGGATGTCAGCCTAATTTAGTCGATAGATCAAGAAAAAAGGAAAAAAATGCAAAATGGGGCATGAAAAAGCAGTGTTTCTGGTAAAAGCAAGGTCAATGCCCAAATTCAAAAGAAAAGTGAAAGAATTTAGGGGCAAGAAAAAAGCAGTGCCGATGCCCATAGAAGTCAGAGCCAAAGGCTCAAGTCTAAAAAAAAAAAAAAAATCGACCTTCAATGTGTCCAGATTCTAAAAGATGCTGAATGGGGCAATCTTGTCACTAATCCCCAGCGAGTTTGACGTCATGTATCATCCCTAGTGAATCAAATTTTGAGACTCGAAAGTTGAGTCTGAGAAAAAATTCTCAGTTTTTCATCACATACAAGCTTGTAAAGTCTCTTCTGATTAGGGCAATTGAATTAATATGAGGTTCCTAAAGTGTTAAGCTTAACTCGAAGAAGTGCGAGCAAGACTATTTCTATTGCATTTGCAGGGTTCTTGACTTGTAAACCTGGCGCTATTTGTTGAAGACTTTCTTTCTAAGCCTTGACTCAGAGAGTCTCCTTTGCTTAACCATTGACCTGGCCCAAATTACGGTCCTGTCAAAGACTTCCCTGATTGGTAAGATTGTACCACTTGTGAGAGTACTCGAATCTTTATTGACATGATGATAGTGAGACCGAGAGTTTCAGCTATTCCCTCATTGGGACAAAAGCTCTTCTAAATGAGAGTGAGTGAAAAGTCCTTTCTGACTGAATGTCTCTTGTCTCAAAGAATCTCTCAAATATGAATTGCATTTTATGATGAAGCAGATGATTTGATGGTGTAGTTATCCCTTCAGGGATCAAGAATTCTGAATGCATGTACTTCAATCTAAGTGTCTGTGACTATGTGCAGGTACCTATGGTGATGTATCGGTGTCTCATCTCGAGAGCTTGTGGCGATGTATAGGTCTCTCCGCTTAAGTTCATTTTGAGTCCCTATGGCGATGTATAGGGACTCGAGTTTAATCAGGTATCTTTCATCGTTTTGCCTCTGTGGTGATCGAATTAAGGTTTCGGGCGCCAAGCAATCAAGGTCTCTTTCACCGTTTTGCCTCTGTGGTGACCGAATTAAGGTTTCGGGCCTCAAGCAATCCAGATCTCTTTCACCGTTTTGCCTCTATGGTGACCGAATTAAGGTTTCGGGCCTCAAGAAATCCAGGTCTCTTTCACCGTTTTGCCTCTGTTGTGACCGAAGTGAGGATTCAGGCTTCAAGCAATTCAGGTCTCTTTTGTCGTTTGCCTCTGCTGTGACCGAAGTAAGGGTTCAGGCCTCAAGCAAACAAATCAGGTTCTTTCACTGTCTTTCTTTTGTGATCGAAGCAAGTGCTCGGGCTTAAGAGGGCGGTTCCAAAGCTCATACATACCTTGATCCGCCATTCCAATCAACTAAGTAATTTCAGGTATGTTTCTTTTCATTTTCATTTATCATGTCATAATCACATTGGAAAATGAGAGTTAATCTCAACAAAAACATCATGCATAACATTTGCATAGTCAAAATTAGGTATCAATTGGTCTTTGAATGCAACCTCTGCGAGCTCACCTTCAAAGAGGGGCAGCTTTTGATACCTAATTTTAATTTTAGCATATAGATTGCATTTAAAAAATAGAAAATAGGAATTTATATTCCTGAAAAAAAAAATTGATTGCATCTTGCATTTTAGGAAACGTCATCGGCAGCAAGAAGGTTTTAAAGGAAAGAATTGTTGGGCAGGATATATTTTATCAAAAAAGAAAGGAAGAAAATTTCGGTCAAATCCTCACGGATTTGACCGAAATTGCTATCTACCAACATGCCCCATCGGTGGAAGACAAAAGGGAGAAAATATATCGGTCAAATCTTCCAAGATTTGACCGAATATATCTTTTCTACCCTTTATAAAGCTGTGTTACACGCCTGCAAGAGGGGGACAGAGACTTTTTCTGAGAAAACAAATACACACACGCGAGCAGAGAGAGGACTTTTCAGAGAAAAAAAGAAAACTCACACACACGCATCCACAGAAGACTTCAGAGAGTGACAGAAGGAGGGAGAGAGTATACGGACGAGAGGGAGAGAGGAAAAGAGAGAGAAGGAAGGTGGGTCTTAACCTTGAAGGTTTGACTCGCGACATTTCCATCATCCCCGACGGCCTGCGACTACAATTTTTCTCCCTTTCGCCGGTGGGTTCCACGGTTATTTAGCTTGTTTAAGTTCTTCCGAGGATAGTGGCCGAGAATAAGAGCACGTTTGAGCACCGCTTCGTCTCATGTTTGCTCAAACTCACAGGCTCAACGTGATTCTCGAACCACGTAGGGGAGGCTATTATGTTTTTTTTTCTTTTCTGTGACCGCCTTGTTCATGCTTTCAATGCGTCCTTCAAAGACCAAGTGAAGTAATCGTTGATTTGGCTGCTCTCTAAACTTCATGGTTGTTTGATTTTGTTCCTGTTCTTGCATTATAAGCTTAGGTCTTGCATTATTTTGTTCCGATAGCCAAGTTCGACGACGTTTAACTCCCTCTGTATGAATTGTGTGCATCAATCTCCTGGTTTTGTTCTTTTTCGCGTGATTTTATTGATTGTTGGTGATGGGTCGACGCGGTGGAGCCGAGCGAGAGCCAATCGTTCACTCGGCTATGCTCCCATCGCCATTTGTTAGTGCGGAGTGAGCTTTGCACGCTCGTCCATGGCGGAAAAACAATTTGCAGGTGAAGAAGAAGAACAGGGGATGGGCCATGAGAGAATTTGGACAGGGAAGGCCATGTTTGGGCCGAGCGTGGGGGTTTTTTTTTTTTGTTGCTCTTTCGTAGGCCCACGTGAAGGAAGGCCAAGATTGGGCCGCATGGAGGAGAGGAGAGTTGGGCCCAGTCGCGCGCAAAGAGGAGGAAGGCTGGCTGGATCGCGGGCCGAACTGGACGGGCCGACATGGAAGTGTGGAAGCCCACGCGCACAAGGGAAAAACAATAAAAAAAAAGGTCGACTGGGCCCGCGAGCCCAATCCAGCCCCCCTCTCTCGCGGGCAGGCCCCCCTCCTAGGGGGCTCGCGTGGGTCGGGCGGGCCGAACCGACCCGGTTCGACTGCCCGACCCGTTTCTTTTCTTTTTTCTTTATTTTATTATGTTATTTTATTCTATTTCGTTTTATAATATTTTAAAAAATAAAAAAAGTAGAAAATTTCTGCAATAAAAAATCTTTCATTGTGTCAATTTGCTTGTTTTTTCATGTTAGTTTTTGGTTAATTTGTTTGATTTAGGCAATAGGTTTTATGAATTGGAATTGACTTTCCAATTCGCAACCGCATCATCAATTTTTTTATTTCGTCTATAAGGTTTTAGACGAGGTAATTAATTGAGCGGGAATGGAATGATATTTTGATCTTTAAGGCCTAATATCAATTTATTGATTCTATCTGCGAGAATTGCTTTGTTTTGATGATATTTCCCTTTTAATGAATCTTGTTTATTTGAATTGCATGTTGAATTACATTTTCATGTTTAGACTAAATCACATTTAGGTAATATTGCATAGCATGATTAGATTACATTTTAGTTATTGCATGTTTAAATTAGATTTTTAATATTTTATTTCCAATCCAATAGAATAAAAAATCACATGCATGTCTTTTCTTTTTAGTTTGTATTACTAGTCATTGCACGACATTTAGTTTAGGCACATTAAATTGCATGTTACTTAGGAATTGCATTAGATTTTATATCATTACATTTAGGAATCTAGAAATCATGTTAGTTTAGGTTGTCATAATTAATTAGTTTAATTAATTCCGAATTTCATTAAATAAATAAGAAAATGTTAAAAAAAATGCCTTTTTGCATGTTTTTTAATTACTTTAGTTGATTAATATGTCACGTAGGCTAGGTTAATTTAGGATTTTCATATTTCAAAGCATGTTAGGTCATGTCATTAGGTTTATATTTTCATGCATTTGCATATTAGTTTAGTTTGCATATGTTAGAATATTATCTATAGTTAAGATAAATTTTTAATTTAAATTAGGGATTAATGTAGTTTGGTTCCCATTTTAAATTAGACATTATTTAGCTATAGATAATTAGTTTCATTAATTAATTTAGAATTGCATTAGGATCGTTGCATATATGATCATTTTTCTATTACATGCATTGCTTACATCTTAAAAACCCCAAAAAGAATTTTTTTATTTGATTTGCTTTATCTTGTTTTATTGCTTTGATTATTGTTCTTTTCCCTTTGAGTATTTAAATAATTGTTTGCGCACTCGCGTGATCACCGTGCATGTTAGGGAATAAAATCAATTCAAACTGCCTGCAAATTATTTTTTTGAAAATAGAAGAAATAGGTTCTCAAGTCCCCGAATTCAAAATCTCTAGTTCGTAGGGGTAAGTACTACTCCCAGTATTTTACATGGGTTTCTAATCGACCCACCATAAATAGATTAGTGGCGACTCCTATTGAAATCAATTTTGCATGTTTAAAAATTGAAACCTAAGTTGCGAATTGGTATGAGCTTGGGAGAGCTCGAGTTAAGTCATACTTAGCAATCCATTAGCCTAACCCTAGGTGGTGCACCTTCGGGGAGGTCGCGACAGATAGATTATACACGAATCATGGTTTAAATATCAGCTGTTAAGAAAGTTATTTTTCTTCTTTTTCAATTATGTGCGTGAATTTAAGTTTTTTGATTATAAGACAGTCATCATTCCAAAGGCTTTAATCATACTTATGGGTGAAATGTCGTGGTTTAATATTAATATATTCAAATGATTATGTTTACACATAAGTTGAACTTTGGTCTAGAGTTAGAGGTGTGAAAATATAGATGGGGAGGCAAGTAAAGATATGGAGAGATATGAACTCATGATTTTTAACTTTGGTATTATATGATAGTTTATGTGATCATGATCATAAATAACATATACTATCGGATGTATATAAAGTTTAATATATCGATATGTAACAATAAAAAAATTTCTCACTACTTTTCATCGTGCATAAATTGACCGTCACACTTGAAAGAGAGATTGTGGAAGTGATTATAACAAGAAGAAAACAACTAGAGGTTTAAGACTTGTACAAGAGTCATCAAAATAAGAGCATTGATTGGGGTACCTACAGTGAGAGGGCAACAATAGTCATTGGGTGTCAAGATCATGACATGTGGCAATTTTGATATAGGAAGCAAACAGTAATTAGGTCTTCACACGCCAAGGGGGGTAAAGGTTGATCATAAGTTATCATGTGTCAAGAAGATACGTGTTGTCACTAAGCCCACTAGGAAGAGTTAAGGATTATGCCGAGTCATCCCTGAAGAATTCCATTTCGAGTCCATTAAACCAAAATTCTCTCTCTAAAACATTCCAACTGGACATAAATAACCCAAAATCTTGCTACATATCCTCAATCATTCTTGGGTAGAGCAATGTTCAAGTAAAATAGACTTGTAAGACATCCCCAATAATCACACATCTGTCGATAAATTCACGAAATTGAAAGGATAGAATTATGCATCCACACGTACTAAATGACCGAGAATGCATGAATCCATGTCGCACTAACAATACATGTCATGACCCCTTTCCATATCAACATGGAAACTTCTAATCAACTTCAAACCAAAGCCAATGTATCTGGAGTCTCCAAAATTGACCTATTGCCCCTGTGAGCCCGTGACTTCCAATGTGGACGTATGGACCTGAGAAGATGCTGCGTTCTGGTAACCGCTAGACCATTATGAGAGCAGTGGGCCAATAACAACACCACGATGTCATAAGAATTGTGCTCTTAGAATTGACTATTGTTGCAGAAGTATCGGATATGGAACCGCGAGACGGCATAGAGACTTTTGTTTTGGGTCCACGATTGCATTTCTTCTTCGCGAGACGTGTGTTTAATGAACGGGTGAAGCTCTTCTCTATATCTTATAGACTCCAAATCGTGATGTGGTCCTGCTCGACGGCTTAATCCACACGCTAGCTGTGACAGAATTTACTCGATGAACGTCGTCTGACCGAATACTGCAATGGTCAGCTCTCCGATACATCATCAATTGGTATCATTCCCTTTGAGTGCACGGGGCACGCTCTCTCTTCGCCTCGCCAGTCTAAAGAGAGTCTCCTCTTGCGTTATACTTTGGTAATACGGATGCGGCATCATACTTGCATATTGCCTTTACGAAGAAGAATCGATTGAAGTCCCAAAAGGATGAGATTGACATGTTATTTTTAAATAATTGGGTCAGTGACTTGTGTTGCAGGGATTCGACCGGTGACTTGATCATATTGCCATATGGGAAGTCGTTCAATCGCTTTAAAAAGAATGGTACTTGGAAGGTGAAGGAGTTTGCTGCGTCCTTGTGATCTTGGTGTGAAACCTTATTTGGTGCAATTTAGGAGTGGAATCCTTGATTGGATAGATGCAAAGCCTCAATAAGATCCCTAGGAGAGGTGGACTTATTGAGATGCACGAAAACTGGTTCGAACACCACATGACTACTTAAGCATAAAAAGTAAAGTTCCATTCTAAGTAATTAATATTGGTTATCTTCTAAAGATTATGGATACATAAGATATATCGATCCTATTTTGGATAACAAGGAATACTTGCCTTACATTACATAAGTACTTAACTTTCAATAATTGTGCCGATCTCACGGGTTATCAAGTAAGAAGCTAGTAAAAAATTCAGAGGCGTTGGGAAAAAAAATATGGAAATTTTTTACACTTGTGGTGTGAAAAATACAATCTTGAGCAACCGAATCTACTCCGAGCACCGAGCTCATACAAACATGTCCACATATTTACCTCTAACCTATAGCTCAAATGGATTTTCGCATCTTTAAGGATGACAAAGACATTCTTCACCAATTTACCAGTTATACTACACATTCTCTCGTAATATTGAGAGGGTCCAAACCCTTTAAGAAAAAGAGAAGGAGGGCGAGGATGAACTGAACAAAACATATCATGTGACCAATGAAAAGGTTAGAGATAACACGCTCTCAAGACGAACCTTGCATCTCGGGGGGTAAAATCTTTGTTTCCACAATGTGTACATGGCATGTCATGGTTGTCTCTCGCTGAACACCTTAAGGCTGACTGATGACCATCGCAACGAGGACTTGGACTATTGGATTGGAAGGAGACTCCCGACCTGATCCATCCGTCGAGGCTTGTCTTCTTCCTCGTGCAGCGGAAGACATGCATACTATGGAGCGTTCACTTGCATATCGGCTCATGAAATTGGTCTCAAACAGGGACAAAGAAATTGGACAGTTGTAGTAGGCTCAGTTTTAGACTCTTGATCGCTAAAATTGGACATTTTAGAAAATGTTTTCAAACTAAGCTAATTTGAGGGAAAACGACATGGTTTTTGGTTTAAATTGGACTATATGATTTTTTGTCTTTTGGTCGGAAAAGCCACTCATATCATTAACTTAGAATGAAGTTTGTAAAACATCTGCACATAATACCTATCCATGGGTAGCCCAACTGGTTAGGGCGAACTCGGGCTTCGTTGAGGTCTTGGGTTTGATTCCCCGGGGAAGCGCCTGTGATTTAAGTGGGGGGCCATGGCGGTAGGTTGCTGTGCTAGTCTCCCCCGAGAAATAGTCGAGGTGCGCGCAAGCTGGCTCGGACATCTCGGTTATAAAAAAAAAAAAAACATCTGCACATAATATATTTAAAAGGGGCTGTGAGGGTAGTTTAACATCCTCCGCCTCACCACTGATAATGTTGTCTTCTTTGAGCCCCACTAGCCCTCACGGCCTTATTTTTTCCTCAGGTCCACTATCCTCATGGCTTTCCGTGGCAAGTCACAAGTGCGCAACCTGGGAAAAAGCGTTGTCTATGGATCAAGAGCGGAGTATCATATATATCACATATAAGCTAGCCTAGGAGGGAATGGCACAGCGTCCTTGATGTGTCCTCAGCGGCTTCGACAAGTGCCCACTGTAGTCACCACATACTGCCGGGAGTCAGCTCTAATACCATAGTGTAACTCCCTCCGCCTCACCACTGACAATATTGTTCGCTTTGAGTTCTACTAGTTCTCACGACTTTATTTTTTTCTCGGGTCCACCATCCTCGCGGCCACCGATTTGAAAAAGAGGGTCTTCCGATGGGCCTTCAGAAGCGAGTCCACGAACCAATTTGCCTCACAAAACGATGGGCTATTCGGACGGTTGAATTAGCCCAGTTGACTTTAGTAGTCTTCGATCCAGGCTTGGAGCTTCCAAGGGGTGCGATCTGCACCTTATATGTAGCTGAACAAAGATAAGCTGTCAGTCTCCATCTCCACGTGCGGATCAGCACCTTCCAATCAAATTGTGCATTCAAGCGCGACAGTGTCTTGGACAAAGCTAGAATTCCAACCCCGAGCATCGAGGAAGCTCACAATTGATCTAAAACCATTAACAATCACTTCATTTGAGTCTCGACACACACCGAAATTAGCCATGTTCGAAGAGCCTTTTAATAGAGAATTATCTATGTTAAACTTCAAAACTCCACCTACCGATGTTATCCTAGTTTCCATATCTTGTCCATAAGGTTTTAGATGCTTGATAGGAGGAAGAGAGTTAATTTGTATGTTGTTGCTGTGTCGCAGAGTAGGATTTGTTACACGCACTTTTCACTGCATAGATCCTAAAATTTGTTTCCTGATTTCCCCCATGTCTTATCAGTGAAATAGTCAAGATTTCATCCACTATGTGCTTTGCAAACAAATTAAAGCAAACAAATTCAGTCTATGTTCATTTAATAAGGGTTGGAGTCCCTTGCCTTTATTCCAAAAGTGTTCCTTTGATTAGCAGATGTCTTTTAGTAAGTGACTCCAAGGGGCTGTTGGCTGACTGTAATAGTCACTAGGCTTGTTTGCCCAACATCACCTTGCTGAAGTTAATTAGATATCGAAAACCTACTCCTTCACCATATTTTCTTGTTTTGTGAGCCTCCAATCTCTTCTCATACAGCTTTGCTCGAGTATCATTCTATTTCTATCAAAAGGATCCAATCTTTTCTCCAATAGTTTTACAAGCACTTATAAATATCTTGCATATAGATATTGCATACTGAGGTAAAGCTAGTGCAATTGTTGTGAATATTATTTCCTTCCTGACTTTTGACATTAACTTTTCCTTCTAACCCTCAAGTTTTATGTTTACCCGTGCTAGAATCCAAGCAAACATTTGCTTCTTTGATTGATCCCAAATCAAAGGTATCCCTAATACTTGCCCATCTTTTCAATAATCGGTACTCTCAACTCTTAGGCCATATTCCTCTGCAGATTTAGTGAGCACCCACTGCTAAAGTAAATTGCCGATATATTTAAATTGATGGCCTGACCAGAGGTAAATCAATATTGATTCAACATATAAGATAAATTTTGACATTCTTATATCTTCCCATCCAAGAAGAAAATGGCATCATCAGCTCAAAACAGGTAAAATTATGTTGGGCAACATCTATATAGTTGAATTCCTTTAATTGGCTTTCTTAAGCAAAATTTTAATTTTTTATTTTATTTTTGGAACAAAAATCATTGTATTATTTTATTTTATCATTAAAATATTATGTACTATAATATTTGAAAAAAAAAAAGACACGGTTGAGTTTGGCCCTGACCCAAAGACAGGGGCCAGGTTCATAGACTTAAACCCGTGAATCGGGCCATTTATGCACAGGCCCGCAAATTGGGGCCTTTCGGCCTAATTTCGCGGCCCACTTATATGCTTCTAACTTACATGACATGTATAATAATTTAGACAAATTATTTTTAATGCAATGCATGCAATTACATTATTACATGAGGAATGATGCAACTAAATAACTTGACATGCGTATGATGAATTTTTGGTATTTTCACAAGAAATTCGGAATAAATAAATAAGCTACCCTAAACATGCACCCACAGTTTGAAATGCAATACAATCTATTCCAAAAAGGCATCTTTTGATTATTATTCATGAAATTCGAAATTATGAAATAATATATCCTAAGCATTCAAATAAATGGATAAAGAAATATATCTAACTCTCAAATAGCATTTTTTGTAATTTTTATTTGGAAATTCGGAATACAAATATATCATAATTTAAATATATCTGATCTATTCTATATAAACATGTATCTAAATTTATTAAGAAAACATCAATTATTCATAACATGTAATCTATTAAGATAATGACCTAATTATTTAATAGAAAATATTTAATAGAAATTTTTTTGAGGTTTTACCTTTAAGAAAGAAATCAGTCGAAGATAGCAATAAGCACTTGCAGTCAAGCAAACAATATCTCTAATCAGGAATTGCAATAAAATATTATCAGCAAAAGATAAAAATTATGAACTTGGAGGACAAAAAATCAACAGCTCATCCCACAAAGGGATAGGAAGTGCTGAAGGTTTTTATGATGCTGTCACAGGTTGAATCTCAGGTGAAGATCCATCTGAGACATGTACATTGTCAAATTAGGAAAGTTTCCTAATTTGAAATGCTACATCTACAAATATTGTAGATAAGATCTCGTACAATTATTCGGATTTATAATTTATTAATACTAATTAAGTCGGGTAATGAATCGGATGATTATTCAAATTAAATCTAAACAAATTTAATTACTTGATTTTATATATTTTGTGGATTAAGTTTCTGAGTTTGAGGTGGCGAACCTAGACCGGCATATGTCGGCCAACGGGTGATTGGCCGGGAGAGGCGTGTGGGCTACGATTGGCGGGAGCGGCTTTCGGACGGCGTCAACTAGCAAGCACGGTAATGGCTTGGTGTCGTGAGGGTCAGTGCCGGGGGCGGCGACTTGATGCACGTCACAATATGATATTTCTTGACGTTTCATTAACATGATTTGAACAGATCCGAGGTGCTGAAGAGAGTTGATAAGAAAAATTATTAAAGTAAAATGACTAGATAAGTTAAATTAAAGGTATTGAGTTGACTATTAAAAAAAAAGCGTGGAAGTACAGAGACAATATAAGTACGTCAATCAACAAAAGTTTACTTACTGAGGATGTGCATAAAAAGAAGTTATCACCTACTACGTGACTTTAGACTCGTTCAAAAACATGGGATTTATCCCAATTAACACGTGCTTACGACATTCCAATTAAGAAAAATATCTTTGAAAGATATGCCAAAACTAAAGTATTCCATTTAATCAAATTGGGCATTTTAAAAAAAAAAATTTCAAAGTGATTAGATGATGTACGGATCAGCTTTTACACACTTTGATTAGTCCAACTTCCCCAGCAATCACATGGATGTACTTTCTATTGTCTCTACTACGAATTTAGGATTTTTAATCATGAAATACTTCGACTAAAGTAGGCGAAAAAATTTATACACCCATTACATTATACCAATTCAGTCTAAATATTTTGTATTTATATCAATTGAGTTGATTTAGTCAATTTTGGTTAAAAATTGTTAACATGAACGTTGATCGTTCTATATGGCTTGATCGGTTGACTAGTGTTGACATAAATAAATTTTATAGTTTTTTTGATAATTTTTCAAATTTTTGTTTTTTGTTTTTTCATTTTTCACATTGTGGCCAACGAGGGTCATGCCCCTTGCCTAGGCCATCGTCCACCACGGGCCTATATCTTGATCCTACCTCTCTTGGCTGATGAGCAATCCCTAACCACACATGCATGATATTAAACAATGAAATAAGTGACATGGACATTAAAAAAACAACCTAGTTATGTCAATCGACTACACTAAATGTCCAAGTACTCAAGGCCAGTGAAAGCTTAATTCAAACAAAAGAAAAAGAAGAAGAAATTTTTGGAATTAATCGTACTCTCGACATAAATTTTAGGACATTTGAGGCACAAACCATAATTATTCTCCGTCTTGAATACAATTTATGCTCAAAAATCGAAAATTCCATTTTTGTTCCCTAAATTAGTTTCTGAGTTGAAAATGTTGTTCAATAATGACACATAATTTCTCATTATGTGTTGAAAACGATGGTTGCTGGATGACAAAGGCGAGCGATGAGAAAAAAGATTTATTTCTCTTTATGTTCTAGAAATAAAAAAGTAAAAAAATACCTATAATTTATATTCTAAAATTATTTACAGGCTACAAATTTATCTTAAAACTAGAAAATTGAAATTACGTTACCAAATAAATTTCCAACTTAAAAAGAAATGCACGAAAATCGGTACACCTGCACCAGAAAAGCAAATAGGCGATGTTGTTTCCACTTTTATGATTTCAATAAAAATATTAGGGTTTCAATCCGTTCAACATATGACCGCATAGCGCAGTGGATTAGCGCGTTTGACTTCGGATCAAAAGGTCGTGGGTTCGACTCCCACTGTGGTCGATTTACTTCAAATTTTTTTATTGCCCGTTGGTTTATCTTTTTATTTTATTTTTTAATGATATGTCCTAATTACTCTTTTTTGATCGAAAATTAAATAGATTACGCGTTCATCCGTTATCTAAATGAGGCTAAACATATAACAAAATTATATACCTTTCTCTGCACGCATGTTGAAAATTAATAGGCTTGAGCATTTTAACAAACATTTAGAACATTAAAGTACCGGGCAATAAACATAGCCCGCAATTCATGATATATAATAAATTTGGGGAAAAACTATAATAAAAAAGAATGTTCATTTGAGTTTTCTCGTTAGATTAGTCTTACATTGTCCACGTGACCCTACTCACTTGGTCCATAGATCTTGACTGCAACTTTTTGGGTCGCCAACTGCTTTCTCCAATCTGCAATTCTTGGTCGAGGCCAATTGCCATTGACATTTTTCCATAACTTTGTAAAGATGAACCTGCACCACTCAACATTCTCTGTGCTTATACGACAATGCACCTCCAGATCGTCTCTTTTCATGGCTAACTCGAGTTCAGCTGCAACCATCCACCTTCTTTTTTTGCTGTAAAAGCTCGCGTCGCGGGCGCAAGCTCTTGGTCTTCCACCGTTCCGACAAGAAGACGCCCGCCCGGGGAGCTCTATGGGCTTGGGCTTGGGCCTCGACACGCCACAGTGAATGGGCCAAATCCAACTGCATCCGGGATTGTGAATTCCTTGATGATGCATTATCATCCTGGCAAGGCTTTGGTTATGCCCAAAAACGACCAACTTCTGCAATCCATTCTCGTTTCTAAGAAGGGAAAGTGACATTAATAAGCAAGTGGAACAAAGAGTTTTTAAGATGCAAATGTGTTATGTTAGTGCCCTTTTCTTTATAAGATGGATATCTAAAAAATTGCACTTGGCTAATATCTACAGATATGAACAAATTGCATCAATCACATGTATCGAGTAAGACTTCACTTATAAAGTATCATGTCCGGTTATTACTTTGAGCAGGAGAGCATATATGTTGAATAAAGAGTCTACCGTGCATCTAGGCCAAACATATAACCCATCATTCAATCCCTCAAATTAGATGTTATACAAGCTCTACAAAGCACGCCGATAACAATGTAATCTCCGAGAAGCTGAATAAATGTGAAAATTTATTCGCAATCAGGTGGCACCATGAGTAAAGAAATCTAAAAGTAGGGAGAGGAAAATCCTCGGAAAAGTTTGATTATGGGGTAATGTACGCAGCATCAACTAGTTGTGTGCAAGAGGCCAGCAACATGAAAAGACACTGAACACATGAAGGATGACATGCAAGAATAAGAAAAAGCTATGTTTAACAAAGAGATTTCATCGTGACTTTCCTAGGAAAATAGTAAGAGTACCGCCATAAGTTTTGGCGAAAGAGAACAGAAAAGACTGGTGATCAAGTTATCTGCACATAGAATCAAAAGCGACCTCCAAGAGGGGGCAACATCCAAAATCCTTGGAAGCCACATTATTTGGAGCACCCATCCATTGAAGTTCTCTTCTATATTTCCTTCTAAAAACTCTTGGATAAGTTGTCCAATGTGTAAACTTTTCTTGCCAATAATTTCGTGGTTCCTATAAGGTATTAGCTGTTGCCTATCTTTTAGGTATGTTTGAAGTTATTCTTGAGGGCTGACAATATTTGATATGTTTAGGGCTTGTTTGGTAACATTTCTATTTCTCTGTCTTTCTGTTCTTGCATTTTTTGAAACAGAAAAAATAAGTGAAATCTGTTTGTGTAGGTCAGTTTTTTTTTTCCACAATAGATTAGTGATCGAGGAATAGATTTGAAACAATAATAAGAATTGTAAAAAAATCTACTTTTTTTTTTATTTCAAGGAACAAAAGAGAATCAATATCATTTAAAGAAAAAAAAATCAGCGTAACCTAAAGAACAAAACCCCGACCTGAAATGCATATGACTTGGATCGAAAACTCCGGCCTTTCTTTTTGAGTGGTGGGGGGAGGGGTGGGATTTATGATATTCTTAAGGTAATATTCACACCTTTTTCTTTCCTCACAAATGAGAATAACAAAGTTGATACATGTTTTTGATTCTATAAAGAAAGGAGTTTATAGCTACATAAGATCTGCTACTACCGATGGAAATATGTTCATGAACCGATAAAGACATGTTCCGCTAAGATTTAGATTTGGAATTTGCCCTATTTTTCATTTTGCTAGAATCTGGAACTTTGGCCGCATCAACCTTTTGTTCTAATTTCTTCAAAACCACATGACAAGCAAAATTTACGGCGAATTAATCATACATATTCTATGATCAAATCATTTAGTCCTTCTCCTCACTCGAATGTTTAGGGACTTTAAACATTAGCTCACTTTCTACCCCCAGCAAGTTGTGCTCAATATTTTCCAATTTACATTCCTCTATCTCACTATCAATTAGTTCAGCTCCCTTCATATCTATTTGTATCTCCACATTGGTTAGTAATGAAATTGGAAGTTTCAAACATCATATACTCACCTTTCATAATGAAATTGGAATATGAATGTTGAAGTGCTTCCAAATTACTAGAGAAATTGACTTCTTCAAAAAAATTTAGTAGATAAATTGAGCTAATAGAAACATATACTAAAGTTTATGACTTATGTAAGGATTTTACTAATCAGAATGAATTGATAATATTTTCACTGTCTTGAACTCATGGTGGTTGAATAAGCTTGTACTCCATGAATTTACAATGTTATTAACTTAAAGACTTGTTGAGTTTTTGTATATAAGCACACCAACTTTAAGATCCGTCTTCGGTTGTTTCGTCTTTGCTAGTTTGACCGGGGAACGTTGCATTTTTTTCTTGTAGCTAAGAAAGCTCAAAAGATCTATGCACCTATTTATCAAAAGATTTATTGTCAACCTCCTCATATAATGAATTATAAACTAGTGAAATTTTTTATTGTCATTTCCGGTCATATTCAACTATTACATTGGATTTTCTGAGGTTATTTTGGAATATCTTGATTAGTTAACCTCTTACAAAAGTCTAACTTTATCCAAACATGAAATGTTAAGTCTCTACTGACATTTTTATAATCAAAGTAAAAAAATTAGGAATAGAATTTTTTAGGGTCATGCCGCATGCATTTTCAATTCTCTTTCTATTCCCGTAATAGAAATTTTGTGCAATTACCTAATAAGTTCTTAATGCAAAGGTCATGATTTATGTTGTTGCTAGAACGGTTCCTAATATATAGGGTATTACATAAAATAGAAACTCTTTACGTCCTTAATTACAATTTAGTAATCGCATTAAATGGAATCATCGTACGTATGAATACATCATGTAGTAGATAGACTCTTCAATAATTTCCCTCAATGATGTTTTTATCTTGATGAAGATCGGAAAGTCACTAGAAAATGATGATTGGATTACATGTCTGTGTGGGCTAAATTTGTATATTGCAGTGTCTCAAGAAATCAAAGTACTTCTTCTTTCAATGCCAATCAATGGAAAGAATGCTTTCTGGGGACTAGATTGAAAAGATTGAACAAAAGTATAGACAATTGTAGAAATCTGGCTTTTGTAAAGACCAAGCTGAAAATATGGATCTTCGCTCACCCTCCTCCTCCTCCTCCTCCTCCTCCTCCTTCTTCTTCTTCCTCTGCTTCTAGCCCGGGCAAAACAGCTTCACCTACTTCGTCTTCGCCTTCATCTTCATCTTCCTCTTCGTTTTCGTCTTCAATACGGATTCAATCAAACCCTAAGATTCTCACCCAATTCAATTCAATCCTTCACACGCCCTTAACTGCTTCCGCAATCCATCCTGACGTCCTCTTACGTCGAAGCTCCGAGCGGTCGGAATCTCGCGCCCTTTCCAAATCTGGGGGATCCAACCACCATGAAACAGCTGCACAAGCAGTCGAGCATCAACGTACGCCGAGACGAGGAGATCGCCGCCTCCAAGTCGTCCCCCTACTCCCCCAAAAACCTGAAGCACCCTCGATCTCTTCCCCGATCCATCCACTACCTGCTCAAGGAGCAGCGGCTTCTCTTCGTCCTCGTCGGCATCCTCATCGGCTCCACCTTCTTCATCCTCCAGCCCACGCTCTCCCGGCTCGGCCCCGTGGAGGCCCGCACCTTGATCCCCCGGTCGTTCCAGGTCTCCGCCGACTTGCCGGAGCGAGATCAGGTCTCGACCGTCGTCCCCAAGTTCGTCCACGGGTACGGCCGAGTCCCAGCCTCGGTAGCGCGGCGGAGGTTGAGGATCGTCGTGACGGGCGGGGCGGGATTCGTGGGGAGCCATCTCGTGGATAAGCTCATCGCCAGAGGTGATGATGTGATCGTGATCGATAACTTCTTCACAGGGAGGAAGGACAACGTCGTCCATCATTTCAAGAACCCGAGGTTTGAGCTCATTCGACATGATGTTGTTGAGCCGATACTGTTGGAGGTCGATCAGATCTACCACTTGGCTTGCCCTGCCTCTCCTGTTCATTACAAGTATAATCCCATCAAGACTATCATATCCTTGCTCACTTCTTGTCGTGCCATTTCGGACTCTGTTGCTTACGTGCTTCGATTTTCTCTTCAACTTTCATTTCTCTGTTATTTGTCATTGATCATTTTTTTAAGTTTAACCCAGCAGCACGTGTCTAGTTTGCTAAATTGGCAAGATTATAGAGTTTGATATCCTTAACTGAGATCATACAAGACAAATGTGATGGGAACTCTCAATATGTTGGGCTTGGCAAAGAGAATTGGAGCAAGGTTTTTGCTAACTAGTACAAGTGAGGTCTATGGTGATCCTCTTGAGCATCCTCAGAAAGAAACCTACTGGGGAAATGTCAATCCAATCGGTACTATGCTAGTTTGCATTTTCATTCTTTTGTTTCTGGTGCACTGCCCGTTCATCTGGTCTTCTCTGCAAACCGTTTAGGTGTTCGGAGCTGCTATGATGAAGGAAAAAGAACTGCTGAAACATTGACAATGGATTATCATCGAGGTGCTGAAGTGGAGGTGACTGATTCTAACTCTGAACATACCATTATAGATGCTATTACTTGCTTTCACTTTGAATTTATTGGGCCAAAAGTAGTTGTTGTTTTTTGCTAGCACCTTCAAGAATTCCTTGCCCTTATGAACCCTTGTATGGATTTAGCTAAGTTAGCTTTATGTGTTTTTTCTTTAAACCCAATCAGATATTCTTTCCGTGTTAAGCGAGACGAGCCGTGCACATTAATTTTATCTTGTCCTGCGCTGCTTCAAGTTCATGTTACCCTTCTTAAGGCACTTTCTGGGAATGTCATGGATCAGTGGGTTGCTTTTCCACTCATATTCATTGATACTTTGTGCCTTTCTTGCATGGACATACGAAGATAATTTCTTCAATTTATCAGATTAAGTACTAACTGAGCGAGGACACATTAAGGCTGTTACTTTATATTCAGGTGCATGTCATTGTAGTTGCATTGTAGTTTAGAGTAATATGAGAACTCTAGAAACTTTCTGCAGATCTGATCATTTGCTATGTACTCCAGATCAATTCGCTACGTATTCCAGATAAATATCTGATCATTGCTACATTGGCAGCATATACCAGAGAAAGTGTGTAACTAACAGCATCAGTCCACCTAGATCTCCATGTTATCATGCCCAAGTCCCGAGATCCACATATAATCGTGAACAAAGATAATGAATAATGAATAAGTTCCTCTCTCACGTATTATTTTGTGTTCATATGGTGCTTATTAGCAATATTTAATGTAGTTAATCTTTTCTCTCAAACATGCATAGCAATGGTAAATCAATACATGACAAGGATAATGAATGTAAAAAATCATGAGCATTAAATAGTTAGGGGGAGAAGTTAAGGTGACTAGCCAAAAACACTTGAGGGTCAAACACTCATATGCTCAGGCCAAAATAATGTAACTCTCCTACATCTTGCAGATACAAGGAGTACAAGCAAATAATGGGGAAATCATTGAACTTTCCAAATACAAGCAAGAATGTTCCTACTAAAATCCACTTCATGACTCCCAAAGATCAATGCTTGCCTCTATAATTAGAAAGACATGTCATGGCAACTTGTGTGGTCCAAAAGACCAATGCATGCTTCTATAACAAGAAAAACATGTCATGGTAACTTGTGCAGTGCAACAGAGATTCTTTGTAGCAACATGCCAAAGAACTTTTGCATTTTCCCAAAGACAATGAATTAATGCAGAAGGGTAAAGCCAAGGGGGGAGGAGATGATACTTGACTATGGAACAACCACATGAGTGCATATCCAACTTTATATTTACGAATGGGATAATTGGACTTTTTCAGAAATATAGCCTATTTTTAATAAGGATCATACTCTACATGTCTTTAAGAGGAGAAACAAAAAGCAGTCTGAACATTCAACTAGAGAGTTTGAGAAGCTGAAAGTAAAAGCCTGGTCCTGATACATGGTATCTTGAAGATACTTAAAAGCATCATAAATGTCTTTAATCATGTATTACTTAAGGTTTCCTTTCTATCTCCCACGTGCCAATGAGAAAATCTGTGTCTTATACTTATATTGGGAGCTAAAGAGCCAGAGTGTATGATTTGGTGCATTAAATGCTAATAGACCAATTTTGAAATTTTTCTGGCAAATATTGTAGCTGGGAGATTTGTACTTGTATTTTAACGACATGGTGTTTCCATGATAACTAGGCAGACCATTGTGCATTCAAAGTACATCTTCAAGGTTAAATATACAAAGCAGCTGCAGTCCATGCCACTTGGGCTTTTGACTGTAATAAGTTGCCTTTTATAAAAATATTTTGTCTCTTCTGGCTCTGGCCTTCTACAACTTTTTTGGTTGTCATGGCAAGAAAGAAACAAAAGATTTTCAAAGGGAAGAGATTACCTTTAATACTGTCAGGTACCTAAAATTCATATATTTAGAATGATTTTAATTTTTTTTTTATGAAAGCAGGTTGATAGATGTCAAAAGATTCAATATACATATATATATACATACATATATATATATATATCTATACATATGTATATATGTTATTTGTTGGGTCTTGAGCTCATTCAAAATCTAGAATGAGCTTTGCGCCTTCCATGGGACCTTTTATTATGCCGAAGTTTGCCTAATTATCTAGTTAGAAGAATTGATGGCTGACGTAATATACTGCTGTAAAGAAATGTGGGTTGGCTCCTTTAGGTGCTCTGGTCTTGGCATTAGAGACTTTAGGCCTTTAACCCTATAGGGAGGCATCACAAAGTTTTGACTAAACTGCTGGCTAGAAGGCTAAATTATCGAGAATCATGTCAACAGTATCAACAATCTTTGAACATTAATAAAAGGTGTGTCAGATGACAGATCTACTGATAGATGACAGTTATATTTATTTTCCTTATTAAGTTAAAAATTTGGCATTATGTATCCTTTAGGAAGTAAATATTACATTTCCTTGTTTCCTTTGGATTAGGTCATTGGATTTCCTAATCAAGAGTTTCTCATTTAGCTTGGAATAGAGTTTAGTGGAGTCCTTAAATCAAATGCACTTCCTATAGACTGTTGTATGATGTGATTCGAACCACAGATGTGATGCTTAAGAAGTTGAGGGTGTGCTGCTTTGGAGGATTTAACCCTTCTTGGTAGATCCATTTCATTCCAATTCAATCAAAGCTTTCCCTACATATATTAATTCCTTGGCCTTCCCATAAGATGCTTTTCATGAGAATGCTCACGAGCATTGTTCCTAGAACAGTGTTTGAAGACTTGATTAGCATCTGATCAGGTCCTACACCACTACAGGGTGTAATGTAGGGGCTGATTGGGCCTTTTCAGTTTGCTTTTGTAGAAGCAAGACAAATCCTTGACACTATCTTGATTGCAAATGTAGTTGATTCTAAAATCAAGGTGGCTCTTTCACTATAAAGTGATGACAAATTCTTGATGTTAGCTTGTTGATTTGTTGTCAAAAGATACAGAGTGAAGTGATGCAGTTTCTGGAGGATCAATGGTTCGGTTCTTGCAAATTATGAAGTATTGTAACATATAGGAACAATTGTCAGAAGATTGGAGTGGAGTGATATGCAGATTTTGAGGAGCAATGGTTCGTTTCTTGCGAATTACGGAGTATCGTAGCAAATAGGAACAAGAATTTTATCACTCATGCTTTGATGGCTGCGGTTCACAGGAACTAGTTTTGTGATTGAACTAAACTAGAAGTTGGGGCAAGGTATCTTCTAGAAGTTGGGGCCAAGAAGAAAGGATTGGCAATGAAGGATGAAAACTTGGAAAAGCTACATTATAAGCTAATTCCAATTTTGTATATTCCAAGTGAGATTTTGGGCTGCGTGGATGAGATTATCAGCTTCTTCAACCTTAGCAGGGTTGGTTTGGTCCGATTCCACAATCAGACCTCCGATCTTGGTTTTTCTTTTCTATTGATGGAGTTTCTAGGTTTAGGAGGACAAGCTGCGTTTTAATTGCTGCTCCCTGCCTCCAGATCAATATTTTTCTTGAATTTTCTTGATATTCTGAGATCCTATCAATGAATATATGATACAATGCAAGTGCAAATGCCCTTCGGAGACAAGCTATCCAAATAACGGTTTGACTTCGCGAAGCCTAGGTCATTTTGCTCCTTAAATCACTAGACATGAGATCGACCTCTTGAGGCCTGTTTTTACTGCAGATCGTTGAACAGATGGACTAATCTTGCTATGATTCAAGATTGGCCGAGTGTTTGGGTTTTAAGCTCGACTTTACATAAGTTTCTACATTGAAACACAATGCATTTGCTTTTCTTTGCCTGGCTATTTAGGTGTATTTTTACCCTTCATACTCATAGCAAGGGTATTATTAGTGTTTCTTATGTCTCAACTGTCACATGGATAATACTGTGTTCTGCTGTTAATAAGATTCTTTCTTGCAGGTGCGCATTGCTCGAATTTTTAACACATATGGGCCTCGAATGTGTTTGGATGATGGGCGTGTCGTTAGCAACTTTGTTGCTCAGGTATCAGATTCAGTCTTCCTCATACACAACACATCTCATGATTAGATAATTACATTGGGGATGTTCTGATTTTTGTCATTAATTATACCATGTAACTATGCTTTCCAGGCAATCCGCAAACAACCATTGACAGTTTATGGGGACGGAAAGCAAACACGGAGCTTCCAATATGTCTCTGATTTGGTATGGCTGCTTAATGTTCTGCATATCTACGCTTGAGTATGCACAACTTTGCATTCTCAATACTTTGGAGACTATATAGTGTCCTTAAATTTTTATAATCAGCGAGAGTGCTTACTCAGATAAACTCATGGTCTAGAAGCTAGATTTGTGAAGTTCTTTGAAAGAGTACTTCATAGATGGGCCAAAAGGGGTTGCTATAAGATTTAGCCACTGTTGAATAACCTGATCCATGTTACAGTTGTCTTCAGAGATTAAAATTTTATTCTGACCACAGGTTGACGGACTGGTTGCATTAATGGAGGGTGAGCATGTGGGGCCCTTTAATCTTGGCAACCCTGGGGAGTTCACCATGCTTGAACTTGCTGAGGTTTGATTTCTTGGAGCTTTCATCTAAAAGTTTTTTTTTTTTTTTTTTGGTAAAGTTTCATCTAAAAGTTTTGATCCTGCCTGCTTTGAAAAAGCTTCAACATTGAAGTTATTTGTCTCCCATGAGCTTTTCAGCATTTTTTTAATATCTCTATGAGATTTTGTGGGATCATTGTCAACTGTTCTAAAAGCTTAAGTTTTTAGATGAAGACGTGATTTAATATTTAATTACTCTTAACACTCCCCCTCACACTTAATCTGATCTCTTCGTCTAGTACTAAGCATGGAAATATATAATTGATGAGGCAAATAGGGGTTCAGAAAGATTCAAACTCAGGACCTCATACTCTGGTATTATGTGAGATTTTGTGGGACCGTTGCCAACTGTTTTGATAGTTGAAGCCGTTAGATAAAAGCATGGATTATATTTAATTACTCTAACGGTCTCCCTTCATTTTCCCAATGACCTACTAGGCACAAGCATGCATGTGGTTGAAAAGTTTTTCTCATCATGTTTATGTCTTCTACCACACTCTGTGCATAGGTTGTCAAAGAAACGATTGATCCAAGTGCCACAATAGAATTCAAACCTAATACTGCCGATGATCCGCACAAGAGGAAACCAGATATTGGCAGGGCGAAAGAGCTTCTCAACTGGGAACCAAAGATATCGCTGAGAGATGGACTGCCTCGTATGGTGTCTGATTTTCGGAATCGCATCTTGAACGAGGATGAAGGGAAAGGTTTCTAATCAACATGGACAGCAGAAGGAGCTTGTATAGCATCAAGAGCATTTTTGTATCTTATTGATATTTTATATAATTCGTGCTTGTCATTTGCCAATTTTGTAGCAATTTTTTTATTTTTGTATCTGCAGTACGCCTACACGTGCTCTATTAAGCACTTCCCTATTCAGAACTCCCTGTCAAAATTACTAACCCAACGTTCCATACCTGTTGGGGGTATTCCAACGTCCAAGATGAATAGTACAGCGGCATTTTCTTGAGCTTGATACGCATGCATTTCCTGTGTTTCTCTGTCTGCTTTCCGTGGATGCTTGGGAGACTCTTGCTATTTTCTTAGGACAAAATTGAACGGGAGTTCTGCTGATTGTCTGAGTTGTCAAAGAAAGCAGAGCTTTCTCTCGAATGGCGAAAGTGCCGTGGCACATGCCATCTGCATTTATTACGCCAGTCATCACCAATTTCGATGAGATCAGTACGTTACAAGTTGTGGTACCTTATGATGAAAGAATTGAAGACTTGATCTACTTCGAAGCTCTAGTCCCAACTGGGTTTGACATTACCAAAGGAAGTAATAGGGGACCTCTTTTCGGATGCTTCCATCTATCCACAGATTCAAATGACAGAGTATTTGATCGATGAAGGTAAAATTGGGAAGCATTGATTCTGTGTAGGGGTCATCTGATGAGAATCAAACGGAGTTGGTACTGACCATTAAGGAAGGCTCTTACTTCAATGTGAAATGGTGGGAAGAGAGAGATAGAAGAAGAGATGAAGAAAGCCATGGAAGCATGTGATTTAGTGCAGCAGCAACAGAAACACATGCAATTTGTATCAGAAGTAATTGCTCTATAATCTCAAGTCATTGGTGTCTCCTTGCAGACTTTAAAGAGTAAGGGCTCTGCAACTGCATGCACGTGCAATCTGTATCATCTGCCCTGGTCGTTCGTGGAGGGGAGACGTCTGTGACTGTCTGCTATTTAGTTCTGCGTCACATTTCATAAAATGTTGAAGCATTGAATAGTGAATTCACACAACCAAAAGTGGTCCTAATGCCCTCAGGCTCAGGTTAATTCCTCTACAACTACCTCTCGCAGGAGCAGGGTTCTCATCATTGTCCTGGTTTCTTAGGGAAGATAAAAGCGAGAAGATGTTCCGATGAAAACTACCATTTCCCAAGAAGATAAATTATTTGATCTTTTCTATGTGAAGAGAGGTTCGACTAAGTAGGTCAGAAATCCCTCTCCCAAGATGAAGTTATTTTGAGGGTACCATTCGTTACCTTTTCTCCAAAATCTCTGTTTAAAAGAAATGTGATTGGAAGGGTTTTCGTGAAAAGTAAATAATATTTGGTAAACATATTACAATATGTTTATTAAGACTAGGTTTAAATTAATAATAAAGACGTAGAACATATATGAATTCAAGCGATGAGCTGCTGAGGTCATGCTACGTTAGATGAGACGACATCAGAGTTGCGCGAACCAAAGTGACAGCCTACTGAAGTAACGCAACCCCAGGGCAAGCAATGGCGAGGTCGCATAATTTTAGGGGAGGACCGCCAAGGTCATGACCCTATGCATGGAGAAATCAAAATTGCACGACTCTAGGCAAGGCGATGCTGTGGTCGCGACCTCGGGTACTTGAGTTTGCCAAGTCGCGACCCCAGGCGACGCTGGTGTCAAATTTGATCTTGGGGTGATCAGATTTGAACTTGAATGTCAGATCTAAGCCCATTGCCGACATTGCGTGTCACGAATCAGATCTAAGTTAGCTTGCTGGCCGAGATCTGCAGATGAACGTAAGGGCGAGCATAAAACTGGACAAAAGAATTCATTCGGACTCCTACATGCTTCAAGCAAGAGCTGGTAGGAGTTGCCCTAAGGTTTGAGAACTTGCAAAGCAAAACTTTGCACCAAAGATCCTTAAAATTGTGTAATCAAACACCAAAAGTTCAGTCAAAAGCTTTTGAAGTCCAAAACTGATTGCAAAAGCTTAACCAAACGCATCTTAATCTATATAATACCAACATCTTTGCAGCCATTCAAAGTGGGACTCTCGTATAGACCGAGTCTTTATCTCTGCACACAAATTGAACGTGGTGGTCAATGACTCCTAGCATCATTTCATGTCTCGAGAATCGCTAGATGTGGCATGCCCGAGCTGTTTGTTGCTTTTCCTTTTTGCAATTTTATTTTATCCCCCTAAGGTTGTTCTCTGTCCCAAATCTACCAATGTTTCTGCTGACAATCAATTTTCTTTTGGGTTCACACTCTTGGACAGCGTCCTCTCTCTGCGAGGACTAACGGGATATACATTTATTCATGGGCCATGCCTGTCGTCTCTGCCAATAAATAAATAAATTGCAAGTCGAGCACTTCTTACTGGATTCATGAGTCACTAGTCGGGAAACAAAGTATAGATTAAGAACTTCAGATCGGTATCACGACGAGAACGGTCCAAAAACTCTCGGATTGTTACGTCGTCATTATAGAGATTAAGGACTTCTAATTACGATTAACTTACAAGCGGACAACGTGACCAGTTCTTCCTAACGTAAAACGGACAATAGTTCAAAAGAAAATCATTACATGTTCATGATTAAGAAGCAAGATCAGCGAAACGGACAATAGCTCAAAAGACCATGCAAGAATTCTTCCTCTAAAATCCAACGTAAGGCCTTCTGCTTTCAGTTCCATCAGGATAAACATGCCTCGCATAACCTGTTCACTTCTTTATTACTGCAATTTGCGGGGGCAAATGGAATAGTCTATGATCAGCCCTCGAAATGAATTTTGCAATAAATTCAGACATCAGACAAAGTACGGCCATATCCTTTACTGAGCAGAACAGCAAAAGAATAAGAATTGGTCTTTCATGCATTATATCAGGTTGATAACTTTCGTCTCGAAGTCAATCCCACTGAATTGTTGTTATTGCAGAACAAGTACATGTCGACGAAGTAATCAGCAGTGGCTAGGGTTTTCATTCTTGTTTAGCGGGTGCTCTTATTTCTTCCTGACTTAGCAACTAATAATTGCTTGTCATATGGCCACTTAAGCAGCGACATCATATTAGTATGGCAGACTGATTAAAGTTGAGTAACTTCAGCAATACTTATTAACAGAGACGCTGCGTGGGATAGAAAATTTCATGTTGCATATTAAGTATAGATGCCCGACCACCTAGCCCCGGCATAGTCGAATTTCAATCTAAGGCTCACTTTGTTTAGCAGAAAATATATTTCTAAAAGATATTTTTCTCATTTTTCAACGTTGATTTCACTTAGAAAATTAAGTTAGTGAAAATATGTATTTAGATTCAAGAAATTAATCTCTTATTTACTAAATTAGAAATCATTTCCGACTAGATATTTATATTTAGATCTGAAATTCTATACTTGCACATGGGAACTCAAAATTGATTTCCAGATCTTTGACATTTAGGATTAGGTCTCAAGTTGGGTCCGTCAAGTTAGCGTCCGAGCCCTCGGTGCTCGTGCCTTGGACTGTAAGACCTTTGTGCTAATCCATTGAGGTTGAGCTTCAGACCACGGTATCCATGCCTAGGCCCTAAGCATCCTTGCCCAAGTCCATCAAAGCTAGACCTGAAACCCCAATGCCTGTGCTCGATGCCCCACAATTGAGCCTAGGTCAACAAAGGCCAAGCATGGAATCTTGGTACCCAAACTTGGATCACACCTGAGCTTGAGTCCACAAAGGCCATGCCTAGGTCCTTGATACTCAAGCTTCGGTCTTCACTCGAGTTTGGGTTTGCAAAGGTCATGCCCAAGTCAATAATGCCTATTGAGACTGAGGTCTGGGACCTTGGTCTTTGTGCTGGGGTCCATTGAGGTCGGACTCGAGATTTCGCTGCGGGCATTAAGGTTCATCAAGATTGGGCCTAGTACCCCACCTCTAGTGCCCTTTGTCCATAAATGCTAGGCTCGAGACCCAAGTGCCTATGCCTCCCTCTTTGGTGACTAGGTTGGGGTTCATTGAGGCTAGACTAGGGATCCTAGTGCTGATACTCCATTACATCATTGCCCAAATAATGTACGTCTATTTAAAAAAATCATATTATATTTTCTATACCTAGCTTAATCATACATAGAAAATATTGTACTTTTTCTAGGCAATGTTGGAAAATGAATTCCTAGAAAACAAGTTTCAAAATGTTCATATTTTTCGCAAAATAAATAGAGTCTAGTGGGAAGTAAATTTTAACTGGTGCAACAAAGGTCCACTAAGATATAATTATCAATGTGAGAAATGTAGCAATAATTACTCCATCAGCCTTAAACCTATTGTAGGGATGTCGATTCAATTTTAAACATTTTAATTTGCTTAGGTAGTCAACACTCGTAAATAGAGAAATGATAACCAAACCTAAAAGTTCATAAACTTGTCCCTAAACATCTCGACTTAGTCAAGTACATGGACTCGACTTGCTTAAGTACTTGAGTCACTTGAACAAAGAAGAACCCGAGTCTATCCATATGCAAGGAAGAAATCTCGCATGCTCCTGTGAGTGTGGGACTCCAAAGCATGCATGGTTGAATGAGATGGGACCAAATGTGAACTGCACTTGATACAAGGGTGGACGCAAGTGGGGGAAGAAACATACAACCTGGCCCAAGCTTTAAAAGCAGAAACAGACAATCTCACCTCTATCCAAATGCCATCCTCCTCCTCCTCGTGGTCGACATCCTATCAAGCATGAAACGAATAGACATTTTGTGTGCTTCCCAAGCCTCAACGGCCATAGCATGGAGCACAAGGCCAATCCTTCATCTTCATCGTCCGCCGGACATCATCTGGGCGACCGAGCCATCGACCGCCACAATCCCGTCATCAGAAACTCGAGGCGGTCCGTCCGGTCGACCCTGCCCATCACTCCCCCTTGCAGCTCTTCTCACTGCCCTCCCATCAACCCCGTCCCATACAACCAACTTCACCAGAAAACCAAACCGAATTCTATTTCTCCTTCAGAACCAAGCTTTGGACACCTAAACAAGCGCAACTCGAGGACTGACCAAACGAAGAACAGGAAGAAGAGTGTGCGTAGCATTTTGGCCAGGAGCTTCTCTGGCAAGAAGGAGACCGCGTCGACTGTGCGGAAGAGCGTCAGCTCCAAGCCAACGCTCGGTGACTCTGGAACAACTCCTCCTGGTTCGACCCGGTATCTCTTGGGCGGTACCAGTTCAATGGACGGGTTTTCGGATCATGGCCCGGCTTTGGCACCTGCTCCGGCTCAGACTCGGAGTGACAACAATCAAGATCAAGATCACCATCATCATCAAATTGTTGCTTCCACGCCCACTTCGTCTTCTTTGTGTCGCTCTAAATCTGCTTCAAACCAGGTAAGAGTTTTCTCTGTTGGTTCACTTGCTTGTGAGTATGCTACTGCAAATTGATAGGCTTTGGTCATCAATTACATTTACATCCTTTTGAGGAAGGAGCAATTGCTCATATCTTCGTTGTTTCTTAAGAAATTTGCTCATATCTTCCTTGGGGGTCAAATTTCTTAAGAAATTTTCTCCAGGCGCAACATCAAGATTTGGCGACTTTTATGTGCCATTGAGATGCCATGTGTTCATAAGTATAATCTTCAACAAAGACGGAGAAACATATGTTCAAATGACTACATCGATTTCTAAATTAGGTCATGTTAACAAGCAACTCTATGATGCATGTTAAGCATGCTCAATTGTGAATACTTCAATTTCCAAAAGAGAAATTATAAATGATACTGGAAGATTAGTAGTGCATTGGTAATTCTAAAACTTCTTCGATTGTTTGCTTAAACAGAGCTCGGAGAACTCATTAGCAAGTATTGTTACTAAACATGCTAATTAAGAACCTGTTCACTTGAAATCCACGTCATATCATCAGTAATCTCAATTATACATACAATAAGCTCTAAAATATTTCTTTTATGGGCTACATCGGCTTTCTTTTTCCCTTTTTGGGTAAAGAAAACTTCATTGTTCTTGTTATATAAAGATGTCTTAGTGAAGGTTGTGGTCGTCGCGCAGGTGGTCGTGTTGAGGGTGTCGCTGCACTGCAAAGGCTGCGGAGGGAAAGTAAGAAAGCACCTATCGAGAATGGAAGGTATGCACTGCCATTAGTTGGTCAGGCCATTTTTTTTTAAATATGTCTTTATTTATTTTCTATATTTGTACTTCTTTTTATTATTTCACAGATAGCTTTTTATATTGGTAACAATTTCATCACGACCCAAAATTTCATGAGTAACCAAAATTAATTTCTCCTTCGTAAAGGCTTACTGTATAATGTCTAATCTTATGTCGACGGCATGTAAACCACGTCAATCTAAAAATAGTGAAATTCACGTGAGATTCTACTTAAATTACATGACTTAACATGTGTTTGTAATCGTGTCCGGCTCGACTATCGTATAAATAGTAACGAGCTTACACAGTATTTGAAATCAGCTCTGCATGGGGCGTTTCCCAGTTCGATTACTACTCTTGGTGGCTAACAAGAAACCCTAGAAATTGAAAATTGCAGGCGTGACGTCATTCAACATAGACTTTGCAGCGAAGAAGGTGACCGTTGTGGGAGACATGGCGCCAGGAGATGTTCTGGCCAGCGTCTCGAAAGTGAAGAATGCTCAATTTTGGACATAGCAATTTTCCTTAATGTTTTCAAAAAAGGCCGGCAATGAAAAATCTTTTTTTATCTTCTTGTAATTTGTTGTGGCCCTTAGCCGCTTAGGATGAGCTAGCAAATGTAGTAGTTTTTTACTTTTTTGGTTTTAGATTTCCTTGACCTTTTCCTTTATATATATTTGTCTTTGGTTGAAGAAACTGAGTAGTTCACGAAATTACTATTATTATTCTTTTAGTAACCGATGACTTCACCACGAGCCCCCCGTACTCGGACGGTACTAAAGGGCCGGACCTTTATTTCTCGAGGGAGACTAATATAGGATCTCAACACCATGACCCTCACTTAAGACGCTATCAACTGCGGGTTTCGAAACTTTAACCTCGGTAACGATGAATAAACTCTTAACCAACACAGTTACCCATTATCAAGTATTTGTTTCTTTTTTTGTTTTGTTTTGGATTGTGTGCTTTTTGAGAATCTCTGTTGCTTTGGAATATGAGAGTCTTCTGATTCATTTTCGGCTGTATTCTCGGATGCTATTTTGTTGTCAGTAGTTTTTTTTTTTTCATTTATGAGAAAAGGCATGCTATTAAATAATGATTTTCCGGCCTGGAAAAGTGTACTTCGAGCCCATTCTTCTGGATAACCAAGGTATGGTTGTGCTCGAATTTACATAGCCACGCCTTCGTTCTTCCCGGTATTGGTTCTTTCCCTAATTAGCAGAATTTCTAATATTCCCTATGGGTAATTTTGCTTTGGGAAGTTGCAAGAATTAGCTTTGCTTACTGGCTCAAGGTGCTTGACATTTAAATTTTCGCTAACAAAAATGTTCAGAATACACTAATTGGATTATCTTTTGAAGCTCAAAAGAGTCGGTCAACGTATGGAGCAGGAACTTAGGGCTATGATGTGCTCCTCAAAATAAAATCAAAGGCCACATTTAAGATCTTATTCGGCCAGTTAGGATTAAATTCGATATAAATGTAGGCACAAGTTGGATAAATTAGAGAAACAAGCCCGAACCCGAAATGACGAATCAGGACCGACGGAGTCGACCGGGTCAACCCATTTGACACGACCTGGTTGGGTCCAATGGGGGCGAACAAAAGAAAGATGACCAAGCCTATGAGCTATTTTGAAAGATGTAAAACGATTGAGAAGTCTTGGGTCAACCCGGTTTGAACACGGTTGACTCATTTGGAACCCATCGACCCATTGGCCGGCCCCCTCTATCCCAAATCACCAAAATGCTATTTTCCCAAATTTGTCATGAATCCTCGAGAGTCCTAATCGTTACCGTTCATTCCTCATTTAATCCTAGCCATAGAAGGCGCCATACCATATCACCTATCTAAGTGAAAGAGCGAGAGCCAATCAGATTACTGCTTGCTCTTTAGGTATTAAACTATAGCAATCACATTATGTGATGATTCGTAAGTTAAGATTAAATCAAATTACATTTCCTACCCTTTCTTAGCCTTGGCCGAATTCCTCTTCATGATGGACTCTGTCACAAATATTCTTGAAGCAAAATTCTCTCTCTCTCTCTCTCTCTCTGCGGACATCCTTAGTCCAGTGAAGCTTCATTCGATTTATGGCCATCCTCCAAGCCGGTTCTTCAATCTCTATTGTGGGCGACATCCTCGATGTGTCCTCCAGCCAATTGAAGTCGGAGCCTTCCTTAATCGTAGCCGAAACTTGCTTGATTTGGTCGGTTCTCATTGTTGCTTGCGAAAGATCATAGTAAAGCATGGTAGTTCTAATACTTGACATCAATATCAAAGGATTATCCTATGATACATATGTCGATCATTATGTAAAATTGAAGAACTAACTTCGATCTGTGATCTATCTCAAGTTATAATTTGATGGAATTTGATCAAACTAACATGAAACTACTGTAGATCATGGATTGCTTGATGAAATCAAAAGTCAATTGCGTGTTCAGATGAATTTAGAGCTGCAAATTTGTGCTTGCCAAAGTTCCTTAGATGAACATCAAACTTGACTTGAGCCAATTGCTTATGGAACGAACCAGATTTTGCATGTTCAACACACACACACACAGAGTTGATAATTGGCTTAAACTTTGCTTTGTAGCATAACTTAGTTTTTTTTTTTTTTAATTCATTGCTCTCTTGAAGTATCCAAAACTCACAGGATGAATGTGATGGTGAATTGAATGTTGATTAGTTCTGGGATGTTGAAAGTTGCCTGAATAATTAGTTAGGAGTAAAGTGAATCGTTTTCATCATTGATTTAAGTTTTTTGTGGACTCACTTTAATGATGATTGATGTTCACTGCATTCTGAGCTTCTGAAGACTAGTTTGAATGTTCATATGCTTGAGTTAGAAGATGTTCTAAGTTTGGAAAAATGCTAAGAGCAAGCGTTGAAGGAGTCTGAAAGGTTTTTGGAGATTCGTTGTCTGATTTGACCTTTCTTTGCTCTTCAAATTTTTGGGAAAAATCAGTGAGGAAGTAGGAAAAGTTTCCTTTGGGTGAATTGTAGCCGAGATGCATAGATTTGAATTGATGTAAAATCATAAAATTTGAACATCATTAGAGTTGTGGCAGTTGAAGCCAAAATCACCGAAGAAACTAGGTGTTAGATCTGGAAATTTCACCCGTGTCGACCGGATGTGCTTGGCAAATGATTTAACATTTAAAGGACTGATTTATAAAAACTCAAAACATAAAAGTTGTAGGAAAGGTCCTGAACTGCAAATTCTCAAAATTTGATAATTCTACATGGAATTAGTCAGTCAATTGGTTGAAACCGGAATTGGTCAAACTATTTCAAATTTCGTCCTCGGGGTAAATTGCATAGCTAACCCAAAGTTGGGAGCCTTGGGACATGAACCCCACAAACTCGAGATCAAAGACAAATCTTATCTAATGAAGGCCTAAATTCCACTTCTAATAGAGAAGTGCCCCTCTTGGGTCATTAATTGTTTGCTCAATTCCCAAGGCTAATTAAACTAATTAGTTAATTAATTGAGCTAGTGTTTAGGTAATGAATTGTATGATTAGGGCTGATTTCGATTATCAATGTGTATCCTTCAACATGCAGCTCAGGAAGGTAGTTATAGCTTAATTAGAAGCTAATGATTTTCACCTACTGCTCTGTGAACTACAAAGTGGAGGTTAATAATCGTTTAGCTTTAATCAATTAGCTCCCCGTTTGATTAAGAGGTGGTTGGGAGAATCGAACTTCATGAACGAAATAACAAAATCAAAATATCCGAGCCGAACTCGAGATTCTCGATTACTGCTTGGTGAGCTTGCCAATTGATTGTTTGGATGAATGCATCATGAGATGAATGATTACATAGAATTGACGTTGAAAACAAGCCACGCCGTGACCTAGTTCAGATCCGGTTTTTGTAAAATGTTATATCAAGTCCGATTGGTGCAAACTTTGATAGATAGCTAGTACAAACCCTGAAACTTTTATGTGTTGACTTTTTGCAAACAAGGGCTGCAAGAACAGGCAAAACTTCAGCAAACACCCCTAACTCAAAAATCAGAAGAGTTAAGGACCCCAGTCTGATCTTATCTATATTTCATTAAAAATTTTCTGCCCAAATCCATTTCAAATTTTAATGCCTCAAAATTGCGAAACATTTCAGACGAATGCATAGTCAAAATTTTCGATGATGCTTTGATCAAACTTTCTAGTGACTAAATGTACTCAATTTTTTATGAATTTTATGTCAGTGGAAAGGTTAAGATCCTGGCTACAACTTTTATGGAGAAAACTTTTCCAGAATTAAATCTTATTTTAAAAAATAAAAATCGATGAACACCTAAAGGTCAGTCAAAATTGCAATTCTCTAGAAGTATTCAAGCATACTTGAAGCACATTCAAATCCAATTTTCAGAAACTTGTAGACACATCCGCGAGCGACCAACATGAACATACAGTAACATTGAGCAAAACCTAATTCATTCATCTTTTATGAAATCAAACACAAATCATTATAAACACTACTAAACAACAGACATCTAACATGTAACCATCCTAGAGCTAATTGACATCAAAATGAGCATCAAATTTACCTCAAGAGGCTCAGCCGAATATAAGCTCTAGGGAACAATAGACATGAAAATTATACATTAAGCTATATTGAGCTAGATTCTTAGAGAAATTTACACTACACGCATGAATCCTATTTTCAATTAGTGTTCATGCGAGCATCAATATGAACTTTAATCTATGACTGGAACGGTTCTGCCGAAAGGAGTTATGAATCTTGAAACTGTCTATCATGCAATCAGATATCAAATTTCCTCACATCCTAACTAAGAAGCGAATATGATTCGCAGAATTTTCTCCAATTCTGAATTGTGTTCATCGTCACGTCATTGGATGATCATGAGAAATTCATCATCAAAAGTTATAGCTTGAACCTACCCTAAACAATCATCAGCGAGCAACTAGGAGAAATGGCCGGGCAACGAAGACTCCGGCAGCAATTGAGGATAACGCCGAGAAGCTTCCGATGATTGGCGTTAATTGGTGGGAGGGAGTACCGGCGTGGGACTCGAGCGAAAGAGAGGGAGTTCGAGAGAAATATATATATACATATATAATATATGTATATATATATATATATATTGATATTGGGAGAGAGAGTTGCTGCTTCTTGTGAGAAGAGGAGGTTTTGGGAGGAAATTTCAAAACTACCATGCAATCTTAGCGCTCCAATTAATTAAGGGTCCCAATAAATTGCTTTGGAGGGGCTAAGAGTCGAAAGGATAGATGACTTTGTCACTTTAGATGACTGAGATTAAAAGGTATACTTGGTTGGCAAGAGGAAGAAGGAAAGGAAAATAAAAAAGAAACAGAAAAAAGGAAAGAAAGGAAAAAAAATCATAAAAAGGATTCTAAAAATTCTCGTAACAAGTTATTCATGTCAACCCTGACCGTGTCACATAAGACTGCCAACACTAACTGGTGATTTCTAATTACTTTTGACCGGAATGACTAAATTGACAAATCGTGAAAAATATATAGAATTAAATTGGCAAATCATTAAAATAATAAAAAAATAAATTGATAAGTTATCGAAATTGTTATGACTAAATTAACAAAATTAAACGTTCAGAACTGAATTTATCGTCATAGGTTTATGACTTTTCAGATAATTTTCTTGATTCCTTGGCAAACGCCACCTTGTATTGCTAAAACAACGGTTGTGTGCGTATATAGAAACAAAATCCATTTCTTTACATTGGTATGATCTAGATAATTCCACCCAAATTGATTTTTTATTTTTTATTTTTTAAGAGATATTAATCCCTCTAAAGTAATACAGAAAACCTTGGGTAGTCTCTGCCACCAGACTTTCATTTTATATAGATTTCTTGGTCAAAATCCTTATTAAATTGCCACAACGGTGATCGTGTGCTTATATTCGGAACAAATCTACAATCGCAAATGTTCAACGACCAAGTAAGGTTACACAGTTCATCACAATCGAGAGCTTTCTGACAAACTCCTTACTAAATTGCTCAACTTGCAAATCCTTTTGTTTTACAGAGATTTCTTGGTAAACTCCTTAGTAAATTGCCATGACGGAGACGGCGTGCAGATATAGGAACAAATCCAAATTTTACTTCAATTTATGACAGCTACATGATTCCACCCAAGGGTAGAAGTTATTATACATCCGATTTACAAAGGAGCAAACAACCGATGGATAGCTGTAGCAGAAAATGCTTACGGATGATCCTTGTTGATGGTATTACTGTTGGGCTTATCTTTCTCTCCTCTTAATGAGGCAAGCAAGCTTGCAGCAATAAATCTCGCGAGTCCCGTATAAACTGGAAGAACACCTTTTTGTTTCTCGTTTTTGCCCAAAGGACCACCAGTTCCACCTTCTGGACCCAGCGGCACCAGTAGCTCGTCGCCACCGCTACCGCCACCGCCGATAATCAGTGATTGAGATCCAGCACGGATGCATCATGCGTGCCGAAGAAACTGTTGCGACGTTTCTATGGTTCTTCGCTCTTGGACAAAGTTGGATATATGAATAAATGGTTCGAGATCGTGTTGCAGGGTCATTGGGTGTGTCCTCGGATTACAGAATGAACGCCTTGCTGCTTTTGATTTTCTCACGGTCTTTTGTTATGACTGTGACTTTTGGTGCTCTAGTATTAGGTTTTTGGTTCTGATCGTGGTGTGGTGACGCACTAAGCGTACATCTCTGTATGTTTTCTATGAGAATATGGCATCTGTTGGTTACTATTTTTATAACAAGAAAACCCAATTGAAATGCACAATTAACCTCATGGATCAGGCAATATTTGAGTTCTAAACATGGATAGTTCGCACTTTGTGGTGTGCCTGTCAAGTCTCAAACTTTTAGTGTGCCTAATACAAACATAAATATTTAGAACTATCTTATCATCTTACTGCTTTACGAAACTTTGTTAAAAAGAAACCTCGACTAAACAAAAGGTAAAAGGATGAAAGTAGACTATGTGACATTTCGCTGCTTCTTTCAGGTTTCAAAAGTCCTCGCAACTTTGTAAAAGCCTTAGCCAACCACGTTAAGTACAAAGGACGGCAAATAGAAGGCATAAACCCATTAAGAAAAGAATGAATTTAAGAAAAGATGTCTTAGTCCTAGGATAAAAATGGGATCCGTAGGAGCAATTATAAGGGTGTTTCATGGAAAATGAATGATTTATAAAATATTTTCCTAAAAATAATTATTTGTATTTTTTTTACAAAGATCAATGAATGAAAAAGATTTTCTTGTTTATGAAAATATTTATACATAATGTGCTACCAATAATGATATATATTTTTTTGACAATTATCTGAATTGATACAACCTATTACTTAAAAAAATTATTTTTAAGTAACTTATTTTTCGCGAAATATACAAAGATCTTGATGAAAGCAACTTTGTGTCATAATCTATCTATAAAGTTGGGTACAGAAATTTGTGGTTGAACCACATCATTGTAAATGGGATATACGGAGTCGTGATCATACAAAATTTTCACGTAAATTTTCAGTCTGTTGAAATCATACTTTATGCAATGTTTTGATTTAATTAAATTTCATCTACTTAACAATTTTTCTATAAATTTGATCGACAATGTAAAAAAGAACTAGATTTCGAGAATATATCTCTTTTTGATGAAACAAATTTATTTGGAAGTAATAATAGCTAATTATAAAGAAAAACATAGTGTCTTTAATATACTTGAACAATCTACAATAAACAAAATCTAACATTAATGGTAATAGATATTCATGAACAGAGAAAACTAAAATGAAAAGGGAAAATAAATAAATAAATACGGTACCGCCAATTTAAATTGCAATCTTGTCTTATTGGTAAAAAGCGGGTGGATTGAGTCATATGGAGGATGGAAAGTGCACCGCCCCTTCTAAATATAAAAGAGTTGTAACTTAAAGGAAGCTCTGCCTGACGACTACATTAGTCCACCCATAATTATAGTTTCCTGTTTGAGATACAAACTTTAAGGTAGTCTCTGCTACTAGACCTTCATTTCATAATGGTTTCTTGCTAAGATAACGCTGGCTGTGTTCATATACGGGAATTTTATTTCGATATGACAACCACGGATCCCGCCCACTAAAGATTGTTTCCTTTTGTTGGAGATGTTAATTTGTATAAATTGATGGACAGACCCTTGGCTAGCCATATACATCAGAGATAGAGAGGAGCAAACAAACAATGGATAGCGGCAGCAGGAAATGCTTCTGGATGGTCTTCTTGATGGTGCTGGCTTTGGGCTTATCTTTCTCTCCTCTCACTGAGGCGACGATGCTTATAGCAAGTGATGTCACGAGTTCTGTGAAAATCAGCGGAACACCTTTCCACTACAGGGTTTTGCCCAAGGGAGCACTGGTTCCACCTTCTGGACCCAGTACCCGCACCAGCTCGTCGCCACCGCCGCCACCGCCGCCACCGATATTCAGGGGTTGAGATCTGGCGTCAACGCATCGTGTGTGTGGAAGCCACTGGCATGGCGTTTCTATGTGTCGTCACTCTATGTCGCATATTTGAATAAATGGAAGGTTGCGTTGCAATCCCGTTGGGTGTATATTGGATTGCGGAATGAATGCTTTGTTGCTTTTGATTTTCCCACGGCCTTTTGCTGTAACGGTGACTTCTGGTGCATGGTTACTATGTTTTTGGTTCTGGTTGAGGTGTGGAGATGCAATAAGCATGTATCTTTTTTACGTTTTCTATAAGAATATGGCGTGTAATGGTTATTATGTTTATAACAAGAAAACCCACTTGGAATACGCAATTGACATCATAGATCAGGCAAGATTCGAGCCAAAGCTGAACAGATTGTCTAAACTTGGATCCTTTACACTTGATGGTGTGCCTATCAAACTTGTTGCGCGGTTTAAAATATGTTATCTTCATTGTCTTAAGTAAATATTCTTGTATGTCTTACCCTTTGACTATAATTATTCAAATAGATACCTCGACTAAATATAAAAGGTAAAAAGCATGAAAGCAGACTGTGACGTTTCACTGCTTCAAGTTTCAAAAGTCCTTGAAACTCTATATAAAATCTTTAGCCATCGTCGTCCAGAAGCAAAGCAATATTTACTTAATATCATCGAAGGTAAAATTTGACCTCCCTCAATGCGTGGGCTGTTTGAATATTTGACAATGAAAAGTCTAAAATATCTTAGGGTCTATTTGTTTCACGAAAAATGAATTATTCAAAAAATATTTTCTCAAAAATCAATGCATATATTATTTACAAAAATAAATCAACGAAAATAATTTTTGTTATCCAATAAAATATTTAGACATAAATTATTATTGATAAAGAATTTTTTTTATTGATCAATTATTTCAAGCGGTATAAACGATCATGTTTACGAAAATATTTCCCAAATCAGTAATTTCCTGTAAATTTTTTACCAAACTTCAGGGCCACGATCTACTGAATATATGATATTCCAAGAAACTGCCATTTACGTTTTGGAAGCACTTGTAGCTGAGGCAACCAAAATGCTACATGCTCAATATAATATGTTTGTGTCGGAGTAAAACTTGAAGGTGTACTTAGAGGTGGCAAATTAGGTCAAAGACCCATATTTTAATTCATATTGGATAATGTGGGTCATAAATGGGTTAACTTAAAATGTTAAATGAGTATTAAATGAGTTACTTAAAACTTAATGGGTCTTAATTAGGTTCTAAGTGGGTCATAAATGGGTTACCTAATTAATTTTAAGTATTATTAACAGATCATTTTAAATGTTACTAACAAGTCATTTTTAGACTATGAAAATTCTAAAATTCTATTTATTTATTAGATAAAAAAATTAATATTTTTATTTTCCCTTTTATTTTCCTTTATTTTCTTCTTTTTTCCCTCTTTCTAAGTTGGCCGCTGGCCAAGAGGCAAGGGATGAGCTCACTACACTCCGGCAACAGGAAGAGGAAAAAACAAAAAAGTAAAATATATTTTTAGAAAAATTTAAAATTTTAAAAATTAAAAAAAGATTAAAAAATTATCAAATAAATCGTATTGTATAAATTTATTTTAATAGCACATTTTTTTAAAAATCATTAAGCAAAATTTTCCTGAACTTGATTAAATACGGAAGTATTTTAACAATATAAGTTGGGTCAGGTATAAATCACTAAAATTGTATTGTACGAAAATGTATCAAAACGGGTTAAAGGGTCAAACCCGGCTCAAATCCGACCTGACCCACCCATTTGACGCCCCTAGGTGTACTGAATCAGAGACTTAAAACATTATTTCAGGTATGGGGGTCACCACTTTGACTCGGCTCAAACCCAAACCGATCCACCCATTTGACGCCCCTAGGTGTACTCAATCAGAGACTTAAACATTACTTCAGGTGAAAAGAAGCTGCCTTTACTAATACAGAGACCCAACAATGCAAGGTCTCTTACAAGGTTGCTTCCATGCTGCCTAAAAGTCTATAAGCCTCCTTCTTTAGTCACCACATCCACCAATTTAGGAAAGCAGATTGGGTACAAAGGCTCACCAACTTGCAGACCTAAAAACCGAGAAACTACGTAGATTCTCCATAAGCACATTTCTTCCCTTCACGAAAAGCAAACGTCTGAAAGAAAGAGCATATAGACTTGTTTAGGGATGCAGAAGTAACGATGCTCACTAGGGTCATTTCCAACCCTGTACAGAAAGAAAAAACATACAATATAATCTCAACGCCAAATTTAGAGAGGTACGACGTCACCGCTAGGGGTTCTTTGACTGTGCATCAGAAGAATAAAACCTTCTTTGAATGAGAATGGCAAAACGATCATTGGCTAATTGGCTAGTAAAATTAATTACTATCAAGAGAATAGAATTTCATTGACTTGATGTATTTCAAATATGATTCATCTGCATTTTCAAAGAAAAAATTACCTTCCCTCATGATGCACCAATCTAGCCTTTCATTCAGAATCTGATTGTTTGTTAAGACTACCTCATAAGAACTTGAAACTGCAGGAAATCATCACTCAACAATAGTTGGCTGGTTTACTTTTAAGTAACAATTTTAGACTGGACACTTCTAGGATCACGACAATTTCGAGCACAATTTGTGGTCATGAATGATATCTAAATGCTGAAAAGAAAATACGGAACGTGCACAGCTATATATTGCTATTTGTCAGAGGTTAGTTTTCTTGACATTATTTGCTCATCTTTGTAATATTCTCGAGAATGATCCTGTGAAATCTGCAATAAAATTTTCTGCTAGATCGGAACCATAGTTTGTAATTCAAATCAGACAGTAGTACCATTTCTTAACCCTATTTCTGTGAATATGAGGTCACCTCCCAGGAGGTCTATGCCACACAGGACCAAAATGTAAGTACAATTGTGAGTTATTTAGCTTCTTATTATGCTATGCAAGTCAACTATATAACCGAGCTGCAGTAAATCATCTCCATTTGGCCTCAGAATTTTAGATGCGATGAAGGAAAGAGAACTCTCAGAAGAAAAACTAATGAGCATGCTAGTGTAATCCTACAACAAAGTTGGAAACCATGCAAAAAGCGTACATGATGTTCTCAACTGGAAGCATGAAAATAAATGTCACCTGCACCTTAAGTTCAACTTCCATAGTTAGAGCAAGGATCATAACCAAGAAGACAGATCTCAAACCATTCAGCTCCCATACACCAGTCAAGAGACTCAAGACCCATATTGCGAACAAGAAATGAAATACAATCTGTTGAATAGACATCACATCCAAGAGGTAAATAACCTAATTTTATTACAGACCAGATATTCAGAGAAGGCAATATATTTGACATAGGATTCCGCTCATACTTATTCTGAAAGTTTGATGTAAACTAAACTTTACGAAAACATGCAAGCAGAATGCAACTGAGACTGACCTGTCTTACTCTGTTTGACATAAATCTAGTAGTTGATAATTCCTTCATATTAGCATCTATTAGAGATTACCTAAGGACTTAGCAAGCTATGCAAGGATTGAAACTGCAGATGAGAATGGACAGAGAAATCATTAGAAGATCAAGCTACTTCAGCAAAACCAAAGTACTCCTTATGGAACAGATATGAACAGTGATCATTACCTTGCCAGTGCTTAACAGATGCAAAACCTGTTCTCCTCATAAGCTTATATTGGATGAGCAGAATGACAGAAATATGCTATAGCATGTATGGCCATCTCTCCAGCAGTCAAAATAGTCTCTCATCTTGGCTCCAGTTGTTCTTTGCTTTCCTTGGACCACCTTAAAAGAAAAACTAGGTGTAGTAATGTTCAGTCTCATGTGCCCGCATTGCACATGCACGTGGTGCACAGGGTCCGCCGGAGTCCCCGGTCGGCAGTCGCTCCGCAAGCATGTTCTCAGAGAAACAGTAAACAAAAGCATATGGTGTGCATCCACCAAATCAAAATAGGTGCTTCTAACACTAGTTAGTGGAGCCTTTCTTTTGAATATGAAAAAAGAAGGTATATATTATCCTCTGGAAAAGACTGTCTTAGCTCTTATTGTGTCACAATGATACAGCCTATTGCATTTAAATACCAAACTTATGCTTTGTATGGTTTTTCTGTTAGAAGTTCCTATTTCCCAAAGAAGAAAGGACGATTTCATCTGATGGAATGTTGTAAGCTAATTGACGTACTAGATCAAGTGCTAACTGCATGAAGCCCTTACCATGATGGAAAATGAAATTCCCATATATGATAGAAAGATACGTTAAGAAATCCCTCCAAATCCATTCAAACAAGACCCTGAAAGCATGAAAGTAATTGGCAAAGTAAAGGAAGGTAAGAGCATGCCTGAGATTTGAATTTTGTTCTTCTCCGTGGAAGGCTTTTGCCTTTAGGCATAATTTCAAGTGGCTAGCTAGACATCCATGCTTAAGATTCGTAATTTCATCCATCATGAAGTTAAAATGGTGACTAACTAGCTGAAGGGGAAGAAATTGGTTTTAAACGGGATAATAGGAATCAAACAGAGTAGTCATTACATAGTTTGTGTTATGTTCAGCAAAAATGTGAAAAGGCATACGGCATTTGAGCATGAGTACGCTCATCTCTATGTGCGCTCATGCAGCTTGCAGTAAAAGAGCACACACGTGCATGTGTGTGTGCGCATAAGAGAGAGAGAGAGAGAGAGAGAGAGAGAGAGAGAGATGACCGATATGTTGTTGAATCATTTACCGCCTTTCCTTACATATCTATTCACCCAAATGTCCAAAAGATACAGAGCTCTCCTCAGGTCCATCCTTCAACAATGATGCATACAAAATAGGAGAAGCTAGCTCTTCACATAAAAGACGTGAAGAAAGTCATCCTGAAGCAAATGATGAGAAAGTTGAGTAATCAGCCCCAATCATACCATTTCAAATCTTTTTGTAAGTGCTTAACATTTTCTACATGGGGAAGCAAGAAAATGAACATTTGAAAATGTGGCAGCCACTTCAATGAAGACGAAAAGTCACATATCCTCAGAATCAAGAAAGGTAAGACAAATGGAATAATCTAAGTGACATCTAACCTCTTTCCAGAAGTATTCCTGTACTCTGCTTAATGCTGCACTTTCAGGCACAGAAAACTTCATTCCTAGTCTGACCTGCATACAAAGGAAAAGTAGATAAATCGGCTGTATTACTGCACTCAAACTAATACACAGTTGACATAAAAAACTTATATGCCAACAAGGTACACGAAAGATTGAACCGATGATATGCCTGATCTAAGGAAGGCCCAAGTTGGTTAAGCGAAGGGACACAGCCCCAATCATTAGCGCAAGGTGCTGCTTGAGATATTTCGGACCTCTAGGCAATCTCGGATCCTGCACTTAGATTCGAGAGACTGTAATTATCAATTTAATTATAACTTTTCTTGAAGTCTCCGGGGTAGCAATTGAAAAGAGACTACCGGCCTTAATAAATTGGGAATACACACCAGTTAAATGTTCGGTACTAAATGGAAGGAAGGTCATTAGAGTGGTACATAGATTACCACATATAAGATGTAGCCAGGCTCTTCTTGGAGCTGATGCCAGTGGCTTGGCATCACAAGCTGCAGGCAGATTTTTGCAGACCCATCTTTCAGCACCCAGCCGCTCACTGCAAGTTTCTTCATGGGCTTGCACCTTGAGAACGCCACAAACATGAGTCAATGTCGTTTGAGCCAATCAGAACTTATCCAGGTAGCTGTATAAATACAAATGATTGTGGGCAAGGACTTCGCTGTACATGCTCTGATTGGTTTGGCAATGGAAGGGAGAATCCCTTCGGACTTCCCTCATTGAATAAGCAAGTCAAGACCCAGCTTCACCAAATTCCTTTTCAGGTCGTCCAAAACACTCAATGAGCAACGGTGCTCTGAAAGCTACCAAACAAAGAACATAGCACAAATTTGATCGTTTTTACCAATCACAATCACTTTGACATGACTCATTTTTCCACAGGAGCAACAATAGCAACAGGGTAAGCATGCATATTCAATTTGGTAGGCATACCAAGAGTGATCAATCAGGGAGTCAATAAAGGGTGTAGATTGGAGCAGGGGCAGTGCATATGAATGGGCCTTTTGTTGATGCAAGGAAAGAGCGAAGAGAGATAAAAGACGAGGATCTTTTACCTCCAGCTTTGGGGAAGCCGACGTAATGGGTGGTGTCAAAGTGTCGGGGATTGAGGCAATGAACGGGCAAGACAAGCTCAGAGGAGGACCGGGCCTGGAACAAAAGCTCGTTTTCCAAAACCCTCAGATCGTTCCCGAACCACACAATCATCGTCCCTTGGCCTTTACTCTTCGCATCGTTACCACGGGAGTACCTGTCCATGGTCTTGTTTGCAATCTGCTCCGTTTTGTCGGCATTCAATGCAGGCACGTGGAAAAGTTTTGCCGCTTCAGGCATTGATTCAGAATGTTTTAGAAGAAAGAAGGAGATGATGAAGAAGAAACCATTGTCTTTGGAAAATGAAGAGAGAGCTTGGATCTTGATATGTTCAGGAGGTGTCTCAGTCCAAGACCCGGAGGGATGGTGAGCCTGGACATCAAGAAAGCATGGCCTGCCGTTTCCTCTTACTTACGAACAGAGATAGAGCGATAAAGACCTTGACACGAAGGCACGCATTTTGTCGCGATGCGGTCTTTTGCTATCCGCTGATGTCAACAATTCGCCGTCAAGTGAGCAAAGGCCGTTACCCGTTTGGAAAAAAGACCCAACTGTTTTTCTGAGGTGAACCGGGCACAAAATGTAATAAAAACTTACAAATTGATCGACGTGGCCTCTTCTTGTATAAAAAAAAAAATACTATATTACTTTAAATTGACTTATCAATATAAAGAATATATTTATGTAGAAGAAAAAAAAAAGCTAGTGGGTGTTTCACAATTGAGCAAAGCCAGCCGTTCCATTAGCTTTTATGACATATTACAAAAGTCAACTCGATTAGATTCCAACTACATTCTACACTCGGTTTTGCTGACCAGTGTTCTGATTGGGACCACATCTGTTCTACCATCTGTTCTACCATCTGTTCTGATTAGGACTACATTCCAACTCGATTAGATTCCAATTAGTCCTCAAAACTGGCTGGGAAAGGCAAACTAAATTAAGCAGGGGAGGCAGTTCTACAGCTCCATGCTCTGCCGAACATTTCTTCCAATGTATGAATGTTTCTGCAGATGATGAACCACAGACACAAATTTGTAAGATTGCAGAGGTGCTGATAAGAAACTACAAGCAAGTAATAGGGAACCTATGGCAAGTCCAGCTTTTAGGATGGGGCGGTACCTTAAGTCTATGAAATTGACATAGATGTAAGAATGCTTAGGATGCAGAGAAGATAGAGAGTCTGCTAGTAGCAGCATCAGATACGAAGGTGGAATGGCTAGTGATAGTACTTTTGCCCCTTCAGGATTGTCTATGACCTGAAAACGAAAGGAGAAAGCATCCATAATTTACCACGAGCAATAACATAGTTGGAGCATGATCGACTTCAGATGACTCTTTGCCTTTATGGTAACAAATCACTGTGGAGATTGCAGGTGTTATTTACCCAATAACCATGACTCCAACTGCTAGGACACATAGGCATCAAGATCTCTTCAACTATTGTAACATCACTAAATCGACAGCAAATTAATTTCTGAATACTTCTGATCCACGAGCAAGACGTCAACTAACATGGTTGCTCCATACATAAATTTGATGAGTAGAGCATACAACCCTATGGAAAAGAGACAGTAAATAGACCTCAGCATGAGATTTATCATCCATCAGCATGAGATTTATCGTCCATTATTGGAAGAGGAATTAGCAACATGCAGGAGCAGAATAGCTGCTTTGTCTCCCACCAAACAACTCACTTAATCTTGATTTCTAAATACAGTTTGGTTTCGGTGTTACAAGCTTGGTGAATATTGCTTTGTCAATGAACTTCAGCAAGGTACCTATGACAGACATTGAATTCTAATAGAGAAGGTTAATCCTAAGGTCCAATAGCATATGGAGCCATCAGTTTTGATCTGATTGTTCATTCAAATAACCTGTGGAGTTGTTCCATCAGCACAATAAGTGCAATTACGTGATTTAACACCAGGGAAGATAACCTGATTGATACAATGGCACGCTCTTTTAATTTTGGTCCATGACCATCAGGTCCACCGATGCAAAATGATAGCTTTGAAGCTCCCTGAAATGTCAAAAAGAGAAATGACCCCTATAAAGTTTCCTTTATGCCTGAATCAAGCAAACTAACATCACTGAGACAATAATAACAATACTAAGATAATGGCAAAGGAAGAGCTCAGAAAGAATTAGCAAGAAAAATCTAACAGTCGTCCATGGGACTCTCTGATTTATAGCGACGCATGTAATGTAATAGAAAGCCTAAGGTACATAGATGCACACTGTTCTGATTGGGACTGTATGATGATGGTCATATTCCTACAAGATCTTGTGGATGCAAACTAAAGCAGGAATTCATTCCTTATCCGCAGCACCACCGATCAACTCAGCCATCTCCTCTGAATCAATGTCTATCCCGTGCTCATCCAACAGCAAAACCTGATAAAAATGAAAGTGTCGCAAAAATTCTGCCTTGGGATTTACATCAAAACTTTTTTAATTGGGTCAACGTTCCACTTGAAAATCACTGATGGACTCCAACCACAAAACAATCAATCATAAACAGTTATGTGCAGCTAAAAGTAGCTGAATGCAGACATTTCACCGCATATCCCGCTTTTCAGTCACAATCACCAGGTTGTACTTAAATACGCAAAGAGTGCGAAAAAAACATCACATACAATCTAGAAGAAAATGAGCTGCTGTTCCACCATGGAACACAATATTGCTGAGGGCTCCAGTCATTCCCACTTAAAAAGATTGATCGGGAACATAAATTGGCTCTGTGATTGCAACGAGAGTAATAGCCAATCATCAGGTCTGATAAGATTCATATTTGCCATATCTTCATCGAAGATTTGAGCCTGCATCTCACTGCAAAAGAGCCAGTTCTGTCATAGACAAGTGTGCAGTATGCACCAATCCGATGATAATTTTGTTTTCTTCTTCATGTTTGGATTAACAGAAATTCACCATCAATTAGTAGGCAAGCAAAATATAACGGCAAAAGGGGGGAGGCTTAGCATACGAAATGTGGTAAAGGGAAAGAGGGTGGAAAGGTAACCACTTCAGGCGACATTTTCTTGCCCACGGGAAATAATCCAAGTGGAAGTTCTCTCTGTTCCATACAATCAACTCAATCACTCAGCAATCTCTTCAAACTCCACCCGTAGAAGCGGTTTGGCGGAATAAAAGTTGAGATAGAGTGAAAAATTCATAATTCAGAGAGAGAGAGAGAGAGAGAGAGAGAGAGAGAGAGAGAAGACTACCGCAGACGGACCAGTGTACTTGCATCTTCCACCTGAAAATCCAGAATTTGAATTCCATTTCCAAATGGGGTCTCCTCAAAATGCTCACTTTATGTTCGCAAACGACAAGAACTGAGAGAGAGAGAGAGGAACCTGGAGAAGAAATGGAGAAGGAATGGAGTTCGTTGCGAAGAGACAGAAGGAAAGCAAGACAGCCATTTTCATGATGTAGGGAGAGACAGAGAGAGGCATCATCTTTCGTGCAATTGCGGAAATAAGGTACATGAGAACTTTTTTTTTCCTTCTTGCTCATCTCCGAATCCCCATGTGCTTTATTGCTTCCTGACACCTTACGGCCCTGAGGCCATTGCTACTGCTTACCAACCAGCTTGTGAGTGTTGAATGGACGAAGATATCATCCTAGAGCGCGAATGAGATGGTTTGGTTGCTCGATGTGAAGGAATTTGGTCTGGGGGTGAATGTGATGGCATCATTCAGAGGAAGAAAGCCCTCAAATTTCTCATTCCATGTCACCTTGGCCGTCTTTAAATCTTGATGCCGCTGCTGGCCTTTCCCTTTTTGCTTCCTCTCTTGAATATTTCATGCCAACTTAAGTAGTAAGTAACCCCATTGCTTGAAGACGCTAATTCCTGACCAGTAATGCTTAGATATTACGAGGCCTGAGTACATGATACTTTAACAGTTGATTCATTGGTACTCTTTGATTCCTCCTCTGCAACTCGTCATTGACATGTAACTGCTGAAAATATTATCGAACATTGACTAATGTGCCAAGATAGATGTATGTACATCGTATAACGATATTCACTTATTATGTGTCCACTCAGACTTGCTTATGTTTGTTGACAACCGGTGCTTTTCCTTTACCGTCATGGTTGATTTGCATTTTACCAAATGTGTTTCCACTTGGAGCTCATCGTCAGAGGTTATTGATGCTATAAAGTGTAAATCAGGCAGGCCTTGATTATACAAACAGACAGTCTTACACAAGCTGTGGTGGTTCCTAATTTGAAAGACTAAGTTGGCAACATGACCAATATAAGGATGCGATTCAGGAGTTCAGCCATTATAGGACAATCTCATTATTGAAAACTCCACATTCCCAAAAGTGGGCTTGGTTAAGCTACTAAGATATAAACATAATCAAGCACTCTGGTCTCTCAAGTACTGGAAGCCATTGTTTAGTGCTCCCAGATCATTTTTGTAGCTCTGAAAGCTACAAAATCTCAGCATGCAACATTTGGGAAGTTATTACATGTTGAGGATTTAGAAGAATTTTCCTTCTCCTCATTTTCTCTCTTATACTCCTATCTGTTCTCACCAAAGTCCCGGAGATGTAGAGTACTCCTACATTTGGGCCGGTCCCATCCTGCTTCCGATTGAAAATTTCCACCTGTGCCATTTCGTTTTTCTTGTTTGGATGGATTTACTCTCCAGAGATCAATCATGTCATGTCAGCATACTATTTAAAATACCAATTTCATCCGGACTTGAATCTCAAGTTCACTTTATTAAACATATGCATGAGTAACAACGAACAATACCAATGCACCTGAAATTAACCGAGCCTATCTAGAAGCTGCACGGGCAGCCAAATTCCTGTATTGATTCCCCTAATAAGAGACCCCTCAAGGAGTTCATTCAATACCCAGTAAACACAAAATTCTCTCCACAGCAGCAGATAGAACCATGAAAAATGTCCTCAACGGTTAGGCTGCTCCAATATCTGTATAAAGAAAGATAGCAACTTTCGTTAGCTATAGATTGCACAAGGACTGGGGTGGGTAAGACCGTAAAAGTAAAATCCTCTTAAGGATATAATGGTGCACATCTCCACTTCCATAGAAAGAGCCAGTGCTCAATAATATCTGCCGAGTTTCATCATTCTACTCATCATCTGCTTGACTTATTGGTTGTTTTCCTCTATAAACCTAATTATGAATAATGGCATTGATGGACGCTTTGTTTTTTGGTGTAAAATGTAAGTATTATTTATCAGATGCAGTACAGAAGCTTAGGGACATCCCCTAGCATTGCATTGATGGATACACTTGCCACACAAGAAACATCTGTATTCAGGAATCTGATGTCTTGCTTGTAGTTTCTCTTAACGTGTAAGCTAATTTGTAACTAGAAAAGTCTATAGGCTGGCTGCCGCAATATCAAATAGACTACTCCTTAGAGACTTGGTAAAGTTCCCAGGTTTCTTCTCATTCTCCTATTCTGCCCATCTTTCAAGTTTCTGTGCCGGGCAGATGATTTTTGCACGTTTGGTCAATCTTCCATGAGAGATTATATTAATTTTCCTTCTCTAGATTTTCTTCATTGGCTGATGCGTGCCCATCTTTGCCTGCATCCTATTATGCCTAACATATTAACCATTTGAAGTCAATGAACCATAAGGATGTAAACGTCTGCAATCTGCATCTGCATCTGCATCTTCATTTTCATATTATATATTTATTGTCACTATCACCATAATCCCAAAGCTAATGTGCCATGAGGATGCATCATAATGTTTCATGCTTTTTTTGTTTGAATTTTTCCAGTCACTCAACATCTGCTAACGAGCAGCCTTTTTAGCAGTATCAAAACCGATACTTTTTAATATGCCATACAAAAAACCTATCATGTTGCCCTCAGACACATTTCTTAGGAAAATGGATATGCGGGTATGTAACGTTTAGCCTATCCTCACGAAATTAGCTCCCTAGCTCCAGGCGAATCCCTGACGTTGTACTCCTGCCTTTGTTTCTTACTTCTCCGTGAACATTGACATACACAATTCATTTCCTTAATGTCTTAACAGCATTTTTGCAGGAAAGATTTTTCATTGAAGTCATAATGAAACTCGATTCCTTAGTAATTGTGGGGGTCTGGTGCCAAGTTGCTCCCTTTGTGTTACACTTTAATCTATGACTTCTATCACTATTCACTATATGAGCTCCTGAAAAAAGGATAAATACAAAAACATATACGACACCACAATAAAGAAAAACCCGGAGAGGAGATTATCTTACATTTTAAACCATAACATCATTAAGGAGAACAGAATTCTGCGTACTAAAAACAACATTGAATTATTTAGTGAGTCCTGTGTATTGCATGGTCCCACAGATATTTCATCACTGTATGAAGGATTAAAATTGACAGACATCTGCATTGAATTTTTCAATTGTCATTGATCTCCCAGTGCTTTTGACTGGATAACGGAGGTTATCGACTATATGAGAACATCACATAGGTTTTGTCCTGATCAGAGGCGCCGCCTTTTGCGAATGAAACTAAGTTGACCAAACCTTTTATCAAGTAAATCTGTAATATGCAGCAACCTTTGTGCACCACTATTGATGCATTTCAGTTAGTCAATCAATGATCTCTGCCACTTGATAGGGAATAGATTAATCTGAAACATGTGCAAGCCCTTGATCTTGCGGACCAAACATTTTGCCTTAGCCTTTAATGCTCTTACCTTGCGATACTTACCTACAATTCCTCCATGTGCAACCAATAATCTCAGCAAAAGGAAAGTCCAACCTACAAGTCATACATTTATGTTCTTTGGACCTTTTCCTGGAGAAGAAAAAATAATTATTTCGATGGGATTCATTCATTATTCTATAAAGGTTGATGAACGTGAAACAAAGCAATAAAATAATGACCACCAGAGTAAAAGTCCGGCCAATATCTTGAGGTTGAGTTGAGCTGACACGCTTAAAAGTTTGAATGACAGAAATGGAGAGCCTATAAATACCCGTCCCTTATTGATGAAAACTCAATCAACAACTTTAGGAATTCTCATTATCTCCTCCGTCTCAAAAAAATCAGCGTTATTCTTAAAAAGCTTTTCAAGTCTCTCTCTCTCTCTCTCTCTCTCTCTCTCTGCGCTTCTCTTGACTAGATAGCCTCATATAGTGTAATGGAAGAAACCAGCGTACCCCTTCAACCTCCAACTTATGGAAACTTTATCACGATTCTCAGCATTGATGGTGGAGGGATAAGAGGGATTGTTCCCGCTACTATTCTAAGCTTCTTAGAGTCTGAACTTCAGGTATTGAACTAACGCTGATGCTGCATGCATTGTTGGTATCTGTTTTGCAAATAATTCTAATTTTCCTATAAACCTGAATCTATTTTGTAGAAGCTGGATGGTAAAGATGCAAGACTAGCGGATTATTTTGATGTGATAGCAGGAACAAGCACAGGGGGTCTTCTGACTGCCATGTTGACCAGCCCCAATGAAAAAAATCGACCCGTGTTCGCTGCTAAAGATATCACGGACTTCTACCTTCAAAATGGTCCTAAAATCTTCCCTCAGGACAGGTCTGAATTCAGTTTCTTGTCTTTTTTATCATCATGTCAGAAGCTTGATTAGTATTTCCTCATGTACTCGAGATTCCAACTCGTCCTGTCAATGCTTAATCAAATGCGTTGCAGTTGTCCATTTGCTCCAGTTACAAAGATGATGAAGACTCTAACAGGACCAAAGTATGACGGCAACTACCTTCATAGCATCGTAAGGGAAAAACTAGGGGACACAAGGCTGCACCAGACATTAACCCATGTTGTGATCCCAACTTTTGACATCAAGCGTCTCCAGCCAACCATCTTTTCTACCTACCAGGTGTGCATCCGGCCCCTGCATCATGGCGAATGCCGTCATTAACTGTATATGTACTCGATCACTTTTTTTGTATATTCAATTTTTTGGATATTTTCTAACATATGCAGGTCGCGTATCATTCGTTTTGGACAGGTGAAGAACAAACCATCCATAGATGCATTGCTCTCTGACATATGCATTGCGACTTCAGCTGCACCGACTTATTTCCCTGCCCACTATTTCAAAACTGAAGATCACTCAGGAGCAGTGAGAGAGTTTAATCTGATAGATGGTGGGGTGGCTGCAAATAATCCGGTCAGTACAGAAAAAGAAAGAAACTCCACTGACGATAAACAAACGATGCAAGCAGCAGCTTGCAAGTTAATATATGTACTGCAACGTAAAACTTATTGTTATTGCAATGGATGATATGCAGACTTTAGTTGCTATCAGTGAAGTGACGAAAGAGATAATCAAGGGAAGCCCAGACTTTTTCCCTATAAAGCCAATGGACTACGGACGATTTCTGGTGATATCCTTGGGAACGGGTTCGGCAAAATCTGAAGAGAAGTATGATGCACGCGAAGCAGCAAAGTGGGGGATCATCAGCTGGTTAACGAGCGGAGGGTCCACGCCTCTAGTTAATATCGTCAACCAAGCAACTGCAGATATGGTTGATCTCCATCTCTCGGTTGTTTTCCAAGCTCTTCATTCTGGAAAGAGCTATCTCCGCATCCAGGTATGTATCACTGCTATAAATAGGGCATATGCATGGGTGCATACATTTACCTGCTTATTGTTCTTTTGCCTATTTACATATCCTATTTTATGAAAATTCTATTACTTTTGTAGGATGATGAGTTGAGCGGACACCTATCTTCTGTGGACATAGCCACGAAGAAGAACATGAATGATCTGGTCAAAGTAGGGGAAGGACTACTGAAGACGCCGATGTCTAGGGTTAACCTGGACACTGGAATATTTGAGCCGCTGAATCAAGAGACTAACGAAGAAGCTCTCAAAAGGTTTGCAGGGCTACTTTCTGAAGAGAAGAGGCTTCGCGTTGCTCGGTCTCCCCACGGACGTGCTCACTTTGAAAGCCCTGCCACTTCATCAACTGCATGATATTCACGTGTCTGGCTTTCTAAGTTCTGACAGTGCCAAACTCATTCAACAGCACATATTAGTCAAAGTTAGGACACAGTCGATCAGGCTCCATTATTTTTTATTCTTCTTTTGCACTTCAATAAGAACCCGAAGGGGATGGTGTGGCTGTTAAAAAATTTCTTGGTTTAATAAGGAGGGAAAAAAATGCCCTCTAGATTGTTTTCTAGTCATAGATGTTTTCATGGTGTTGTTTGGCATGGTTAAATAGAAGGTCGTCGGTCGTCCCTGCATGTCGGCCAGTCTCATCTCGCTTTTGTGTATTCTGAAATCCTCCATGAAACTGAACGAAGACTTTGAAGTAGTGTGTTGTTTTTCCTGGTCTCCCCTAAGTTGATTGTGGTACTATTGATTAGTTCAACGTAATTTGCATATAGACATTTGCATTCCGCTACATGAATCTTTGATGCTATCTACTTTCTTTTGCCAACAATGCATGTTTCTTTCATTCCTTACGTAAAAGTTCTTCTTTTCACCTACATGCAAAAAGAGTTCATAAAGAAGTAATCTATTATATATGCGGTGACTAATCAAAATTAAAAATAATGGAGAAACCGGAAATCCTAAAAGCAAAGATCTTGAACGTTTTCCTTATACCCAATATACCATCAACCCTTGAGGAAAAAAGAAACTTATAGAGGAAAGACCTCGTTCATCTAATTATCATTTAAATTATCATACTCTCATAGGAAGCTCTATATTAGATGTTATGACGTAAAAGCAAATAATATGAGAATTCGTAGCTGGTATATGTGTTGCTACGAATGGGCCTTATTTAATTCCCAATAAAAACATGTCACGTCACTTTATAAATTGATCAAACTAATCTTGTACCTAGTACTGTTTATGAAACTTAACTATCCATGAAACTTAACGTGATTGTGCATCCAATCCTTTAGGTATCAGTTCAATTTGCAATACCACGTCCATTCTTTCTTCAATTTTCTTCTCTTCTCTGTTTTTTTTTTTGGTGAGAGGGAATTTGTCTGGCAAAAGAACTTTAAATAGACAATATTTGTAAATGATTTGATGGATGACATCAATTATAGCGCATGAAGTATGTGCGAATTTGTGTTTTCTGTTAGACGGAATGTAGAATCATTATTTTCTTGATAAGTGATTGACATGGTCTAGTAAACTATTAAACTTACATCATTTATTCTCGTTTCCATCATTTAGCAAAGTTCATAGTTGTAAGGATGAAATGCACAAACACAACAAAATAGAGAGTAAAGACAAGAAAGTGAAATCGAGATACAAAATTTTATCATATTTCACCCGTAAACTAGGGCTAAATCTAGCAAAGGATTCAACTAAAATTAGCACCTCTTATATCTCTATTACAACTCTTAAGTACCAAGAAACGAAAATTGTATACAAACGACACAAGAAAACTTTAGATGTTAAAAAAGCCTTAGGTCATCCAGTAATTATTTATGAGCTCAAGTCTAAATTATTCATAAAATACGGACTCAAACTATAAAAACCTTATGATGGCCCGAAGGTGCTGCCTCTTTCTATCCCCACTAAGCAAGATTCCCATGCCTTTAGTCAATGGGCAATATGAACCATACCCTAACAATAGTTACAATCAATCACAAAGATGGTTGTTCCATTAACACTTTCCTCTTACATTTCATTTGTATAATACTAGACACCAGGCCAACCTAAAAAATGATCAGAGAGATATAAAAAAATGTTGATTGTTTTGATAAGTTAATAAAGGATATCTTATACAAACACCAAAGTCAACAATAATTTCTTGACAAAATTGTATTTGACCATTGACCAATGTCAGTTTGGGATAATGATAGAAATGATCTCTAAACTTTGGCCCAATGTGTAATATGACAGTGAACTTTCAATTTATTCAATATGATTCATAAGCTACTCAATGTACAATATGTGTGACATCCTGAATTTTCGACCCCGTCTCGATAAAATAAAATGGGCTTTTCACCGACGCGCCTGTAGTCCTTTTTCTTAGAGCTGATCACTCGCGAGTTAACTAACCTATCAAGTGAAGCCGTTAAGGGATATAATCGCGATAAAATCCCTAAAAGCTACCCGGTAAGTTAGATTGTACTAGAATCGCGTTCGGTTGATTTTAACCATGAAGTTGAACTCGGATTCGGGAACCAAACATTCGAGTGTGTCACAATTTATTTTTAGGATCTCGTCTCATCTTTTGAGAGAATTTCGTCGAGCCGGGAATTTTGCGGAAAAATTCAAATTGGACAAAGAGAATTCTTGGAAATTCGGATGGGTCTCTTTAATTAGATTTTTGAGTTACCAAATTGAGTAATTGGGTTAATAAATGGTGGAAATTCGTAGAGGCTGATCAAGGGATTTAATTGGGCTCCAAAAAAGCTTTATTTGGTGAAGAAATGAGAAGAAATCAACCATTGGAGGACCCTTGGACTTTTGGGGCTTCCTCTCAAGTGCTTGGGACATTTTTGGTGGACTTTTAAGGCTTCTTGTCCCCCTACCAGTATAAAGCAACGCATCTTCCTCCTCTTTCTTCTTCTTCATTCATTTTCTTCTCCATTTTTGCTGCCCACTCCTCCCTCTTTGCTGTGCAAATTTCACCTCAGCTCAGCCTCTTCCGAGCTTCTTTTGGTGTCGCCGTAGGCTCGGATTTTGGTCACCTTCGGGCCGACGTCGCCGTGAACCGAGTTATTCACAAAACCGGTGAGTTAACTTCCTAATCCTTTCTTAGGGGTTGATTACACTTGGGGGTTAGATTTGTGTAGGTTTAGCTTGATTAAATTAGTGTTAAGTTGGATTGACTCAAGTGAAAGTGGTTTAGTTTAGTTTAGTGGATTTATCTTGAATCTGTCTACTGGATGCTTGCTGTTTGACCAATTTTGTGGATCGAAATTGGATGAGATTTTGGGATTGATTCCTTCTTGAGATATGTTTTATACATATTCAGCTATAACATATATTTTACCCAATATTTTATGGATTTAAAAGAATATTATTTCAGGTTCGTTTTAAGCAAAATAGAACCCCTGTTTTGGCTGGATTTTGTGACCTGTTGGTGTTCAATGAATTTTTATCAACTCTTAGGGTCTGAATTTCGAAATAGTTTCTCACGAAAGTTGTTTAGCACATCTTGTGGTATAACATACTACAATTTCAGATCAAACGGACAAGTTTTGGATCTCAAACCAAGCTGGTTTTGGAAGACGTGATTTCTGAAAACTGACACAGTTTTTGTAATGTTTTGAGCGATTTACTGCTCTCAATCCAGAAGGATCTAGGTCAATGTCTCATGAAAAATGTTCCTTTAAGTGTCCTTTATAACATATTAAAATTAGAGAATTTTCCAAGGTCTTTTGATTATGTTTCTGGATTTAAACTTGGAGATGCTCGGGTGACCTTGTTTCTGCCGGTTAGGTCCGGTTTTGATTTTTGTGGTTGTTCTTATTGTAATGCTTGATGGATAGTGTATACTGAGTGATATGGCTGATTTGTGACATGCTTAGAGCCTATGAGTGATGATATGTGATTAAGTGATTATGTGATGATTGTTGAAAGGTGACGCATTGTGTTGAAAAAATAGAATATGTGCAAGCAAGTCAAGGGCTAAGTGCTACATGATAATGTAACTTCGTGGGAGCCACCTCAAGAGCCTTGTACTTTTGCGTTGTATGGTCAAGGACTAAGTGCTACACGATAATGAAACTTCGTGGAAGCCACCCCTAGAACCTTGTACCATTGTTTTTTATGGTAAAGGCCTAAGTGCTACATGATGTGAGCCACCTCTAGAAACCTTGTACCACTACTATATGTAGTCAAGAGCTAAGTGCTACATGATGGGAGCCACCTCTAGAACCTTGTACCTTTTATATAGAGTGTGGATTGAACCATTATGGGACGAAATTGTGTGACACTGTATAGGACGTGTTATAACGATCAGCCTCATAATTGGGTTTTGTATGAATATTTGATAATTGATACGCAGCGTTTTAGTTGTTAAAGATGTTTGCTTTGTGCATATACATGTGAGCTGTACTGATGTGCAGGGAGGTGCTAAGGCAAGGTAAGGATTTGTTTGATGTGTGTTAGGATGCCTCTAGGTGAATTTCCTCCTAATCGGGGGCTTAGGGGGTAGATTTGCCGAGACATTATCTCAACCCATCGTGGTTACAATTTTTCAGGTCCCTAGGTGGAGGTGCAATATGAACCATTATGGGGTCCCGCAAGTGATGGATTTTTTTTTAGTACGCCTTTTTGGCTGGACCTGGAGTCCTTGGCTGTAGACCCCGAAGACTAGATAGCTTAATAGTTCCTTTTTGGTTTAGTCTCTGTGTATCTGAACTCAGGATTATTTATAAGATATGTTTTGTATAAATTTTGTTGTTCTGCTTTCCTATCTCATGTTTGAGAGTTGTATGGGGATTGTTTAATTCACTTCCGCATGTGCAAAATCGATTGGATCGGCGATGCATCCTAGGAACGTCGCAATTTAGTCGACCACCGAGGGATGTGCATGTTCTCGAGGTTCGGGACGTGACAATATGTTTCCTGAACTTTCAATTTATTCAATTTGATCAGTGAACTTTTGATACGTGTCTAAACTAATTTCTGAATTTTATGAAAATATTTAATGAGATATTTCCATTAATTTAAGTTCGATGATCACCTGGAACATTTTTATATAGTTCCAGAACAAGTTTGAACATGTACAAAGAATTCATGGGTTATATTAAATAAAATGAAAGTTTAAGGATCACATAACAAGTTAGTTTAAAATTCATGAATCATATTAAATAAATTGAAAGTTTAGAAATCACATTCCATATATGTTCAAAATTTAAGAATTATATGTGTCATTTTCCCATTAAATTTCATAACCAACTCATATTGCAATAGTTTTAGAATTGACGCTAGTGTACAAGATATGTAAACTAAATATAGCATAATATGTGCAACAAATTTAGAGGTTTGCGATTCGAATCAAAAAGAATTTCCCCAACTGGACCTCCTGATACTTGTTATGTCGCAGATCATACATATACAATGTTATTATCTTATGCTTCAGAGAATGACATGAGCACCGGGTTCTATGAAAAAGATCCTGACACTTGCACTTTCCATGACATAGGAACGATAACGATATGTTTCTGACATCATATTGTCTGCTGCCAATCTCTACCAGTCAGCATAGATTGAATTCGGATGGGTCCCCACTCTCTCCATGATTAGTTGCGGGTGTCTCTCAAAAGCATTACATTATTCCTTTAGCAAGTTGGAGGATAGTGATCCTAGGACCCTTCTCTATTATTGGTCACTTCTCTTGTTATACTAATGATTTTCACTTTGGTTAAACGACAATATCCTAAAAAAAAGAAGCCTATAGGATTGGTTATTTTCGCTGAGCCATCTCTATCAAATTAATAAGGGTAAGATAGCTTGAGTCCTAATATTGAACGAGGCCCCTCCACTATAGAGCCATTCCATCCAAATGAAAGGACCCAATGAGTGTCGATTTCAGATTCCATCCAAAATGCGAATGAGATGGTTGATTTTATCTTGACTTAATGATATTTCCAAAAGGGTATTGCCCAATGAGTGAAAACAAATTTTGAGTTGTACTTTAATTCATGCATGTAACTCTTCCTAGAATTTGTTAGATAGGTAAGCAATTAATGATGAGACATCACTTTGTGATATTGTGCTCATGCTATTTTAACTAGAATAAGGGGATAATTGTGTTGGTAATTCTAAAAATCATCATGATAGTACAATCGAATTTTAAACTTTTAAAAAAGTACAATCGAGTTCTAAAATTTATCATGAAAGTGTAATTAAGTCATAAAACTTTCAAAAAATTCGTTCAAGTTTAAAAAGTTGTCACTAAAGTTTAATTGAGTTTTAAAATTTTTAGAAGGTGAAATCAAATGAAGGACTTGATTGGACTAATTTAATCATTTCCAGGACTCAATTGCACTTTTTAAAAGTTTCATCACGTAACTACACTTTCTTGATAAATTTTAGGATTTCAAATGCACTTATCTGCTAGAATAAGATATGATGTCATTGATAATTTGAAAAGCAAAAGAGTTATATCCTTGAGAAGAAAATCTATGAACATTACACTTAATGCAAAATTTTCATATTCCTAACAATACTATGAGGCACTCTATCACATCTCCTACCTCCTGGGTAGGTTTTCTCTCTATCTCTACTGCAAGAGTAGTTTTCTCCTGGCTCCAGGGTAGGGTTTCTTGCTTTCAGCCCCAAAAGGAAAACCCTATCCCATCATCCAAAAGATCCATCGTATGAAAAAACCCTATTTCTTTTTCCGCTTGTGAGAGCCCTTTTAGTCACAATATCTTAATATACACATTTAAAAACTCACATTCCGATTCGTGACACACCCTTTCCAGCCACTGATTTAGAGCTCCCTTCAACCGATTTGAGGTCGGTCTTGCTGTCCCAGCTGAGTCCAAAATTCATAAGCCATCTAGCGTGGAGTACACCAACCCAGCTATTGTCTTCATTCTATCGTAAAAGTCGTGAGATGGCAGGTCAGTGCGAGGAAGATAGGCGTCTGGTTGCTCTCTGCAAAAGTTTGGGTAAGTTATGGTCAGAGGAAGATATAGTAGATATTAAAAAGGATATCTCTGAAGAGAAACTAAGGGAATGCCGAAAAACTTTGTTTGGGAATTTTATTCTAAACCAAATGTGAACCTCCCTGCTTTTTTAAACACAATGAAAAGAGCTTGGAAGTCTAAAGATGTTACCTGTACCTTGATTGAGCCTGGCTATTTCTCCTTTTCTTTCCTATCTGAAGCAAAAAAACAGAGTCTTAGATTTTGGGCCATGGTCTTTTGCTAGAAACCTATTGGTTTTACAACAATGCGATCCTGATACCCCAGAAATATGTTATGAATTTAATCATTGTGCTTTTTGGGTACACCTCTATGGCCTCCCTTTTGGAAGAGTGACTAACGGAGTTGTCAAAGATATTGCATCAAAACTTGGAGAGGTTTTAGAGATGAAATTAGAGGCTAAAGGGAGCAGCAAATATACAAGTGGCAGGGCAAAGGTTAAGCTGAACCTAGAAAACCCTCTAAAAATGGGGATTATTGTAAACCTTGATAGCAAGAGATTGTGGGTAGAGTTCAAGTACGAGAGACTACCACATTATTACTATTCCTATGGAAGAATTGGGCACTATGCCACATTTTGCAAAGAAATACCATACGAGAGTACAGGATTGGCAGAGAATCTACCTGGAAGGTTTGGGCAATGGCTAAAAGCAAAAGTACGAGAACTCAGCCCATATGGAAAAATCTTTGATGGCAAACATGAGAGCACACAAGAAGATGATGAGAGTGTGCCGGATACTCCTACTCCCCCAAATCCTGAGAAAGAAAATCAGATGCAAGGTCAAAATAAGACCCAGTTCATGTTAACTAGTGGGCAGATTAATGCTGACTATGCTATACAACAGGAGGACAGTAATTCCTCTCTAGCATTAGTGACCGTGGAAAAGGAAAAGACTCAGAAGAGAGGAAGTTGCTGCATAGATGAAGAGTCTGCCATGGTTCTATATGAGGAACAAATGACGATTGCAGAATTGGAGATGATTGAAATGATAGAAGGAGAAAAGGGATTGATAAGGCACAAGCCCAAAAGCACAAAGCTTTCTAATGCGAAAAAAAGGGAAGAGATTCTGTCTGTATGGTGCTCACACTTCAAAGTCTCCAATTTTTGATAGTACACAGCTGGTGGAGACCCCTATTAAAGTAGACGAGAAGTCAAATCAATGGGCTTTGGTGGCTAGCCTTAATAAGCCACCAAACCAGCCATGAAAACCTTGAGTTGGAATTGTCAGGAGTTGGGCACACCTATGACAATTCAAACTTTGAGAGTCCTAGTGACTTAGGAAAGGCCCATCATTTTATTTCTTATGGAAACAAAAAATCAAGAGCAGAAGGTGCAACAGCAAAGGAGGAGACTGAAATATCAGAATAGTTTTTTGGTGAATCCTGAAGGCATTGTAGGGGGCTTGGCTATATTTTGGGATGATCAGGTAGCATTATCTATTGTCTCTTTCTCGGACTATTATATCAATGTTCAATGCCACGTTAAAGAAACTAGATAGAGAATGCATATCTCTTTTTTGCATGCTCCGAATGATTTCCGAGAAAGAGTATTGGTTTGGGAGGCTATTCATAGAGAGAGTATGCCTTTTCATCTACCTTGGCTGTGTTTAGGGGATTTCAACTCAATTCTGTATCACTGGGAAAAAGTGGGGAAGAACAGGGTAGAAAATTATCGGCTCACAGCCTTTAGAGACTTCATGCAGCATTGTTCCTTAATGGATTTGGAGTGTGAGGGATGTGCTTTCACCTAGTCCAACAATAGATCAGGAGAACACCTAGTCAAAAAACGACTCGACAGAGCTTTATGTAATATGGATTGGAGAATTGAGGTTCCAAATGCTGAATGCATAGCACTACCGGCTATTGGGTCTGATCATAGCCCTATTATTGTATCATTATACCCACGAGGGGAGCGTAGGAGAAAAACCTTCAGACATGAAGCTTATTGGGCAGAGGATGAGGAGTGTGGGCAACTTGTGAATGAGACTTGGGCTGATACTAAATCACAAAGGGTTAATATGGTGGAAAAATTGCAAACTGTGGCACAAAAATTAATGAAATAGAGCAAAAACAGATTCTCTAATGCTAAAAAGAGAATCGATGGTTGAAAACTGAACTTCAGAAGTTGGCAAATGGAATAGAAGCTCCTAATGAATGAGAGGAGGCCAAGAATATAACTCAAGAAATTGAAGCTTTGTGGAGGTAAAAGGAGATGTACTGGGGAATGCGTTCTAGAATTAGCTGGTTAAAATGGGGTGATAGAAAAATAAAAATTTTCCATGCTACAACCATTCAAAGAAGAACCAGAAATAGAATTACCTTGCTAAGGAATGCAAATGATGATTGGGTTAGAGAGGAACATATTCTGAAGCAGATGACGAAGATATATTTAAAAAATGTATATGAATAAGTGGGGTATAGAGCCTTCAGCCTATTCTGCTTCAAATTCCCACCTCTGTCGATGATACAATGAATCAACGGCTTGTACAACCTGTTACTTTTGAGGAGATCACTAATGCAATGAAGCAATTAGAAGCCAATAAAGCTCCTGGTCCGGATGGGCTAAATGGGTTGTTTTTCTAGAATCATTGGTCTGTTATTGGTCAGGATGTATTCAAGGAGGTATGTAAATTTTTTGATACTGGACTTTTAAATCCTAATTTAAATAGAACCCAAATCACTTTGATCCCCAAAATCCTAAACCCTGAGAAACTTGAGCAATATCGCCCAATCAGCCTATGTAATTTTGTCTACAAAATCATATCCAAAGTCATGACCGACAGACTTAAGCCTCTACTACCAAGCCTAATAGCCGAAGAACAAAGTGCCTTTGTGGAGGGAAGACAAATTCAAGGTAATATCTTGATAGTGCAGGAAGTACTTCATAGGCTACAAACTCGAGAGAGGAAAAGTAAGTTTCAAGCTATATTAAAGCTGGATATGCAGAAGGCGTACGATCAAATTGAATGGGACTTCCTTCAAGAATGTTTAACCAAGATGGGTTTTTGTTCAAAATGGGTACAATGGGTAATGTAGTGAATTTCAACAATATCATTCAGTGTAAATTTCAATAGGGAACCTCTACCTTTCTTCAAGCCTACTAGAGGGATCTGACAAGGTGATCTGGTATCCCCTTACCTCTTTATTTTAGTGGCAAATGTTCTATCTAATCTGATGAAACAAGTTGTACTATAGGGTACTCTTCGAGGTATTAAGTTGAACGAAAACTGTCCTACTCTGTCACACCTATTATTTGCAGACAATTCTATTTTCTTTCTTTATGGCACCATTATGGAATGCCAAAATCTAGCGGCTATCCTTCAACAATATTGTTTGGCTTCAGGACAAGCTATCAATCTTAACAAATCAAGAGCTTTTTTTTTTTCAGCAAAAATTGTCCTGTGAGTTTGAGGAGAAATATGTCTATAGAATTAAGAATCCCAGAAATTGAGAAAACATGGAAATACTTAGGCATTCCCTCGGATTGGGGAGCCCTAAAAAAAGACATGTTTGTGTGGATTTTAGCCAGAGTCAACATGAAGCTGGAAAGTTGGAAGGATAATTTGCTGTCTAAAGCAGGGAAGGAAACATTAATTAAATCAGTAATTCATGCTATCCTACAATATGCAATGTCCATTTTTAAGATCCCTATTTCAATATGTAGAGCTATTGAGAAGAAGATTGCAAATTTCTGGTGGGGGAACAGTAACAAGAACTTGGGGATTCATTGGAAGAACTAGGAAGCCTTAAAACTAAGGAAGGATGAAGGGGGTCTCGGATTTAAAGATTTACTTGCTTTTAACAAAGCCATGCTAGGGAAGCAAGCTTGGTGCATTTTTCAGCATCCTCAGTCTCTATTAAGTCAAGTGATGAAGGGCCTTTATTACCCATGCTACGAATTATGGAAAGCTGGTAAAGGGTCTAGGCCTTCATGGGGATGGCAAAGTATTATCTTGGGAAGAGACTCTATATCTCCACACATTATGTATTCAGTGGGGAATGGAAAGAAAATTTCGATTAGAGAGGATAAATGGCTGAATAGTGGATAAATTGGAGGTCCAGCAACCAGGAATGAACCAATCACTGTGGATGATTTAATAGATGCAGAGACTGGAAAATGGAAAGAATCAGTGATCAAATCCCTATTTGATGACATATGAGTGAATGAGATTCTTGCAACACCTATTGGCCTACCCACATCAGAAGATAAATTGGTATGGACAAATAACAAGTCATGCTTATATATAGTCAAAGGGGGTTATTTTACTAATAGAGAAAGATTAGCTAATAAGCATGCAGCAGAGGCAACCTCATCTCATTATACGAATCCACAACTATGGAATCTGGCAAGTTGGAATCCTACCCAAAGTTAAAAAATTTCTCTGGAGTGCATGTCAGAATGCTCTACCCACAATGGACAATTTGTATAAGAGAAAAATCGTACCTGACCTACTATGCCCTATTTGCAAAAACGAAGTTGAATCGATTGAACAAGTCCTGCTGCTTTGCCCCTGGACAGCTCGATTATGGAGTGCTCCCCCTCTGCAAATTAAAATTTCAAGGGTAGGGTTATCACGGTTTGATGATTGGTTGTATGAATTAAAGAGAGAAACTCGAGATTCCCTGAAGTTTGAACAAATCGCACTGACTGTGTGGTGCATCTGGAAAGACAGGAATCAGTACATCTTCAAACATCACTCCTTGCATCCACAACAGACGAAAACTTCCTTACTTGAAATAAAAATCTAAAGGAAAGAAGGAAAGTGAGGCCTAGACTTACAGATGGATTCCCCCGAACCCCAGTAAGTTGGCTGTTAATATAGATGCTTCCTTTGCCCTGAATAACGAAGAGGTTGAAGACGGTGAGGAAAACAGGGGTTCGGAGTTGCATAAGGGAGCCATCGCTTGTATTTGTCGAGACTCTAAGGGACGACTAGTTGATGGCTTCTCCAAATCGGTGGCAACTTCATTGGCGGAACAAGCAGAGGCCAAGGCTCTCTTGGAAACCCTAGATTTTCTATCGTTTAAATCTAATGCTATCCTGCAAGTACGATTTGACTGCTATCTTCTCGTGCAAGCTGTTCTGGAGTTGACCAAATCCAGCTGGGAGATAACACCCATTGTGGACCAAATTAAGATCAAACTAAAGGACTTCCCGGGCCTTTCGTTAGCCCACTGCACTAGGGAGACAAAAAGGCCAGCAGATTGGGTTTCTAAAGCCCAAAGAGCTAACTTTCTACCTAGGAATTGGGTCGCTAATCCCCTTCCCGCTCTTTTTGATTTATTATGTGCCGATGCTCTTGATGTATTTCCTTCAAACATGGTTAAGTAATGCAATGGTGATCATATTTTAGACAAAAAGAAAAACAATACTATGAGGCGACGGCATAGAATATTACACCCTTTCTCATCGTAATAACATAAGCATTGAGCATTGCACTTGATTAGGTTTATTATAATAAATAAAAGATATAATTTGACCTTATATTTGCATTTACTCGAAACCGAATATAAGATTTACAGCTACTAAGAGTAGAATTTCCAGCATAAATGCAAGAGTATTCTACCACCAGATGCCAACACACATCCACATCCAGATTTGGATATATATTATTGGAGGATAATTCCCTAGAAAAAAACTCCCAATTTTAGGCTCCGTTCGTTTCATGGAAAATAACTTCCAGGAAAATATTTTCCGTATTTTTCGATGTTCGTTTCATGGAAAATAAAATAGTCAAGGAAAATATTTTCCACCAATTCAAAAGTAGGAAAAATGTTTTCTGCTTTTTTGAAAGATGAAAACATTTTTTGTGTTCTTTGTTTACTTTTAGATATCGCAGCCTCTAACAATATGTCTCGAACCAGCGGCCTTTGACAAACAAACACCGGAAAAAATTGTCATTTTCCAGAAAAAATATTTTCTGAAAAATATTTTCTAGAAATGCTATATTTTCCGTGAAACGAACAAAGTCTTATATCCAACCCAAATTCTACCATGAACTTCTTATATATATATATATATATATATATATATATAATCATAACAATTTTAAGTATAGTGAACATCATTTTTTGTCTAAAAAAATTTCCTCAACTTTCATTTGAGTCTTAAATCTGTCCTCCCATCAACATGCCATCCAACTAGGCGTTAATTATCCAATGTGGCATCCATATGTACCTATTGATATGAAATTTAGATGCTGCATTAGACAAAGTAAAAAAATAATAATAAGAGAGATGCGCCCATGATGAACAGTAGTTGAATGGTTCATGATGAACAGTAGATGAACTTATTTCTCAATTTTTACTTCTTCTTAGACATGGCACCTAAAGCTAGCAAATATACCAAGATGCCATGTCAAATAATTAATAGTTATGCATGTGACATTACTATCCTTGGTTAGAAGGGAGGGACTAGTAACAACAAGCAAATCAAGAATAGAGCAACATGAGAATTGGCACTCTTGACATCCAAACAATAATCTGGATAAGCGTCCTCAATAATAGACCAAGCCCATATTCCTTGGAAGGTGGGCCTATTAATGGTAAGTGAACAACGAAGAGCCCAACATGAGAATTGAGCACCCTTGGCATCCAAATAGTAGTTTGAAGAAGCCTACCCAAGTTACCTAGAAGGGGCATCACAATGAGATCCCAATCATGTGAAAGTTTGTCCATTTTTAAAGACAAAAAAAAGTTCCAGGTACAATTGCAACTGAAACTAATATTGACACCTAAATTTTGGCTACCTATTTAGCAATTAGTGCATAGAAAATTAGGGACCAATCTTGGCTCCTAACAAAAATATATCAACATATTTTCATTTAATTATGTGTCATATCACATAGCATGTTTTTTAATGGGCTAGCGATCATAGATAGACCTAAATTAACCATGTTGATTGGGTTGGCATTGCAGAAAAATTCGGCCACATAAGGAGCACAGGCCTAAATTCACAACCCAGAATGTGACTTTTTGAGATTTAAATGAGTTGGGTTTAACCCATAATGTTAGCAAGCTTTGAACATAATTAGAGTAAACCCTAGATGAGTCAAGACCTGTCAATAATTAGGCCCTCAAGAGGGCCAAATTTCGGCCGCGCTAGGGACAATGGGTTAGCAGAAAATCACATAGAGAGACGAGCCAGAACCAAGCTCAATTCAATCTAATTTCAGCCCATTCGACTTAGGCCTTGATAATTACATCCCATTATTCTAATTAAAGTATAATCTAAGCCCGTCAAAACCTTGGTTTAACTTTATATATTCAAACTTATGCCTTGTAACCTAGGTGTCGGCAATTCATAATCTCATAATACACAGAGAAAACAGAAGTGAAAGAAACTTTCATGCAACGCTGCTTCTCTGCCATGCTCTAATGACAGCTTGCTATTACTCGCCTAAAACATGTCATTGCTTCTGCTCTTACTTCCCATGATTTTCCCAGTTACTGCTGCCCATGCCAATAAACCTGTTGTTGTTGTTGTCACCATCGCCTACCTCCCACATTACTACTTTCTTCGGCACAACAACGAGGTTTGCTACTTCCGATTCTTGCCATCTCTGTTGCTAGAATTACAATACTCCTTTCCTTTCCTGGCTACTACTCACCGACCTGAGACATGCTATCTCTTCTTGCTTTGATTTCCACACCGACAACGATATTGCTTCACTAGTGGTTGACGAAGAAGCAGTCAAATCTAGCGCCTCGAAAAGCTTTGCCCCAAGACCTTAGCTACTACTGTGAATCAAGGACCTCTCTACCACCGCTTGCTATTGCTCGACGATCCTTGCTGCCTACACTGTAAGGACAGACTGCTATCCCCGCCACCATTGATCCATCACCAACCTAAGGTGTTTCGCTTCTATTTTCCATGTTTTCATTGAGTCTCAAGAAAGGTAAGGCAAATGGGATAATCTAAGTGATCTAACCTCTTTCTAGAAGTATTCCTATACTCTGCTTAATGCTGCACTTTCAGCCACAGAAAACTTTATTCCTAGTCTGACCTGCATACAAAGGAAAAGTAGGTAAATCGGCTGTATTACTGCACTCAAACTAATACACAATTGACATAAAAAAATTATATGCCAACACGGTACACGAAAGATTGAAACGATGATATGCCTGATCTAAGGAAGGCCCAAGTTGGTTAAGCGAAGGAACACAGCCCCAATCATTAGCACAAGGTGCTGACCTGAGATATTTTGGACCTCTAGGCAATCTCGGATCCTACACTTAGATTCGACAGACTGTAATTGTCAATTTAATTAGAAATTTTTTTGAAGTCTCCAGGGTAGCAATTGAAAAAAGACTACAGGCCTTAATAAATTGGGAATACACACCACTTAAATGTTCGGTACTAAATGGAAGGAAGGTCATTAGAGTGGTAGATAGACTACCGCATATCAGATGTAGCCAGGCTCTTCTTGGAGCTGATGCCAGTGGCTTGGCATCACAAGCTACAGGCAGATTTTTGCAGACCCACCTTTTGTTGGAGGATTTCTAGAAAATCGATTCAAAAATGGCTTTAGAATAAAGGTTGTCAGTATAGTTTGGAGGTCTTTAGACGTTCTGAAGGTTTTCAGACAGTCTGGCCTCCTTTGCATCTGTGTCTGTCTGAGTCTATATCTTCAATCAAATAAAGTTTATTTGCAATAGAATGAATCAATAACAGAATTGAAAGGAAATAGTATAAGGAAACCGAGACCTGTAATCAACACAGTTTCCTTAAAATAGATTCGCCCCCTTCAGTACACAATGAAGCCCATCTTTCGGGGTTGCATTCATGTACGCAGGTCGTACGCTTGTGCCCAAGTTCAGGTTCGTCAAGAACCACATTTGCACCTCCTCTGCGCGTGCGCGAGAGGCATAGTTCTTGTGCTTTTAACGTTATCACTTCAAAGGAGTGTAACCATATATAAAGCACTCCAAACCCTTCTTACTTTCCAATGTGGGACTAGTGCTTTTCACTTCCCACTTCCAACTCATCTTGCTTTCCAATGTGGGACTTTCACTTCCCACACAAGTGGGTTCTTTAAGAAATAATTTCTCATTCACCCAACAATTTATCCCAAAATTCCAACATCTTTTAGCACCCAGCCGCTCACTGCAAGTTTCTTCATGGGCAAACACCTTGAGAACGCCACAAACATGAGTCAATGTCGTTTGAGCCAATCAGAATCCCTTCGGACTTCCCTCATTGAATAAGTAAGTCAAGACCCATCTTCACCAAATTCCTTTTTAGGTCGTCCAAACACTCAATGAGCAATTGTGCTCTGAAAGCTACCAAACAAAGAACATAGCACAACTTTGATAGTTTTTACCAATCACAATCACTTTGACATGACTCATTTTTCCACAGGAGCAACAATAGCAACAGGGTAAGCATGCATATTCAATTCGGTAGGCATACCAAGAGTGATCAATCAGGGAGTCAATAAAGGGTGTAGATTGGAGCATGGGCAGTGCATTTGAATGGGCTATTTGTTGATGCAGGGAAAGAGCGAAGAGAGATAAAAGACAATGATCTTTTACCTCCAGTTTTGGGGAAGCTGACGTAATGGGTGGTGTCAAAGTGTCGGGGATTGAGGCAATGAACGGGCAAGACAAGCTCAGAGGAGGACCGGGCCTGGAACAAAAGATCATTTTCCAAAACCCTCAGATCGTTCCCGAACCACACAATCATCATCCCTTGGCCTTTCCTCTTCGCATCGTTACTACGGGAGTACCTGTCCATGGTCTTGTTTGCAATCTGCTCCATTTTGTCGGCATTTAATACAGGTACGTGGAAAAGTTTTGCCGCTTCAGGCATTGATTCAGAATGTTTCAGCATGGCCTACCGTTTCCTCTTACTTACGAATAGAGATAGAGCGATAAAGACCTTGACACGTAGGCACGCATTTTGTCTCTATGCGATCTTTTGCTATCTACTAATGTCAACAATTCGCCGTCAAGTGGGACCCGGATCACCTGCCGAGATGGGTAGATGACCAGGTCCTGCCGTTAATGGGGGCCTGATTTTGATTTTGATTTTTTTTAATCTTTTGTAAAAGAATTTTTTGTTCCACGATGGGGAACAAAACCTGGTCATCCCTGCCCAGGCCGTACCCTGGGCAGGGAATCCATTCCCCGTCAAGTGAGCAAAGGTCGTTACCCATTTGGAAAAAAGACCCAACTGTTTTTTTTTAGGTGAATTGGGCACATAATGTAATAAAAACTTACAAATTGATCGACGTGGCCTTTTCTTGTAAAAAAAATTACTATATTACTTTAAATTGACTTATCAATATAAATAATATATTTATGTAGAAGAAGAAAAAAGCTAGTGGGTGTTTCACAATTGAGTAAAGCTAGCTGTTCCATTAGCTTTTATGACATATTAGAAAAGTCAACTCGATTAGATTCCAACTACATTCCATGTGACGGCCCATTTTTGGGAGTTTTTAGCTTTAAGGAATTAAATGTGGACATTTCAGAATTTTCCCTTATTTTCCAATCACTCTCCCTATTTTTCTTTTATTTTTCCCTTATTTCCTTCCTTTTCCCTATTTTCTTTCTTTTCTTCTTATTTCTCCTTCCACGCGCGTGGGCCAGCCCAACCCTTTCTTCCTTCTTTTCTCCCCACTGGCTCAGCTCCCTTTTCCTTTCTGTCTCGGCCCATCTGGCTTTCTCCATGCGCTCCTAGGCCATTATCCTTCTCTGTGTGCGCGAGTCGGCTGTGTCTGCGCTGGCTGCCAGCGAGGCACGGCTTGGCCATGTGGCGCGCACGGACGCGAGCCCTGGCCATGCAGCAGCTAGCCTCCCTCGCTACGTCAGCCCTCAATCTTCCTCCTTCGCACGAGCCTCTTTCGTCGAGGGAAAAAAAACCCTAGCCGCCATTGAGGAAAGGGGATGGACGCCATTTGACACGAATTTTCACCAGCTCGCCGTGGAGGTCATGACTCACTCCCACCGTGAGGGACACTGTCGTGCTGCCCAACTCCCTAAAACCCAAGCCCTAATTTTCCCTGCTCAGGCACCGCCTGCAACTCCCTCGCCGAGACGAATTGGAGCTCGACGTCTCTCGTTGAGCCTCGTCCTTACTCCAACACGTCGTCTTGTTGTTCCTCCTCTCCTCCGTCGCACCCAACTTCATCCCTCAGCTCGAATCAGCCACGAACACAGACTCGCCGGAGCTCCCCTGCCCGTTCCAGCCCTTGCTTCTCGGCCATGACGCTCCCCAGCTCGTCCTTGGCCACGAACAGCCCTTGGCTGACCCCTAGTGGCTCTGACCGGACCAACCCGAGCACCAGCCGTCAATCCAGCTTGCCTAAGCAGCCATCCAACTCGCCGGAGTCAGAATCAGCTCGTCGGAGTTCTCGCCGGAGACCTCGCCGACGGCCAGCCAAGAATTAGCTGGAAAATCTGCCATCACCACCGTCGCATTGCACCGAGCCATACCGTGGTGTTTGGGATCCAATCGTACGTTTAAAGTGCAAAATTCGAGGACTAATTGGGCTCACCGTTGCCAATTAGACCCTAAAGCTCATATTGGACGTGAGTCGCCTCCTAATCTCAATTAGGGCGGTTACACGCTCTAGTAGTTAATTATTGACTTAATTAGGTGAAATTGAAAGCCAATTGAATGATTAGGGGGTCAATTGATTGATTAAGTATTAATTTAGTGACTTTGGAGGATTTAGGGGTAATTTGGTAATTTTAGTCAATTAAGGGTGATTTGGTAAAAATTGGATAGCTAGAGGGCAAATTGGTAGTTTGCTAGCTCTAGTTACTTGATTAATTAGCTTCTAGAGCGAGGTTAGTAATTTCAGAGATTATTATTGATTTTTCCTAATTTTGGCTATTTGTGGCTTAATTAGGCTTTTAGGGGTATTTTGGTAATTTGAGGATTTGGAGATAATTAAGTAATTTAAGGACTTTGGTTAATTTTGATAATTAGCTAGGTGAGATTATATTGGTAATTTATGCAATTAGAATTTATTTACTGCAATTTTTCCTAATTAGGGGTGAATTATCTAAATTGATATTTATTCAAAAAATTTATATCTTGTTATATTGGTTATTTAATATCAATGATTGCGCAATTGGATGTGATTGATAATTGATTGTGATTGATAATTGACTGTGGTCGAAAATTGGTTGTGGTTGCTAATTGATTCTGATTGATATTTATTGAAGTCAATTTTAATTGATTAATTTATTGGTTGGGACTAGTGTGGAGTGAGGACTAGTGAGTTAATTAGATATTTGGACTAGGCAACCATGACACGAGAGTGGGGTTACCTAATTGGATAAAGACCCTAGAGTGAAGGCCTTCCTAATCGAGGATTATGTGGTAGACTCATTGAGATTTATCTCATTTTTGTTGTTTAACCCTTTTTACAGGTCCAGATTGTGGAGTTCTTCCTCAAGGGCCAGGTGAGGCTGAAGGAGCCTATTGATGCCGAAAAGTTAGTTTATTTTGTTATAATCAGTTAGGGGTATTTTTGAGAGACACTTGATTAACCCCTTACCCATTGATTTTTTATTGTATTATTAATGGGTTTAGCCTTTGTACGGTTTGTTTGTAATTACTGAATCAGTTTGTTTAAATTAAGGAGATTTCAGACACTTAAGGTTTGTCCGGGATTATTTATTTGTTTCCGCTACGTAATTAATTAATTAATGAGTTTTTAATTGGTCGACGATTATTCCTGGGAATGTCATGAATTTATTGACCGATGAGGACCACCTTCGGGGACTGTTGTGAGCTCGGGACTGGGGCGTGACGGCCCCTGTTGAATTGGTATTCGAGCGAGGTTAGGAATTAGAGTAATAAGGTTAGGGTATGCTTTCCTGGAGTGATTTGTGTTGTTTGATGTGATTTTAAATGATTATTGATAAATTGCAATTGATTTGTGATTGTTTATGATTTGTGTGATTTGTGATTGCACATGATTTGTAATTGTTCTTGATTTGTAATTGTATGGTCTTACATTTAGCCACGTTGGCACGGTATAAGGACGTGTACGATAAGGTCGGATGTTCGACCCTATTATTATTGAATTGAATGTACCACTGACAAATGACCTATGAAAGCATTGTTGTGTTATCGCTCTGCTACTTAAGGCTTGCTGTGTTACTGCTCGCCATGAAAGCATTGATGTGTTATCGCTCTGCTACTTGAGGTTTGTTGTGTTATCACTCGCCATTGGCTTGCTGTGTTATCGCTTGCCATTTGAAAGCATTGTTGTGTTATCGCTTTGCTATTGAGGCTTGTTGTGTTATCGCTTGCTTTTGGGAAGCACTGCTATGTTATCTCTTTGCTAACCCTTTTTAATTAGGTTGTAGGAATGACTAGGAACCAAAGACGTCGAGGAGAAGAGTGACCTTAGGTCGCTTTGGTGTAGGAGCTGAGGCTCCAGTTGATCAAAGGATCGAGGCCCTCATGCAGTCCCTAAAGGCTCTTAGGGACAGGGTGGATCAGCAGGCACAGAACCAGGAAGTTGCTGATGCTGCACAGAACCAGGAAGCTGCTATCGCATCCGCTGCTGCTGCTGCGGCAAATGCTGTTGTTGCTGCATTTCTGAATGCTAATGCCCCTCCACATGAAGTGGGTATCACTGCTCATGTACCTGAGGATGAGGTATTTGATAATGTGGTGGATGCTCCTATTCCTGCAGCTGCAGGTAGGAATGAGGATAGGAGCATCCAGAACCAGGTAAAGCAGTTCTTGAGGTTGCAGCCTCCCCAGTTTCATGGAAGAGGTGATCCAGAGGCCGCTACTTCTTGGCTCCGGAATATTGAGAAGGTATTCACAGTAGTGAGATGTTCTGACTCTGATAAGGTGGTCTTGGCCGTGTACCAGCTAGAAGACAACGCCAGCCATTGGTAGGATGCCACCAAGGATCGAGTATTTCCTGCAAGGACAGTACCTACCTGGCGTGCATTTGTGGAAGCTTTTAACCACAAGAACTTTTCTAACACTGCGAGGGACTAGAAGATGGTAGAATTCCTAAAGCTTCGTTAGAATAAGATGTCAGTGGAGGAGTATAAGGCTAAGTTTGCTAAACTATCAAGATATGGCAAGAGGATAGTGGAGGATCCTAAGGATACAGCTATCAGACTCAGAGATGGACTGAGGCCAGACATTAGGAGTCAGCTAGCACCCCTAGAGTTGCGCAATTACGACGAGGTACTGAGTAAGGCTCTTTCTGTGGAGAGAGACATGGCGAAGAGAGCCGCCGCATCTGGATCGCGATTCACCCTTAGTTGAGACAACCGTAGACAAAGGAAGAGGCCTATGACTGGGAGCAGGTACCCGACACCGCCTAACCGAAGAGGAAACTTTGGGAGATCGGCACCTCGCGTGGAAGATAAGTGTCGCCAGTGTAGGAGACATCATGGACCTAGAGCCTACCCTCGCATTATTGGAGCTTGCTATGGTTGTGGTCAGTAGGACCATATGCAGAGAGACTGTCCATGCCACCTAGCTGGGGCGCAGCCACCACTACGCATAGGACAGCCTGCTAGAATGGAGAGACCCCCAACTCAAGGGAGAGTATATGCCGTGACTCGAGCAGAGGCTCAGAACGCAGGCAGAGTGATTGCAGGTACTGTTTCCTTACATCAGCATGCTGCGTATGCATTCTTTGACACTAGAGCCACACATTCATTTGTAGCTGCCCAATTTGCTAAACTAGTTGAGTTGAATCTGGAAGCATTGAGTGTAGTCCTTAGTGTTACTACTCCTATGAAAGATAGGGTGTTATCGGTTAAAGGGTGTATGGGGTGTGAGATAGTGATTAGTAGGGTGAAAGGGCTGATTGATTTGGCTGTGTTGACTATGTTTCATTTTGAACATTGGGATGGACTGGTTGAGAAAGCAGAGAGCCACGGTGGATTGTTATAATCAGGTGATTTAGTTCCAACCGTTGGATCTTCCTAGTTATGAATTTGTCGAAGTAAAGGAGGTCCTTCTATACCATTAATATCGTCCCTCGAGGCAGTAAAGCTACATCAGGATGGGTGTCAGAGTTTCTTGGCAGCTGTGATAGACTTGTTGGTTGAAGGGCCGACAATTGAAGAAATCGCTGTGGTGCGAGAATTTGCTGATGTGTTTCCAAAAGAATTACCAGGACTACCCTCAGAGAGAGAAATTGAATTTGTTATTGAACTAGCTCCTGGTACTGAACCTATCTCCAAGCCTCCCTATCGGATGTCGCTGTCAGAGTTGAAGGAATTGAAGGTGCAGATGCAGGAGTTGCTGGATAAGGGATTCATCCGTCCCAGTGCATCACCTTGGGGTGAATCGGTACTATTTGTGAAGAAGAAGGATGGGTCTATGCAATTGTGCATCGACTACAGGCAATTGAATCAGATGATGATTAAGAATAAGTATCCTCTGCCGAGGATTGATGATCTGTTTGATCAACTGCAGGGTGCCTTAGTGTTTTCTAAAATTGACCTAAGGACCGGTTATTATTAGCTGAGGATCAGGAAGGCGGATGTTCCGAATACCGCGTTTCGTACGAGGTATGGTCATTATGAGTTCATAGTGTTGCCTTTTGGGTTGACTAACACCCCTGCTTTATTTATGGATATGATGAATCGCATTTTTAAGGAGTATTTGGACCAGTTTGTCATAGTATTCATCGACGACATTTTGGTGTACTCGAAGAGTCCGGAGGAGCATGAACAGCATTTGAGGATAGTATTGACGACCCTTCGAGAACAAGGATTGTTCGCCAAGTTCAGTAAATGTGAGTTCTAGTTAGGTCACGTCGCTTTCTTGGGTCATGTGATTTCAAGTGAAGGGATATCTATGGATCCAACGAAGATAAAAGTAGTCATGGAGTGGCTGAGACCCACGACGGTGACTGAGATCCGGAGTTTCTTCGATCTGGCTGGTTACTACCGTCATTTTGTGGAGAAGTTTTCAAGTATAGCGGCGCCACTAACCAATCTACTGAAGAAAGATACTAAGTTTGAATGGACCGATAAATGTAAAAAGAGTTTTCAGGAGTTAAAGAGAAGGTTGACTACCGCTCCAGTACTGATGATTCCATCAGGTCCAGGTGGGTATGAGTTTATAGTAATGCATCCTATCAAGGGTTAGGGTGTGTTTTAATGCAGCATGGACGGGTTGTAGCATATGCATCGAGACAGTTGAGGCCTCATGAGCAGAATTACCCGATACATGATCTAGAATTAGCTGCGATTATCTTCGCCCTCAAGATTTGGAGGCATTACCTATGTGGAGAGAAGTTCACTATTTATACAGATTATTAGAGCCTTAAATACCTATTTTCTTAGAATGATTTGAATATGAGGCAGCACAGATGGATGGAAATACTAGAGGACTACGACTGCGACATTCTATATCATCCAGGAAAGGCTAATAGGGTAGCCGACGCCCTCAGTCGCAAGTCATCGATGGCACACCTAATGGTGAACAAGTGGCTTCCACTTGAAGGAGCCAGGGATTCTGACTTTAATGGCCACATTGCGTGTAGAACCGCAGATTCAGTCGAGGATTAAGTCCCTACAGCCTAAAGATCTAGCTCTGCAGAAGATTATACAGATGAATGAGGATTAGAGGAAACCGAACTTCCATATCTCAGAGGATGGGATTCTGAGGTTTAAAGGAAGACTGTGTGTGCCTAATGATATTGCACTTAAGGAGGAATTATTAGCTGAGGCTCACCGTAGTAACTATAGCCTCCACTCTGGGAAAGATGTATCAGAATCTAAGGCCACATTATTGGTGGTCTAGTATGAAGGCTGATGTAGCCAAACATGTGGCTAAGTGCCTGACATGTCAGCAGGTGAAGGCACAGCACTGTAAACCAGGAGGTCTGTTGAGACCATTGGAGATTCCGGAATGGAAATGGGAGCATATCATGATGGACTTCGTGACAGGTCTACCCAGGAGTCAGCGAGGTCATGATACAATCTAGGTTATAGTAAACAGACTGACCAAGTCTACACATTTCATTGCAATACATAAGGACTTCGCCTTGGACCGATTGGCTGAGTTGTATGTTCCCCAGATAGTCAGACTTCACGGAGTACCAATGACGGTCACCTCTGATTGTGACCTAAGATTTACAGCCGCTTTCTGGAAGAGCTTGCAGACCGCCTTAGGGACGAAACTACAGTATAGTACCGCCTACCACCCACAGACATATGGACAGTCTGAGAGGACCATTCAGAATCTGGAAGACATGCTGCGAGCTTGTGTCTTGGATTTTAAGGGTAGCTGGGAGGATTAGTTACATTTGGTGGAGTTCGCTTATAATAACAGCTTCCAGCAGAGTATAGGAATGGCCCTATACGAGGCCTTATACGGTCGTGCCTGTAGAACTCCTATTTGTTGGGATGAGATAGGAGAGCGGAAGATTACAAGTCCAGAGTTGGTACATCAGTCAGTAGAGGCTGTCAAGATCATCAAGGCTAGAATGAAGATAGCTCAGAGTCGCTAAAAGAGCTATGCAAACAAGAGACGTAGACCCTTGGAGTTCCAGGAAGGTGACCATGGGTTCTTGAAGGTGTCACCTAAGAGAAGGATGTCTTGCTTTGGGAAGAAGGGAAAATTGAGTCCAAAGTATGTGGGGCCATTTGAGATCTTGGAGAAGATGGAGCTGCAACCTATTGTCTAGCTCTGTCACAGAATTTAGCTCAGATTCACAACGTCTTCCACGTGTCGATGCTGAGGAAGTATGAACCTGATCCATCTCATGTCCTGAGTTTTGATGAAATCGAAGTTGATGATAAGGGTATCATACGTGGAAAGACCAATCAGAATTGAAGATCGCGGGGAACAACGCTTGAGGAATAAGGTTATTCCTCTGGTCAAGGTAGTCCGGCAGCACCACGACACTGAAGGAGCGACCTGGGAAAGCGAAGAAACCATGAGGAGTCAATATCCTTATCTGTTTGAAGGAACTAGTAATGTGAATTTCGAGGACGAAATGTCCTAAAGGGGGGAGAATTGTGATGGCCCATTTTTTGAATTTTTTAGCTTTAAGGAATTAAATGTGGACATTTCAGAATTTTCCCTTATTTTCCAATCACTCTCCCTATTTTTCTTTTAGTTTTCCCTTATTTCCTTCCTTTTTCCCTATTTTCTTTCTTTTCTTCTTATTTCTCCTTCCGCGTGCGTGGGCCAGCCTAGCCCTTTCTTCCTTCTTTTCTCCCCACGGGCCCAGCTCCCTTTTCCTTTCTGTCTTGGCCCATCTAGCTTTCTCCATGCACACCCAACCCATTATCCTTCTCTGTGTACACGAGTCAGCTCCAGCTGCGCTGGCTGCCAGCGAGGCGCAGCCTGGCCACGCGGCATGCACAAACGCGAGCCCTGGAGCACGCCACCGGCCAATTGGCCTCCCTCGCCACGTCAGCCCTCCATCTTCCTCCTTTTCTCCTTCGCACGAGCCTCCTCCGCCAGGGGAAAAAAAACCGTAGCCGCCATGGAGGAAGGGGGATGGACGCCGTTTGACACAAAATTTCATCAATTCGCGTGGGGAGCCTCGCCATGGACGTCATGACTCACTCCCGCCACGAGGGACGCCGTCGTGCTGCCCAACTCCCTAAAATCCAAGCCCTAATTTCCCCTGCTCAGCCACTGCCTGCAACTCCCTTGCTGAGACAAATTGGAGCTCGACGTCTCTCGCCGAGCCTCGTCGTCACTCCAAGACGTCGTCTTGTCGTTCCTCCTCTCCTCCGTCGCACCCAACTTCATCCCTCAGCTCGAATCAGCCGTGAACACAGACTCGCCGGAGCTCCCCTGCCTGTTCCAGCCCCTGCTTCTCAGCCACGACGCTCCCCAGCTCATCCTCGGCCACGAACAGCCCTTGGCTGACCCCTAGTAGCTTTGACCGGACCAACCCGAGCACCAGCCGTCCCAGCCATCGAGCCCCAGCCGTCCATCCAACTTGCCTTAGAAGCCATATAACTCATCGGACTTCTCGCCGGAGACCTCGCCGACGGCCAGCCAAGAATTCGCCGAAAAATCTGCCGTCGCCATCGTCGTATTGCATCGAGTAGTACTGTGGTGTTTGGGATCCAATCGTGCGTTTAAAGTGCGAAATTCGAGGACTAATTGGGTCACCATTGCCAATTAGACCCCAAAGCTCGGATTGGAGGTGAGTCGCCTCCTAATCTCCAATTAGGGCGGTTACATGCTCTAGTAGTTAATTATTGGCTTAATTAAGTGAAATTGATAGCCAATTGAATGATTAGGGGGTCAATTGATCGATTAGGTATTAATTTAGTGACTTTTGAGGATTTAGGGGTGATTTGGTAAAAATTGGATAGCTAGAGGGCCAATTGGTAGTTTACTAGCTCTAGTTACTTGATTAATTAGCTTATGGAGCAAGGTTAGTAATTTCGGAGATTATTATTGATTTTTCCTAATTTTGGCTATTTGTGGCTTAATTAGGGCTTTTAGGGGTATTTTGGTAATTTGAGGATTTGGAGATAATTAAGTAATTTAAGGACTTTGGTTAATTTTGATAATTAGCTGGGTAAGATTAGATTGGTAATTTACGCAATTAGAATTTATTTACTGTAATTTTGCCTAATTATGGGTGAATTATCTAAATTGATATTTATTCTGAAAATTTAATTATCTTGTTATATTGGTTATTTAATATCAATGATTACGCAATTGGATGTGATTAATAATTGATCGTGATTGACAATTGATTGTGGTTGACATTTGAGTGTAGTCAAAAATTGGTTGTGGTTGCTAATTGATTGTGATTGATATTTATTTAAGTCAATTTTAATTGATTAATTTATTGGTTGAGACTAGTGTGGAGTGAGGACTAGTGGGCTAATTAGGTATTTGGACCGGGCAACCATGACACGAGAGTAGGGTTACCAAATTGGATAAGGACCCTAGAGTGAGGGCCTTCCTAATCGAGGATTAGGTGGTAGACTCATTGAGATTTATTTCATTGTTGTTGTTTAACCCTTTTTACAGGTCTAGATCGTGGAGTCCCTCCTCGAGGGCCAAGTGAGGCTAGAGGAGCCTAGTGATGCCGAGAAGTTAGTTTATTTTGTTGTAATCAGTTAGGGGTATTTTTTAGAGACACTTGATTAACCCCTTACCCATTGATTTTTTATTGTATTATTAATGGGTTTAGCCTTCGTACGGTTTGTTTGTAATTACTGAATCAGTTTGTTTAAATTAAGGAGATTTCAGACATCCTAGGATTTGTCCGAGATTATTTATTTGTTTCCGCTGCGTAATTAATTAATTAATTAATGAGTTTTTATTTGGTCGACGATTATTCCTGGGAACGTCACGAATTTATTGACCGGTGAGGACCACCTTCGGGGATTGTTGCGAGCTCGGGACCGGGGCGTGACATTCCAACTCGATTAGATCCCAATTAGTCCTCAAAACTGGCTGGGAAAGGCGAACTAAATTAAGCAGGGGAGGCAATTCTACAGCTCCATGCTCTGCCTAACATTTCTTCCAATGTATGAATGTTTCTGCAGAAGATGAACCACAGACCCAAATTTGTAAGATTGCAAAGGTGCTGATAAGAAACTACAAGCAAGTAAAAGGAAACCTATGGCAAGTCCAGCTTTTAGGATGGGGCGGTACCTTAAGTCTATGAAATTGACATAGATGTAAGAATGCTTAGGATGTAGAGAAGATAGAGAGTCCGCTAGTAGCAGCATCAGATACGAAGGTGGAATGGCTAGTGATAGTACTTTTTCCCCTTCAGGATTGTCTATGACCTGAAAACGAAAGGAGAAAGCATCAATAATTTACCACGAGCAATAACATAGTTTGAGCATGATCGACATTCAGATGACTCTTTGGCTTTATGGTAACAAATCACTGTGGAGATTGCAGGTGTTATTTACCCAATAACCATGACCCCCACTGTTAAGACACATAGGCATCAAGATCTCTTCAACTATTGCAACATCACTAAACCGACAGCAAATTAATTTCTGAATACTTCTGATCCGCGAGAAAGACGTCAACCAACATGGTTACTCCATACATAAATTTGATGAGTAGAGCATACAACCCTATGGAAAAGAGACAGTAAATAGACCTCATCATGAGATTTATCATCCATCAGCATGAGATTTATCGTCCATTATTCGAAGAGGAATTAGCAACGTGCAGGAGCAGAATAGCTGCTTTGTCTCCCACCAAACAACTCACTTAATCTTGATTTCTAAATACAGTTTGGTTTCGGTGTTACAAGCTTGGTGAATATTGCTTTGTCAATGAACTTCAGCAAGGTACCTATGACAGACATTGAATTCTAATAGAGAAGGTTAATCCTAAGGTCCAATAGCATATGGAGCCATCAGTTTTGATCTGATTGTTCATTCAAATAACCTGTGGAGTTGTTCCGTCAGCACAACAAGTGCAATTACGTGATTTAACACCAGGGAAGATAACCTGATTGATACAATGGCACGCTCTCTTAATTTTGGTCCATGACCATCAGGTCCATCGATGCAAAATGATAGCTTTGAAGCTCCCTGAAATGTCAAAAAGAGAAAGGACCCCTATAAAGTTTCATTTATGCCTGAATCAAGCAAACTAACATCACTGAGATAATAATAACAACAATACTAAGATAATGGCAAAGAAAGAGCTCAGAAAGAATTAGCAAGAAAAATCTAACAGTCGTCCATGGGACTCTCTGATTTATAGCGACGCATGTAAAGTAATAGAAAGCCTAAGGTACATGGATGCACACTACATATATGATCAATGGAATTTTCGACCATCTGTTCTGATTGGGACGGTATGATGATGGTCATATTCCTACAAGATCTTGTGGATGCAAACTAAAGCAGGAATTCATTCCTTATCCGCAGCACCACCGATCAACTCAGCCATCTCCTCTGACTCAATGTCTATCCCGTGCTCATCCAACAGCAAAACCTGATAAAAATGAAAGTGTCGCAAAAATTCTGCCTTTTTTAATTGGGTCAACGTTCCACTTGAAAATCACTGGTGGACTCCAACCACATAACAATCAATCATAAGCAGTTATGTGCAGCTAAAAGTAGCTGACTGCAGACATTTCACCGCATACTATATATCTTGCTTTTCTGTCACAATACCAGGTTGCACTTAAATACGCAAAGAGTGCGAAAAAAAACATCACATACTATCTAGAAGAAAATGAGCTGCTGTTCCACCATGGAACACAATATTAGGGGTGAGCATGGTCCAAGTTGGGCCGGTCCAGTACTCAACCTGAGGACCAATCCACACAGTATCGGTCCTCAATTTTTGGGACCGTGGACCAACCCGTCGAACTTGAGACCGAGGATCGGACCGACCCTATCAGTCTGGTCCGGTCCCCGGGTCAACCCAGGACCGCTAAATTTTCACAATGCGATCTAATTTCTTGAACGTGTCCGGCATTGAAAAATGGCTTAAAATAATTTAGACAATGTACACAGCATGCAATGGGATTGCAGAGACCAACATGCCATTATATGTTCACCCAACAAATGGACTCAGGATAACAATTCCATCCATGTTATGACACCATCCAGATAAAAAAAAAAAAGTCGTATTTGCATCTCCTGCTAACAAGATGTTGGAAAGAATGTATTCTTCCTACTAGACGAATCACTAGAAGTTACATGGATATGTGACTGAGAATAACGATATCAAACTGAAGATCACAAAGTTGAAAAATCCTAACTTACATGAGGGCCAAACTATTCTTTCCTTGATCATGGAATACTAATCCAAAATATATTATATATATGTCGGGTTGGTCCGGGTTGGACCAACCCAACACCCTAAGACTGAGGACCAACCCGTACAGTAGCGGGTTAGAGATTTCAAGACTGAGGACCGACCCATTCATCTTAAAAACGGCCGGTCCTGAGCCGGTCTAGGGTCGACCCTGGACCGTTGCCACCCCTACACAATATTGCTGAGGGCTTCAGTCATTCCCACTTAAAAAGATTGATCGGGAACATAAATTGGCTCTGTGATTGCAATGAGAGTAATACCCAATCATCAGGTCTGATAAGATTCATATTTGCCATATCTTCATCGAAGATTTGAGCCTGCTTCCCACTGCAAAAGAGCCAGTTCTGTCATAGACAAGTGTGCAGTATGCACCAATCCGATGATAATTTTGTTTTCTTCTTCATGTTTGGATTAACAGAAATTCACCATCAATTAGTAGGCAAGCAAAATATAACGGCAAAAGGGGGGAGGCTTAGCATACGAAATGTGGTAAAGGGAAAGAGGGTGGAAAGGTAACCACTTCAGGCGACATTTTCTTGCCCACGGGAAATAATCCAAGTTGAAGTTCTCTCTGTTCCATACAATCAACTCAATCACTCAGCAATCTCTTCAAACTCCACCCGTAGAAGCGGTTTGGCGGAATAAAAGTTGAGATAGAGTGAAAAATTCATAATTCAGAGAGAGAGAGAGAGAGAGAGAAGATTACCGCAGACGGACCAGTGTACTTGCATCTTCCACCTGAAAATCCAGAATTTGAATTCCATTTCCAAATGGGGTCTCCTCAAAATGCTCACTTTATGTTCGCAAACGACAAGAACTGAGAGAGAGAGAGAGGAACCTGGAGAAGAAATGGAGAAGGAATGGAGTTCGTTGCGAAGAGACAGAAGGAAAGCAAGACAGCCATTTTCATGATGTAGGGAGAGACAGAGAGAGGCATCATCTTTCGTGCAATTGCGGAAATAAGGTACATGAGAACTTTTTTTTCCTTCTTGCTCATCTCCGAATCCTGTAACAACCGTGAAGGGCTCGGCCCCACCAGCCCCCGTCCGCGCCTATCCACGTCCGGCCACGCACGGGCCGCACTCGGCCCATCGCCAGCAGCCCACGTTCTCGTCCCACCCCACACCGCAGCTCCCTCTCTCCTCTGTTCTCCCCTGCTTCTCACGCGCGGCACGGACGATCGGGAAGCTCGCCGTGCGGGTCCCACGCCGACGAGACAGCCGGCCATTCTCTCGGGGTCTGCTACAGCAGCCCTGGGGAACCGGCCGGAAGTGACCTCAGCCAATGAGAGCTCGCCGTCGGTCGCGTCCGGCGGCGAAACTTCCCCCGCACGCCTCCTTGCTCTGTTTTTCACCCGCCCGCCTAGCCATCTTTGAAGCCGCGTTTCTCTCACCTCGGATCTCCGTTTGAGACGTGGTTGGTGCCATTGGAATCGTGGAGATGCCCTCTTCAAGCAGCCACCGACCGCCGTCGATGATTCGCTCACCTCCGCCGCCAGCAGCCCCCTCGCAGCCGCCTCCCCTGTTTTACTGGTAGGCAGTTTGAGCTGCAAAGTGTGATTTCATCCACTTTCTTTGATCTTTAGCTTGATTTATTGGTTCCATTGGGCTTGTAAACTTAGTTAAACCCCAGATTAGCCTTTGATTTCGTTCGATTTGATCTAGATTTGGCTGATTTGGAGTTTGAACTCGGTTGCCCAATTTTTGCAAAACCGAACCTAGCTTCTTCAATCCATTGTTTGGGACCTACCCACCTCCAATTGATGCTTCCAATAGATTCGTATGGATGTTATAAGCGTAGATTAGGAAATTATTTGGTCCGATTTGGTCTTGGATGGACGAATTGAAGTGATTTTTGTTGGCCCTCCCCCCCCCCCCCCCCCCCCCCGGTCGACCGAACCGCCACCCATCTTTCTTTGGAGTCCGATTTCTCCCTCCTCCGACCACCTCAGCCACCATGGTTGGTGTTGTTGGACTCGTATGAGAGTCCTCCACAAAACCCCTAAGGTTTTGAGTCTTGATTTTGCTTGTGTGTGACGAGTCGAAGGAAGTTCGAGCGAGGCACGCTTGATCCGAGTTCGACCCGTTTGATGAACCGGGTCTGCAGGTGGGCCGCGTGTTTTGGGCTCAGCTCGTGGGCTTCATTCAGTCCAGACCCGAGACAGCAAGCATCTTGGCCCACGCGGAAGGAAGAAAGAAATAGAGGAAAGAAATAAAATAAGAAAGAAAAAGGAAAAGGAAAAAGAAAGAAAAGAAGTTGTTCCGCGGACCGCCGAAATTATTTTGAAATTACAAAGGTGAGGGAATTTCCTAAATCGCTATTAGGCATACATGTGCACTAGTTAATATCGTTTATTATTATTATTATTATTATTATTATATTGCTAATATTGTTATTAGTTGATTATTATTGTATGTTTAGTAATATTATTATCATTAGTGCTGTTATTAAATCTATTAATTACTAATTATTAGTTATTAGCCTAGTTTTATTATTAATATTGCCTGGTGGTTAAATTAGGAATGTTTAGCCAAGTAATTGATCTGCGAAGGCAAGGTTGAGAATTTGAGGAACAATTTGGACTATAAGCCAGTATTGGATGGCTATAGTTAGTTTATTTAGACAGGCAATTTATTTATTCAAAGTTTAGTATTATTTTATTATTGCAATTGATAGTTTATTTAGACTATGTGGTTAGTCTAAATCGACGGGACTTGGATTTAGACTAGACTTGAGTGACGGACTAGGAATTCTTTGGATAGATGTGAGCTTAGCAGGATGTTTAGAGACAAATTAGGGACCTAGGACCGAGGTAAACCTAATTGCGGGATAGGGAGTTAACTTGCTGAGCTAATTGGTATCTCACCCCCACCACCCAACCTTTTCCCCCCAGGTGTTAACCATGGACCCAGAGGATCATTTGGAGGATGAATTTGACGAAGAAGAAGTGGAAGAAGAGGGATCAGAAGAATTCGAAGAGGAGGAACCAGAGGAGGAAGAACCCGAGGAAGAGGAGTTTGAGGAAGACGATCCCCCATATGGTAGAGTCGTTAACCCTTGACTTGGACTTTGATGATTGTATCAAGTATAAAAAGGGAGGCGAACTCGGTTCGGTAAATGTATGTTAGCATGGCGTTCTAAGTTTTTAGGTGCAGGGTTGTAATTATGCTCATTTTTGGGATGAAGGTTATGGAAAGTAAATTATCTCGCTTCGTGTGCCTAACTCTGATTTTCAAAGAGGACCACGACTGACTTTGGACCAAGGAAAGACAAAAATCGCAAGGCTGTGCACGCGTACCGGTCTCAGGGCGTGACAAATCCCCATGTGCTTTATTGCTTCCTGACACCTTACGGCCCTGAGGCCATTGCTACTGCTTACCAACCAACTTGTGAGTGTTGAATGGACGAAGATATCATCCTAGAGTGCGAATGAGATGGTTTGGTTGCTCGATGTGAAGGGGTTTGGTCTGGGGTTGAATGTGATGGCATCATTCAGAGGAAGAAAGCCCTCAAATTTCTCATTCCATGTCACCTTGGCCTTCTTTCAATCTTGATGCTGCTGCTGGCCTTTCCCTTTTTGCTTCCTCTCTTGAATATTTCATGCCAACTTAAGTAGTAAGTACCCCCATTGCTTGAACACGCTAATTCCTGACCAGTAATGCTTACATATTACGAGGCCTGAGTACATCATACTTTAACAGTTGATTCATTGGTACTCTTTGATTCCTCCTCTGCAACTTGTCATTGACATGTTACTGCTGAAAATATTATCGGACATTGACTAATGTGCCGAGATAGATGTATGCGATTATTATAACTTGACTGGACAGAAGTTTATCGAAGAATTGAGACCTTTTTATTGTACCTTGTATAACAATATTCACTTATTATGTGTCCACTCAGACTTGCTTATGTTTGTTAATAACCAGTGCCTTTCCTTTACCGTCATGGTCGATTTGCATTTGACCAAATGTGTTTTTACTTGAAGCTCATCGTCAGAGGTTATTGATGCTATAAAGTGTAAATCAGGCAGGCCTTGATGATACAAACAGACAGTTTTACACAAGCTGTGGTGGTTCCTAGTTTGAAAGACCAAGTTGGCAACATGACCAATATAAGGATGCGATTCAGGAGTTCAGCCATTATAGGACAATTTCATTATTGAAAGCTCCACATTCCCAAAAGTGGGCTTGGTTAACCTACTAAGATATAAACATAACCAAGCACTCTGGTCTCTCAAGTACTGGAAGCCATTGTTTAGTACTCCCAGATCATTTTTGAAGCTCTGAAAGCTACAAAATCTTGGCATGCGACATTTGGGAAATTATTACATGTTGATGATTTAGAAGAATTTTCCTTCTCCCCATTTTCTCTCTTATACTCCTATCTGTTCTCACCAAAGTCCCGGAGATGCAAAGTACTCCTACATTTGGGCCGGTCCCATCCTGCTTCCGATTGAAAATATCCATCTGTGCCATTTCCTTTTTCTTGTTTGGATGGATTTACTCTCCAGAGATCAATCATGTCATGTCAGCACTTGAATCTCAAATTCACTTTATTAAACATATGCATGAGTAACAACGAACAATACCAATGCACCTGAAATTAACCGAGCCTATCTCGAAGCTGCACGGGCAGCCAAATTCCTGTATTGATTCCCCTAATAAGAGACCTCTCAAGGAGTTCATTCAATACCCAGTAAACACAAAATTCTCTCCACAGCGGCAGATAGAACCATGAAAAATGTCCTCAGCGATTAGGCTGCTCCAATATCTGTATAAAGAAAGATAGCAACTTTTTTTTTTTTGGTAAAGGTAAGTAGTTGTATTACTTTTGCCAATGTGCATTTACAAGACAGAGACCCGGCACCAACAAAACTCACACTTATGATGATATTAGCCAATATCAATTAAGAGTGGAAGGGTGTCGAGGTTCAAAATATAAAAATGGCCAATATAGTAGACCATCCAAGCCTAAAGGCAAAGCAAAAGAGGCAAACTTCTAAACTGAAATTACAGGAAAATAGAAGGGTCAATATCCAAACTTTTTTGTAATCTTCTATTATGACGAGAATCCGCTACCTTGTTGAAGGTCAAGGCCATGTCTTTAACTGTTTTCACAAGCTGTTTCTCTAAGGCCAGGATGAATATATGCTGGTTACGGAATAGAGCATTGTTTCTCTCCTTCCATATGATATAACATAGTGCACCCAATGCAAATCAAGCTATCCTCTGATAGAAGCATTTACCAGATATAGATCTAGTGGCCCAATGCAAGGTTTCTAACCATGGTCTATTCTGCCAAGTTAGGTTGCACTTCGCAGCCCAAAAAAAAGCCAACTGTCTCGTAACAATACATCCAAAAAATAGGTGATCAATGGAATCTGATCTGTAATTGCAAAAAGGACAATTCCCATTCAAGATTCTATGGCAAGACAACAAAAATACCTAGGTAGGTAGTCTGTTGCGAGTCATAAGCCAGAGATGAAACTGGTACTAGGGGATGAGCGTCTTTTCCCAAATAAAAGAAGACCACCAAACAGGAATGCCCCTCGATCGAAAGAAATCCCAAGCTGATGCTGATGAAAACACACCGAATGGATGCCCCGCCGAGCAAAGTTGGTCCTGGTTATCACTGAAAGTAGGAATAGCCACCCCTACATCTGATAGCAAAATAGTAAGATGAGCGGAAACATCCGCCCTCAAATCAGCAACCGCCGCACTTCTAGGAAGACCGGACCGGTAAATATCACGATCGGAAAGATAGCAACTTTCATTAGCTATAGATTGCACAAGGACTTGGGTGGGTAAAACCGTAAAAGCAAAATCCTCTGTGAATTCTGATTAAGGATATAATGGTGCACATCTCCACTTCCATAGAAAGAGCCAGTGCTTAATAATATCTGCCGAGTTTCATCATTCTCTCATCATCTGCTTGACTTATTGGTTGTTTTCCTCTATAAACCTAATTATGGATAATGGCATTGATGGACACTTTGTTTTTTGGTGTAAAATGTAGGTATTATTTATCAGATGCAGTACAGAAGCTTAGGGACATCCCCTAGCATTGCATTGATGGATACACTTGCCACACAAGAAACATCTGTATTCAGGAATCTGATGTCTTGCTTGTAGTTTCTCTAAACGCGTAAGCTAATTTGTAACTGGAAAAATCTATAGGCTGGCTGCCGCAATATCAAATAGACTACTCCTTAGAGACTTGGTAAAGTTCCCAGGTTTCTTCTCATTCTCCTATTCTGCCCATCTTTCAAGTTTCTCTGCCGGGCAGATGATTTTTCCACATTTGGTCAATCTTCCATGAGAGATTATATTAATTTTCCTTCTCTAGATTTTCTTAATTGGCTGATGCGTGCCCATCTTTGCCTGCATCCTATTATGCCTAACATATTAACCATTTGAAGTCAATGAACCATAAGGTGTAAACGTCTGCATTCTGCATCTTCATTTTCATATTCTATATTTATTGTCACCATCACCATAATCCCAAAGCTAATGTGCCATGAGGATGCATCATCCTGTTTCATGCTTTTTTTGTTTAAATTTTTCCAGTCATTCAACATCTGCTAACCAGCAGCCTTTTTAGCAGTACCAAAACCGATACTTTTTAATATGCCATGTACAAAAAGCCTATCATGTTGCCCTCAGACGCATTTCTTAGGATAATGGATATGCGGATATGTGTTAGTTTAGCCTATCCTCACGAAATTAGCTCCCTGTTGCTCCAGGCGAATCCCTGACGTTGTACTCCTGCCTTTGTTTCTTACTTCTCCATAAACATTGACATACACAACTCATTTCTTTAATGTCTTAACAGCATTTTTGCTTTAAAGATGTTTCATTAAAGTCATAATGAAACTTGATTCCTTAGTAATTGTGGGGGTCTGGTGCCAAGTTGCTCCCTTTGTGTTACACTTTAATCTATGACTTCTATCACTATTCACCATATGAGCTCCTGAAAAAAGGATAAGTACAAAACATATACGACACCACAATCAAAGAAAAATCCAGAGATGAGATTATCTTACATTTTAGACCATAACATAATTAAGGAGAACAGAATTCTGCGTACATACAACATCGAGTTATTTAGTGCCTCCTGTGTATGGCATGGTCCCACAGATATTTCATCACTGTATGAAGGATTAAAATTGACAGACATCTGCATTGAATTTTTCAATTGTCATTGATCTCCCGGTGCTTTTGACCAGATAACGGAGGTTATCGACTGTATGAGAACATCACATAGGTTTTGTCCTGATCAGAGGCGCCGCCTTTTGCGAATGAAACTAAGTTGACCAAACCTTTTATCAGGTAAATCTGTAATATGCGGCAACCTTTGTGTACCACTATTGATGCATTCAGTTAGTCAATCAATGATCTCTGCCACTTGATAGGGATTAGATTAATCTGAAACATATGCAAGCCCTTAATCTTGCAGACCAAACATTTTGCCTTAGCCTTTAATGCTCTTACCTGGCGATACTTACCTACAATTCCTCCATGTGCAACCAATAATCTCAGTTAAAGGAAAGTCCAACCTACAAGTCATACATTTATGTTCTATGGACCTGTTCCTGGATAAGAAAAAATAATTAATTCGATGGGATTCATTCATTATTCTTAAAGGTTGATGAACGTGAAACAAAGCAATAAAATAATGTCCACCAGAGTAAAAGTCCGGCCAATATCTTGAGGTTGAGTTGAGCTTACACGCTTAAAAGTTTGAATAACAGAAATGGAGGGCCTATAAATACCCGTCCCTTATTGATGAAATCTCAATCAACAACTTTAGGAATTCTCATTATCTCCTCTGTCTAAAATAAATCAGCGTTATTCTTAAAAAGCTTTTCAAGTCACTCTCTCTCTCTCTCTCTCTCTCTCTCTCTCTCTCTCTCTCTCTGCGCTTCTCTTGACTAGATAGCCCCATTTAGTGTAATGGAAGAAACCAGCGTACCCCTTCAACCTCCAACTTATGGAAACCTTATCACGATTCTCAGCATTGATGGTGGAGGGATAAGAGGGATTGTTCCCGCTACTATTCTAAGCTTCCTAGAGTCTGAACTTCAGGTATTGAACTAACGCAGATGCTGCATGCATAGTTGGTATCTGTTTTGCATATAATTCTAATTTTCCTGTAAACCTGAATCTATTTTGTAGAAGCTGGATGGTAAAGATGCAAGACTTGCGGATTATTTCGATGTGATAGCAGGAACAAGCACAGGGGGTCTACTGACTGCCATGTTGACCCGCCCCAATGACAAAAATCGACCCATGTTCACTGCTAAAGATATCACGGACTTCTACCTTCAAGATGGCCCTAAAATCTTCCCTCAGGACAGGTCTGAATTCAGTTTCTTTTTCTTTTTCATCATCATGTCAGTAGCTTCTATATATGATTAGTATTTTCTCGTGTACTCGAGATTCCAACTTGTCCTGTCAATATCAAATGCGTTGCAGTTGTCCATTTGCTCCAGTTACAAAGATGATGAAGACTCTAACAGGACCAAAGTATGACGGCAACAACCTTCATAGCCTCATAAGGGAAAAAATAGGGGACACAAGGCTGCACCAGACATTAACCACTGTCGTGATACCAACATTTGATATCAAGCGTCTCCAGCCAACCATCTTTTCTACCTACCAGGTGTGCATCCTGCCCCTGCATTATGGCGAACGCCGTCATTAATTATATATGTACTCGATCACTTTTTTTGTATATTCATTTTTTTGGGTATCATCTAACATATGCAGGTCTCGTATCATTCGTTTTGCACAGGTGAAGAGCAAACCATCCATAGATGCTTTGCTCTCTGACATATGCATTGCGACTTCGGCTGCACCGACTTATTTCCCTGCCCACTATTTCAAAACTGAAGATCACTCAGGAGCAGTGAGAGAGTTCAATCTTATAGATGGTGGGCTGGCTGCAAATAATCCGGTCAGTACAGAAAAAGAAAGAAACTCCACTGACGATAAACAAATGATGCAAGCAGCAGCTTGCAAGTTAATATATGTACTGCAACGTAAAAGTTATTGTTATTGCAATGGATGATATGCAGACTTTAGTTGCTATCAGTGAAGTGACGAAAGAGATAATCAAGGGAAGCCCAGACTTTTTCCCTATAAAGCCAATGGACTACGGACGTTTTCTGGTGATATCCTTGGGAACGGGTTCGGCAAAATCTGAAGAGAATTATGATGCACGTGAAGCAGCAAAGTGGGGGATCATCAGCTGGTTAACGAGCGGAGGGTCCACGCCTCTAGTTGATATCGTCAACCAAGCAACTGCAGATATGGTTGATCTCCATCTCTCGGTTGTTTTCCAAGCTCTTCATTCTGTAAAGAGCTATCTCCGCATCCAGGTATGTATCACTGCTAACATAAATAGGGCATACGTATGTGTGTGTGTATTTACCTGCTTATTGTTTTTTGCCTATTTACGTATCCTATTGTATAAAAATTATATTACTTTTTTAGGATGATAGGTTGAGCGGACCGGTATCTTCTATGGACATAGCCACGAAGAAGAACATGAACGATCTGGTCAAAGTAGGGGAAGGACTACTGAAGACGCCGGTGTCTAGGGTTAACCTGGACACTGGAATATTTGAGCCGCTGAATCAAGAGACTAACGAAGAAGCTCTCAAAAGGTTTGCAGGGCTACTTTCTGAAGAGAAGAGGCTTCGCGTTGCTCGGTCTCCCCACGGACGTGCTTACTCTGAAAGCCCTGCCACTTCATCAAATGCATGATATTCACGCGTCTGGCTTTCTAAGTTCTGACAGCGCTAAACTCATTCAACAGCACATATTAGTCAAAGTTAGGACATAGTCGATCAGGCTCCATTATTTTTTATTCTTCTTTTGCACTTCAATAAGAACCCGAAGGGGATGGTGTGGCTGTTAAAAATTTTCTTGGTTTAATAAGGAGGGAAAAAATGCCCTCTAGATTGTTTTCTAGTCATAGATGTTTTCATGGTGTTGTTTGGCATGGTTAAATAGAAGGTCGTCGGTTGTCCCTGCATGACGGCCAGTCTCATCTCGCTTTTGTGTATTCTGAAATCCTCCATGAAACTGAACGAAGACTTTGAAGTAGTGTGTTGTTTTTCCTGATCTCCCCTAAGTTGATTGTGGTACTATTGATTAGTTCAACGTAATTTGCATATAGACATTTGCATTCCGCTACATGAATCTTTGATGCTATCTACTTTCTTTTGCCAACAATGCATGTTTCTTTCATTCCTTACGTAAAAGTTCTTCTTTTCACCTACATGCAAAAAGAGTTCATAAAGAAGTAATCTATTATATATGCGGTGACTAATCAAAATTAAAAATAATGGAGAAACCGGAAATTCTAAAAGCAAAGATCTTGAACATTTTCCTTATACCCAATATACCAGTTACCCTTGGGGAAAAAAACTTATAGAGAAAAGACCTCGTTCATCTAATTATCATTTAAGTTATCATACTCTCATGGGAAAGCTCTATATTAGATATTATGACGTCAAAGGAAATAATACGATAATTCGTAGCTGGTATATGTGTTGCAAAGAATGGGCCTTATTTAATTCCCAATAAAACATGTCACGTCACTTTATAAATTGATCAAACTAATCTTATACCTAGTACTGTTTATGAAACTTAACTATCCATGAAACTTAACATGATTGTGCATCCAATCCTTTAGGTATCAGTTCAATTTGCAATACAACGTCCACTCTTTCTTCAATTTTCTTCTCTTCTTTTTTTTTTTTGGTGAGAGGGAATTTGTCTGGCAAAAGAAATTTAAATAGACAATATTTGTAAATGATTTGATGGATGACATCAATTATAGCGCATGAAGTATGTGCGAATTTGTGTTTTCTGTTAGACGGAATGTAGAATCATTATTTTCTTGATAAGTGATTGACATGGTCTAGTAAACTATTAAACTTACACCATTTATTCTCATTTCCATCATTTAGCAAAGTTCATTGTTGTTGGGATGAAATGCACAAACACAACAAAATAGAGAGTAAAGACAAGAAAGTGAAATTGAGATACAAAATTTTATCATATTTCACCCTTAAACTAGGGCTAAATCTAGCAAAGGATTCAACTAAAATTAGCACCTCTTATATCTCTATTACAGCTCTTAATTACCAAGAGAAGAAAATTATATACAAACGACACAAGAAAACTTTAGATTTTAAAAAAGCCTTAGGTCATCCAATAATTATTTATGAGCTCAAGTCTAAATTATTAATAAAATACGGACTCAAACTATAAAAACCTTATGATGGTCCGAGGGTGCTGCCTCTTTCTATCCCCACTAAGCAAGATTTCCATGCCTTCAGTCAATGGGCAATATGAACCATACCCTAACAACAGTCACAATCAACCACAAAGATGGTTGTTCCATTAACACTTTCGTCTTACATGTCATTTGTATAATACTAGACACCAGGCCAACTTGAAAAATGATCGGAGAGATATAAAAAGATGTTGATGGTTTTGATAAGTTAATAAAGGATATCTTATACAAACACCAAAGTCAAAAATAATTTCTTGATAAAATTGTATTTGACCATCGACCAATGTCAGTTTGGGATAATGATAGAATTGGTCTCTAAACTTTGGTCTAATGTGTAATACGACACATAAACTTTCAATTTATTCAATGCGATTCATAAGCTACCCAATGTACAATATGGTTCTTGAATTTTCAATTTATTCAATTTGATCATTGAACTTTTTCTACTTGTTCAAACTAATTTTTGAATTTTATGAAAATATTTAATGAGATATTTCCATTAATTTAAGTTCGATGATCACCTGAAACATTTTTATATAGTTCCAGAACAAGTTTGAACATGTACAAAGAGTTCATGGATTATATTGAATAAAATGAAAATTTAGGGACCACATTACAAGTTAGTTTAAAATTCATGAATATATTAAATAAATTGAAAGTTTGGAAATCACATTCCATATATGTTCAAAATTTAAGAATTATATGTGTCATTTTCCCATTAAATTTTGTAACCAACTCATTTTGTGATAGTTTTAGAATTGACGCCAGTGTACAAGATATGTAAACTAAATGTAGCATAATATGCACAATGAACTTAGAGGTTTGCGATTCGAATTTTCAAAAAGAATTTCCCCAACTAGACCTCCCGATACTCGTTGTGCCGCAGATCATACATATACAATGTTATTATGTTATGCTTAGGAGAATGACAAGAGCACCAGGTTCTATAAAAAAAGATCCTGACACTTGGACTTTCCATGACCTAGGAACGATAACGACATGTTTCTGACATTATATTGTCAGCTGCCAATCTCTACCAATCAACATAGATTGAATTTGGATGTGTCCCCACTCTCTCCATGATTAGTTGCGAGTGTCTCTTAAAAGCATTACATTATTCCTTTAGCAAGTTGAAGGATAGTGATCCTAGGACCTTTCTCTATTATTGGTCACTTCTCTTGTTATTCTGCTGATTTTCACTTTGGCTAAACGATAATATCCTCAAAAAAAGGAGCTTATAGGATTGGTTATTTTCGCTGAGTCATCTCTATCAAATTAATATGGGTACGATAGATAGATTGAGTCCTAACATTGAACGAGGCCCCTCCACTATAGAGCCATTCCATCCAAATGAAAGGACCCAACGAGTGTCGATTTCATGTTCCATCCAAAATGCGAATGAGATAGTTGATTTTATCTTGACTTTATGATATTTCCAAGGGTATTGCCCAGTGAGTGAAAAAAAAATTAGTTTTACTTTAATTCATGCATGTAACTCTTCCTAGAATTTGTTAGATAGGTAAGCAATTAATCATGAGACATCACTTTGTGATATTGTGCTCATGCTATTATAACTAGAATAAGGGGATAACTGGGTTGGTAATTCTAAAAATCATCATGAAAGTACAATCGAATTTTAAACTTTTAAAAAAGTACAATCGAGTTCTCAAATTTATCATGAAAGTGTAATTAAGTCATAAAACTTTCAAAAAATTCCTTCAAAATTTAAAACTTGTCACTAAAGTTTAATCGAGTTTTAAAATTTTCAAAAGGTGCAATCAAATGAAGGAATTGATTGGATTAATTTAGTAATTTTCAGGACTCAATTACACTTTGTAAAAGTTTCATTACGTAACTACACTTTCTTGACAAATTTTTGGATTTCAAATGCACTTATCTGCTAGAATAAAATATGACGTCATCAATAATTTGAAAAACAAAAGAGTTATATTTTTTAGAAGAAAATATATAAACATTACACTTAATGCAATCCTGTCACACCCCGAACCTCGAGTGCGCGCACATTCCACAACGGTCAAATGAAATGCAACGTTCCCAGGTAGCGTCGCCGACCCAAACCTCTATGCACATGCGGAAGCGTAATTAACAATCCCCGGACAACAACAAATTTGGGATAAGAAAGCAGGACAATCAAATTTCACAAAACACATCTTATAAAACAATCACGGGTTTATATACAAAAGACTAAACCAAAAGGAAAGGTTTATCTACTCCGGGATCTACAGCCATTAGCTCCATGTCCACAAATAATGCGTGCTCCAAAAACTATTGCCTACGAGACTCCATGACGTACGTGTCGTACCTCCATCTAGGTACCTAAAAAATAATTCACCGAGTCAACTCTCCAAACCCTTATTAGGAAGAAATTCACCCAAGGATAACATATTCACACAAACAAATCGATGTCTGGAAACTGTCAGACTATCAAAATCTAAGACGATGTGAGATCTGAACGATGTAAGATCTGAACGATGTAAGATCTGGACAATTTACCTCTACAATCCATATACATAAATATGCAGCAAACATATTTAACCACTGGTATACTTCTCATCAGTCATCATCAACATATCAACAGCTCAATCCACACTCAATAACAAACTCATGGCTGAAGCAATGTCTCACAGAATCATCTCATCATATCCAAACACAATGGTACAAGGATCTAGAGGTGGCCCCCACGAAGGTTACATTATCGTGTGGCACTTAGGCCTTGACCCGAACATAATGGTATAAAGATCTAGAGGTGGCCCCCATGTGGTACTTAGGCCTTTACCGAAACACAATGGTACAAGGATCTAGAGGTGGGCCCCATGTGGCACTTAGGCCTTTACCGAAACACAATGGTACAAGGATCTAGAGATGGCCCCCACGAATGTTTATGTTATCATGTGGCACTTAGGCCTTTACCGGAACATAATGGTATAAGGATCAAGAGGTGGCCCCCACGAATGTTTATGTTATCGTGTGGCACTTAGGCCTTTACTGGAACACAATGGCATAAGGATCTAGAGGTGGCCCCCACGAATGTTTATGTTATCGCATGGCACTTAGGCCTTGACCATGCCAAACAACAGTACAAGAATCTAGAGGTGGCCCCCATGAAAGTTTACGTTATCGTGTGACACTTAGGCCCATACTTGCTTATCGCACACTCAGCTTGCACCACACCAGTCATCACACAATCACACTCCATCCAACCACTATTAAGGAGTTCAATCATCCGGCCTTGATGCAGACATCCCATACCATGTCAACTCAGCTAAATGTAAAACCACCCTAATTGGCAAAACTAAGTTACTTCTGTGCGTGTCTCTAGTCTAAATCCAGAAACATAATCAAACGAGTTCGGAAAAATCCTCAAATTTGAATATGTCATAAAGGACACATAAAAAAACATTTTTTATGAAGACACCTTACTCCAAATCCTTCTGTGTAAAGAGCAGTAAATCGCTCAATTTGTTACAAAAACTGGTACAATTATCAGGAATCACCTTCTCCAGAATCAGTTTGGTTTGAAATCCAACACTCATCCGTTTTATCTGAAATCTGACTATGTTATAGTACAAGATGTGATAAACAACTTTTATGAAGTAACTCTTTTGAAACTCAAACTCCAAGAGTGGATAAAAACCCATAGATCATAAAAATGTCACAAGTTCCAGCCAAAACAGAGGTTATGTTTTGTTCAAAATGAAGTTCACATAATTCCCTTTTGAATCCATAAAATCCTGATTAAAATATATATCATAGCTAAAGATGTATAAAGCACTTTTCATGAAGGAACCAACCCCATAATCTCATCACATCTCATTTCACAAAATCAGCAAACAGCAACAGTTCAATAGACACATATCAGAGAAATCCTCTGTTCTGAACTAAACTATTGTCACTTGTCCTAATCCAACCTAACACTCAACTTATCAAGCTAATCAACACTCCTCTGGTCCTCTAAGTGTAATTGCAACCTAAGAAGGGTTTGGATAGTTGACTCACCTGGTCAGCAAACCGACAAGTCCACGGCGACGACAGCACGAAGACGGCTACAACTCAAGCCTACTTCAACTTCGAAAGAGGCTTAGATAATGATGAAAAAGCCTTGTTGTTGCTTCCTTAGTTGCTGGCTTGAGAGCTACATATCTCAGCTGGATGATAGAAGGTGATAAGAAGTGAAAATATCCAGAATAGCTGAAGTGGAACCAGTTGTATATGGGGGACAAACAGTCTTGAAAAGTCAAACCAAAATATCTAAACACTTGAGTACTTGCCTCAAAAGTCTTCAACCTTATCCAATAGCAATTTTCCCCTCTCAAACTTCTCCAACAAGCCAAGTATGAAGGCTGTAATGCAGTAGTCCCTCATACCTACGAATTTGCACCCATTAACCTCAAGTCACATTCAACTCCTCATTGATTCAACTTATATCTATTCTGCAAAATATTATCTTTGAAATTCAAGATGTCACAAATCCAAATTCTACCGAGAACTTCTATTTGTCTAAAAAACATCATAATTTTACGTGTAGTCTCAGTTCTCCCCCACATTATTTTTTGTCTAAAAAAAGTTTCCTCAACTTTCATTTGAGTCTCAAATCTGTCCTCCCATCAACATGCCATCCAAGTAGGTGTTAATTATTTAATGTGGCATTCATATGTAACTGATTATATGAAATTTAGATGTCACAACAGACAAAGTTAAAAAAAAAAAAAAAAACTAAGAGAGATGCGGCCATGGCCTCCTGACCTTGACGGTGAATGGTACATGATGAACAGTTGATGAACTTCTCTCTCAATTTTTACTTCTTCTTTTTTTCATAGTCTGACATGGCCCCTAAAGCCAGCAAATATACCTGGATGCCATGTCAAATAATTAATAGCTATGTGAGCGACATGCTAACCTTGGTTAGGAGGGAGGGACTAGTAACAACAAGCGAATCAAGAATAGATCAACATGAGAATTGGGCACCCTTGACATCCAAACAATAATCTGGATAAGCGTCCTCACTAATGGACCAAGCCCTTTTTCCTTGGAAAGTGGGCCATTAATGGCAGGTGAACCACGAAGAGCCCAACATGAGAATTGAGCACCCTTTGCATTCAAATAGTAGTTTGATGAAGCGTTAAGCCCAAGTTACCTAGAAGGGGGCATCACAATGAGATCCCAATCAAGTAAAATTTTGTCATTTTTTTAAGACAAAAAAAAGTTCAAGGTACAATTGCAACTGAAACTAATATTGACACCTAAATTTTGGCTATCAATTTAGTAATTAAGTGCATAGAAAATTAGGGACCAATCTTGGCTCCTAACAAAAATATATCAATATATTTTCATTTAATTGTGTGACATATTATATAGCATGTTTTTTAATGGGCTAGCAATCATAGACAGACCTAAATTGATCATGTTGATTGGGTTGGCATTGCAGCAAAATTCGGCCACATAAGGAGCACTGGCCTAAATTCACAACCCAGAATGTGACTTTTTGAGATTTAAATGAGTTGGGTTTAGCCCATAATGTTAGCAAGCTTTGAACCAAATTAGAGTAAACCCTAAATGAGTCAAAACCTGTCAATAATTAGGCCCTCAAGAGGGCCAAATTTCGGCCAAGCTAGGGACAATGGGCTAGCAGAAAATCACATAGAGAGACCAGCCAGAACCAAGCTCAATTCAATCTAATTTCAGCCCAGTCGACTTAGGCCTTGATAATTACATCCCATTATTTTAATTAAAGTATAATCTAAGCCCGTCAAAACCTTGGTTTAGCTTTATATACTCAAACTTATGCCTTGTAACCTAGGTGTTGGCAATTCATAATCTCATAATACACAGAGAGAAAGCAGAAGTGAAAGAAATATTCACGCAACACTACTACTCCTCTGCCTTGCTCTAATGATAGCCTGCTCATACTCGCCTAAAACATGTCATTGCTTTTGCTCTTATTTCCCATGATTTTCCCAGCTACTGCTGCCCATGCTAATAAACCTGTTGTTGTTGTCGCCATCGCCTACCTTCGACATTGCTACTTCCTTCGACGCAACAACGAGAGGCCTGCTACTTCCGGTTCTCGCCATCTCTATTGCTAGAATTACAATACTCCTTTCCTTGCCTGGCTACTACTCACCGACCTCAGACATGCTATCACTTCTTGCTCTGAATTCCACACCGGCAACAATATTGCTTCACTAGTGGCTAACGAAGCAGCAGTCAAATCTAGCGCCTTAACAAGCTTTGCCCAAAGACCTTAGCTACTGATGTGAATCAAGGACCTCTCTACCGCCGCGTGCTGTCGATCGACGATCCTTGCTGCCTACACTGTAAGGACAGACTACTATCCCTGCCGCCATTGATCCATCACCAACCTAAGGTGTTTCGCTTCTATTTTGCATGTTTTCTTTTTGTCTCAACCACTAACCGAGAGTCTCTCCTTGGCCAAAGCATTATTCACCGAGAACCCCTCACCAAGCATTCGCCGCCTGCTAGGCGTGACTCGTCGTCGCAATTTTGATATGAATAACTTGCATAGAAATCATGTAACCATCTAATCTGATTTGATTTGAATACTTAATTGCTTATTTCAAATTGATTTGCTTATCTAATTGCTTTATTTAAGATTTTAGGCATTATCCAATTAGGGCATATTGATAAAAGCCAATTTAATTTAGATATTTTTCATGTATTGAAAAAAAAAATATGCATGTCTGGTAGAGTAGAATTGCATTCTATATAAAATTACACGATTATGTCATCTCTATCCCAAAGACCGCAAGTATTCCTCTGAGAACCAATTTGAGCCGAAACAATTGAAGAAATCAATTTAAATTATCCTTGTGAAGAACCACCTTACATCAGGATAATTTTGAGGTAAATGTGACATTAAAAGGTGAGGAAATGTGTATAATATTTTAACTCTCACTTATGTTAATCTTTGATTGTCCTTATTGAAATTAACTCAAATGAAAATTTAGTACTATAAGGCTCCTTTCGTTTCACGAAAGATATAGCCTTTTTGCAAAATACTTTCTAGGAAATCATTTTTCTAAAAAATGATAATATTTTCGTATGTTCGTTTGAAACTTAAGGAAAGTTTTAACGGATATATATTTTTAATTTTTTTCCTTTTTTGTTATACATTAACATGTCGAAGACCACAAGTCTCACTAAGCTCCCATGAGCTCCCGACTTGCCATCAGAAATCATGAACTTGCCAATCCAAGGCAAGTATTGAGCTCGCCTCTAAAAGCTACAAGCTCGCTGTCAAAGGCCTCTAGCTCGCCGGTCTCGGGCAAGGTTGAGACACACTGCTAGGCTGTGATATTTAAAGATAAATAAAGAAGACGGAAAAACGTTTTCCACTTTTTAAAAAGTAGAAATATTTTCCCCGCTTTTGAAGGAGGTTTTTCCATAAATGAAAAATATTTTCCTTAACTATTTTGTTTTCTATGAAACGATCATCAGAAAATTCGAAAAATATTTTCCTAGAAGTTATTTTCCGTGAAATAAACAGAGCCTAAGATGATGAAGAGCAGTTCCTTCCCTATCCAACAAATTTATATTCATTGTATAGCCAAATTAAGCTTGCATATTCATTTCATGAATCTCAATTGATGATCATTCCCCCCAACAAGGGCAAGGCGATTGCCATATCTGAACAACCTGGTCCAGAGCATCAACTCAAGATAAAGACCTAGAGAGTCCAATTGTAATGTATTGTCCAAGTATTGTCTAAGCTAGTCCATGATTTTTGTCAAAGGGAAAAGAAAAAGGATGTCGGACTGAAGGCAGAAATGTGCAAGATACTATCTTCAATGGAACTGTAATCGTTTCAGGGATTTAGAAAATTAGGAGTTGGACTTTCGTGGTTAGTGAAGTCCACACAATAAGTTGTTTCTGAGTGAAAAAGATTGGTAATGATGCTCGAATAATCACCAACTCTCATCCCCTCTATGAAAACATCTTTGAGCTTAATGAAACCTTTCATTTCTCAATCTATGAACCGAGCTTAGGTTATGTTCTTTACAAAGCCTCTTCAAATTAGTGTACTTGAAATAATATAAAATTATGCTTATAGGTAATATTCAACAAAGTCGAGCAAAATTGTCCCATCAAATTTTGTCCGATTCTTGACTTGTAAAGTGTGGTAGGATTTTACTAATCTAAAATGTCTTTACCATGACTATAATTTAGGCTTGTTCAACAGCTTAACAAAGGAATAATTGAGTGGCTACAGACAATGCTGACTATCTATCTCTGCAATGAGTGCATGTATATGTTATTGACAGTCATGTATATGACATTTGGTATCCCTTCGAAAAGGGACAATACCGATGCTCCAGTCACTCTTTGAAGCATTAGGGTGGGTCCAAGTACTCCTAAATTTCCAAAGTCATACTAACGAGAAACTTTTAGGCAATCCAGATCGAACCTTAAGATAAGTAAACCTCAAGTTAGTATCAATATCTCTTTTTGAGTACTCAAGGCGAAATCCAAGCATCTCACCTAATTTCAAACTGAGTACTCAAGGCAAAATTCGGGTGTCTCTCAATTACATCTCGGCATCTCAGTTGAATATCTCAACAATAGCTAAGTGTTTTTTTATTCCTCTTAGCTATACCTTGGTCAATAACTAGGCATTTCACACCTTCTTAATCTAATAGGTGTATCCATCGATAACTAGGCACCTATCGATTAACCCATATTCATTACATCTCAGTCAACAAATAGCCCGACGTAGATATCCTATTAGTAGAACATCCAGCCCAATCTGCATCACAAAAGTCTATAGTGCTTAGATGGCCATAATTCTTGAAAAGTAGTCCTTTACCTGGTGTTCCCTTCAAGTACTTGATAATTCGAAGCACAGCATCCCGATGAATACTACGAGGAGAGCTCATGAACTGACTCACTACATTAACAGTAAAAGATATAACAGGTTTTGTGATGGTAAGATAGTTCAACTTACCCACTAATCTCCAATAGTTCACTGGGTCATGTAATAATTCTCCATCTTATGCATTAAGTTTCATATTTTGGTTCCATAGGAGCATCAATCGACTTTGCTCCAATAGAGCCAACTTCATTAAGAATGTCAAATACATATTTCCATTGTGATAAGTTGATAATAGCACGTGAGTAGGAAACCTCAATACCAAGGTAATATCATAGACATCCCAAATCCTTGGTACTAAACTTTGTATGTAGAAATTACTTAAGTCGTCGAATACCAATAAAATCACTCTTAGTAATGACAATATCATTCACATATACCACCAGAAGGATTCAGCCAGTTGATAATACAGAACTAAAAACCGAATGATATACTTGACACTACCTTAATCCAAACTTGATAATAGCATCACATAACCTACCAAACCACGCATGAGGTGATTGCTTGAGTCCATACAAAGCCTTAAGTAAACGACACACCAAACTCTCCCTATGAGTAATAAACCCAAGTGGTTGCTCCACGTACACTTCCTCAACTATATCACCATTTAAGAAAACATATTTGACATACAATTGATGAGAAAACAAAAAGCCAAATTGTTTTGCTAGGGAAATAAAGACACAAACAAATGGGATTTTGGCCGCATGTGAGAAAGCATTATAATCAAAACCATACATATGAGTAAATTCCTTTGCAACCAATTGAGCCTTGATTGATCAACAGTGCCATCAAAGTGAACTTCAGTAGTAAAAATCCAACGACAACCAACAAGTGTTTCCCGGCAGGTAAATGAGTAAGCTGCCAAGTATGGTTCTTGGTGAGCACATTCGTCTCATTCTCCATGGCTTGCCACCATCTAGGATGACCAAGAGCTTCAACAACACCACTAGGCACAAATATAAAGGACGAGGACAAGACAAATGTAGAAAGCATAGGGGATAAATGATCATATTATAAAAAAATGGGAAATAGAATGACGTGTATGAAGACATTCGGAAACACTAGAATAAGGGGCTTAACGATCCACAGAATGACAAACACAAGAGTACGTACATTTTCCAGTAGCAATAGGCAAATCGGGATTAGAGGATGGTGCAGCAACTGGTGAGTAAACAGATGAATCATGTGTTGGTGAATGTTGTACTACTATAGTGGGAGCTACATCACACTAGTGTTAGGTGCAATTAGCTTATTAAAACATGTGAATGATGTTGGAAGAAGTGAGAGTGGAGAAAGTGTTAGTAAGACACATTGGCCACCATTAGGAATCATCGTAGAGATCATCTAAGCATTATAAAATGGTTGGTCCTCAAAAAATGTTACATCTGCCGACACAAACACACAACGATGAATAGGACTATAACATTTATAGCCTTTCTAAGTTTGAGAATATCCCACAAAGACACATTTCTTGGCACGAAGATCCAACTTATCAAGACCTGGAGTAAGACAATATATAAAACAAACACAACCAAAGACGCATAGAGTTAATGGAAAAAGGAGACGACTTTGGGTGTAAAGTAAAGAATGTTGTCTGACCCTCAAAAACAAAAGTTTGAAACCGATTAATTAAGTAGCAGACTGTAAGCATAGGTAGATGCATGTGAAACATTGGGCAACAAGCAACATCAAGAATGAGGTAATTTTTTTGTTGGGAAGTGCTCCAAAATATAGGAGATAAAATTGGTCAATCCACGTTGTTATGCGAAAATCAGAATTGGCCACTACTGCATTATCTGTTAGCCTACCTTTTTTTAAGCCTGGTTTTACTATTTCAGTTAATTTTTTTTCCTAAATGTTCTCCCCTATAGATTAGTAGGTTGCAATTTGTTGCTATTTTTTTCTCATTCTCGTTGTAACAGAGCTTTTACATAGGCTATTTGAGTCTCAATTAAAGTGTGGCAGAACTTCATTCATAAGTTGAACTGTCATCCTTTGTGAGAAACAAGTTGGGTCTTTGATTGGGCGAGAGACAGAGAGAAACACAAGAGATGAAAGAAAATATGAGAGTTTTGTGAGATATGACAACAACATGGTTCTTCATCATCACAACTCCCTATTCCAATGTTCAATGGAGAAAAGTACCAATTTTGGAGCATGAAGATGAAAACATTATTCAAATCTCAGGATTTGTGGGAGCTAGTTGAAAATGGCCTTGCTGAGACAAATGATGTTGCCAAGATGAAGGAAAACACGAAAAATGATGCAAAGGCTTTCTATCTACTTTAACAAGCTATTTATGAAGACATTTTCCCAACAATTATGAATGCATCTTCGTCTAGATTAGCATGGTTGACACTGATCATATTGTTGTTACGAAAGTCCTAAGAAGTTTAACTCCCTACTTTGATCATGTAGTTGCAGCTATAGAAGAGTCGAAGGACTTGAACAGATTGTCCTTTGATGAGTTGATGGGATCCTCGCAAGCTCATGAGGCAAGGATCAATGACCTAAAGAACGGTAGAAGGGAAGGCATTTCATGTGAAGGGGGAGTCTTCAGCAGTTGAAGACTTAAAGTGTGAAGATGTGCATATGTATAGAAGAGGTCATGGAAAAAATATTGGCCGAGGACCTGGAGAAGGACAAGGCCAAGGAATCCAATGTCATAACTGTAAATGCTTCGACCACATTCAAGCAAATTGCTAGAAGAAGCAAACTCAAGCCAATTATGTAGAAATGCGGGAAATGATGAAGAAGTAGGAGACTATAGGTTGTTTATGGAAAACATTGAGCTAGAACCATATGATCAACTTATATGGTCCTTAGAGCGGGTGTTCAAACCACGTGATATATATCTAAAGCGGAAGTGATCGTTCTACGAAGATCAGTGAGTTGGGAATTGCTGACCTCAACCCCTAATCGAACTTGTGATTGGTAATATTGGTATGACCGCGACCTGTTAACGAACCTGTCTCAACCAATCCACGCTATAACATCACAAACAAGAGAATTCGCTTTCAATAAGTTTTTTTTCGATCGCCACAAGAAAACCTTGATAAGATCTAGTCGTCAAAAGAACTCAAAGAAGAAAACCTGTATGTATAAAATTATATCTATCTCTTAGAAACCTATAAACAACCTTAGATAGGGTGCCAACCCTAATCCTAATCCTTCTATGATTAGAATTACAAAATAATAAAAATTTCTAATTCTAATCCTACTAGGATTAGAACTACAAAATGATAAAAATTCGTAATCCTAATCCTACTAGGATTATAATTACAAAAATAACCTAATTAATATAAATTCATCAAAAAATGGAGAAAAAACCTACAAGTCCATCTAAACAACTTCAAATCGCTAAAACATATCAACAATCACTACTAAAGTAGTGTGTATTGATCAGCGGCCCGTTTCCAAGTGTTCAACCAAATTTGAGCCAATTCGGAGTTTGTCAACTCGAAACTCCTTCAAAATTTGCTAGACCGAAAGTAATCATGTTGCGCCAATGAGTTTTAGAATCTTTAAGTCTCAAATCCAAATTGTCTCCATTCCAAATATCTTGAACTATGATGGCGACAATTTGTTTGAATTCTTTCACTCTTGCTCGAGTGATCGGACCTAGAGTATAGAACAATTGGTCTCTAGCACCTCTTTCTCAATACAATTCGATGTCCTCATCACCACGTGATGGAAATAAAAGCCTTGTTCAATGAATTGGATGAAGACTACAAGTTAAATGTTTGGCTTGATGACAGCAAATAAATCAAGGTTGAAGGAAAGGGCACAGTTGCAATACAAAATTATAGTGGTAAAACCAGTTTTCTTTGCAACATGCTTTTTGTTCCAAGTTTAAGTCAAAGCTTGCTAAGTGTTGCGCAATTAATTTCAAATGGATATACTGTGATATTTGATGACTCATCATGTTTGATCAAGAGGAAGGAAGTGGGGTTTGGAAAGAATATGAAAGAAAAACAATGCAACTTGGAGAATCAGTTAGTAAAGAGGAAGAACATAACCAAGATGACCAGCAACAAACTCCTAGCAGCGAAGTTGCTTCAAGTTCAACCACCAGTTCAGACGATGAAGTGGAAACTAAAAAGTACGGATCTTTGGCTGATATTTACAAGGCAACACAAGCCTTATATGTTGGTGAACCAAGTTCATTTGAAGAGGCAGCCAAGAAAATTGAATGGAAGATGGCCATGGAGGAAGAACTAATGGCAATCGAAAGAAACAAAACCTGGGAGCTTATCGACTACCAAAACGAAAGGAGGCAATAGGAGTCAAATGGGTGTAGAACCAAATACAAGGCAGATGGTAGCATACAGAAGCACAAAGCTCGATTGGTAGTGAAAGGGTACTCTCAATGACAATGTATAAATTATGAAGAAACTTTCTCTCCAATTGCTCGCTTCGAAACTGTAAGAACTCTAGTAGCTATTATTGCTGCTCAATTTGGTTGGGGTGCATATCAATTTGATGTTAAGTCAGTTTTTATTAACGAGGAGTTGGAAGAGGAAGTGTATGTGTCTCAACCTATAGGATTCAACGTTCAAGGAGAAGAGGAGAAGGTGTATAAATTAAAAAATGTGCTCTATGGCTTAAAACAAGCCCTTAGAGGATGGTATGAAAGAATCAACAATTACTTTCTTGAGAATGATTTTCAAAGAAGCAAAAATGAGCCCACACTGTATATATAGAATGAAGGTAAGGATGTTTTATTTGTCAGTCTATACGCAGATGACTTGATTTATGTGGGATCATCTGTTTCACTCGTTAATTATTTTCGAATAAGTATGAAAAAGGAGTTTGGGATGTTGAATTTTGGTTTATTGCATTATTTTCTTGGAATTGAAGTGAAACAAGTTCACGATAGTATCTTTCTCATAAAAAAAATATGCAATGGATTTGTTGAAGAAGTTTTATATGTTGGGTTGCAAAGTTGTCGGAACTCCTATGAATATGAATGAAAAGCTATAATTCGAAAATGGAACAGAACTGGCTAATGAGTAGCACTTTAGGGTGCGTTTGGTAACCATTCTTGTCCTAGAAACAATTTTTTTTTAGAATGAGATTTTTTGACAAAATGGTTCTCGGATGAGTTTTTTGGAAGAAAAACGCGTTTGGTAACTATACAAAATTTGTGTCCCTGGAATACAAAAAGAACATAAATACGTTTGGTAACTGGACAAAATTTTTGTCCCTGGATTTTTCTTCTTTTAATCTAAAAAATGTTAGTGAAGACATTAGCTTAATTTATAAAACACTTATCTATTATCCAAAACAATAGCTTCACTATTAGGTGGACAATTTTCTAGGTGGAAGATCAAGAGTAAATAAAAGATCAGCACATTAACTTTTCTGTTTACAAGTGAATTTACATGACATTCAAAGCTAGTTCTTCTACGAAAGTACTTTTACTTGAACACAAGTTGCATTTAAAACAATAAATGGGCACTCTACATTTTATCTTTCCAAAAATTTAGAGCCAAACGTTTTTTTGTTCAAGAATGAGGGACGTAAATGTACATTTAGAGAAAAACACCATAAAACCTCGCACGTGGCCAATCTGCCATGGGTATATAAACACAATATATAAAAGGAAAGCATTAAGTAGAAAAAAGAATGCAATCAACTTGATCAAATGAAAATTTGATTGTCATATAAAACATACACATGTAATATCAAAGAAAGAACTTAAGAAGATCATAAACATAACTATTGAACCATATAATAGCACCCTTCATAGCAAACGAGTTTACTTGGGGGCTTCAAAATATATCATTGGCTCAAGCTTATACCTTCTAATACAATAGCCCCTCACAAATATGTAGTGTAATTGGTTAATTCATAAAAGTCTAAAATACAAAGTCATGGAATTTCAGGCATATTGTAATCCATTGTCATTTGATTTGCAATAGCTTTCGTAAGCATATCTATCTCAGTTGTCTCCTTTTTAGAAGTGTAATCTTCACCTTCCACTTCTTAAGGTCCAAATGGATTCTCCATATCTCCATATAAGGAAAAGTTTATGTCTATCCTGTCTTCATTACGAATATAATTATGTAGAATGCAACATATAATTACAAATTTACAATAAGTGCTTGCTTTTGAATTGAAAAAGGAGGCATATGTCTCAAAATGAAGAATCTATTCTTTAATGCCCCTAATGCCTTCTCAATGACATTTTTTATTGAAGAGTGCTTATGATTGAACAATTCTCTTGATGTTCTGGGCCGTCTCCTTTAACCCTTGTAATCATTCAGATGACACCATTCACCTTTAAATGGGGTTAAAGATCTCGAAAATGGTGCATCGATCGCGTAGTATTTGCCTATAACATATATATTTAAATTTGTTATGATATGCAACCGCAATAAATGACAAAGAAAATTACTCCTTCTAGACAGAGCAAAAACCGGGTGGTGGTTGAGGGAATTGTAATCGAGGATTTTCAAGTGCTACCATAAAGAACTCGATAATCGTTAGCAGATCCTCCTTACCCAGCATACACGAAAGTAAATTTCATGTCAAACGAACAAACGCACATCACATTCTGAGTGGTGGTCCCTTTCCTGACTCTAAATAGAATTTATTTTGACACAGGGACGGAAGCACTAATGTAGGTGGCATTGATAGACCATGTAGTTTTATGAAACATTAGTGTTATACAAGAGTATTAGTTATATGTATTTGATGATGTAAATTCAATATTAAAACCATACCTTGAAGTAGCGTATAGGGCTAGGACCCATAAGAATCTCCTCCGAGACAATATCAAAATAAGGTGCTTTGATAACCTCTTTTGATAGTTTTGATTTTGTTTTCAACACTATAGTGAAATACTTGCTGATTGTTTCTCCTAAACGCTAGAATCTCTCACATGGAGTTCTGATGGAGTTTTTGTGACCGACCAAAGATAAGAATATCCCAACTTGTTCATCTATCCTAACATACCGACTATCTTTTAACCAACCTCTTACCTTCATTATTTCACATAGGTTCAAAAAAAATGTCTCTCTATCCTGAAAGTTTTATATATTTTATCTAAATGTCCATAAATAATCTCCATTACCCATTCGAATCTTGACAATTCACTATCCATAATAGGCTCTCTCGTATGTAAGGACTTGTCCAACATAGCAATAAATAGATTTGATATAATTATGTCTTCCTCAAACTCATCAAAATCATGTTAAATCGGTGTTACCTACCTACTAGATATACTATTTGATCCCCTTTCCATGGTACCTACTCCATCAAACAAATACAAGAACGTCAACAAATTACTTCTACATCCAAAGCCAATAACAACTAATAACATAAGCCATATAGTGACAGCAAACCAAATATAAAAATATCACGCAACTCATCAATACCATATCACCAAGTGACTTCGATAGTCTCAACTAATAATATAAGTTATAAAGTTGAAAGTAAATCAAATATAAAAACAATATAAAATCCAACAACATAGTCAAACCAAATTTAAAAATATCACACACAAAAATAGTACATTTCCCAACATCTATTGAAGATCATCTTGTTTCACAGTTTTGTTATAAAGAGTCTGCTCCAACTCAAGCATGGCAGTAAGGATATCCATCACAACAACAATTGAAAATGGATCCTCAGGTGTTTCTATGACCTATGAAGTTGTAGAGAATTGACTTTTCTTAGATTTGATCATCCTTTCAAAGGCTTTACAGGCATTTGGAGTCCTATCCAGGTTGTGTTTGTTATGAACTGGATTGACGGTATTTTTACAAGTGAATACTTCCTTGTCAAGGTGGTGCTCTGTAAAGTTCTATGGATTCCCTCCATCATGAAAATGATTGTCATCTTCATCTAACACAATAAATTCTCCGTGATTTCATATCGCATACTCCCTAGTAGAATATGTATCCCCAAATACAATGCACAGAACAAGAAAATGAGGAAACCCATCTTTCTTGAATTTTGCCCTCTCCTTATTATCTTGTGTTTTTCATAATGATGATATACATTAGCAACATAATCAAACCTCTTAAAACTTATATCTACAATGATCTTAAAATGACAAAAAGTTAAATGATACCTTGATGTGTGGTTCCCATATACTTAGATCATCGACAACAACTATTTTTTTCACATGATCCTAGCCAAATCCAGATTGTGAAATAAGTTTGTTAAAACCAGCATACTGTCTTCTCAATTTGTTTGTCTTGTTCTTCAACTGTGCTAAGGTTATTGGAATTCATACTACTTATTGAAATTATCCCATATGTTATTCCACCCTTTTTTGTTAAACATACAAATGATGTGATTTTCCTTTTTCACCTCTTTTACCAAAACACTTACAAACTTGTTGATTGAAAGCTCAATCCATTTTGCATTGAATGCCTCAATCTCTTTTTGGGATGCATTTACTCTTGACTAGTTATACATCATAATATAATCACATAGGAATTACACAAGAAGAAAACAATTTAAATCATAACATAGTCATGATATTCTAAGCAATATGTCAGGAACATCGTAATCTTACAGTTATTAGACACTAGTTCCAAAGTCAAATAAGAAGAGCATAAGGACAAAAACAGAGTAAACTGCGGGAGTTATGGTCGGTCTGGGACCCCTGGATGCAGAAGGTATCCTTTACAAATTTTGTTTCGGTAGAACATATATTGAAGACGAGTAGTTAGACAGAGTTCTCATATCTCAGTGACTCACCTCGATTTTGATTTCCCGCAAGAAGTGTGCTGAAGAGGCGACCTCCACACATGAGCCAAACATATCTTAGGGATTTTCCAAACTCAATTAGGCACGTAGACCCACAATTCGCACTGCGCCCAAAGGAAGTCAACACCAATAAAGAAATTGCCGCTAACTATCACGCACCACCACGAATCAATAAAAGTAACATTGTATCAAAAGAAAAACTCAATCAAAATTCTAATAAAGCAAGCACGGATGTAGCAAATCCGCACAATTGATCAAAAAAGGAGATTCGATAAAGTGCGAAGCGAACTCACGAGATCGACGTGGCCACAAACCAGAAGAGACAGACGAAAACAAAAATAGAGAGAGGGAAGGATGGTTTCTTGGATCAGGGAAAAAGGAGGTCGATGGAGATAGACGAAGATGAAGACATAACTCACGAAATCCCCATGCACCGCAAACAAAAAACACGCAACCCACAAGCGACAAGACTCGTGACGTTCCCTTTTGCCATCAGTCTCGAGAATTCACATGGATTCTTCCGCAATGAAAATGTAGGAAATCGCACAAATTCCACTGAATCAATCAACCAAAAAGAAAATGCCCCAGAACCAAATAAAAAAATAGGAATCGTGACTGAAACCTATATACATACTCCGATGCGAACGAGGCCGGCGAGCGAGAGATAAAGAAGGACCACAAGAGATCCTTATGCCGTGTCATCTACAAATCAATGTAGATGCAGATCGGCGAATCTCGTCGACGAGAGAGAGAGAGAGAGAGAGAGAGAGAGAGAGAGAGAGAGAGAGAGAGAGAGAGAGATGCGGATGCATATTGGTTCTTGAAATCACATAAACAAAAAACCAAGAAATCGGGAGAACAGAGAGACAAAATTTCGGGAGAACATACCTTAGGGTTTTCTTCGGGAGAGCATACTTTTTGGGACGAGAGTAACTACTGAGAACTAAATCGATTTTCTCTTTTTCATACTGTGCATTTACATTCGAGAAATAGAAAACCAAAAAAAATTTGTTCTGATTCCCCATCCCCTAGCCTTTTTCTCATCCTGGGAACAGAAATTTTAAGGGCATTTACCAAACAGGTTTCTCATCTCAAACTCGTTCAGGGACAAGAAACCAAGAACCAGAATCATTATCAAATGCACCCTTACAATACAAAGCTTGATATTTCTTATATGGTTTGTGTTATTTCTAGGTTCATGCATTCGCCCACAAAATACAAGGCTTGATATTTCTTATATGGTTGGTGTTATTTCCAAGTTCATGCATTCACCCACAAAACATCACTTTGGAGCTGCAAAGAGAATCATGCGCTCATTGCAGGCACACTTGAATTGGGTATATGGTATGAGAACTTAAATTTTTGCAAGCTTCTTTGATATACAAATAGTGAATGAGCTGGGTGCATAAAGGATTGAAGAGCACATCAGGGTATGTCTTCAATCCTGGTTCTGGAATAGTTTCATAAAGCTCGAAGAAACAAGCCATTGTTGTGCTATCATCATTTGAAGCCGACTATATTGCGGCATCAACAACAACTTGTGAATTAATTTGGTTAAGGAGAGTGCTTGCACAACTTGGACAGAAACACGAAAAAGCTACTTAAGTTTTTTGTGACAACAAGGCAACTATAGCTATGTCCAAGAATCCAATAAATCATGGAAGAATCAAGCATGTGGATATCAAGGCATGCATCATTAGGGTCTTGGTCGCAGAGGGAAAGATAATCCTACAATATTGCAGTACAAAAGAGCAACTTACAAACTATCTTACAAAACCCCTAGCCAAGAACAAACATGATTATCTAAGGAGCCTGCTTGGTGTTTGCAATTTTGGAGCAAGGGGAGTGTTAGGAAGTGCTCCAAAATATAGGAGTTGGAATTGGTCAATCCACGTTGTTACGTGAAAATTTAGAATTTGCCACTACTATATTATATGTTAGTCAACCTTTTTGCAAGCCTAGTTTTACTATTTCAGTTAATTTGCTTTTTTTTCCATTCTCGTTGTAACAAAGCCTTTATATAGGCCATTTGAGTTTCAATAAAAGTGTGGTAGAATTTCATTCACAAGTTAAACTGTCATCGTTTGTGTACTTTTAATATTTTTTTCTCGGCTATACCATTTTGTTGTAGAGTGTATGAATATGAAGTCTAATGAATATGGGTCGAACCATTTATTACCCGACCCAAATATGACCCGTCTCATCCATTTGACGTCCCCAATAAGAAGCGAGCGCGGAATTCGCAATCCTTGGAATTGGAATCAATAATTAGGTCATGAGCATGACCAGAACATAAACAAAAGCGAAAGCTCGATAGAAGCACTTTTGACAGGAAAAATCGGCACTAAAACTGGATATGGGGTTAAATATCCATTCTCTCAATTTTCTTGAATAAAATACCCATGTATTCTATTAATAGTGCGATTGACTGAGTGATAATTATTAATTACCCGTATTTTCACAAGTATTTTTACCGTTTTGTGCGTATATATTTACGATAGAGATAGGCTTTTGAAACTTCGAATTTTTTCATCTCTCTCTCTCGTATGACGATTGTCTATAAATCAGCCCCCACTTTCAAGGGGCGGTTTTCATGATCATTTCTTTTTAAAACACGAAGTATCGCTTCTTCCTTCTCTCATAAATTCTCTCCATTCTCTATCCATACCTTCCACCACTCAAAATGTCTCCAATGAAGAAGCGGGGTACGCTTGAGAGACATGCTGGTCTTCGAAAGTCCTCTCGACTTGCGTCTTGTCTTCTCAAAAGCCCCGAAGGAACCCCGCCAAGTCGATCTCACTGATATGCCAGACGAGTCAGAGATCAAAGGCGAGGAAGTTCCATTGGCTCGCAAAGCCAAGAAGGGGAGCAGTTCAATGCCCCATCCTATGGACAGACCCAGTGGAACAGAGCACGAAGACGCCACGCCTACCGAAACTCCTACTCCTCCAAGTAATTACGAAAATGCCAGGATTGTTAAAAACACGTTAGAGAGCCCGGGAAATGCGGGAAGCGACTGAGGAAGACATCACGGCTCTGATCCAAGACGTCAGGCCAATATCCCCATGAACGAAGTCGAAGCACACTTAGCCCCTCGTTGGGAGTGGAGGACTGCTAGCCCACCCCCACCGAGAGCAGACACCGAATAGGAGGAAACGGCATAGGAAGGGGAAGGCAAAGGTGATAGAGCAACCCACAGCAAAGGAAGAACAGAGAAAGCCAAATGAGCTCGAGCCCGAAGTTCGAGTTGACGGAAACGACAGGGTATGTGACGAGTTTGGTCGAGCGCAGAGTCAGGAGGTGATAAAGCTCGGAGGTATAAGGCATTAGCTCATCGTCCTCGCCACCGTCGCCCTCCAAACGAGAATAATATCGTGTTTAATGTCTTCAGCTTCAAGAAAGACGGGGGCAAAGAAACAATAGAAATACAAAGAAAACAAAAAGGATAACAGAGAAAAGAGATAAAAGAATATAGAAAAACAAAACAAAACAAAAAAGCTTATCAAGACGAAAATACCCCCGGCCGTGGCTTAGAAAGTGTCGGCGTGAGTCGTAAGTGCTGGCCGGCTCATGAAGATTTGGTTGGCCGGTGAGGTTAAGGCATTATAAAAAAAAAACTAAATTTGCCATTCCGGATTTTTTATTTTAAAAGAAAATCTTTAGTCGAATTCTTTTCATGGTGAAACCATATTATAAGAGCCAAAAAAAAATTCCGAATCATATAAGTCTCACTTTCTAATAAACAACAATCATTTAATTATAATTTCGGATTATCAAAATTCTGATGAAATCGTATATTATTAATTTTTCCATTCAACAAGACTCGCCCAGTGCCCAGTTAGCATTTGTACCCTTAAACAACACTATATAAATCATGAAGTGATCATCTAATTTCCCAGATTTGGAACCCTAAATCAGCCATTCAACCAATTTCTCAAGTATAAACCCTAGATCAATAGAGTTCAATGCATAACCATACTTCATGAAATTCCATGGATGTTTCAACTCAATCTATAAAACCGACGTTATTTTTAGATAAGCCAATAACTTCTCTTCATGCATTGTCATTTAAGAAGCATGAAATCGTTTTTAATATAGAAAAAGACTATACGATTATGACTTGTTATTTAAAAAAATAACATGACATTTTTTGGTAGAATTTATTATCAGAGACATTTAAGTATGGTTTAAGTGATACCATACGAAACTTTTGATACTACATTTATTTTTGCAACTCGTTAAAGGCTTTAGACATTGTCCCAAAAGCAATTTTCGATAATATTAATCGCCTGATTGGTCATCCTATTGCGTGCTCGATTTGACTCTTCGATGTTGACATTTGAGAAATCTTAAATACAAATAAAGATACGGGCTGGGCTATAGGCCTACCTTAGGTCATATTTCTTACGCACATCAAACCGCTTTCCGTACGTGAACATTGCTTTTAAAAGATGTGGTGCAACAACCACAGCAGCCTCCTCCAACTAATGCAATTGAAATAAGGTACGATCATTTCATGTATTTAGGACAACCGCGCCGATCCTGGGTACAATGTCCGACCAACCATCCTTGATCAAGGGTAGCATTGAAAAAACATGCATCCTGATAATTCAGTGCGAAACCTATGTCAATTGAATGTACTAACTTCTTTCAATCTCCGTCAGAATCCATTGCGCTTGGGACTCCCGCTCAAACGGTTCTGATGTAAATCATTTCACTGATCTTAGGATCACTGTTCTCACCTTCACCACTCAATTGCCCTTGGGAGCAAGATTTTACCTTGCAATTGAGCTGTCAATGATCGATAAAGAGGATGTACCCAAGGAAGAGAGAGACAGAGAGAGAGAAAAACCTAACTACACAAGTGGCGAGGGTGAATTGTCCTGCAACAGTGCCCCAACCTTCACGCTAAAGCACAATTGGCAAAGTAGTCAACCCACTACACCAAACTTGGCCCAAAAGCAATTAATCAAGGTCAAACTTCCGCCGGGGAAGCATGATTACGATGTATCTACATCATCTGGAACACGTACGCATGTAATTTACACCTCTCCATGCTGATTTAGTGTGAGATGTCGCTCAACAATCAACATGTATAATTAATTAAGTCAGCGAGACAACAATTCATGCCCACCATTTCTTTGTTGAGCAACGACTAGTTTATAAGCATACCTCATCGAAGCAAAAGAGCAGGACAGATAAAACTGAGAAACTCTACTGAACAAAGCCAGAAAAGATTGCTACCACCCAATACAGCTGAAGGTTCCTGTTCCATGACTACTCAATAAAATGATAATATTTCTCATTGTATGAAGACTGAAAAATTCTCCCTTCATATCTGATCATGCGAGTATAACTGCATGCATTCCATGCTTGAACTCATCGCACAAATCTTTGATCCTTTGAAATGCTGGTTGAGCCCATGTCAAGAAGGAATCATTGCGTTTAACACGGCCAGACAAGTCACAAGGCTCTCATCTACCCATGCACTGAAACTGCATTCAATTACTCTTTCAGAATTATGATAAGTTGCAAGAATCAATTTAAAGTCGATCTGCTTGGCCAACAATAAGGCCAAGCAAGTAACTATCGACATCTGGAACCCTAGAACTGTCACGATCCCATCCTAAATGCTTTTTCCTAATGGTTAGCACAAATAAGTATGAGAAATGACCATATCAGTTTAACAGTGATAAGACAGTAAGAACAGCACGAGTAGCAATCAAAAGAAAGGAGATACGGCATTATTCACCTAATCATAACTATCAACAAGCCAACAGGATAGCTTGAAAAGAAAACAAAAAGAGATGAAGGTGAGACCTGAAAAATACATTCTAATAGAAGAATAGCCAGTGTCTACTCTGGCACATTAAACAAGTAGATGCCATTCTAATGCAAGAATGCAAGCTGTGAACTGGTAAGGCTGAGTTGGTGGTAGGTCATCAGTCATTGGTACATATGAGAGCCTTTTTTTGCACATGAGTTTGGTACATGAGAAACAGTTAAATTGAGCAAAGAATTAGTGCCAGGGAGGCAGGTTACATCACAGAGAATTTACATATCAACAAGTGAGCATTTTTTTAACTTACAGAGCACAGGATCAATTTACAATACAATAATCACACAAATAACGAAAAAGGTGAGAGCCTCAAAATTTGATACTTTTATTATAACAAAGGCACTCCCTAGAAAAAACGCTTTGCATATTTTCAGAAGATGCTCTTTGCTTGTTCATGTTATTTCACAGAGCTACCTCTCTAACTTCCTCCTCTTCCCTATTTTCATCTCCTTTCTATCAGAACCTCTCTTACTTGACTTCTGTTCTCCCTTGGTCATAACAACACAGAACTTGAGATTTGATGATCTTTTTAAAGGTAGGATAACAAAAAGAATGCAGAAAATTTAAAGCACGCTTGAATCAAACAAGCAATATATGATAGACCCATTTGTTTCCCTTCAACTCAATATTTCCTAGGATCTACAAGGTAAGTGCATGATAATATAGTTCAAAAGACTTATAACCATAGACCAAGAATATGAAACAAAGGTAAAGTTTACGACCTGGACAAGCTGTACTATTTAGAAAAACTCCTCCTTCCCTCACTCTCAAAAAGAAAAGGGTGGTAATCCATAGACATCAACTATCTGTAAATGATGGAAAACAAATAATACTTTAATTAACAGAACAGACAGAAATTTGCCAAAACAGTCCTAATTAACGAGGAATTCATTTAGAATCATAATTGATCCACATTGACACATTGGTATGCACCATTGAACTCTCATCCTATCACCTACTCTCATAAAGTCAGACCTCTAACAAGATATAATGAAGCCAAAACAAACTGAAGAGAAAGTAACGGACAACAACGCACATTTTCCAAATGTTGGTATTATCAATTACATCGAAGCCATAAATTCTTAATAACCACCCAGTTCACCTAGCTGATAGAATTGAGATAAGAAAGAAAATGCATTTGAGTACCAATTACAAGAGAACAACCAAATGCTCTTTGATCAGGTATTGAGATATCCGAATTAAAAAAAAAAAAAAGTTGTCCAGACATTAGATCAAAAGATTGACAATTGTGCCATAATTATCAATAATAGATAAGTTGAGACCAACAACAGCAACCAAATTCTATTCCAAAACCTTTCCTCAGTTTGGCGAATGCTACACTAAGGACCTAAATCCTACCAAGAAGAAAGCTCCTACCCACAGCATAATTCATAGTCGGGTCCACATTGATGTGTTCTACCAATGCATGGAAGGCAAGAGACTTGCTAAGCAAAGGATCTGAGCCTCTCTACAGAGTAAGGCAGACCTGATCACAGCAGCAAATAATCAGCTAATCCACCTCAGCTTTTCACACCCGCTCTCTCCCTCTCCACCTTTTGCGCGAAAAACTTGGTGGCGAACATATTATCATCAAAATACTCCGCGTAAGGGTGATTCTTTGGAACAAGCCTCCTGTAATGTTTGAATTGCTTCTCCGCCTCATCTTTCTTCCTCAACAAAGTGTAGAGGATCCCCTGACACAAATAGGGTCTGAAATCCCTAGGCTCCTCCTTCACCAGCTCTTGATACACGCTCAAAGCCTCATTGTACTTCCCTTGGATGACCTGAATTTGAGCGACCAAAAGCTTGAAGTCCCTCAAGTCGGACTTCTTCTTCTCCTTCTTGCATTTCTCCATTGCCACCTTAATCCTCTCCAACAGCTCCTTCAACTCATCCCCAGACTCGGAAGCCGCCATCACGAGGCCGTGGTAGGCCTCCACGCGGAGTGGGTCCTTCTCCAGTATCTCCTCGAAAGCTCCCCTCGCCGACTCGAGCTCGCCGCTGTAGCTATATATGTTAGCCTTCAGCAGCGGCCACTCAGACTCTTCAGGCTCCAGCTCGATCAGGCGATCGAGGATCCCGATCGCTTCCTGGAGCTTCCTCGACTTGATCTTGAGCTCCATCAGAGACCGGAGCGCCTCCACGTCGTCCCCGTGCTGGCTCAAGTGCTCCTCGATGGTCCGCTCCTCTTCCTCAGACGAAGCGGCGGCGGCGGCCGACTCCTCGCCGCCGGTGTCCACCACAGGGGCGGCGACGGGGGCGGCGATGGCGGGCTTGAGGTGGAAGCGCGCGAGGAACAGCGCGGCGGCAGCGGATAAGGCGACGCAGGCGGATTGGAGGGCGGGAGGAGGGTCGGGCCGCCGAGGAGGGCCGGAGGGGGGCGGGGCGCGGGAGGAGGAGGCTCTGAGGGAGCGGAATTTCGGCGGCGAGGGCGGCGGGGCGAGGGTTCTAAAGGAGAGGGAATGGAGGGGAGAGGGGGATGAGGAGAGGTTAGGGGTTAGAGAGAGGTGAAGCGGCTTTTGAGAGGAGTGAAGTCTCGCGAAGGAAGCCATGTCTGATCGATTTAGAGAGAGAGAGAGAGAGAGGGAGGGAGAGAAAAACCCCAGTGATAACTGGAGTTGAAGAAGGAGAAGCGGTCGAGATCGTAAACCCTGCAACCGAGAAAATGCCAGCGTACGTGTCGAAACGGCGTCGGGTCTGCCTCACCGCTCAGATCAGTTATGCGCTCTTTTTCCAATATGGGATTGGGCTTGGGCTTAAGCTTGGGCTTGGGCTGGACGGACGCCTTACCGGCCCTTTCGGCCTCGGCTTTTGGTTTACTTTTGTACCAGGGTTTTGGCCTTCCGGCTCACGATCTAATATCTATGCCGCCTTTTCTTCATGGAACCCGCTCCGAAATCCACGTGTTATTGATTGTGAATGTAGGCTTTCGAATTTTCCGACGTTCGTTTCACGAAAAATAAAATAGTTAAGAAAAATATTTTTTATCAATAAAAAAAACACCTTCAAAATTGAGGAAAATGTTTTCCTTTTTTTTTAATGGGAAAACATATTCCATGTTTTTCGTTTACCTTTAAATATCATGACATCTAACAATGTGCATCGACCTTGCTCAAGACCAGTAAGTCAGCGGCCGACAAACGAACACCGGAAAATATTATCATTTTTTGGAAAAATAATTTCCCAAAAAATATTTTCCAGAAATGCTATATTTTTCTGTTAATCGAACGGAGCCATAATCTTTGATTTGCTTACCATGAAATTGAAAATTTGCTGCATTATGCAAATTAGCAAGTGAAATTAAGTGCCTGTTCATTAGTAAAAGTAATTTTTTTGTGGAAATCTGTTTTTCCGACTGTTCGATGACGGAAAACTAATAAGTGCACAACAAGTTTAGATTAAAAGAAAATGACTTCTCATTTTGCCAAGAATAAAATCATTTCTTCGAAACCCCTAGACATGGAGAACGACCAATAGAGAATTATGGGTAAAATGATTCAAATGGTTTATCAATTATAAACGCAATCTCTAAAGCCCTTACCTCACATGATATTTGGACATTTTAAGCTCTATACCTATACTCATCCACCTCACATGGACATTGGACGTGGGCATAGACAGTGGAAAGTGGCTCGTTGGGTTCTTGACAGATCTGGGTTTAATCAAGTGTTCATTGGCTGTGGAAGGATGACAAATCTTTTCTGACAATTTGACTTTCCACATTTTGTTGGTTTGATTTTCTTGCTTAAGTTGCATACTCAACCTCTCCTCGCTTGTTTGTTTTCACCGATGCAATTGGTGAAAGTTTCACCATTCTCATTACAGCAGTAAGGAAGCCATGGTTCTAGCTTAGGAGGGCACGACATCTTCAGGCTTTGAGCTATCAGGTCGAATTTGCCTGGTAGCTTCCCTTCAATTATAAATATGATTTAGGTGAACCATGTATAAAGTTTTCTTGACTCTTCGCTTCTCTACAAAGATCAGTAACCAGCTATGCACTGCGATCAAAGCCTATCCGAGATGTAATCCGATGCCCATTCAACCAGACATAAAGTTTTCTAAAGCCAAAAACATAATCTTATTTCTGAAAAGTTCAAAGTGATTTCAAATTGTGGGGGAAATTTAAGCGCAAAACAACGGGACAATTGTCGTTTAAGTCATAAATCTTTTACTACTTTACCGATTCAGTCATGAACCTTTTTTTTATGCCGAATAAGTCATAAGCCTTTTGCAACTTTGCCGGTTAAGTCCTTCCGACGGATTTTGACTGGAAAATGCCTACGACAGGCTCTCGCCCGTGGTCGGCGAGGGCTGGCCTGGGCGGGGCGAGCTCACCCGTGGCCGGCGAGGGCCAGTGTCGGCCATGGGAAAGGGGGGCGGCGGCCTCCCCCGCCCTCGCCCGTGGCCGGCAAGCTCCGCCGGCTGCTGGAGCTCGCCGGCCAAGTATGTGTTTTTAAGAAAAAGGGACATGTGCACTAAAAGTCCTAAAACTTGTAGCAAAAGTGCAAGTGAGTCCTAAAACTTGCAAAAAGTGCAAATAAGTCCTAAAACTTGTCATTTTCGTTCATTTTAGTCCCCCCGTTAACGCCGTCCACTTAGTCTCACGGAAAATGCTGACGTGGCTTTTTTTATTAGTTTCTCTCTCCTACATGGCAACTAACGTCCATTGCATTGTCCACGTCTTCCAAACGACGTCGTTTTCATCCATCGACGTGCCCTAAATCAACGACAACACGGCGTCGTTCCTTTTGGGAAAAATAAAAATATAAACTAAATTACATTTTAATAAATAAAAAAGGTTTAAAACATTGAAAAAAAAAGGAGATTATGTTTAAATTTAAAATATAAATTTTAAAAGGTTTAAAATTTTAAAATTTTAAAATTAATTTTTTATTTAATTACTTAAAATTTTAAAACTAATTTAATAATATAAATTAAAATTTTTTTAATTAAATTAAATTTAATTATTTTAAATTTTAAAATTAAGTTAATTTAATTATTTAAAATTTAAAATTTAAAAGTCTAAATTTAAAATTTATTATGTTTAAATTTAAAATATAAATTTTAAAAGGTTTAAAATTTTACAATATAAAATTAATTTTATTTAATTACTTAAAATTTTAAAATTAATTTTAATAATTTAAATTTAAAATTTTTTAATTTAATTTAATTTAATTATTTAAAATTTTAAAATTAAGTTACTTTAATTATTTAATATTTAAAATTTAAAAGCCTAAATTTAAATTTTAAATTTTAAAAGAGTTTAATTTTTTTTTAAAGTGTAAAATTTAAAATGTTTAAAAGAATGTTTAAAAAATTAAAAATTTTAATTTGTTTTATAAATAAAATTTAAAAATTAATTACATCATAAAGGATATATAAAAAAATGAATTTTTAAAATTTTTAAAAATTTAAAAAAATTTAAAATTAAATTGCATTTAAAACTAAAGTGCAATTTAATTTATAGTTTAAATTTTAAATTAAAAAAAAGTTAACTTAAAATTAAAATTAGTAAAATTTTAAATGAAAAAAATTAAATTTTTTTTGTCAAAATTTTTAAACTTTTTTTAAAAATTAATTTAATTAAAAGTTTGAGCAATTTCTTAATAAATATATTTTTAAAAAATTAATTAAAAATAATTTTTAAAATTTTTAAAGAAATTTAATTTAAAATTAGTTATTTTAATTAATGGGGTAGGAACGACGTCGTTTAGGGCACGCAACTCTCCAAAACGGCGTCGTTTTGAAGACGTGGAGTTAGCAATGGACGTTAGTTGCCATGTAGGGGAGAGAAAAAAAAAAAAACCACGTCAGCATTTTCCGTGAGACTAAGTGGACGGCGTTAACGGAGGGACTAAAATGAATGAAAATGACAAGTTTTAGGACTTATTTGCACTTTTTGCAAGTTTTAGGACTCACTTGCACTTTCGCTACAAGTTTTAGAACTTCTAATGCACATGTCCCTACTAAGAAAAATAAGGAAAAAAAAAAGAAATGTTAGTTGGCTGCGTTACTTGTTAATTAAAACATCATTAGAGATGGTAATTATAATAAAAGAGGCACGGCATTAGGAAACTTGAAGAAATAGGATGTCGGTCACGACGAAAAAAGGGAAAATGACATGAAAACCCATCTAAACGATTCCGAAATGTGAAAAAAGGGCCTAGCACACCACAAAGTGGTGATCTTGGATCAGAACGCTGTTTCCGTGCGACCGAACAAATTTCAACTCATTCCGAGTTTGTTAGGTCGGAAATCGGGTTCATTACCATGCCTTTTATCACCTCATTGCTGTTGTGCTTGCTTTGGCTTGTAAGCCTTATTATGTTGCTTGGTAATGACATTGGTAATGAGGTTAGGTGAGGTGAGGTGGCTTGCTGAGTTCTACCCTGTTTTTCCTGACTTCTGCTTGTTGTTCTGCTCTTGCTTGGCTTGATATGTTATTGTTCTTGGCTTGTTGTTCTGTTCTTGGATGGTTGTTCTTGTTCTTGTTCTTGTTCTTGGCTTGCTGACTTCTGCTTGTTCTGTTCTTGCTGACTTCTGCTTGCTCACTTCTGCTTGTTCTGCTCTTGCTCTTGGCTTGATATGTTATTGTTCTTGGATCAATATGTGCTTGTGCTATGTGGTTTGCTTTCTAATATGTCCTATGTGCTTGCTATGTAGGTTTAAAAAAGAGTGAGTTCATGAAGAATATTGACAACGGTGCGTCTCTATTTTGCTATTGTGGTCTTAAATCTCATATGCGAATAGCAAGGACGAAGGATAATCGGGAAGAATTTATTATGGTTGCTCAAGATACAACCACAACAACAAAGGGGAATGTTGCAATTTTTTTTATGTGGGTTGATGGGGAAATCAGTCATTCTGCTACAAGCATGTCTAAGAGTTTTCATCGGAACAATTTTCAAGCAGAACTTATCTCAATTGATGATGCTAATGATGGTTGTTCGGTGGATGCCGAAGTGAAGGCTCTCAAGGCACAACTTAAATATGTCAAAAAAGATTTGGCAACGGCTGTCAAGGCTTTAAAGAAAGAAAATTATAGATTGAAGATACTAGTGGTTGTGTTGTCAATATTTATAATTATGTTATTTTATAATTTGAAGATGAATGATGTCCAGCGTTTGGCATAAAAAATGTTATTTTGACTCATGGTGATGATGGATGGATGATTGGTTGGCTGGTTGTATTAACAATGGATGATGGCTGGTTGTATTCGCCAACTATTACTTTTTTATGCTATGTTTTCTTGTAATGAGATCATCAACCATAAGTAGAAGAACCACATATAATATGAACTAAACACACGAAGGAAGTGACGAAATCGAACGGATTTCCGTCAATAAATGAGAAATTACAACTTTTGGAATCCATCAATGATAAAAGAGCCATCAGTTTGGCTCTTGTTCATACAAATGCATAAAACAAAAATATGATTACCTAAACTACTTCTTGTGCATACTCCTTGTCCGTACTCCTTTGTTCCTACTTTTACATCTTAGCACTATTTCTTCAGAGGCAGAGGCATGACCAGCAGATGTAACACTGCTACTTGCGCCTTCTTTGCTTGCACGTCTTTGAACCTATAAATGGAAATGGAAGTGGAAGTAAGAACATTAAATTATAAACTTAAAAAATGGTTGTGTAGTGTAAACAAAATGGAAGAACCTTTGCAAAGCGGCAGCTTTCCAATGTGCAGGGGAAAATGCAGCTGCTGCAGCTTGAGTAGCTGTTGCTGCAACAACTTCATAGGCTGCTAGAGCAGCTAGGGATGCAGCGGCTTGAGAAGCGGTTGCTGCTGCTACAGCAGCTAAATAAACAATAATAGCTGATACTTGTGAGGACGTTGTTGCTGCTGCATGTTGAGGAGAAGCTATTGATGCCGATGCATGTTCAAAAGATGATGCATGTTGATGAGAAGCTGCTAGAGACACTGCTGGAGACGCTGCTGGAGAAGCTGCTGCTACATGTTGAGACGATGGTGCTGCAAGTTGAGACGATGCTGCATGTTGAGACCCCATTGCTGCATGTTGAGTAGAAGCTACTGGAGACGCTGCTGCATGTTGAGAAGTTGCAGACCTAGCTGGACATGTCACACTATTATGTCATTTTTTCTTGCAAGTTCGACATGTCATCTTCATTCCTCTCCTGGACATCATACTTCCACTTGCAACCTCACCTTCCTCTCTTGTCCTTTTTCGTTTGCGTCTACCGGCTTTCACCTTGACTGGAAGTGGTTCAGGTGCCTCCTTATGAGTTTTTTTCCAAAATCTCTCTCCTCGAACCAGCATCATCATGTTCTGATATGTGGTTAAGAATTTGTCCTCCTTATAACAAATATCCAGATAATCATATGCATCTACATGTTTATGGTTTAACGCAGAAATAGCATGAGGACAAGGGATGCTGGTAAGCTGCCACCTCCTACAAGTACAATATCTATTTAAAACATACACCACATGCTTGTCCCCCTTATTTTTATCCATCACCTCATAGCCATTGTCACCATTCCATATCACTTGACAATAAGCCGCAGCATTTCTATTTTCTTCTAGCTTTTTAACAATTCTTGGACCACACTCTCTCCTCCATCGGGCACATGCATCCCTCTGTGTGTGCATCATTGTCATTATCATTATTCTAATATCATCTAGCATGCTGTGAATAGACTTACACCTGGCATCTACGATTCTTCCGTTGAATGCCTCACATAAATTATTGTCCACAATGTCACATTTTACCTCAGTGGTGAAGAATACCCTGAACCAGTGCTTAGGCTCTGTTTGAACCAAGTCACGATACACAGTCGGACTATTTTTCTTCAACGCTTAAGTATTCTCGTCAAACTCTACCATAATATTACTTTTAGCACACTGCCAAAACAATCTTTGCATCTGCATACCCTCATACTTCTTGCCCTAGTTGGTATAAATGTGTCTAGCACACATTCTATGCACATTTATGCTCGGATGCATGTAAGATTGTGGCCACAGCCTGTATCAGCCCCTGCAAAATAGCAGGAATAGAACAGCTTTCTGAGATAACAACAGCACAGCACAGTAAATTTGAATCGAAAGCAAAGAGCAAGAACAGATAATCTTTCTTTCTGGACGCATTGACCAGAATATAACAGCATAACAGCACAACTGAATGTATGCAACAACAACAAAACATCAAGCAGCAGCAACACCAAGTAGCAGCAAACATCGAGCAGCAGCAACATCAAGCAGCAGCAAACATCAAGCAGCAAAACAGAACAGAACCTTAAGCAGCAAAAAAGAATAACAAGCAGCAGCAAGAGAAGAACAGAACATAATAGAACAGCAGCAGCAGAATTACAGAACAAAACAGCAACAACAACAGCAGATTTACATAATAGAACAACAACAGCCGGACAGATACCTTTTGCTTGTCGCCTCACATCAACTGTGTCAGAAACTAGGTCCAAGTATCTCCACTCTCAACTCTAACAATTGCCCATGCAATTGGGAACATCTTATCATTTGCATCTCTTCCAATAGCACACAATATTTCCCATTTACAAATACCTTTCAAGAAACAACCATCTAGCCCCACAACTTTTCTACATCCATCAATGAAACCTCTTTTGCATGCAGCAAAACAAATATACATTCTATCAAATGTTTTCTAGAATTCATGTCAGGCTTATCAACCTTCAATATGACAATGCTCCTAGGATTTGTGCATCTAAGCTCCTCTGCATAATCCCACAACTTTGCATATTCTTTATTGTAGTCTCCCATCAAAACCTTATAAGCAAACAACTTGGCTTTTGTACATTGATTCATAGTTACATTTAAGCCCAACTGTTTCTTGATAAGCTCCTTGAAAGCACTAGTTTTGATAGTTAGCATTGTCCTAATTGTACCAAGGAAGTACTTCGCCAACCAAGAACTGGTGACCTTCTTATTATTGAAACCAATGTTACACAAGTGTTGTTCGTGATACGTCTTCACATGAAATGATATTGTCCTAACATCCAAAGATGCAGAAATCTTTCAAAGGCAATTTTCATCGGCACATTTTGCTCTAACAACCTTCTTTTCATTCTTAATAAATTTTATCTCTCTATGCTCCGCTACTGAGTACTTTATTAGAGCATCTTTAAATTGCCTACCATCCTCAAACTTCATAGCCGAACAAAAAAAAAGCACCATACTATCAGCATCGTATTGAACAAACCTACTTGTCCTTCGTGTAACTTCTGTCTCGTCATCATTTTCTTGTTCGACATCAGAACTCAAACTGACATCTTCATCTGTTTCATGATAGTCTGTTTGGTACGGATCACCTTCAGCAATAATTGCATCAGATATTGCTATCATATCTGAATGTTGTTGGACCATATCGGATCCTTGACTTGCATGAAATTGTTGGCTTGGACCTTCGGTGACCGGTTCCCCTACCAAATAATCCATTGTGGCCCTATTGAATTTCATCATGTTTCTCCTTCCTTGTGTAAGGTCTTCATCATCGTTATCCTCATCATCAGTCAATACTATATTAAATGAGCTTTCATTTTCTGACTGATCGCTTTCAAGCCCATTAAATAAGTATTCATCGTCTAATTGGTCACTCATATTGACCCTGCCAAGCCAAAAGCAAGAGCAGAACAAGCAGAAGTGAGCAAGCAGAAGTCAGCAAGAACAGAACAAGCAGAAGTCAACAAGCCAAGAACAAGAACAAGAACAACGATCCAAGAACAGAACAGCAAGCCAAGAACAATAACATATCAAGCCAAGCAAGAGCAGAACAGCAAGCAGAAGTCAGGAAAAACAGGGCAGAAGTCAGCAAGCCAAGAACTCATCTGATTGGTCACTCATATTGACCCTGCCAAGAACAGAACATAACATCAAGCCAAGAACAAGAATAGCAAGCCAAGAATAGCAAGCAAAACAAGGATAGAACAGCAAGCCAATAACATATCAAGCCAAACACATAACAACAAGCAGAATTCAGCAAAAACAGGGCAAAAGTCAGCAAGGACAACAAGGACATTACCAAGCCACCTCACCTCACCTAACCTCATTACCAATGACATTACCAAGCAGCATAATAAGGCTTAGAAGCCAAATCAAGCACAACAGCAATGAGGTGACAAAAGGCATTGTAATGAACCCGATTTCCGACCTAACGAACTCGAAATGAGTTGAAATTTGTTCGGTCACACGGAAACGATGTTCTGATCTAAGGTCACTACTTTGGGTGAGCTAGGCCCTTTTTTCGCATTTCGGAATCGTTTAGATGGGTTTTCATGCCATTTTCCCTTTTTTCGCTGTGACCGACGTCCTATTTCTTCAAGTTTCCTAATGTCGTGCCTCTTTTATTGTAAATACCATCTCCAATGATGTTTTAATTAACAAGTAACGCAGCCAACCAACATTTCGAACCATTTCTAATTCGGCCAAAATCATATTTCCAATGGGGGGCTAATGAACACTGATTGACCACTCATTATCAATCATCGCCGTCACAAGAAGAAACAAACAAGAGGGCTCGACATCAAGAAGAAACATTATGCAGACGTACCAAGTTTCATCAAGAATCATCAATTACTAGGGTTGCGATTCAAAAAATATGGGTGGAGAGGACGAACCAAACAAAAGTGGCCTCGACTTTGGTGTTGTTGCGCAACGAACGACCTTCTACCAACTGCTGCTCGACTTTGGGGTTGCCGATTCTTCTGTCGTTTGGGGGTTGGGGGGCGAATGAACCGCGAACCGCTCGATTTGGGGGGGCGAACGGCGAACCTTTGGGGGAGGGGGGCCGAGCTACCAACGAACAACAGAGGGAGGAAGGAAGGGGGGACGAACAAATTTCGGTGATTTGGACGAATTTGGGGCAAGATTGAATTTAGGGTTCTTATGGGCTTCTTTGAACGAATTTAGGGTTCTTACTCTTCCAAAACTACGTTGTTTTTGCCATGTTATCACCACGTCATCAACGGCAAGGTCCGGTCGCGTCACGTTGTCGCCACGTAAGCATTTTCCAGCTAAAACCCGCCGTTGATGACTCATTTGGCAAAGTTGCAAAAGGTTTAGGACTTATTTGGCAAAGTAGCAAAAGGTTAATGACTCATTTGGCAATTGTCCCGCAAAGTAGCAAAAGGTTTAGGACTTAAATGGCAATTGTCCCGCAAAACAACATTACAATTCAACTCGAAAAAATTGCGCTCAAAATGTAGTCTAAAGTTTTAGGACTGTGGTATAGCACATACAAATTATGTATCGGAAACAATTGCATCAATCACACAAAAAAAAAGAACTTATCCAAGAAGAGAAGGCAAAATAAAGCGCATGCGCTTCCTCATATAGCAAATTGGAGTTTTTCTTTTGCTTGAGGTTTATCTCCCTCGTCACACCGGACGCCTCGAGTGAGCCATGCATAAACCCATGTGAAGACAATCAGACCGGCTCAAAAAAAAAAAAATTACTTTGTGGTCAAAATTTATAGAATTATATCTGTACATAAAGTTGACAGAAATCAGGCTCAAAACATCTTGTTTCACCACACTGCGTTAAAAAGAGTGATGGCTAGTTGATGATTGTACAAAACTCTCTAGCCTTTGAGTGATTAGCCTGTACATATGTATAGCAAGATAATACTGAACATATAATTATCTAACATCATATTTGTGCCTTTGAAAGGGTGGGAGTCAGCTTCAATGATATATCACCATAAGCTTCATCTTGTTGCATATCAATGACTCCACTACTCTTTAAAACCTGTCCACATCATATGAGAAGTCGTCAACCGACAAAATGAATCAACAGTACTTTTGATATGGCTTCAGTTTAGTAAATCCAAGTGGTGTAAGACTTGGTATTGTATACTTAATTACCAAAAGCTTGCCTGAAAGGAAATTGCATTAAGCAAACGTCCTTCCATTTAAGATCCCCAGATGATGGGCCAAATATTGGTTTAGTTCACTTTTACATATGAAGAATCATAAATCACAGGAAAGTGTCACTTAGTTGTTAGCTATATTTGCCGTAGTGACATCCACTTACCTAACAGAAGTAGGAGAAGACTCTTTGCATTTATACAGAATATTTTATCATGTAGGTTTCAGTGAAGCCGGTATCAAATGCAAATTAGCAAGATTAATGCATGAAAGCTTGCAAAACCGGTAAGGGCCTTGGTGATAAGCAAATCATCAATATGAATTCTCCTCAATGTCGTGATTTTGTTGGAAATGGCACCAGAAATCACACTATCAACAGGAAGAGTTTCTATTGGTCAAGACAATACTCTGTTCTCTTATGTTTCAACAGAAGAATCTGATATAACTGGAACTAAATATCCAATCTTCATCCATTGAACTTCGAATGTTGTCAAGTTTCTCCGTCACCATCATGTCACAAGAGTCAACATAAACAAGAACTAGAGCATGGCAGCACCGATCAGAGCTCAGAGTCACTCTTTTTCATTGCTGCTCTTAGGTAATGAATTCTGCATATGATTCTAGAAGAAAGTGCACACATTTGCGCTCTTTTATGGGGAAATTTGGGTTTTGTGGGGCAGATGAAGGGACTAGATTCTTATGCAATATACCTACCATAAAAGATCCCAAGGAACATACCAATATCTCAAAAAACATTTTTGCACATAATCTTCTGCTCTTCCCTTCTAAAATGCTGGTCAGGCTAAGACCGGACTCTTCTTCTAGTCATGGGGCATAGGGAGAATGTCTTCTTAAAAACTGAGCGACTGCCCTGCAATAGTCCCAAGCAGTAAATTGCAATAAGCACAAGGGAAATCACTTACAATCGAAGAGTTAAGCCTAAATATTTAGCACTTAAGAAAACGAATTCTATGCATGATCCTATGTCACTAAATAAAAGAACTCAAGGTCAAACCTTGTTCGGACTGGCAATGGGTCAATTTCTTGTGATCTGTAGGATCCTACTATCAATCATTCTTGGTCAGATATAGACATCTTGCACATTAAGCCTTATATAACAGATAAAAGTAGTAGTGCAAATCATATGTCACATCATACCAGCCAGTGAAGTATCCTCTGCTTCCAAAAAATAAAGATCCTGCATATACATAGGCAAAAGAATCAAAAACATATGTCAAAGCTCTCCACTACCGAAACTTACGAGGTAAAAGGAGTCAAATGCATCTATGTGTGCTTCTCTTGATCTTATTCAACAACCAAGGAAGCATTATGCACTAGGCACTACGTCAAAGACTCCAAGGTGGCATTGCCAAGGGGATAAGGCCAAACAAAGAATACTCCAAGGAGAGAAACTCTTAGCCAAGGGTAAGGACTTGTGGTTGGTAATGAATGAATACAAGCAACTCTGAGGCATAGAAATTGTATCTCTCAATGCTAAGTTAGGTTAGGTAAAATGCAATAATCTATTTTTTGTTTGTTAAACCATAACGGCAAATATTGGCCTTTTTTTCACACTGAAAACAGCCATAACAAAGTTCATGTGAGGATCGAGTAAAACAATACCAATTCAAATCAATCATTCCCAATTAATGCCAGGTATCTTATAATTAATAAGATGTTTTATCCAAGTTGTGAGATTTTGTGAGACCATTGCCAACTGCTCTAAAAGCTTAAACAATTAGATGGAGGTGTGGATTAATAATTAATTACTTTAACACAAGTAATCAGCCAGCTTGCAAAGGAATTCAAAAGACTTGAAGAAAACACAGAAAAGCAAGCGAAGACTTACTTCCTCGGCAGTAATCTCTGGAATATCCGAAAGGTCGCCTAGATTTTCCTCTATCAATGTCAGCGGTGTTTCTGTGTCAGACCTGAAAGGACCAGTAGACATGGCAATATCAGGTGTTGGAGAAACTCCAGTTCCTGCAATGCTTCCCTCAGGGAGCTCCAATGCTGATCCCAAACTCACTGATATAGGGGTAAAGGTATCTATTCCGGGAGTGGAGTCAATGCCTCTTGGCGGAAGTGAAACAAAATTCATGAAGTTACTGGCAGTCTGGTCTTTGTCATGCCAAAGATGTTCAACTTCCATATCAAAAGCAGTAGCATTATCAGGAAACCAAGAAATCCCATAAGCAGGCAAAGCTTCAGTTGTTGGACCTGGAGTCTCTGAATCCACAGGCTCTAGAATAACATCATCTTGGCCAACAAGATGTGGGTTTGTTGACAAGTAATCCTTCTTGAACACATTCTGAATATCAATGCACATGCCTGCAGCAACACATATAGTGTCATCCTCTTGTGAAGATTTCTCTACCTAGCACACAGAAAAAGCAGTAGAAAATCTTTAGAAAGACAAATACCATTGACTAGGGGTTCCCGAAAACCCCACTCCTTCCCGTGGTGTTTATCTAATCTCCATAAACCAAAAGCAGAGGTAGGGATGTTCTTCCTCTTGCGCAGTACATCACTGGGATTGTCAAGAGCACTTTTCATGAAGCTGCATATAAACATTTTCAAGTTACTAAAAGGCAACAAGCACATGAGTCTGGTCGTGTCCTACTCATAAGATTACCTATTCTTCAAAACTACACACTCATCAAACGATTGCTTTCTCTTCCTTTTCCTCGCTGGTGGCTGCTGGACAGGTGGGCTTGATCAGATCACCATTTCTGGTGATGCATGCTCTGAGATATAGAAAAACACATGTAAAGAATGCCGGCAATGACAAATATGGAAAGGCATAAACTATGAACACAACAAACTTCCATTTAACGTGGTAGGAGGTCCCACCAAATAGAACACGCTCATCTGAAAACACGGCAGCATGCTGCAGATCAGCTGAAGCGACTGTTTCTGAATGCTGTTGAAATGGTAGAGATGACCCTCCAGAAGCCAAGGCATCTGGCACAGGAGGGGTGACAGCTTCCTTCTCCGTCATGATTTGCTCAGATCTTGTTGGAGAGCAATCTACATGATCTTTTATGGAAGGAAAGTTCTCAAAGCCAGCATCGTGAACTGTATCACGCATAACTTCTACTTCTGGCAAATCTGGCATAGGAATGCCACGATTGATATTTCCCCTTGATCTAGGAGGAGAATCCGGGAACCTCACCCTATGTACTTCTAGGTGACTATGATCACGACCTTCAGAATGCCTACTACTGTCAAGACACATAAAAAATCACATTGTCAATGTATGATAAAGAAAGAAGACTGCCATATTTCTGCAGGCTGCACAACATGGAGGGGAAAAATATCTTGTGAGAACACTTACTCCTCCTCCATTAAATGAACCAAAGAAACAGGTACCGGCACATCTTGTGACAAATCCAGAGTATCCTATAACAAAGCCATTCTTGTTAGGTAGCAGCTGAATTACTAGATATTAAAGGACAAAGCGACAACACTCAACCGAATGAAAAGATGATCAAGTGAGAGATTACAACCTCATCTAAAGATATAACAATATAAGGATCTCTTTCGGTTGGGATTTGCTCTAAGAACCAAGGCAGAATAGTACACAATTCATGTGTTAAGTAAGTGAGCTTCAAGCCAAATGATCTGAAAACATGATATCAGTTAAATTAAAATCAGTCACCTATCAAAGTAATTCCTCGTGGCTCCAGATGATCATCCTGGATCCTGAAATAATATCCACTATATATGACATTTCAAAAGGCGGAAACTATAGAAAGGCAAGAGACATCACCATCATACCCCTCTTCATACAAGTCATCCAAATCCATGGCGTCAAGTTCAAATGTGTTGGGCAAAGTGATGGATTGTACTGGTGCCTATCTTGCATCGTCTGGGACATAACTTTTATTTGTTCAAATAACAATTAAGGTAAAGCAGGGTCAGGAACAACGAATCTCTTTATGATAAACAGATCCATTTTGCAAGTTCGTTATTACGGGTAATTCCTACAAATGATGGGACTAATGACGTATACAATACTTGAATTCTCGATGTAGATGCTACATAGTTGGTTCTCATCCTTCAGAGACTACGAGTGTAATAGGAGCATCCGTCGACAAAAAGATCACCCTAAGATGATCATCTCATGGCTATTAAGAACAAATCAAATCAGATGGTTCTATTTCTCAATCTTTCTGACTTGTTCCTATGGAACTAAGGTCGAAAAGATTGAAAAAAAATCAGTCATTCACAACCACTGACGAAGGATTCCTCGAAAAGTTAAGGATTAAGAATCCTTCTTAGAAATCGAATGGATTCGGTCTTATACATATACAAGGAAGGTAATCAAAAAAGAAAGAAGATGAGTTCTTCTTTCTTTTATCACTTAGGAGCCGTGCGAGATGAAAGTCTCATGCACAATTTTGAATGAGAGAAAGAAGCGAGGAATCCTCTTTTCGACTCTGACTCTCCCACTTCAATTGTTGCTTTTCTTTCTCTTACTTCGAAAGTAGCTGCTTCAGCTTCAGCCACTCGAATTTTTGATATTCCTTTTTATTTCTCATCAAACGAATGGCATCTTCTTCTGGAAATCCTAGCTATTCTTAGCATGATATTGGAGTTAAAACTTTGCTCCATCTTGTGAGTATAGCATTACACTCTTCGAAAAGATAATCCACTTTCTTCGAATATATCCGAACGACGCCCAACAGAAGATGGCCGGACATCCTCAAAGCAATTGGCACTTCGGGAAACATAATATATTCTATAGAATACCAAAAAGAAGTATTCAAATTTGACCATTTTTGTCAGCTAGATATCCAAATAATTACAGAAGACCAACCCAAGAAATGAAGATAAACGGAGAAAAAGAACAGTCTTCCTGCGTCAAAGCACAGAAAAGAAAAATCTTTCACGCTAGTTAACATGACCCTTTTGTCTTTCGGAGCTAAACTAAATTCTGACTGCATCAATTCTCGCCCTTTTAACTGGATGAACAGAACGAATCGGGGGCACAAGAAATGATAATTACTGTTGCTCTGGAGAATGGGAAAAGGGAAATCTTGAGAATCAAGCACCTTCGAGGGAAAAGAATACTAACCTACGGTTTTGAGGATATCGGTGGAGCTGTAATGAGATTTCTTGAGGCGCTGCTGCAAATGAGCGGCGCACCAGACAGTGCCGAGCGGACCTTTCCGACCCAGGAACGTCCGCGAGTAAAACATGTCCGCAGAGACAAGAACAAGGAAGAAACGAAAGAATGGAGAGAGAAATCCCCCCGATTTCGGGAAAGGAGAAGAGGAAGAGGAAGGGTGATGACTCCGAGCATGGTGTAATTCGTGGAGGCCGCGCGGGAAACAGCGGGCGACGCCCTTTTCTCTCTCTTCCCGCTTAAAGTAAAATTGAAGAGTAGATGGGACTAAACAGAATCCTAATATGACATAAAAATTCTACAAATTCTGATCCAACAAATTAATAATTGAATGTAATTTTCAAAATTTTCATTTATTCAATATAATACTTAAATTATATCCTGACGAATTGAATTTTTAAATTATTCAATATGATTTCTGAACTTTTAGTACTTCTTTATTTTAGTCTCCGAAGTTTGTAAAAGTATTCGATATTATCATTATTTTATTTCAAATTTGGAGATCATTTTATTTTTGTACTCTATAGGGACCAAATGAACTATGTATCGGTCGTCAAAAAAAAAAGAAATTAACTATGTATGAAATATTTAGAAATCACATAAAATAATTTAAGTGTTTATGGATCACATTGTGCACTATGCTAAAATTTAGGGACTACATTAAATAATTCAATGACCATATTGCACATTAGACTGAAGCTTATTAACTATTCCTTCTTTGGGCGATGAATCGATGTACTGATCAGCGATGTGGATCCAATCCAAGGACTTCCTAGAAAAAAATTGTAAGATAGAGCTATGTCCATTACTTGAATTGAAAAGCGATATTGCAAGACTATATCCTCTTTCCATCAAGCTGCCCCTTTAGAGCGAGGGCCAGACCAATACTATCAAGAAGAAGGGAGAATAGCCGCACAACCTCAGGCAAGGAATTGTTCCCTCTTTCTTGTTACTTAGGCTGCCCAATCTCAACAACGTCTTTGTATGAGCTGTGGAATCCCATCCCTAAAAGACACTAGAATAACTTCAAACATCAATGTCTCTCTTGTCTCGGATTCCGTCTGATTCTCGGCTTCTAGGATTTCCACCCGAGAGATGCGATAAGCCAAGCGCCTGCAATTGGGGGGCATGGGATTGACCCATAACTTATTCAACTTCACGAAGGTTATATAGAGGGCAAATTTGGTATTTGAATATTACTTATATCAATGATATTTGTGTTATTTTACCTTGATATTAATGCTATATTAGTAAAATTAATAAAAATGGGGGAAAGGAATGTGTTTTGATGGAACATTTTAGAAACTTGTAAGTTTTTTTTTTTGAGAGAGGAGGGAAATTCTTCTATATAAAGTCAATTTTTCATGCAAACAATCGAATTGAAATAGGTATTATATGCTTTTTATAAAATAAAAAGAAAAAGCTCTTCCTAAAATTACGCGTCGGAATCAATTTATTACCATTTATTCGAACAATTTGTCATGATTTGGAAAAATAATACATAATATCATTGAGCTTGACGCTCGTCGGGGAAAACATTTATCTTCATAAGATTTGAAAATTTGAATACAAAAAAAAAAAAAGAACTTTCGTTCACACAAATGATACTAAATCAAAATGTCGATTAAAGGAAAAAGCAATTACAGAAGATTAAAAAAATGATTACTTTATTTAATCAAAATCACAAAAGCTTAATCGAATCACGTACGCGCTTACCAAAGTCCCTATCATCCTTAATCTCCACGCGAACCTGGAGACCAAGACAGAATTCGCGGTCGATCTCGCCATCCATTTTCCCACTCTCCCTCTACTTCTGATTCGACGGCATTATTCACAGTCGATCCATTCGGGAGAAGCGACATTGGCCCCATCAAGGGGCTGGTGAAGGAGGAGAGCAATGGAGGCCGGGTGGTGGTGGCGGTGGGCCGTGAAGAACCTGAGGTACTCCACGATGGTGCTGGGCGTGTCCAACACGGCGGTGGTGATCCTCGGCGGGTGCCTCTTGCTCGCGTCTCTCCCCTCCTGCCGCCCCCGCCGGACGCTTACTTTCGCGGCGGTCACCTTGGCCGCCGCCGTCAGAATCGTCGCCATGGTTGGCACGGGAATCGCCCAGGAAGCCACGGCCACGTGCGTTCTCGAGTCTTCCGAGACCGCGGTCGTCGATGCCGTTATTCGCCAGCGGAGACGGGTATTCCTTCGTTTCGTTCTCTCGTTTTGCTAACCGCAGCCCGCGATTTGATCATTCATTGGGCGCTCGAATTCAACCTCATTTGCTCGGAAACTCCTTTTGTAGCTTTCTTTCTCTCTTTCCGTGTCTGTTTATCTTGCGAAAGTAGAACAGCATTTTGGAAGATCACTGGACGAATTGCTTCTGGGGTTGATGTCTTCTTTAGTGGAGAGATATCTGTGCTGACTTGTTTCTAGAGGTCTTCTTCCCTGGTCTCAGTTCAATATATAGATTTAATTTTAAGGAATGCTGTTAAATTCTGTTATGCATGCTTGGATGTCATGGGCTTGCTTCCAAAGGCCTTTTGTAAATCGAGGAAAATTGAACTTGATTTACAGGAGTTTGCTGGAGCCTGTTATAAAGCAAAGACCACTCTACTCTAATCTTCAGTAGAGATGCGAGATAGTATTTTGATTTCTAATGGACGTCTTTCTTTTGGACTGGCTTGTGAGATGCAACATGAGTCCGTGGAAACTTGTTAGAATGAGCTTTCTAAGACTACTGGTCTAGACGTGCTTGCAAATTTCTTCCGGCTGTCCTAGATGCATATATCTGGAACTCCATTACGAAGAGAATTTATCTGAAGACATCCATTAACCCATTTAATGGGTATCTGGCTTTATGTCTTTTGCAATTCGAGTTAAAACCTGCCTGTTTTGCCTTCAAGTTTGGACATGCCAATCTTGATAAGAAACTAAAGTATGCTAGATTTTTCTACTTTTTACATTATTCAGCCAGCATGACAAAGATTTAAGCAGCCTGCAATTGAAGAGATCAACTTCACCCGACTGTGGGCACATTTCTTACAATTCTAAATCACTCCTTTCTTTTCTGCTTGGACAGATGAGGTATAAAAAATGGATTTGGTGGACCCGGTTTACAACAGTTGTCATGGTGGTGCAATTTGCGGGTGCATCTTATCTTGTGCTGAAGATACTTAAGTTTATTTCCCACAACGAAACGACGAGTGACTGTGTCTTAGGTGAGGGAATATCCTGCTTAATCTTCGATGATTTAGTTTTCTGTTTTCACAATTCGATTGTTTAAAGTGTCTGTGAGAGCTGTTGCTCGCTAGGCTGACGAAATATTGTTGGTTGAAGATATAATGTTTATTTCCTTTATTTGACCTCTTGGTATTAGTTTTTATCTATGAATCAACTTGTGCAGTATATTGCGTTTTGCTTTTTGCCATTATGATCATGAGAAAAATGACGTAAAATCTAGATGGAATCTTTCTGTTTGATTCTTGATTGAAGTACAACTTAGAAAGGGTGTGTAGGGCATCCTTTCCTTTGTGTTCATCCGACTATTTTCTACTGAAGTTATTTAAAGATTTGTTCTTTGCACATCCTTGAAACTTCACTCAATCTCTAAGACTACTAAAATGCAGGGATTGTCTCCAAAGCAAGCATGTGGAAGCGGAATGTGCTGGTCTTATTCATTGTCATGGTGTGTTTTGTTGCCCTACTTCAGTGTTTTACTGGATCCAGTGTTCTAAGGTGGAGATCATTTTATGCAACTGAGGACAATGCATGGAAGGCCCACTATAGGGAGGTATTTGATCATGGCATGCGTGAGGCTTTATGCTGTCTTGGACGTGTAAAATACTTGTAGGCTTTTCTCCAATTGATTTGCCATTCCCCTAATTTACGCATGGTTGGTTTTTAATTCCACTATGCTTGTCTCTCTAGGAGTGTTTTGGAGGAAGATGAAGTTTATTCGGTAGCACGACTACTTGGGGATCTTGTTGCCTATCGTGCATCAGGCACTGGCCACCTGGAACTTTTGGCAGGTTTGCAGATTAGTTTATTCCAATTTATTGGTCAATGAAGCAAAAGAGAGAACCCTTATGGTCATGAAAAAGTGACTTGCTTTGGACACGCCTTTTTCACATGATGTTAAAATTTGTTGGTTTTCTGTAATTCTGATACTTTAAATTTAAAGAACTTATATGACAATGTGCTTCTAGAAAAATTAGATTAGGAAATTTGTTCCCGCAATCCTATAGTGGCGATAGAGCTAGAAGCTTAAAAGCATGATGCCCACGGTATCGTTTCACGATGATAGAAGTCCAGGCAACAGAGTGCGGAAGTAGCATAATAGGGAAGTGGCACTATCGGATGGAAAATGAAGATGACTTGAATTTTGGTGATTGGTTCTTCTATGTTGTAAAAAGTAACTCTCTTTAATGGTTTAGCTCTTGTCTAGGATCACTTCAAATATGTTGAGGATTTCAAAAGGTTTATCCATAGAGATTTAAGATGACGGGCAACCCTACAGTTGCTTTGGGGCATGCAATTGTGAACTTGCATGCTTCTACTTTTTGATGATATGTGGGTTTATCCACTGTCCCAACCTGTCTTTTGTCAATTCTGCTTTTTAAGTAATTTAAGAGGTCTTTAGGCATTGCACATTGTAGCTCTTACTAATAACATTGTTGTACATCTACTTATGCTTATTCCACTGGTGGGAGACTTCATCACTATTTGTTATTCTGCATTTTCTTTATCTTGTATGGAGAATAAAAGATGCTTGGTATACTTCATCACCACTCTGCATTTCTGATGCTCACGTCTTTCCCATGTATTTTTCTGATTGTCATTTCTTTTACAATTTTTCTGAATTACTTTTGTGATTGTCTTTGCGTTTCTCTTTTAGTTTACTTTTGCATTTGTGAATGATATCATTTGCATGACAATACATTTGTGATTGATATCATTTTGCATGAAAATATTCAGGCCTAGCTTTGTTTCAGAGGAACAGTCTTCCATCAATACGTCATGAGGAGCTAATGGATGCACCTAGAGGACAAATCGAGGAGGCTGCCATTCTTCATAAGTTTGCTGAAGCTGCCTACACAGTATTATATCTTCTGGTTTATGAATCTTCTCTTGACGAATATTACTATTTTTCACTTCAATTCTAATCACCGTACTATGCAGGGTCCTTTGCTCGATTTTGGAAGAAACCCCTTCATCTTTCCATGTGCATGGCTCTACAGGCAGGGGATCTTGACTCCCTGGTCCTGCAATAGGTTCTTACTCCATTTGTCTTTTAATGCCTCAAAATTTAGTGCCTCTTACCTCCATGGCTACTGTAGTCTTGTTTCACCTGTTCTTGATCTCTTTGGCTTATGTCTTGCCAGGAGACCAAAACTTCACGGTGATAACTGGTGGCGTGGTCATGCAGCTGCTTTCTTGAAGTATGCTGGTCTGCCTCCTGACGCACTTCGCCAAGGCCGTGTCTGTCAGGTATGTGTAATTTGTCTGAACAATATGGTATTCCTCTCTATGGATTCTATATGGTTTACAAGAAGATCAACATGGTATGGGCACAAGTTACGTCCTGGACAGAACACAAAATTTTGGCTGCTTCTTTCCATTTAAAGGTGGCTACATTTAGTATGGACAAGATAGCAAGAACAATGGAAACGCCAAAAAGTGAAGTTAGTTTGACAGGCCTCTGATTTTTTTCCATTAAAGATGTTCATTAAAACTTTATTTTGTTATCTACTGCTTTTTGCGGAGATGCATTGTCGTGTGTTTTGCCGTCCAGAGATTACAGGATGGGGTCAAATCATTTGGGCCAAAGATTACAAGATCCAAACTGGTGTCTCCACCAAGATAGGCAGAAGCTATGAAGCAATTTAACCCAATAAGCCTTTGCCTTTTGCTTTGATGAAATCTGAAACATGAGAGTCAATGCCTGATGCTGAGCCAACTCTATCTATCAATTGTTTCCTACGCTTTAAAATCCAATTGAGAATGACATGAGTAGTGCCAAAAGTTATGTATGGTGTTTATTTTATTGCCAAAAGTTTCTTTCGGATCACTTAAGTGCTAAATTTTTTGAAAAACATGGCTTGCTGGAGAGTTTCGTCAGCATGTAAACGTAAAAAAAGCTAACATTTAATAACATAAAATAAAAAGAGGGAGAGGGAAAACGGTGGGGAAGGCTGCAAGCTCTTGCTGTCGCCACCATCACTGCGAAGGGCCCGCAAGGGTGGGGATGGCTGGCGACCCTTGCCTGCCGTTGGCGATGGTGGTGTAGTGGTGGCGGCTAGGGCGCCCAGCCTCTCTCTTTTCTTCCTTTTTTTTTTCTTTTTTTAATTTAGCTTATTTTTAAATTTATTTAAATAGATTAAAAGCCATGTAGGATTTAAAAAATAAAGTAAAAGCCATGCGGACTGAATTTTTTAAAACATATGCCACATCATAATAAAATTTTAATTATAAAAATCACGTAATCTATTTGGTTGGAGTTTTCGCCGTCGGTAATTAAACGATCATTTTTTCTTCAATTTACACTTAAGTGAGTCAGCAAAAACTTTTATCATTAAAGTGAGTGCTGTCCACGACTTTTGGCACTTTCAATGTCCTCCAAAAATTCAGTGAACCATGTAGTGATCTACATAACTTTGGCAAGATGCTAGTGAATAGAAAGCAGCAGATATCCCCATTTTTGGAAATTGTACATTTATGATTGCCCAACTAGTCAAATTCACTTTGTAGTTGACTCTGGGTTATAGTCGAGTCCAAGTATGGATTATCTGTAAAACACCTGTCAAGATGCGAGAGATCATTTTGCTTCAGTTATGGCAGATTTGGATGTTAACTGATCCTTCCCTGCTACTTGTAGTAGGATGATGCCATATTACACTAACTTCAATTAGTTGGGATTGGCAAGATTGAGCTGGGTTGCGGGTTTAAACTGCTCGGCTACTTTGGAATTGTCAGTTCTGCAGCAGCTCAGAAGATGTATTTCAATTTGAAATCTGTACCTGGTGGGGTCAATAATTTGTGGACAACTAGCACCTGCAGCGTTTGGCTTAGAGGGAGCAGGCTTTTTTATTGTAGCATGCATGGTTTTGGAAAATCGCTTGGGTAACATGGTGATCATGTAGATCTGCCTGTTTTGCTAGGGAATTGCTTATTGAAAGGAGGATGGAATGTTATCTAAGAAGGAAAGAATTCCGGTAATTCATAAGCCAAGTAACTGGAATTGAGCAGCCTAATCTCATTATTACCAGAAATGAAGTTTAGCTACTATTCATGTTAAAGTGGAATTTTCCAATACAGTAGTAAGTTTAATTGGTAAACATTTAGTGACTGGGAAGTTGAGTTTATTGGAATACCCTAATATGTGTTTCTGATGACTTCAAAAGTTATTTCCTGCCCTTGAAAGTGAAGGTCAACTATACTGTTTCACTCAGGCAAACGTATTGCAACTTTGATGCCTCATTTGCTTAGGATAAATCTCTCAAATTCCTAAGGGAAGAAGACCACAAGTTCTCTGTGTTATTTTTATGTCTAGCACATTAGTGATTTTTTGAGTTATGTCATTATTGATAATGAAGTACAAGAAGCACAAACTCAAGTCTTATTGTCAACAGCAAGTCGATCATTTAGTGAGATAGTCACATTCTAAGGATGTGTTTCAATTGCAAATGAAATTGCTTTATAAAGTAACTTGGATAAGTTGTATAATGACGTCACGTAGCTAAATTATTCCCTGCAGTATTTAATTTTGTCGCTTCTAAGCCAAGGTCTGCTTTTTCTTATAATAATTTGGTTTCCATCATGAGCTAAAATCCATGGAGAGGCTCATTACCATGCTTATGATGTAATACCAGTGGCAATTTCCTCCATAACTTTACAGTAAGTGATGTGCATGGGCTAGGCTGGGACTGCAACCACTGTGCTCCACTTGTGAAAATCATGCCACATTGCTGTTCCATAGGCAGGGAACCACTTCCATCCCGCTCTATGCAGGCATAGCTTCGCAAGCTCAATGTCTCCGCAATTCTGAAAGAGAGAGAAAAAGGGGAGAGGGGTTGGGGGGGGGGCAGCACGTGTAGAATTATATTTCAGGCATTCTTCTAGCTATGGTGAGGGAGCTACTACCATTACTACCATTGAATTTGCCTGAACCCAATGTAGGGTATAGAGAGAGAGGGAGAGAGAGTCTGGAGGGGAGTTGAAGAGGTGGCTACAGCTAGAGCTGGGCACAGCTTGCTCATGGATCTTTTACTTTCTTGTCCCGCGGGGCACAGGGCTGTTCTGGGCATTCCCTGTGTCCATACCTAGACAATATTTCCATTGATGGTTTCAGTAATGGTGGTGCCAAATCTAGTCGGGATGTTGGTGGCAAAGGAACAGCTGGGACAGGAAGGGGTGCGATTGGCCAGGCCAGCAAATGATTTTGGTGGATGCAAGTGTGTTTTTGCTAATGTGTGGTAGTGGCCAAAAATGTGGGGATTGGTTGATTGACCTCAGTGGGAAGGGGGTCTGACCAATTGGTTTAGGGCTCACTGCTGCCAATGGTTATAATGGCCACTATTGGACTAACGTAGCCAGTGGGAGCACTTGGATAAATTATTGGGGTTTCGGTGACCTACAATGGGAGGGAACACAGGTTGGTAATAGTTGTGTTTTGGGACAACCTTGGCTGGACCTAATGTGCTGGCAGCATTTGGTCAATGTTCTTGTTGGAAGCTCTTTAAGCTGGTCGTGGTGGCAAAGGTGATTAGTTGATAGTTGAGAGGTGCCAAATGCCAGCAGCCACACAATAGTGATGTGGAGACAATGACATGGAGGTGATAGTCATTGTGGCAGCCACCTACCAATCGTGGCAGCAACAAGTGTCATCTGGCGTTGGACTGACATGAGGCTTTACAGATGAGTTGCCTCCATCCATTCTAGTCCCAATTCATTCTCACCCCCGAGGAAGCAATTTATTTCCACTAGAACATTATCATGAATGCCAATCATGCCATATATGAGAAGCAGGATAGGTTTTTCATGTCTCATAGGATGATTAACAGAATGAAGTTTGGTTCTGCTAATACTAGCGCAACAACAACGTTTAAGCCTATGGTGAATAAGTGGGGCCTATTTGATGGATATATTATGTTCTAGCTGTCTGAAACTCTGAAAGACAGAGATCTTCAACTTCTATTATGTGGTGTTTATGCTAGATAAGATAAATGTGGTTAACACATCGGTTATATGACTTCACCTAGCCTCCTCTAGTCCTATCAACTCTTTAACATCTTAAAGCAACTTTGGCTGCTTGCTCTGCGGGCAATACTCAAATGAACAATTTATGAGCACAGAAAAGTATATGAATTGCCTTGCATTTATCCCCTTCGCGTATGGTATGGTGTGCTGTGCTCTTGACTTCTAGCCCTTTTAGTAATTGGATACTCAAAGTCTAACCAAGAAATCACATTATTGTGGTATTATAACATACCTATGCGCCTTTGATTTATTTGGTATGTTATATTAGTGTCAGCATTTTGATTGCATGCTCTCTTAAGGAAAAAAATCCAGTCTTTCGAGAAAACTGGCGTCCCTCTTTTTTCCCAAGGTTTGTGTCTTAAGTAAATTCATTGCCTTACTGTTGGATGTCATGTTCACTGTGTCCTACCATGAAGAGATTTATTCTTCTTTTCTTAAATCTTTCAGGCAAAATGTGAGGCTGCATATTTCATTATTGTTCTCCATCATGCAAGGACAGTTGTAGTTGCTGTTCGTGGAACTGAGACACCTGAAGACCTCATAACAGATGGTTTATGCAGAGAATGCACTCTCTCTGCAGAAGATTTGGATGGATTGATGAGGCAAGCACAACGAAACACCCAAACAAATAAATGCATGTGAATTAATACATTTCTCATGTGGGGGTAAATTACCTATGTAGAAGACTGAAAAAGATTGGGGGTGATGAAGAACAATGTCCATCATCACACATGAAGATTTTAGGGTCACAAGAGGGGGTGAGGAAAATAACCAAAATGACTTTTGCTGCTCAATGCTTGCATTGTGATGCAACAAGTTGCTTAGTAATTGCATGATAGAGCTCTAATTATAGAGCATGGAGAGAAACATAAAACCTCAATTACTTTAATCAATAACCACTTGCCATGTAATTCCTAAAATATTAACATGCTGCTTATCTGATAAAAATTCTCTAAATTCTGTTTTCCTTTTCTTTTGGACTAAACATGAGGGAAATACTTTTGAGATTCAAATTTGAAAACACGGAATCTATCCGTGGAATTTAGCGCTTACAAACTGATCACTTTTTTCAGTGTTTCAATTCATTTGAATACATTGGGGTCTCCAATTTGTCATTGCAATAATTATTTTACCAGCCATCTTCAGTTCTGCCCAGGTCTACTTTTGTCAGTCAGTATTCTCTTTTGCATTTTTGTTCACTTGGTCTTCACCTTCAGATGGCCACTCTGTCTCTCTTATAAAACATGGACCTTAAAGTAGGCTTCTCTGAAGCCTAAAGATTAATTAGTCCTTTTAGGCGACTGAAGCACAAAAGTATTTGATCATGTTGTCCACACATGCACCCAGATAAAAGGGGAGTTATTAGCCCAAGGAGGATTCTTTGGAGCTTTTGCTTTCTTCATCATGAAGGTGAAGCTTTGTTTTTAATTCCCTGGAATATTGATTAACATTTCCTCATTTAAATGTCTGTGTTTGTGTTTTGGGTTTTACTATATAAATTAACTTTAACGCCCTTTTTTCTTAATAAATCCTAATCTTTGGCATGGGAATAATAAGCTGGCACTTCTGAGGATTAAAAATTTGAGAGTGCTGAGTCAAAATTTATTTCTGTCGTTGAAAATAATTTGTTTAATGTTTGTATAAAAAATATATTAATGTAAGGAGAATGAACACTAAGTTAATTAATACGTTATATCGATATTGGGTTAATTCAAAAATTTATCAAACATGTTTTAGTAATGTTACTTTCTAGAATATAATTCTGTTCCAATTTCAAATACATTTAGATAACACAGAAATAGAAATGAAAATTGTTTTTACTCTCATTTTCTGTGAAGACAAAAATCGAAAATGTTTACATAACCAAATATGCACTAAATATACTTCAAGTGTTGAAGAATCTCTAATAGGATTGGATATGTTTGGTAGTATGACAGTACTGCAAATACTATTAAGTACTACTACTGAATATATTTAGGAGCATTGGATGTATTTAGCAGTCTATCGAGTCCTACTAATGCTGCTACTACTATCGGGTTTTAGTATTTAAGTACTAAGAGTATGTATATCCAATTTTAGTAAATATTTGTCAACCGTGAAATAGATTTAGTAATTCAGGAATTAGTTGGGAGTGGGTTTGAATAAGGTAGTTAGGGGTTTGAGAGCTCACCTGATCTATACGTAAAGCTCTGTAATTTCGGAGTAAGCCATATATGTCGTGTGTAAACCTTCTAAGCCTTGTAGAACAAAAATGCCATGCCTCATCACATCTCCTCATGACCTGTCACTTGGCTATATGTCACCATGCCTCTGAGTTCCCTTGATCTACTCTGCTGTGAGAATAACGAGCTTGAATTAGTGATAGTTTGCATAACTAGAGAGAGAGCTGTGGAATGACCTACCCATGTGGACACCTTATAATGTGGCAATAAAATATGGCTCTATGTCATGCTCTATGTCGTGTTTTTCTCTTTTCTTCCAATTGACTTAGTTTTCATGTCTAGCCTATGCATTTATTAGGGTCCAAGATCTCTGCTTGTAATGAAAAATGTTGATTGCTCTAAACCTATCTTGTTTTCTTTCTCTCATTCTTGTGAAACAAGCTGACACTGAACTGGAAATTGCAGTCACCCTTGCTCTGACATAAGGCAAAACATCGAAACCTCTTTCCCCCATTATGGGCACTCTGGGATTGTTGTTGCTGCACGAGAACTTTTTCTGCAAATTGAAGGAAGTCCTGGAAACAGTGGTTAGTTTACTTTCTTTTTCTGCTGATATTGTTGTCTGCATTTGTCAATATAGTAGGTTGTGGCCTTTGCATGTATGCTGTGGAGATGTACAGTGTCTAGACACACCTTGCCCCACGCCCGGGGCGCGGCCCGGGGGGAGGGGGGGGGAGGCATCGGAGAGTGAGTCATGGCTATCGGATTTACAGCAACGGAACAACATAGCATAATTTTTGCTTCTTTAGTTGGTTAGTGGATGCAAAATCCTCTATATTAGTTTCATAATTGTACCATATCGTCCACAGTAACTCTAATCATTATCTTACAATGTTTTACTGGTGAGTGGTGTTTACGTGAAATTATTTTCTAAACTTTTGCATTTCATAAGCTGTCTCTTGACATAGACTGAATGAGGAGTTGCTTAAAAATGAGAACAAATGCTCTGAAAATAAGCTAGTCCTTTTTGAGATGCTACTCTGCTTGCTCATCTGCAATCCCTACCTCGAGAAAGCTTTAAGACTGCTTTGCCTATGATTCTGTGACAAATTTCGGAAGTTTCCTTCAAAGCCTTAGGTTGAGTTTGTCAGTCAACATCATTATTTGAGACAGGAATAATTTTTCAAATGTTTACTGAGTACTTGTTATGTATAATATCATTAAAGATGTATGGAATTCATGGAAAACAAGATGCTGGCCATATATTAGCCAAGGGGTTTTCCTGCATTTCATTTCTCATAAAGAAGCGTGACGGTATTTCATGCTTGTATGTACTGAATGATAATTTCATCTTTCTATCCCAAAGATTGAAATTTTAGCTGGTTCTTTCACTCCAAGAGCTGCTTTTTCCATTGAAGAATCATATGTAAATAAATTTAACTTGTCCTTTCTTTCATGCGTTATTTGTCAAGCAGGAGATGAGGAGCCCACATTGAGGAGCCATCTGTCCTCGTTGATGGGTCCAGGATGTGAGTGTGATGGTTATAATTTGCGGTTAGTGGGGCACTCACTTGGAGGTGCCATCGCTGCTATGTTAGGCCTTCGAGTATGACCATTTCACTTATAGTTATTTGCTTGGCTCTCATACTGCTTTACCCATTGTGTTTCTAACATACTGAAGAGACTGCATATTAAAGTAGATGCCTCATATGAATTATAAAGATAGAGAATAGAATTTGGAAAGATTAGCCTGGTGTACTACATTATATTACACATTGCAAACTAGAAAACACAAGATTATAGAATTTTTAACAATTTGTACATACCTTATTCATGGATTACCCGCAAGCTATGTCTTATTCCTCGTGCTTCCCCTTGAGCTATAGAGTACCATGTAGGCCGGCTTGTTAAATACATGCTTGACTCAGGGACCATTAAGTATTTTTGTGAAGATATCTGCTAATTGATTACTAGACCTAACTAATGTCACTATAAGTTCCCTTAGATTGTAACTTTTCTCGAACAAAGTGGTCACCTTCAATTTCTTGGTCCACCATGAAAACTGGATTTGAAGCAATGTATGTAATTGCCTAATTTTCATGAAATTCGGTTGAGGTTGTGTCATGCCTGACTCCTTGGAAAAATGTATGACCAATTTAATTCACAAGTGGCTGTAGCATTACCTCTATACTCAGCTTCCTTATTCAAACGAGTTACAACATTCTGTTTTTTACTCTTCCAAGAGATCGAATTTCCTCCAAATAACACACGATAACTGGAAGTAGATCTCTGATTAGAGAGTGAATTAACCCTGTCAGCATCAATGTGACCAATCACTTGAGCATGGCCTATATCTTAATATACGAATCCTCTCTTAGCCTCTCTCAATTTCATATCTAACATATAACAGTTTAACTCTCTATATTGCAAAGAGTTTTAGTTGGTGAATGCAAGAATTGACTCACTACAGTAAGAACAATAGATATGTCTGATCAGATAAAGGCTCCCCCTCTCCTGCTAATAACCTAACAATTGGAGCCATTGGAGCAGCAACAGGCTTCATATCAAGTAGTCAAGTCTCCTGTAAAATAACTAGCTTATGTATTTTTGAGATATGTAGATACCACATTCAAATTCATCAATATCAACAAATGCTTCAGAGGTCCCAATTCTGTGGTCTGGAATTTTTGGATCTAGATGGCCTTAAGCTGAGTGATTCCAACTATATCAGTTGATGGCAGTATCACTTGAATATACTGCTAGAAGTGATGTGTCGCATGTTGTAGTTGGATAGAGAATTGTTAGCATGACTGCCCATAACCCATAGGTCACGGGATCAGAACCTCATTTTGATAGCATGTGATAATGGAGTAGGAAGTAGGAGAGAAAAATCATGTGTGTCGATGAAACATTAAGTTTATAGAACAGGATCAGTATATACCATATCGACAAATGTCCCCTTATGCAATGTCTTATTGCTAAAATCCTTGAATCAACTTATGTAAATAGGGTTAAAGTAGATTGTCCGACCTATATACCTACCTCTAGATAGATAAGATCAACATCCACGAGCCACATTTTTATCCTGCACTCTAATTGCATGGCCTGCATCGCTTTTGCTTTTAATGGTACTTGAAAATGAAAGTTTATGTCGGTTAGTGTATCATTTGGGGATGATATGATACCTCTTGACAGAGCATAGACTATTTATTAGGTAATGAGGTGCCTGCCTCAGTTCAGTGGAATTTAACATGTGTGGGTGTTTTGATATAGTTGATTACACATACGATGCATTGATGAAATGAAATAGAAAATCAGGAAAATACTAGCACCTAAAAAGGCATGCATAGTATTGCTGATTTGTTTGGTGCATTGTCCTTGACTGATGAGTTGGGGTGGCAAACTCTTAAGTATTTAATGTGTTTTGAGGGTGTCATTCCCAGAAGAAGTTGATACTTGTCCTTTTTAAATATCAGTGATGGCTCTTCACTATTGCATGATTTTTCTCCCTCTTTGTTTAGGTCTGGAGCGAAAGAAAGTATAAATATGGGTCAGTTAGAATACACATAGTGTAGTGTTTAAAGAGAGTCGAGAGTTGTCAGATTTTGCTGATAACTCCTGTTCACACTGCAGCTGTATAGTCGTTATCCAAATCTCCATGTGTATGCATATGGAAGCCTTCCATGTGTTGATTCAGCAGTGGCTGAAGCCTGTTCAGATTTTGTGACCAGGTAATCTCATAATGTGCAAGACATGTTACTTTGTTTTCCTTTGACTTTCTGTTTTGAGGGTTTGAGCTTTTTACAGCATTGTATACGACAATGAATTTTCTGCGAGACTTTCAGTGGGATCAATCCTCCGACTTCGTGCAGCTGCCATAATGGCACTTTCTCAAGATTCAAAAACTGATACAGCATTGATCTATAGACTTGCCCGTCAATTTCGATATCTCGGCCAGTATCAATCACGGGGAGTTAAAAAACTGGCACCTGGCTTAGTAGTTAACTCTGATCCAGTCTCAACCGGAGAGGTTGGTCAAAATGTTTGTGGGGGCCAATATTCTAAGAAGGATGAAGGTATAATTTTTTCTTCCCTCGCAAATTATGTACTGTCAACAAGAATAGGATATGTCACTGTTGCCGTCTCCCTCCCATCTTTTTACCCTATCTGGCTTCAAAATTTGTCAATTTATAGTTCTGGGAGAGTTAAGGTGAATAGTTTATTTCTTTGAGAAGGAGAACTATCTGTTAAGAGGCTCCAAGGGGAGACTGTTCCTAGAGGATTCTCGTAGGACTCTAACAAATCCGACATGAGTTGAAGATTTGGAGCTATGATGCAAAAAAAATTATGAACTTTAATTGTCTCTTAAAATGGTCTTTGCTTCCTCTTTTTGAAATCCTGAAGTTCCTCCTGGTAAGAAATTGTTGAAGGATAAGCATAAAACAGAAGCTGTTCTTTTTTTTTTTTTTTGTGGTAAAGAAACAGAAGCTGTTGTTATGTTTCTGTGAATTCCAATAGTAGCCCAGCTAATAAACTATTCATCCTTAACCCTGACGCTTCTAAAATGCCATATGCACTCAAGAATGCTTGATTCAATGGAAATAATTGAGCAAAAAGCATGAATACTTAAGATTAACATATGTTATTGGCAAAAAGAATATGTAATAATTGACAGAAAGATAATTGGAACCAACTACATTTAGTTTGTTAAAGTTTTACTACAATTAGTCATGTGTGAACTCTGATCTAAGCCAGATGTTCTTAATGCATCGCGTATCTTCTGTGCATTCCTTGATGAGCTTGAATAGGCGCACTGACTGCTTATTGACTGAGGTGGTTCCTGTTAACGACAGCATAACTTATCAGCACAGTCTAAATTCAGTATAGATCTCCATTCTATTTGTTTTAGTTTTTTCAATCATACATAACTAGTTTGTTGCAGGAAAGGGGGAACATTTCAGTGATTTGTTCCTCTTGGGCGGGCCAGTTGTGAAAGAAATGGTTGTCGATGTTGAGCATGACAATCTCACCAGCCCTTTTAAAGATGACATTTCGATTGCACAATCATTAGATGATCCTGTGACCGAATTTATGGAGACAGTCCCAAATTCTAACCATGCTTCAGCTGATGATCCAAAAGAGATGTTTCTACCAGGTCTCATTGTGCATATAGTGCCTGATAAGAGGACCTTGCTCACTCCCATTTGGAAAGCTTTGACAATCAACGGGATGCAACAGAAATTTAAAGCATACATATCAGATAGAGAGACTTTCAAAGATATCGTGGTCTCCCCTTCAATGTTTCTTGACCACCTTCCTTGGAGGTACTTGCATGTGTTTTTTTTATCCTTTTCAATGTGATTGTGGTATGTTGCCATTATTTTGACTGAGTGTATGCATACCAGATGCCGCAATGCTCTGCAAAACATATTGGCTGCTCAAGACTGATATACGAACGGGCATATCTTTTGGGAAACTTTTGTCAGATCAAACAGGACCTGGGTTGTCATGTCCATAAGCTGCAGTTGCTTTCAAGACTTCTGAACAAAGCCGCGTCACAATTCCTGGTAAGTGGACGAGTTGACCTGAAGGATTTGCAGAAGTGAACTTCACACACTTCAAAATGCGGAGGTTCTACTCACTTGATCTCTTGCACAGGGAACTAGCAGAATTGCATCTCCTCAGTGAATTATTTGAATTAGGAAACTTGCTATCTGATTTATGTGCTAGTGATGTGTGGGTTACCTATTTTTCCTTGAAGAGCATACGTGTTCTCCAGCCTGCTGCAAAACTCTGCTGCTGCTTCCATTGCCAGTTGCTTTCGCAGAGGAAACCATGACATAGAGTGTGATGCATGCTGCTAAAATTCCTTTGCTCTCAATATGGATATCACCAATATGTAAACTCGACAATAAATATGGGTGATGTCCATATTCATAATCCACTAATCAGAAGATCAGTTGGAGGAAGCTTCCCCATCATGAAAGGGTGGTTGTGCCTTAATTGATAGGTCGTAGGCTTATGCCTCACGCGTTGTGGCATGAAGAAAATTGTAATATAACCGAATGATAAAGGCATATATTACATACGGGGCCTTTAACAAACCATGAGTAAATTATACAGCATGATGATTTTGAGACATATGAGACTTTCCTTACGTTAAAGCGCAATGATAAATTATACATTTTTATTTTTAATTTATATAGTAAAAACAAGAATGAGTGGTGTTGAAGGGTGTGTTTGATTAGACATTTTGAAAGCTCTTTCTAGTCTCAAAGCCCCTTGCGATTCTTTTAGCTTTGGGTGAAAGTTGGCATTTGGAAGCTTGACTTTTAGAAGGCAATGTGGATTAGCTTTTAGTATTTCGGCATTTTCAGAATGCTATTATGGGGGTTTTAATGACTTTTTTTCTGTCCTTATATTGCCCTCACTAGTAATTGTGTTTCACTTTAGCCCCCCAAAAAATATTGTTCCCTTCTTTAACCTTCATCTTTCCATCTTCTTCAACCCTTCGATGGCGTAGGGGTGTACATGGTTCAAGGTGGTCCAGTTCCACCTCGGAACTGAGAATCAGACCGATGGGATTGGTTCTCGATTTTTAGGACCGCAGTCTGGATCGACTAATCCTAGGATCGACTGGTCCAATTCGATTCTTGGGTGGTCCAATAGGATAGGAAAAAATTCAAAGAGAATCATAATATTTGGGAAAAATTGAGGTACTCACAAAGCTGAGTGAGACGCGGAGGCCTTGACCACATGGTGCCAAGTGAGGCCTTGACCACATGGTGCCAAGTGAGGACGGGGAAGCGGGGTTTGTGGAGAGAGAGAGAGAGAGAGAGAGAGAGAGAGAGAGAGAGGCGAGCTTGTTGAAGAGGAAGAGGGAGTCTGAATCGAAGGTGAAGAAGCCGACCTTTCCTCTCCAAGATGCCTCGAGATGGGGATGATTTGGAGTTGAATGAGAATGAGAGAGCTTGGCCTTGGTCTTGAGCGTGAAAGGAGTCTAAAGATTATGAAAGTTGAGAAAACATGGTATGGAGTTGGACTCCCCAAGTGTGAGACATTTTGAATCGGGAAAGGGTCGGTTCAAGTGGTCCAGTTTGATCTCGCCCTACCAGGAATAGGGAATTGGACTGTCCGGGAACAATTCCATTTTTTGAAACTGTGGATTGGACCAAAACTCCGAATAATCGGACAAATTAGGCCGGTTCGGTCCGGGTTGGGCAATTCTTGGTGCTCAACCTTATGACGGCGGTCACTCAGGTTGCGCTACCTCGGCGTTGCCTTGCCTAAGGTTGCACAACCTCTGTAGCCTCACCTAGGTCGTGTTGGCTATTGAAGAGCTAGATTTAGGTTGCTCTAAGGTTGTGTGACCTTGGAGTTGCCATGCCCCAGTCGCGTTGGCTGTTGAAGGGCCAAATCTAAGTAGTTTCGAGGTTGTGCGACCTCGGCATTGTCTCGCCTGGGGTCGTGCAACCTCTGCGGCCTTGCCAGGGACTTTCGGATTAGGGTTTGCAAAAAAATGGTGAATGGGAAAGAGACAAAAAAGATTGTAGCGGAAGAAGAAGAGGAAGTGAAAAGTCACATACTTCCCTTCAACAAAGATGACGAGGAGGTTGAAGAAGAGGAAGAAAAAGACTGCAGTGAAAAGTCAGGAGGATGTGAACGTGAAGAGGACGGACACGATGGCAAACATCCTGGTGTCGAAGAAGATGAACAGTTCCCTTTTATTTTTCTTTTAATTTCAAATTATTTCGCAAAAGACTACATCAAAATTCCTCAACCAAATGCTATTTACATTGATTAAAATACATTTGGGCCAACGAGTTTTACATAAATGACTTCACATTTCCCGAAAGTGAACCAAAGGCGCTTGATATAACCTTTTAGCTTGCCCCTCCAAAACTAATTCATCTATTCATGTAAATTGTCTCTTTCGCTCCATTAGACAAAGCTCCATACTCATGATGTGATTGGCATGGCGACCAAGAGTAATGAGAGTGGGAGATGCTGTGAGTTGAATGCTGGATCGAATCAAATACTCGACCAACTTCCTGAAGCTTGAACTTGACTACAAAGTGAAAATGGACAAATTGAAATGAAGGCAATGACAGAATAATTTCAAGTTGATATAAATGGACACAACAAATAATCGCCAAAATTTTTCACAAAACTTGATCAATTATGGATGGGAAAATTATCAAAAAAATTATAAGTTTATTGCAATTATTTTAATTCAATCTTAAACTTTCTATATTTATGCCGATTTTGTTAATTTAGCCAATTTTGGTCCCCTAGTGTTGATGTGAACTCTAGTTGTTCGGCTTATGCTAAGTTGGCGATTTTTAATAGTATCTTATTTATTCGAATATTTATTTCTTATTTTGTTTTTTCTTATCTTTCTTATTTTTTATTTTTTTCCTATAGTGGTTACTGAGATGAGGGCCATGAAGCTCTCGCTGATAATTGGTGAGGGCCACAACTCTCACTTGGCCTTGCCCAAATCCAAGTAAGACTCAAGGGCCACAGGCAAAGGTGGCCTTGCCCTTGCTCATTACTAGGGGGGCCATGATCACCTTCGCTGCAGCCCTTAGGCCTTGGGCCTAGATTGCAAGGTACAATTATGGTTGAGGCTGGCCTCGTCCACCATGGTCTTGCCAACTTGCAAGCGAGGTTGCCTTTGCTTGCAGACAGCCTAACCCAAATCTGGGTGGGGCTGCCTCACTCACCCCCTAAGGTCTCATATCGAGATCACGAGGCGCATCCATAAGTGAGGTTGGCAAGTGCCATGGCCTTGCCATTTGCAAATGAGGTCACCTTCACCCACGACCCAAAGGCCTCCTTTAGATTTGGATGAGGCCAGGTGAATGCAGTGACCCTCACCAACCAATGTGGGGAAAAAATGAGAAAAAAAAGGAAAAAAAAAATTAAAAATGTGTAGAATTTTAAGATTATTAAAAATTATTCACGTTAGTGTTGATTAGTTAATATTAGCCAGAGCTAAACCAAATTGGTATAAAAGTAAAATGTTTAGAATTCAATTAGTAAAAAATGATTTATGACTAGATTATCACAATTATAATAGGTTTAGTATTTTATTAATTTTCTCAATTATGGACACAAGTCAATCTTCGCACATGAGAGAGAAATATCCTAAAGTCTATATGGAATTGTAATTACTATACAACTTGGAGTATTTCTCTTTCCTTTTTCTAACCAATTGTTAGAAATTCCAACCCAATTTTATCGATCAAAGTTGTTCTTTTATTTTTTTATTTTTTATGGGATTTTTCCATTTCTAAAGCTATTGAAGCTGCAAGTTTATCGACATGAAGCATCTTGTTAGCAAAAGCCTAGGTTGCGCTAACAGGTGACACGATACGACACATCATTTCTAAAATAGAAAGAATTCCAACATATTCTGACACGCCGTAGATTAAATATATATTTTTATAAATAATAAATTATCATTTATAATTTCCAATATTATCAATTTTGAGCTTCCAATATTATCAAAAACCTTCAAAATAAAATAAAAATCTTATTTATACGGTTAGCTCAAATGAAAATGGGAAAACACTGATTGCACAAGGGTGATATAGCCAATGGGAACAGAAAAGTGGATTGACTCTCTTTAAATCAATTAATTCACATCTCACTATAACATTTAATATTTAACAATAAGCAAAAAAGGAAATCCACATTTCATAATCAAACATAATAAAAAGTCATTCATCCACATTATCCACTTCTCCTAAAAAAACAACACACTCCATCTTCGGCTCATCAAGTGAAAGATTTGCAACTTCAAGTATCCCAACTTCTTCAAACGTGTCAGATGCATCTTCACCAATATCTCACATCTTGTTCTCTCCTTCTACATATTGTGGGCTTCTCCTTGATAAAAGAAAAAGGTTGCTATGAATGAAAACCAAATCTTCTGCATGTTTTGGGCACATCCTATTTCTTTTCACCGAGAGCACAAAAGAGTAAGTACTCCAATTTCTCTCAGCACATGATGAAGAAGAAGGTTGTGCAATAAGCTTTAAGGCTATGGTTTGAAGCATAGGTGCACATCCACCATGATTAACCCACCAAGCCTTAGGATCCATATAGTATTGATTTTGAATGAAATCAAAATCCCTAAAATCTCCATTTCTGCCCGCAAAATCAACATACTCCATATTAATTAGGAAATTAATTACTAAAGCATTTTATCCTTTCTTAATTGATCTCCTTATTCTTGTACGAAGAAACTCGAGTAGGATCTTCATTGAGCCATTCATCACTATAGTACCTTATTTAACAAAATAAAATAAAAAGGAATCATAATAAGTAAGTATTGTATTATCATGTCAAAGAAAATAACTAATAAAATAATCTCATACAATTTTAGAACTTACTTAGGATTTAAGGCATGTGCCAAGTAGTTAAGTGGGGTGTTGTTCCTTGCCCGACGATCCACAAGAATTGTATGAACCGCCTCATAAAATGTGGACTCCTCATCTAGCCTTTTTACTTCATGCGCATATATAGCTTTCTTCACTTTTTCAATCATTGAACCCCACATTTCATAAACTAAGGGAAGACAAGGCTTGCCGGTGTCACATATTCTAAACATGTCGTAAATAGAAGCCGTGAATGAAAGTATATAATCAATTGAATCCACCGAAAATCATCCAACACCTTCTTCTCCTTGAGAAGCTTAGCCTTCTCTTGATTATCATCTCGATAAATGTTCCATTTGTCAGAAATCACCATGCTTTGAAGACTACCTTTGATTAACTTAAATCTCTTAAGCATCACAATCATCGAAGCAAAACGTGTATCTGCTAGGGAAAGCAATTTCAAGCTAACAAACTCATTGTATATTGCTAGTCTCATGGAGTGATTCATTATGAAATGTTTGATTTGCATAACCTCTTTGACAGTATCACAAATCCAACTGCATTCCTCATAAACTACTTGATTGGTCTTCGTATTTTTTGCTGCACATATGTTCTTCAGAGCTAGATTAAGGGTGTGCACCACACAAGATGTCCAAATAATGGATGGAAGTTCTTGCTCAATGAGTTGTCTTGCCCCTTGACAATTTGAAGCACTCTTTGTAATTACTTGAATCACATTCTCATGCCCAATTTCATTGATAACTTCTTTTAATAAGTTAAAAATGAAATGCCTAGCATTGGTTTCCCTCGAGCAATCAACCTATTTTATAAACATTGGTCCTCCATCCGACATCGCCATAAAATTAATAAGCGGTCTTCTTTGTGAGTCACTCCACCCATCACTCACAATACTTTCTTTCCGCATGCTTCTAATAGGTGCAGCAACCTATCAATATTTGCCTTCTCTTTTTGCAACAAAGTAGTCCTCAACAAGTTATATTTCGGCAGTACATACCCCTCATTATTATGATTAGTGGCATGAGTGAAATCGGATTGAAAGTAAGGGTTCTTTGCTAGGTTAAACGGCAAGCCTGTCAAATAAACATCCTAGCAATCTCATAATCTAAACATTCCTATTGAGTCATATTGAATGCTTTGTCAAGTGATTTTCCACTCCTACTTCCAACCTTCCTCTTTTTAGAATCAGATGATAAATTGATTCCACCACCATCGCCACTACTTGGAAAACTAGAAAGAGGCAGAGCTACATTTCTAGGTTGCATACCCACCAATTGAGTATTGACATCTTCCTCTAATCTTTCCATCTCCAAAAGATCCTTTCTTTCTACTTTTGTGCATTTTCCAATTCCTTTTCCACTTATCATCAACAAATGGCCCGTCACTCTCGTGTATGAACTTCTAAAATCTTTTTGGCAAAAATTGCATTTCCAAGACAAGTTCCCCCCCCCCCCCCCCCCCCCCCCCGCCGCCCCCGGGTGATTGGTATAATTAACTAGTAACATACCTCCATAGTGGTTGTTTTACAACTTCATTGCTAGATATTGTTGGATGTGCACTCAAAGTGCTACTAGCCATGCTTGAAGATAAAGACATTCTACAAAAAAAAAACAATTACAAGAATTATAAATTTAATGTATACTACAACTACAAGTAAATATGTTGACAAGAAAAAAAAAAGCACATATATTCGCATTAGATAAAAACTATATGTGACAGGTACAATCTACAAGAAGAGCTCAAATGGAAGATAAATCAAAGCATTTGTGTGTGATGCTAGTAATTAGTTTCCAAAACATGTTGAGTAATTAGTAATCACTACGCCACCTAAAATTATGTCAAGTTTGCCTTCTATCCAACACTTTATATGTAAACAGTGAAAAAAATATGCAAGATGTAAATTTCACTAGCTGTTCTTATAGTCACCTAAAAAAAAGTAAGAAAACATGCTGCATATAATGCTACAATAGTAATCCCAAACATGAAATCATAATTTCGACGAACAAGTCATCTTGATTGTAGAACCAAAAAGCTACCCAACAACTACGAGTTTAGAAGAATTATTATCTTTGGGACCACATGTAAATAATAGAGTAAATGCTACAGCTATAAGTAAAAGTCTATGTCAAGCTCCCCATTCAAGTAAAAGTCCTTGCAAAGGCTAGTATTCCACAAATCAAGAAAAGGCATCAAAAATAGATTCGGTCTTCACAGGCACATTGCCAGACTCTAGCAGCCAGAACAAGTCCAAGGAGAGAGAGATAATAATAATAAAAAAACAGCCACTTCAAATGGCAGGTTCATCTATATAAATGAAAGAATCAACTCATTTTCTTCAAGCTAGCAATCAAAAAAACAATTAGGCTTCAATTCAAGAACCGGGTGCCAGAGATGGGCGTCTCCTCAAGGTCTCATCTTTAAACACAACATTTTTATGAGGAGGAAAATAACCGAACAGCCGTTTGACAACTCAAGTCGAACATAAAAATAAAAAAGGAAATTGATTCAGTTTCTCGCAAAATAAGAAAAAATGGAAAACATATGCCGACCATATCCGATTCTTAGGAGCAGAGGACAAGAGCCAATGCTGGAAGTGCGCAAATGAATGAGTCCCTTCAACAAAAATCCATTACTCTTCGAACCCATCCAAGCAACGCAGGAGCAAAAATTTGCTACTGATGAATTGCGATACCTAGAAACGGGCAAAGCTAAACCAGGAAACAAAAATAACAAAAGAGAGAGGGAGAGGGTAGAAGGGATTGACTTATCAGTGTTGTACTCGTGCTCCAGGTCGATGAGGTGTTGCGAAGAGGATGGGTTGGTGACTTCAGTTCTCCTTGATCTCGGCCTCGTATCTCACTGCTCCAAGCTTGCGAGAGAGATCCTTTTCTCTGCCTCAGCTTAGATATGAAGGGGCGTAATCGGGAGAAGAAGAGAAGGGGTGCAATTGTTAGAGAATAAGAGAGACTGAGAGTTGAGGCACAATTGTGAGAGAAGAAGAGCCCAATCTTCTCCCAAAACTTTTCATTATTTTTATTTTTATTACTTGTTATATTTACATTTTGACCCTTAATGTAGTAAAAATTTATAAACTGACCTCATGTGTGTCAGAATCACTTGTTGGATTTTGGGACTCACGTGTCGAAGAGTGTATGGGGAACGTTGACTGCGTGTCGTATTTTTCAACATGCATTGACCGCATGTCGGGGAGCGTTGACTGCATGTCGAATTTTTAAACGTGTCGGACACGTGTCAGAGTATCGGACATAACACGAAAGCCTCCAGAGAGTGTCGATGCAATCTAGGCAAAAACGATAGGAGGCATGAAGTTGGATGGTGAACATTGCGGATCCCATGACCAAAAGATCGCCGGCTATGACCATGACTCTCTAAGGGTCGGAGGGGATCATATGGAAACTGACAATTCATTCTGTTTTTGACATCATTTTTGCGATCGTATAGACGTTTCTTTCCATGTTCTTCCAAATGAAGCATGTTCCCGTTTAAGACCATTATGCTGAACTCTTTTGATAAAGCACAAAAATTTGAAATGAGTATTGTCACAAACTACAAAAAGTTAGAACATTTAGTGGTACAAATAAACAAAGGCCATCCTATACATAATTCATATATATCTCTCTCCCCGCCTCTTCCTCTTCTTCTCTATACTACAAAAAAACTGTAATTTAGCTACAAATTTTGCACCCAAAAAATTTGCAAAAAATCGTCGCTAAAACAGTTTTGCGACGACGTTAGTGAAGAAAATTTTTGTGTGGCTAATATAGTGTTGCAAAAATTAGCCACGGAAAATTGGATATATCGTTGCTAAATTTTCGTCGCAAATATCGTCGCCAATTTGCGACGAAAAACCAAATCGTTGCAAAATTCTTTGCAAATTTCCCATGAACATATTTCGTCGCAAAATTTGTCGCAAATAATTTCTTGCTAATTATTCGCTAAATTCGTCGCAAATTAGCGACGAAAATTGTACGTCACAAAGTACATTGCTAAATTGTCGTCGCAAAATGGGTCACAAAAAATTCGTTGCAAAAATCGTGGCCAAATTCATCTGGAAAATTTAGTCGCACAACTTGGGAATACCCATCACTAATTAGCGATGGACATTCTAAATTAGGCTAATTAGCAACGAACATTCTTACTTACTTCGCTAATTAGACATGGCTAGGCATAGTCCGTCGCTGATTAGCAACGGACAATTCTTAGCTCCGTCACTAATTAACGACTGACATTCTTAGTTCCGTCGCTAATTAGCCACGGCTAGGCATAGTCCGTCCCTAATTAGCGACGGACATTATCAGTTCCGTAGCTAATTAGCGACGAACATCCTAAATTCCGTTGCTAATTAGCGACGGATAATTCACGGCTAGGCATAGTCCGTTGCTAATTAGCGAGGGACATTCTCACTTCCATCGCTAATTAGAGACTGCCTAGTAATGGCTAATTAGTGATGATAGCCACGGATATTCTCAGTTTCGTAGCTAATTAGCAATGCACTATGCCTAGCAATCACTTAGTGACGGAAATGACTATCACTGTCGCTAAATTGGCGACGGTGTTTGCCTTGCCCCTGCTAATTGGCAATAGAAAGTGAACTCCGTCGAAAAATTCATCACTAATATTCATCCCTAATCGTTCGTGGCAAAATGCGTGGTTAATTTTAATTCGTGGCAAAATTCTCGGCAAATTTGCCTCGATTTTTGTCTTTTTGGCGTGTAATTTGCAATGAAATTTGTCGCCATTTTACCAAGAAGATTTTTTATTTTTATTGCGAACATTGTGTCGGAACGAATTTTGAGACTAATTTGCGATTAATTTTTAAGCGACGAAATTTGCAAAGAATATTATTTAGGGACGATTTCAGTATTAAATCCAATGGACATGAAAATGTATTTCTAGAATTAATTCTGAAACACTAAATAACATCATGAAAATGAAATACATTTATCAACATTATCCACAAGAACAAGATAAATATTCATAATTACAATAACAACCACTATGCACCAATAAAATTTATCTTTTATCGGAATACCAATTACAAAAATAAGACTACTAAATTGATGCCAGTCATCCTCATCATCCATGCTGCAGCCATGCTTCAATTTACTACCATCTCAGCCACGCATTTTCTCTCCAACTGATTAGAGACAATAGATTATAAGTATATAATAATAATTATAGAATGGAGAAAGAATTAAAACATAAGTTGATACCTGGGGATATTGATAACTAGAGACTGCTGGGAGCGGCCCTCATGATCTATATACTCTTAGTATATTCGTACTCTCTAAAATGCAAATAAAAAAACTAAATAAGAATATCATGGCATACTTGAATTTTGTCTCATCTACAATGCACAAAACATGAGGTAATACTCTACAAGTTGAGTTACTCATAACACAAGTTGTATAACACTATATGGACTAAGACTTAAGCAAACTGCCAATAAAAGCACAAAATCCATGCAGAAAACAACCACTGATCTCATGTGATAGCCCTTCAAGGAGTACAAGCGATAATACAATTACATACATGATAATAGTGTAAAGATTAAGAGGAACCTCATTGTGATGGAGGTTGAGGTGTTGTAATCCCACCACCACCACCACCACCACCACCATCATCATCATCATCATCATCATCATCATCGGCAATCTCATCATCATTGTGCTCATCACCTCTGAGGTACAAGAGGAACCTCAACATCCTGAATATTGAGGTGTCGCAAGATAAGTTGCATTTTGTCTTTCCAAAGCATGTATTTTTTCATCTTTTTGTACAAGTAAATCTTTCAAATGATTTACTTCTTGGGCCACTTGTGAATCATGTTGTCTCCTCCTCGAACCAGCCACACTAGAGGATGATGTTGCAGCATAATTTCTTGCATATTCCCTTGACAAGGATCTCATCCCAAATATTTTTCCTCTTTTTATCGCACTCGATGCCTCCACCCATAATGCCATCTGATCAACTAATTGATCGGACGCGGTAGCACCATCACCACCACTAGCATTACTCATGGAAAGTTCATCAAAATTTTCCTACATTAACAATATAAATGAAAATAAAATTACTTCATATAACTATAACTACCATAAATATCAAAAGCATTCTAGTTTTTATAAAATCCAAATTTTAAAGTTCACAAACCTTAATAGCTCTCGCTCGATCGCTAGTCCATGTCTTATCTTTTTTTTTTTTTTTTGAAATACTTGTTCTAATGTTTGAGTATATGTCGGTTCCCTCCCCAATTTCTTGGCCTACAAAATATAAACATAAGTGCATAATCGAATTAAATTAACTTACAACATGTTTAATAGACTGAGCCTTCTTTTTTTTGTGCTCCCCGATGTTAATAGAGCCCCCAGCATATGTGGCAGACCCTTCACTAGAACTAGAAGCTCGATTTTGCTTATTCCATTCACTCGCTTGCATCATTATAGAGGAGGAAATGAAATGGATTTCTTTATAAACTCGATTTTGCTTAAAGTTCATGATCTATGTTAAACAAATTGAAACTCAAGGACTACATTGTACATTTGACCAAAGTTTAGGAATCATTTGAGTTATTTTCCCTTCTTTTGGTTATTCAACCAAGTTTTTGCTTGGAAGTGGACAAGGGACATGGGAAGAATCTTTATGAGCTTGTGGCATATGCTGTGGACGGAGGAGGAAATGAAATGGATTTCTTTATAAACAATAGTGACATGTGTGCAAAATTGCCACTTTTATCAATAAGACACCGAATGCTAATTACATCATTACTATTTCACTTAAGATAAGGACTTAATTTTAAAAGAGGTGGTGAGTTTGTGCTTGTGGAAATGTGAATTGGTCGTGTTAAGGACCAAACTGTTCCTATTTATCATTAAAATCACAAAAGAGTTCACTAAAATGATGTATATAACCAAAGGAATCAATAATAAAAATGGTTGAAAACTAGAATGGTCGGCACGCTGGAAGCCTCCATCGGAAGTTGGAACTGAAGTTAGCAGCATAAACATATTGAGACAAAGAGCCGTCCAAATTGAATCTTGGTATGGAATATCTGACTGCCCTACATCAAGTATGGAATCTTGAGGCAAACATGCGAGATTCCCCTCAACGACTTGTCTTAGAGAAAGAAAACTCTAAGTGCGTTCACGATCTTAATGAGCAGAGAAAGTAACAAAACCCTAGTGATAGAGTCGTAGCACGCAGTCTTTTTTCTGTCTCTGGAAAGACAATTTCCATACATCAAGTGTGAATATAAAAGGTTTAAGCAACAAGGCGCTGAAAACTACGTCTCGTTTTATTATTTACATATTCTCCACCACGAAAAAGAATGCTTTTGTTAATTCCCTTAGCGACGTCTGTATCCGCAAGTGCGAAAAGACTATAGATTGCACAGCCAAAGAGTGCCTGTGTTGTCCTCTGCATGGGAGGCGGCAGACATACCAAAAGCAATCTCTTCGTTTTCTTTTCAGCATGGCGCGTCTGTCTAACTCTCAGAAGGGCCGCAACAAAAATGCCAAAAGGTTCTTCTCCTTGCCCAAACCGACCACATAAAATTACTCCTTCCAACTTTGAAAGCTCCGAACCTGTACAAAGATTTTTCTGTGAGTGTGTATGTAATATAGGATCGGACTTGTCCCTCGTACTTCTAGTTTGTAATGCATTTTTTTGTTCTTTGATTAGTTCTTTTTACTGAGCTTAGGCAGTAGATTCAAGAAGACATTGATAAACTATCGTGATTACTTATCTTATGAAAGACCACAAAGTCCATACTCTAATTCGATGATCTGACGCTGATCGCATAAATTTGCTCTAGGGTTTGATACCTTCTTTAAGCCTGATCACTTTGTTTATATTTCGTGTGTCAAATAATTACCAATTTAGTCCATTTCCAGCTCGAGTGAAGGGCCGACGTCTCAGTACACCATCTTTTTCTTTCTTTTTTGTCTTTGTTTTTTTTACAAGGCTTCAGTTCATTTTTATAATCAAGAAACTTCTACCGAGATGAGGTGTTATCTTTACCTCAACTCCATTTGCCATAAGTCTAACCAAAATCCTTAACTTCTTTCTTGAACTGGCTTCATATATAGAAGCATGCATCATGCATGATCCTGATATATCCCACGGCTCTCTCTGTCTCTGTCTCTCTCTCAAGTCTCAACCCAGGTATGAATTTTGGTGCACTCTCTTGGGACATTATAATGACCAGGTGTCGTTCCTAGGGCAATAAATCTCCAACCATCAAAGTTTCACGGACTCCTCCTACGCCATATTCTCTTGCTGCTTCTGCTGTTTCATCTAAGTCGGACGCAGTTGCAGACCACTTGAACTTATCCAAACGGGCATGCACCCGGAGAAACTTGCGAGGCTCCGGCCACTGGAAGAATCTCCTGAATCCTTTACACCTTTCCTCCGGTACGAGATCCTCCGCTAAGCCGAGTTCATTGCCGCCTGTCACAAGGCTTTCGACCTTGACCCCACATCCAAACGCCACTTGAATTGCAAATACGGGAAGGCAAACATGCTTGGACAGGTCAGCATGGAGGATTCCGGTTATTAAGTCACTAAGTACATCTACGCAACCCCGGACATAAACTTCCACATTCAAAAATAGGGTTCCTTGTGGCCGTTGGGTCGGATTGGCTAAATATCATCCAATGATGAAGTGGTCGAGAAGCTTGGAAGGAGGGATTTGCTGATAGCCTTTCGTGGAACCGAGACGAACTATGAGCAGATTGCAAACTTGACGAGCTCACTTACTCCAGCACGACTCAATCCACGTAATTTGCGACCGGAAGGGAAGGTCGAGTCTGGGTTCCTCAGTATGTACACATAGAAAGAGATAAATGATAAGTTTGGACTGGGGAGTTGTCGCGAACAGCTCCTATCCGAGGTATCCCGACTTGTGAACAAGTAGAAAGAGGAGGAAATGAACATAACAGTGGCCCGTCACAGCATGGGGAGTGCACTAGCTCTTCTTCTCACTAACGATATGGCATAGCTTGGAATTGTGGATACATGTGATCATCGAGATATACCACTGACGGTCTTCTCGTTCGGAGGCCCCAGAGTTGGCAACTCGGGCTTCAAGAAATGTTGCGAAGAGTTGGGGGTCAAAGTGCTGAGGATAGTGAATCAGAATGATCCAGTGACGAAACTACCTGGCCTCTTGTTAAATGACAAGTTTGGGCTTTTGGGCAAGAAATGTGCTGAATCTCCATGGAGCTGCTCGGTTAATGCTCATGTGGGTGTTAAGTTAGCTCTTGAACAGAGGCAGCGCACTCTTGGACTTGCGAAACCCTTCCTGGGTACATGACATGGAGACCTACATAAGCTTGCTCCACTATCCTCATGCAGCAAGACATGGAGAGCATATTAATCGATTCAGAAACTGTGCAAGCGACTTGATGAAGTGGCTTCAATGGGGACAGGGTCTCTCAAATAACATGACTGTTGATTCCTAGACCTTGAACTGTGCTGGCATATGGAAACCCAAACGTATTACGTGCAAGGAACTAACAAAACTATGAGGTAGCATGCCAAGCTTCTGCTGTTACAGTAGGGCTTTCTTAAGAGCTGTCTTCTTTCCAACGCACTTCATATGTAAGATGTTTGGTTCATTCCATTCCACATAGTGTGGTGCAGAAATTTTGCTTTCTTTTTGTTAGCTTTTTCTCTTCGCTTCTTTAAAGTATTTCTTTGTTGATCATCTATTTGAGTCATCAAAGGACTTTTTGCTTTTCACATCTGTGAGCTTATCATGCTCGGTCCCTTTTGGGTTTTGAACCTGGCCCAACTAATTTTTTGGGCCTCCCCATAATATTCGGGCCGGCCCATTTTTTTTTCAAAAGGCCCGTCCCTCGCCTAAATTTCGTAAGACTAGGCCTACACTCGGTCCAAGGTCCAAATCCTACCGATAAGTGATAGGGAGTTCCTTCATCAATTCACTCAATCGACTCTTTATAAACCGAATGTTATGACTGTCAAAAGTCATGGTGGCCGTAGAATCAAATGATTCAACCTAACATTAAGTCGGAAAAGAAAAATGAAACACAATGTGTTATAATTAACCATTCTTTCCTAACGAATACAATGTGTTTTGGGTGGACACCCTTCGGAAAGGGATCCCTTGATGTATGAAGACAAATTACAAACAAAATTTTACATCTATTGTGATTATGTCAATTCAGTTCTAAATAGTTTTTATAGCTAATTAAATTTTAAATCTTTTATATTTAAGGCAATTTAGTCAATCTGACCAAAATAGCTTATATGGACGTTAAACGTCCTACATTGCGAGGTTGGCATTGACTTGGACAAATTTTATAATATTTTAATCGTTTTTCAGATTTTTGTTTATTATTTATCTTTTCTCATTTTTTATAATTTCCTTTTTCTTTTCTTTCTCTTTCTCTTTCTTTTCTTCCCTTCTTCCTGTCGGCGAGGTTGACCTCGCCATTGGCTCACCTAGTGATGGCAAGGGCAAGTGAATGGTGAGCGCAAGCCTTGGTGGACAGAGGAAGAATGGCACGAGAAAAAGAAAGATTGAGAAAGAATAAATAAATAAATAAAAACGAAGAATACTAAATTATGAAGAATTATACACATCGGTATCAACTGTGCCACGGAAGATGTTTAATATTCATGTCGGCAAGCTTCAATCAAACTTGATAAATTTGATTGAATTGGCATAAATACAAAAGGTTTAAGATTCAATTGTGGAAAAAAAAGTTTAGAACTCAATTAGTATAGTTATAATATATTTAAAACTTTTTTAGTAATTTCTCCTCTAAATTGATCACTATTAATAATTGGCACAGTGTCGTGTAAGTGCATATATTTATACATATATTCATGTATGAAATCATTTGGCGCTTTAATTGACTTAAGCTTTTATCAAGTTCGTCGAAGGAAGCAAGCACATAAACTCTATTAATTTATTCATTCCTTAGGCTGGCAATAATTCCGATATTGAAATGATGGATGATGACCTCTGCAAATTGACTTCGTGCATATTTTTCAATTGATGCAATTCATTTTGGGAGGGAACTTGCTTGAATTGTGTGCTTAGCATTGCAAATATGGAATGAAGAAACATAAGTCAAAGCAATTACCCCAGTTTATGGTAGAACAAGAAATGGATAGAGAAATGACCTACTCAATGCATCTCAATCTTTTTATTTTGATAGATGTTATGTGAGATACGTACAATCGACGGGAGATACGTATGATAAATGAGCTGAAGAATCCCAAGCGGATGTAATAATTAAATAAACATATATTGAAGAGAGAGAGAGAGAGAGAGAGAGAGAGTCATGGGTGTGGTCACTCTTCCCGGTGGGTCAATGAAATTATTAAAGCAGATCACATCCCACCATGTTCCCACCCAAATACATTGAACCTTTTGCTAAAAAACTTTTGGCCAAGGCAAAGTTCAGTTAACCTCGAACCCTGCAATATTATATGCATTCCACATATTATAATGATAACCCCTTCCTCTCTTGGTTGGAGACAGTGACGGATCTGAAAGATTCACGAGAGTGGCTCCTATATCACTTTCTTCTTTGGCTTAGATCTGAATGATTGGTGGATCACCGAGACGGGAAGCTGACAGACCAATAAGATCTCTTATCAATTGTTCCTCACTGTCCATTCGGATTCCATCGACATGTTCACCAGCCGAGCGCGGTCATTGGTCGGTTCCAGTGATGCTGGGTCCTCCGGAGGTAAATCTATTCTGGTTATAAACGGAGCATGTTGGCTGTGCTTCTGACTGTGACGAGATGGAGGCACTTGGAGTTGCTGACCAATCAAGAAGGGCATAGTTGCTCCACCTTCTTCCCTCTGCAATAACGACAGAGCACACTGTGGAGCCACATGTCGAGTGTTGTCCTCGTATTCGAGGTCACTCACATTCCCCTAAGAAAACCACTGTTTAACCAAACCCTCTCGAGAGACGAGACCAACCACCATTTGTCAATTTTACATGCCAGGGAAGAAGAGGAGAGCACAAGGCAAAAGGCATGAGAGACTCGATACTTCTCTACTGTTCCAACTAAGATGCCACAGAAAACATTGATTCACCTATATACGGCTCGTTTCTATGAGTTCTCTTCCTCGGATCATCTGTTTGTGCAGATCTTGCAGTCCTTTTCTCATTTCTTCGTTATAGTATGAAATAATTTATTTATCTTGAAACAAATGGGCGGATTTTCTCCGTCTTCAGTGCAAAATTTACGAATTTAATTTAATCTCGAATTTATTTGTAGGCGTTTCCACTATGTTATGCGGAATAACATGTAATATCCTAAAGTCTCACATTAGACAAGAGGCTCTATTGAGATTTTAGTACGTGTACGTCCACCCTTTAATAGTTTTCTACCTTGCAAGGTTATTTAGAGTTTTCCTTTCGGGAATTTGGCTCACGTGAAACTTGTTGTCTTGTTACATGATGATATTAGAGCAAGACCCCTCCAGTATATGTGTGGTTTGTGGATGGACGAGGCCCACACCGTATGTGACGATGGCGAAGAATAATCATAGAGATGAGAAAATACAAATAATGTATGGCCCTTCGCAGACTTTTGGGAGTGGCGAATAAGATAGAAATACTCCGAATCACGCAATTAATACATAGAGAGCATTGTTAGCGGCACGGTGGAAAGCCGTGAGAACGTCAACTCTCACCTCATGAACACTCAAGATCCTTCATCAAATGAGAGAGGCCCCATGATTGAATCATAATCGAACATTTAGCTCAAATGATCATCGCCTTATGTAGTTACTCAATTTTTTTTTTTTAGGTTTGACCCAAGTCGAATGTCATGTCATAGGTGATGCTATTAGAGACGATAGCATAAGTTCTCGATTAATCTTAGATAGAGATTTTGAATGCCATGCTTTTAGTATGTGCAATTTGACAATTTTAATTAAGATTCATGACACATATTAAAGAAATACTCAAGTCTCAAGTACAAGTACCTGTGATTCAACGCCATGGGCATCCTTTTAAGCCACAAACCGAGTTCACTAGGATAAAGGAAAAGTCTCCGAAGCTTTCAATTTAAAAAGATGAATAATTAATATATTCTATATATAAACAATAATTTTGAACATCTTTAATATTAAATCCATGAATTTCTTCATCTCGCAACAACACAAAACTTCAAACAGCCGATTTATTAATTCTTTCTTAATCTTGTTTTCATTTTTTTTCTTTTTTGTGTGAAGATTAGTATCATTTGGAAGAAAGTGAATAGGAATAGCTCGATTCATTTCGAGCCGTGGAGGGAAAGGAAACCAATACAAGTCAAAATTATCATGGTTTGCCCACTAAATAATGCAAAAAATTCTATTCAATACAAGATCAAATGAAAGAGAATCTCAGAGCACCATTAATAAACTATTTCACCAACTAGTGGTTGGCCAGGCTTGTCATATCTCCTTTTCACGAGCACGCGACCCCCACGAGCTACAGTAAGATAGGTTTTAAACAAACAGACCCTAATCGGGTTTATTTATTTGGTTTTAATCAGTCTAATCAAGCCTTACTATTTGGAAACTTTCCAAATAAGTTCCCCCTTCTTACCAGATCTCGAGGTAATCTCATCTCGACAAACCGTGAATACACTCCCTACTTAATAATCACCTAATTACAATGAGGCCGGTCGAGTATTGTGTCGTGATAAGCGGCTCGGATTTAATAAAGACTAGAGCACTCGAAACCTGTTAGGTATGAGATTCATATGGTGAATTGGGCTTCGTATTTAGAGCGTAGCTAGAAAAGGCAGAAAGAGAGGGAAGGAGGGGGAGAAAAATCTTTGCTTGAACCCGACTATATAGACCCAAATGAATATCGGACGGTTGATTGTACGGCATTTTATAGATGAGGTCCGCTTGATCGACGGTCGTGACGAATTCGATCCATTTTAGGCTCTAGTCCGGGCAAGGTTACATGCGGACAAAGAAGTTGGGGTGGGTGACGTAATAGAAGTCACCAACAGGTGATGCGATAGCCGCTCGTAAGACTTTTTCCGCATTCTCAAAGCATCTCTCTGTCTATCCATCCATCTTTTTTACGACAAAAGAAGAAAGAAAGAGAGAGACCAAGGACAATGAACTTGCCTCTTTTATCTTCTCTCTCTCTCTCTCGCTCTCTAGCGTCAACCGCAACAAGAACAACGACGTCCATTTTTAGAGATCTTGCTCATTAGCAAGTAGCAGCTGCTGCCTGCTTGGTGTTCTTTTTCTTTTCTATTGATTGGAGCAGAGAGAGAGAGAGAGAGGAGAGAGAAGGGTGAAGCAACGAAGATTGGTTGATTCAAATATGTATCACCCATCGTCCTCATCTTCGTCCTCCCACTCCCAGAAATCAATGGGCTCCGGCGGCGGCGGCGGCGGCGGGGGTGGTCTGACCCGCTACAGCTCAGCTCCAGGGTCACTCTTGACCAACGCCGTGGATTCCATCATTGGCAACCCCAACGGCGGCCGCGGCGAGTTCTCCGCCCTCGGATCCTCCTCCTCGGTCCAGCCGCCGCGCCGCCACCACCCACATCACCCTCCTCCGCCGTCCTTCTTGGGCCACTACTTCTCCGCGGACTCTTCTTCTCTGACCTCCGAGTCGACCTGCAAAGTCAACCCCTCCAACGGCGACCACCAACACCCTCCCAAGGACAACAAAGCCACAGGGTTGCAGAGAGCCTTCGGGTTGCACGACTTGGGGGTGGGGGTGGGGTCTTCCTCTGCATCTCCTCGTCCTTCCTCTTCTTCTCTGCTGAGGCAGAGAAGCTCCCCTGCTGGCTTCCTGTCCCATCTCACTCCTGATACAGGTCCCGACTCTTTCTTGCTTCTCATTTTCTCTTACTTTTAAGGGTCCTATGTGTCGTAGTTTTAAGTGGGCTGCTTCGACTTTTTTGAGGTTTACTTGTCTGTTTTCCTAATTCTGGTAATTTCTTCAGTCGGATGTTGCTGCTTGGGTTTCCTTAAAAACTTGACATTTGTGCATCTTGTTTCGCTATTTATGATTTCCAGTGTTGACCCATTTCATTTGGGGGTCGATGGAACGTCACCAGGCTTTCTTTATGCCATTTTGATTTGATAGGGACAATACCAGTTACAAATCGGAGAGGCTAGCTCCGTTCGTCCGTCCATCCAATCTCTTCTAAATACTGGAGATGTAAAATTGGTTCCTCCCATTTCCCTGTTGTCTTAACTTTGCTTGCACTTTCTCAATACACCAGTTTCTTTGTCTCACCAAAATCACGGTGGAGGCTTTCAGTTTTCAAAGTTAACAAGGAAAAGTTTCTTCTTTAGGCTAGTGGGAATCTTTGCAACTTGTGGCTGGGTCACGTGTACAAGTATGGAGATATAGGTAATCTATTCTATGAACAACAAGGGATGGAATGGAATGGGATGGGATGGGATGGGATCGCCTTTTAATTAATGTATGATTCCTTCCGTTTTCCTCTTTTAATAGTACGGTAGTGTTTAATAAATGGTGCAACCAGTGGTGGCCAGAACAAGTCCTGAGCTTGCTGCTCTGTTCAGTGTGTGGTGGATGGATCTTGTTCTGGGGCGTTAAATGTCGTTCCAGCTTTTGCTACTTGTTGCCTACCCATTCTTTTCTATTTTTCCTCCTTACTCTGCAATCCCGGGAGAGAGCTTATGGAATAGATTGCCGTTTATTATTGAAATGACTTCTATAACAACCAAACACTCCCCCCCCCCCCCCCCTCCAAAAAGAAAAAAGAAAGAAAGAAAGGGAGCAACAGAGTAATTAAAGGACTCATAAGAGTAAACTTGCAGCTGGGTATTGTTGAAGTTGATTGTTAATCCTGAGTTAAATTTTTACATATGCAATAAGTGGCGATATGATTGAACAGTCTACCCACGCGTATCTTCACTGCATCATGAATCAACCTTAGTTCATTTATGTTTTGTTTCTGGATGCTTTTACCTTATAGTAATTTCTCTGTTCAGTTTACTTGAGTCACCTTGTTCCTTGAGCTTACATATTCCTCAATATGCTTCTGAGGGATTATAATTAATTTGAGGACAATTTGGGAAATTTTTCTGTGATTTGCTTCTAGATGAATTTCACAATTAGCCCAATCTTCAAGGACCAGAATAATTTGGTTTGTTTCTTGTGTGTCTTCATGCTCTTTTTAATTTATTTATCCTCCTGTATTAAGAGTCTATTTTGCTCCTGTAAATATTGGGCTGAATCATGTGTTCATCAGAGAACTTCTCTTCCCCCTAATCTGACGATAGGTACTTATGACTTGTCTATTCTATTGCTGATTTTGACATTATAGTAAGTAACTTTATGATATTGAACAGCAGGTTTTTCACTTACACAAGGGGCCGGAAGCTCTAATGGTGGTCATGGATTTTCCAGGTTGAAGCCTCAGTTGAGCTTCACTAGACAAGATTCGCTTTCTCATATTTCTGAAGTAAGTGAAAATGCCGTCGAAGGTGTAAGCCCAGATGATGGCCACCAAGGCACTACACATTCCTATGCCACTACAAACTTTGGCATAGACTGGGAGAACAGTAACTCCATCGTTTTTTCTGCGCCCTCAGGAAAACGTGCCAAGAATGTTGATGGAGATATGTACAGCTTTAACCCCTTAGAAACTCAGGTACTTATTTTTCATTAATTTTTGTTTCTTCGTTTACCTCCTCTTCCACATTTACGTATACATCCATATCCAGCAATTTACTGAAATGAGAATAAAGTCTGAAGGAAAATTTTTCTCATTAAAATAAACTGATGTCTCAATACAAGTCTTCACAATCACTTGTAGCAATATTATTATATTTGGTTTACATTTTGATTCCTTTGTCTATCTCCCTGACTTGTTTTGTTGATGACCTAGTATTTCTTTTTGGGGGGACTTAAAGACTTATGAGGGGTTTGGCAAACACTTACAAATGCAGCAAATTTTCAGCTTTACCCAGTTTCATAGGGTTAATAGCTTCAGAATATAAGTTTGTAACACTCGTTTAGTTGCTTTTAGCATGATAAACATGCATATCTGCTTCAGAAATATTGACCTATTAGCTTATCTGATTTTGTTCTGCTGATTTGATGTTTATTTCAGTTTAGCTTGCCCCAGACAACTCTTGAGATGGCCACTGTAGAGAAGCTCCTCCATATTCCTGAAGACTCAGTTCCCTGCAAAATTCGTGCAAAGCGTGGTTGTGCAACTCACCCCCGAAGTATTGCTGAAAGGGTGAGTCACCCTTACTAAAATTATAAGAAAGGCCTTTTATCACCACATCAATCTAAGGACTGTAATAGGCACTCTTTGAGTTCATACAGGTCTTCTATTAATATGAAATATTGTCTGAGATATGGCTTGGAATAATGGTATTTAGTTCTCTAATAATAGGAGATATTTTCCTTTCCTAACTAGACTGTAAGAGATATCCTTCCTTTTAGCAAATAGGTAATATAATGCATACTTGATGTGTACTAAAATTCAGTTTTGCTTATGGTATATCTGTGGGATATTCGGAATTATTGAAAGATCTATTTTATTTGATCAAGCCACAAAACTTGTTGGAATTACTTCCAAGGTTGGACATATTGTTGCAACCTTTTCTCTGGAGTGTAATTCTCAATAGAGCTATGACAGAGGAGTTATTTTTTCCCTGATGATTTGTGGCATGGCAATTTAGAAGCTAACCCCAAAGAACATACAAACCACAAATGCTATAAACAGAAGCTTTTCACTTGAAGGGGGGGTCAGCTAACTGAAACACTGCAAAATATATACCGTCTCTGGTCTTCCTGAATCAGTATTTGTAGCAGCCTGGGAAGTTGTTATTTGGATTAGTCACCCCAGATCCCTCTGAAACTGATTTTGGTTCAAAATAAATGAGCGAAACCATCTTCATTTCTGTCGGTTATTTCAAATCTTCAATCATCTTAGGTAAAGTTCCAAGTTCATGGATGGCAAGATTGTGCTCTGAAGATTTGTCATTATGTTGTAGCCCCTGTTAACCAGACCAAATAGCATAAAATGGATTATAGTTCACCTTTTAGGATCTCAGTCATGTTGTAATATGGACCTAGTTAATGGGAAAAACTAAGCACTTTGAATCTTTTCAACTCTTTGCATCTTTAGGAATTATATGCTAGATAATTTGGCCCGAATTGTTGGCTACAAGTATCAAATGGAAGAACCTGACATGCACCCATAGAGCAAAGGTGGTGGAGATAGGGGAATGAGGTTGGAACGGATTGGGGGAAGAAAGGGAATGCAAAGAGGAATATGTGGTTGTGGAGATCTTAGTGACTTTTGACATTTCTCTTTTCTCATCTACATATTAGCCTACTTTTGCAGCTCGCTTATTCAATTGTTGATAATTTGCAGTATATCTATTTGTTTTATAGCTAGATTTGGACTCCACTATGAGGCACCAATAGTGTCATTCCATATTATTTGTGTCAGACTTAAAGAGTCATACTTGATGGATCTGCATTTTGCGATTGAAAAGATGAGGCTTTAGGATAAAATGGGAGTTTTAAGATATTGACTGTCAATGAAACGTTTCCTTACACTCGATGGAGAAAAATGATGTTATGGTGCTGTAGTGTTATCTCACTTATACAATTGCAATAAAGCTCCATCAATTAAAGTAGTTTGACAACATGCAAAGCACACTTGTTCACCATTTAGCTGCAGATGTAGTGAATATTATCTTTGCTAAATCATTTCTGAAAACTTGTTTGTGCTGCTTGTATTTCTTATGCCAATTTATGGCTCTGCACGTAACAGGAAAGAAGAACTAGAATAAGTGGGAGGCTGAAGAAACTGCAGGAGCTCGTCCCTAACATGGATAAGGTGATCATCAGTTCATTTCTGAAGCAGTCATTCTTGGCATTTCAGCACCTATTTCCTTCAGTGCGGTTCACATGAATTGCTGAAAGAGTTGTTTGTCATAACTACTTTAAGCAAAAGCTTGCAATCTGCATTCATTCCTGGATGTCTGCTAAAATCTTGATGTCTGGAGTTGTACTTGATTCATCAACTCCTCTCTTCCTAATACTGCATGATGCTGCTATTCATTCTTTGGTTCATCAAAGTTTACAAACCGTAATTGTGTTTGCGTTTGAACCACTCTGCAGCAAACAAGCTATTCAGACATGCTTGATTTGGCAGTGCAGCATATCAAAACCCTTCAGAATCAGGTTCAGGTGTGTGAATTTCTTCCATTCTCTGTTGACTAGTGAATATGCCCAGGAATGACCGTTAAAGGTCATGCAAAGTTTAAGTGAGAGTGGATGCATAAAAAAATGTCCACTCATACGATAGGAACTTAATTAACATTCAGGTAAAATGAATTAAGAAGACATGTTTCTTGCCATAAACTTTGTCCCCACGTAATCTTTATATGAGAGATACTTTCATGCTAGAAAGTGACATGGCTTCCTAATTGTTAAAGCGAGAGCAACTGTTTACTCCTAACTATGAACAGACGAGGATTATTTAATGTCTTCATAATCAATAGCTCAGCACTCTGCCTGCTGGTTTACTACTAAGTAGACTGAAAAGGCTATCTTTTACTTTTGCATCATCAGTTATTAAACTACGCGTAGTTCTTTGTGTTAATCCATTGTAATGACTTTCTCCTATGTTGTGCAAATAAATTGCACAGAACTAGAATTTAGTGATTTACTAGGGCAGGCTTGCATAGTGATGCAGAGACAAGGAGGAGGATGGTAACTGTTAATTTAAAAAAAAAAAAAATCTAAGTTGGTCTCCATTTACAAGTAAATGGGAAGCGTTATACTCAGCTTCACATGCCTAGTTGAAGTTATGAGGTAGGTGGTTGCAGCTTACTCTTACCATGTGATAAGTAAGAAAATATCAATGCGAGCTGTAAAACAAATCTACTTAATAGTCAATTACAAACATTGCTGAATTCTAGGCCGGGTGCTGATAAACCTCGTCTTATGGTTATTTCAAGTCTTCTGTGTTTCTTGATATTCCTTATATTTGGTGTGGTGTCCGCATCTTCAGAAGCTTCGTCATGATCTTGATACCTGCACATGCGGGTGCAAGCCAAGCTCGTAACATTTGCAGATGGGAAATGATGATGCGAGGTTTCGACGCGAAATGCCGCAGTGCTCCTGGAACCTAGCAGAGCTAATTTTTGTCATGCTGTCAAGTTAGGCTGAATAATGCAGATTAGTTGAGAACTCAGACATGTACATAATTACAGTTTGAGTGTTTTAAGGTAGCCGATTGGGAAACTAAGTTGATTTAGTTTAATTCCTTTCAACTAGCGGATCGTGTAAAGTAGAGTTTATTTCATCTTCGGCCTTTCATTAAAGCATCAGACACCTTTTTCTTAATAAAATTCGATCAAGTTTTGTCGCAGGTCATATATATAGATATCTTCTTGTATTTCTCATGAACTCTCCTTGCCGAGTGGTTGGAATTCAATGTAGGACGACAACTGTTAGAATGCACGTGTGAATTGTTTAAGAGAAATTTCACATCAAAAAATGTGTGATATAATCATAATTTGTGTGATATAATTAATATGATCTAATTCGCTAAAAGCTCATTGACTTGATCTTTTGAGTGAATGTAGATCCAATTGGATATGTTAGCAAACTTGAATTTCGGGCTCCCTCTTGATAATTACCCCAGGTGAAAGATAATCGGCCTCCTATTGCATTTTTGGAAAAGGATTCCCTGTCCTAGCAGCAGCGAAACCTTGTCCCCCTAACCCTCCATTAAAAGCTTTCCCCTTTATAAAAATGGGAAAAACCCACCATCTCACCATTCATTTTCCTGCCCTCTTGATACTAGGACAAGGAACCCCAATCCTGCATTTTTGCAATAAATGATATCTGAGCTAATAGTCAATAAAGTTGTAACTTTCGAGCGGTAGGCATTATGGTATAACAATGCAGGCCCTATGTTAGGCTTCATAGAATTCGTGGGGTATAGAGCAGTTAAGATACACCCTAGTTGGCTCGGCTCATTAATTTAAGCATTTGGGCGAATATGGATTCAACTGGATATGTGTACAAGCTTGAACTTTGGGCTCTCTCTTGGTGAAAGGTATCGACTGCTTGAATTAATGTTTTAGCGAAGGTGGATCCAACTGAATATGTTAACATGCTTGAATTTTGGGCTCTCTCTTGTTGGTCTTCTTATATGAAAGGTGTCAGATTTTTGGTGCGTGCTCGTAACAACTTTACAAAGAGATTTATGAGAGAACCAATCAGCTGAAATGTGCAAACTTCTTGTGTCGTTACAAGACAAAGCTAGAAGTAAACAAAGATAATCGGATGCGTTTCAGTGTTACGTGAATCATACTCTCTGCAAGTAATGAACCCCGGAGGTTGCTCTAGTGACAGAAGGGTTCTTCTCGCTGGTCAGGGTCGAAGTTATTGCACTGGTGCCAGTTGCATGCGCAAGGATTCGTGTGCGCTTCTGTTCGTGCCTCTGCTTGAGATTAGCTAGGCGCTCGAAGATTTCATGTTATCCCATTGTGAACCCACAACCGAGGATAAGAACTTGAGCACCCGTCTGGATGTTTTTTTTTTTTATGACCGAGGACTCCACCTGGGCCCCTTCGCGCTCGGCAAGCACTAAGGAACCGGGTGCCTATACCTCGGGCCAATGCAAGCTAGCCACCACACTCACATCAGCAGTTAAGTCACCTAGCGACGTCGCTGGGATTCGAACCTGCACCTTTTGCGAGAAGCACAAGGCCCGAACCAACTACGCCACCACAGCATCCTCCAGTTTATTAAAAAGGACAGCAGTAAGAATCAGCCTCAACGCAAGCAACCATTCGTCGACTCCGAATCGAGAACGTGCCCATTGATCTACTATATCAAGTTGTGAATACAACATCTAGATAGTCTTTTTTTCTCTTTATTTTTGAATAAGTGCATTGAAAATCTTAAAATTTGTCATAAAAGTATAATTTAGTCTTAAACTTTCCAAAAATTGCAATCACGTTACAAAACTAGTCAAATTGATCAAATAAATCTCCTCATTTAATTGCACTTATTGAAAATTTTATGACTCAATTTTATTTTCATGACATGTTTTAAAAACCGAATTACATTTTTTTTAATAAATTATAAAATTCGATTGCACTTTTGTGATAAATTATAACACTTGATTGTACTTTTTAAAAGTTTAGGATTTGATCACACATTCATAACAAATTTTAAAACTTTCGATACACTTATCCTAGTTTTTTCTATCAATCTTCCCCCTCTTCAGTCAAGTAAGATTTTGATTTTGAGAAGGCATGTGAAGAATAGGAAGGAAGTCCATTTTTTGGTTTAGCTGCAAAAGGAAAGATTCCGGTTCCCTGACGTTCAATAACAGTTTACAGTGGAATATTTGAGATCTGAGGAGCACTAAAGTGCCCTATTCAAACTCTCAATTATGGCCAAAAGGCAGTTGAAGTAATACAATGGTTTTTCAAGGCATACATGCTAAAACGAGCTTGTCATTATTCTAAGCAGGCGCGTCACGCAGAAGTAAAAACATCCCGAGGCACGCGACAGCACAGTCATAAACATGCCTGAATAAAGATCAATCTCGACTGAATGTAAACTCGCCGCCGTTGGAAGGATCTCAGTTCGACTGTTAACTTTGATTAACATAGAAGATAATGCCATTATCCAAAATAGATGGTGCTGCTGTGCAACATAAAACTACCAGTGGAAACAATAAAAGGCAAGAATACACTTTTTTCTCTTCTCTATATTGTAAATAAGGTGGAAATCAAAACAGATTACAACTAAAAGAAAGGCATAAAAAACCGGTCATATGACTCATGGGAACGGCCGTCCCAATGACTGACCTAAGTAAATACTCCTCTGCCACGATGCCATCTTCCACAAATATAATCAAGTCAGCTCAGCTCTTTTCAGGGGAAAAAAAGGAAAATCCAACCAAGCAAGTTCATGCATGCAATACCGGACTCCTGCCGACCATCAAGTTTAACTATTCAGTCGGCAGCCCAACGATGATTTCCCTGTGCTCTAAAGATGTTAAGAGACTTAGCTCATGCTGCACACATCTTTGGTCATTGCCTAGGTGTCCTTTTGAGAAGCAGCATGTAGGGGGTGCCACCACAAATGTGCCCTTCAACGGCGCAAAGAATATTATCTCATAACATTCAGGATGCTGGGTGTTCTCTACTACCTCCGCTTGTACCTGAAGAGAACCGGAATGAGAGTTCTACTAAAAATAATGATCAGCTCTTCATCCGTTGAAAATCAAGATTGAATCTTAAAAGTGCTTCTAATTTACTGTTAAACCCCAAAAAACTGGAATTACTCTAAAATATCAGGTGTTCTCATACTCCATAGATAGCAGTTATTCACGCAACAATTCCTCACTAACAAATTGAATGTGAAGATCCATACACTCCACCACCACTAGCATATATTACATGAGCAGCTTTTTTTCCTCTCAAATCTGAATTCCAGTAATTCCCAAGCTGGAGGCCACCGGAGAGTTTATAAAGGTCATAAGTGACAGTATACAAGCACATGTAAGGAATTAAGCATCTAAATGAAATAAGGCAAACAAATCTTCCAAACTTCAGGAGTTTTAGGAAAGTCGAAGAACATGAAAGTACTAAGATACGAGGTGATAATGCAAATTCTAAGCCTGCAAGCCCACTCTAACAGCCAAAAGGCAAAAGCAGATTCTTGGTTTGTCAACAAATTCAAAGAGTTGCACTAACAAGCCAAGTCCAGATAAAACAATGTAGAAGCGTTATCATTATTTCCAAAAAGAAGAAGAAGATGAAGAAAAGCAGATGGAGAATTGTTATGCACTTAACAAGTGAAACAGAACCATAGGGAATGCACCGTCGAATTTCTACAAAATTAAATAAGACCTGTGCATCTGTTACTACATTACCTACACCATAAGCAACAAAAGTAACATTTTTAGAGACCTGGTCTTATGCCACACAGGAAACATTTGTGATTGCATACACATAAAGGAAAGTAATTAAGGTTATCAACTACAATGAGCAATGAAAAGGAATCCACCCATCCCAGGAAGACAATATTATAGTATTTCAGTGCTCTACTCATAACAGCCAGACCAGCTAAAAACAATATCTAGGACATCCACTATCATAGCTTGAAAATAAGAGAAGGGACAGGCATTCCAGTTTGATGACTACATAGACGTGCAGCAAACTTCAAGGACATGTGGGCAGCCATGTTGAAGCTGAGAAAAATCATGCTATAAAAACACTATATGTCACATGCTGTCCCACAAGACAGCTCCCAATATAAGATGGTCAATGAAAATGAATATGTAGGAGAAATAGCCTAAAAAATAATAAGGCCACCCTATCGTGAATTTAGTTATGCTGGTACGGTTTCAAACCAAATGTCAACTTCTCTTCATAGGTAAAAGATAAAAGACTAGGGCACCAAGGTGGTGCAAAGCTTCCAAAAAGCGCTCAAAGCCAAGTGACAGCAAATACAATGTCGATCAAAGCATGTGTCCACAAGAAAGTTTTCACTAAATCAGGCTTATCAATAACTTTATCACAATGTGGTTCCAAAGTCCTGCAAAAATCTACCTAGTTATTTAGATTATAAATGGAGGAGGGAAAACTCTACGGTTATCGTAGTACCTTGACTTGCTTTTAAATTTGGACTTCTTCTTTCCAGCTACGGCACCTCTCTTTTTGAGTTTTCGCTCACTCATATCACTCTGAAAAAGTTCCTTCATCTCTTCCGCTCTTGAAGGAGTTCTTTCAGAAGTTCGGTTTGCTTTTTTGCTAGGTTTTCTGACAATCTTACCAGCATCCAGAGCCTTCTTCACTGACTTTGCTGCTTTTGCCCGACGGTATGCCACGTCAACAAGTGATAAGCCAGATTTCTCCTTGTTACCAGTACCATCACCCTATATAAAAGTCATTTTTGAAAGAACCCTTGCATTTCCGGTAGCACATAAGAATAAAAAAAATCGATACAAATGAACATGGCATTGTGGGTCAGCCATGTGCGAACATCTTTCACAAGCATGCAACAGTTACATCAGATATTAATGCAGAGAGTACCCATAAAGGAGGCTCATACTCAATGAAAACTATCAACAGAGGCAATTCATTCTGGTTCTCTTCCGCATGTTTAGACTGTTTTGACCAGCAGATTATTTGATAAATTCCAGCACAAGCTGGTAGGGAGCCCCAACAACCCAGTTTTTATGAGCTCTATTAAATTCCAACTGGAGCCTAAACTTTGCAAACAGGGAAGTGATAACAAGAGATGTACCTCCATCTTGTCAGTCTGATTCTTGTCCTCCAACATTTCTCTAGCTGCTTCCAATCTTCGACGCTTTTTACGAGGTAGATTTTTCTGTTCAAAGATTAGAAAATAGGTTGACACACAGCACAAATCAGAAACTTATCTTAACGTGAAATGGGGAAAAAATTAGCTCATACCTCACGTTCTCGCTTTCTTTTCTCTTTCATTTTAAGGTCTTCAGCTTGTTGGGCACTGATTACTGCATCTGCAGTACTCTCTCCTTTCTCCGAAGATGCCTACCATATCGGTTTAAAGCACCAGAAGATCAACTTTAAGGTGAATTAATAGTATAAAATCCATTAAAAGAATGTCGACGCCATAGATAGATGATAGAATGAAAGAAATTTAAGTATTGGAAACTTAACATGAATCAAGTAAGAGAATACAAGCCTAGATAATAAATACCACCAGTATTCAATTTAACGGACAACCTTCTAACATTTGGGTTAGAAAGATAATAATAATGCTCCCTGGTTACAACAGCTGGCTGGGTACCAACGAGCAGAAATAATACTTCTGACATGAGAAATTAGTAAAGGTGATCTGTCAGGAAAGTTGTCTATAGCTACCCCTGAACGAATTTGTACATTTATGTAGTCTAAGGAGAAGTGGCATATAATTGTCGGAGAGCAGCTAATTAAGATAGCTCTCGGTCACTTCTAGGTGCAGCATCAAAGGGATGTGATACCTGTCTAAAGTAATACAGATTGTCTTAAAAAAGTCTCATTGATACATGCTCACTTTGCAAGGGACGAGAGGAAGTAAACCCATCTAAAATACAGAAATTGTTTAATACAGACAAACCACTTCATCAAGCAAAGAAAAGTGGCTAAATCACTTACTTGCATCTCACTGAGAACCATATAAGTGATCTTTCTTTACTAAATAGTATTATTGCTGCCAAAAGGACAAATAAATGCACCTTTTCAAATGTCCATTACACTGCCTTATCTCCCACTCTTAATCAATAGTTTCTATATGCCATGAAGTCGACTGGTTATTGACCATCAAGAGAAGCATTACTACATGCTTTACTAGCTTCCCAGAAGGTTGACCTAGGTCTGAGGGTTCAATTGAAAATAAGAAAACAAAGTGATCAACTTTTAAATTCAGATCAATATGGGATACTATTTTGACCTTTGTAAGTTAATTTTGTCATATACCCAAGAATCTTGTCTATATGGACAACAGCATTGAATTAGTTCATATAGCAATAGATTAGGTTAGCAATTTTTCTTATCCCATCTCCTCAAGGAATCAGCTGATTAATTTCACTGTACAATTGCATCCAGTTGTTTAATAGTAATTAATCGAAAAACCGAAATTTCAAATTGGATACCATCATATTTATGGACAACATGTACAAATTTAGAAAAACTTAACAAGCAGGTTCAATAAAAAGATAACCTTTACTGCCTTTGCTGCAAGTTTCTTCTCCTTTTCCGTTACAAACCATGTTCTTTTAGGACGTGAGAATATAGCATCCTTATGAGCGATCAAATTTTCTGCCTGTATAGAATAATAAAAAGCTATAAGACATTACCACCCAGACACGTAGCCCCAGCGAAATGTGATCTCATTTTTAGTTCTCCTGAAAAGAGCTCAGCAATGACAAAGAACCCCCCACTTAAACTGATTCATGCATGGAAGATCCAACAAATAGAAGTTCAAAATGATCCACAAAGAGAAGGTAGCTGCTAGAATATCCAACGGCCCTTGATTCATATTCTTTGGCAACCACAGTTGAATAATTCAGAAAGAAGATGTCCCAGAACACATGCAGAGAGTGATCTTTTACCTTGGTGACCTGCATTTCAGCTTTTCTCAAGGCCCTTTCTTCCCTGCACAAATGCTAAATCAGCAATTTCACTATAGACATGTCAGAGTTTACATACAGCTCATACCTCTCTTCTCTAAAAATGGCATACACCTGACGTTCCATCCCCTCAATGAGCTGAGACCATTTAATAATTGATTGCTCAGCAACAATTCGGCTCTTCAGCTTGGAACCAGCTCTCTTAGCCTATTAAATTAGAGAGATCAACTTGAGATTAGTCAATTATCCAAACAACCAGTATGCTTTCACACTTCGATCGACCGTTTTTATTTAGGTTTTGCAGTTCTGCACTTGACAAACCACATGTGATAAATCGTAACCAGAAAATACTAGCTTGCAAGATGAACAATAAAATCAAAACAAAAAGAGACCAATACCCATTGAGTAACAGATCAATAGATTAACTTATTTTTCTTTCATAAAAGGCCAAAATGAGGTCATCAAGGACTATATTCAGGAAATGAGACATTCATTTGTTACGATGATATCACCGCTCTTTTAACAGCTCTAGTCCAATTTTACAAGCACTAGTAGGGCAGAAGACTCATTAAAAAGACTCTAATAAATCTTGTTAAATCCTAGATTTGATGATTCTAGTGTCGGCCATGGATTTTGGGCACAAAAAAAAGAGCATGGGCAAATCTTTTCACCTATCTTGATAATGATATAGTTGCTTGTGCATTTCCAGCTTATTTGATTAGTAGACTATGCCACTAACATCCCATGCAATTAATGAACCAGAATGTAAAAGCTTCTTTGCTCTGTCAAGGTCAAAATTTATACTTACAGAACAAAGAAAATTGATCAAGTGCTAGAAATATCTTCAGTCAATGCAATCTGAACGGACCACTAGTTCTTAAGAAAAAAAATTCTTTCTCTGCCCACTCAGGATCAGTCGATAAATCTCAAGCAATTAATTGCCAACTCTACAGGTGACAAAATGACTGGTTACCAATAACAACCAATCCGTAAAGCTCATTGAATCACTGTCAAGAAGGAAGTATGATGCTCACAATTGCTTTCAGTAAAGACCGGTCATTGTCAGTCACAAAAGTGACGGCACATCCTTCCCTACCCGCTCTGGCTGTACGACCAACCCGATGTACATAACTGCGAAAATAAAGGAGATGCTCATAATAGCAGTTTCATGTGCAGCATAGATGTTAGAGAGATATTTGTATACATGCCAAGTCTACGAACTTGACCATTACCTGGTAAGATCACGAGGACAAGCATAGTTTATAACTGTCTGGACACCAATAATATCAAGCCCCTGCACAATTACCCAGTATATAACATCATACCAAATAATCACTCCTAGTATAGGATAACATGTTGTAGAGGTCAGATGAAGGGACCTAAAAATTAAAAGGTCATATAGGAATATATGAATGATAAATTCTAAGCATAAATTTATTCTAATTATTAGGCTAGGAGGAAAGATTTACATGAATACATATGTACGACTTTTTAATGAACCCTAATAAAGCAACCCTGTAGGAATACTTACACGGGCAGCTACATCAGTTGCAATCAGAAAATCGACTTCTTGCCTCCTGAATAGCTCTAATGCCTACATATGAGAGAGAGAGAGAGAGAGATAGATAGAGAGAGAGAGAGAGAGCAGATCAGTTGAGAGAAATCCTGATAATGAATGGACAAAATCGAGTACAACAATCTATATGCACTAGTTTGCTCTAACAAATGAGGTTCATGCAAACATAAGACTGACCACATTAAAGGACAAACTTTTCTTACTAAACCATATCAAAGAGCTTTCCACAGAACCCGAATAAAAATTGTAGGGTAATAAGCGACTCACGTCAAGGCGTTGCACTTGAGTAAGATTTCCATGAAGTTCCGCAGCTTTATAACCAGCTAAACCAAATATTATCTTCAATCTATGTGCAGCATCCTTTGTACCACTGAAATTGAAACACAATAATTAAATTGAAACAGTAATTGTGATCTATAAAAAGAAAATGAAGAAAGATACCCCAAGAAAATTTATAACAAAGAGCAGAGAAGCTACCTACAAGTTCAGTTATAGACTGCATAACAATTGATGATTTGCATTTAATTTTGTACACAGAACTATACACAGATCAAATGTTCAATCACCTCTAACAGTATCAAGGCCGAATTTGCCAACACAGTCTCAGTATACAATTTTACCGTCATTTAATGCGCGTGCTAGAGAGAGAGAGAGAGAGAATCATTTTCATAGTTCCAGATTACTGGAACATATCCTAAGCTCCTATGGACGATACTAGAGCATATTTCTATACCAATCCTGTATCAAAGATATCGTGATGTGACCGTCACAAATTATTATGTTCTCCAGCCTTGAATACATACTCATCAGCACAAAACCACTGAAATGTAGGAAAAGTACAGAACAGAAAAGGCCATCATTATTTAAATACAATTGCTGAGTGTAACCTGAAGATTATGACTTTGGAAGTGAAAGTTTTTGAACACAAGGCCAACAGAACTGCTTCCTGATTTGACTCGCGCATCCGGCGTATCCTGACCACCCTATATAAGATAAAACCACCAATACTGAGTACAAAACACAAAATCAAGCTATAACCATGGAGAGCAAAGAACTGCTTGGAGATGATCAGTATGTCCCTTGCTTTATGATCAAGGATAACATTTAATTTCCACATAATGAAACCCCTGCTGTCTATATAACCTTAAGCGCACTCAGACAAGCATCAAAGGTCATGGCAAGAGAAATCCAAACTATGGCTTTCAGGCCAATCCAACAAGAACTGGAGATTGAGGAATTGCGAAAAGAGTGGAGAAAGAGCAGATTGCAAATTATTCAAAATAAAGGGGACATTTAGAATGGTAACAATTACTAGGATTGAAGATCATGTGTCACAAAATGTAAAGGTAGGAAGACCAAATGACCCAAACAATGTCATAGGTCCCCTGGTTCAAGAGCCTAGTGAATAATTTTTGCATACCCTATTATTCGATTTACATGGCTATGTGTACTTTCCTTCAAGAAGAGACCAAGATTCTTCGAAAACCAATTTGATTTTATGCACGGTCTACCACTTAGCACAAGGACAAACGTAAGAAAGGACTTCCATGTGATTTTATTGATATGGATAAAGCTTACAACAGGTACCTAGAAGTGCTTTGGAGGTTCTTCGAGAAGAAAGGAGTTCGTATTACACATAAGCACAAACAACGTGTTTGATGCGGGTGGTGACTTTTGTAAGGATCCACGAAGGAATAACAAATCATCTTTCAACAGCAACAGAGCTGCATCAAGGTTGGGTTTTAAACGCTTGTCTGTTTGTGCTAGAGATGCCCGAGGTTACCAAAAAAATCCATTTTGCTCACAACATTGTGCCACAAACTCAAACCAACATAAACGTAAAAGGAGGGGGGATATTGGGGCATATAGGCTTATCGAAGCAAATGGGTATATTAAACAAAAATACATTATGTTGCCCATTTAACATGACAAACAATTGTACTAAGGCGGTCTGGAATCATGGAAAGACAAACTTCAGATGCTCCTATGAAGTTCTCACCTAAAATGAAGATAAAGGGGAAAAAAGAAGGGAAAAACCTCCAACAAATAACAAGTACGGATAGCTCAAAAACCTTGGATATTTGGACATCATGTAGGATCTAGTGTAGGACAGTGATGTGATCAACATCGCTTACAGGAGAAAAGGTTTGGTTGGTTGTTTTCAATACAATCTTAGCATAATTTCACTCTAACTTGCAAGCAAAACTGGCAAGTTTCCATTCATCAGTCTCTATTCACTTTCTCAACATCGGCCCATGAACAGCTATAAACCTAGTAACAAAAGAAGGTTAAAAACTAGTCCTCTTAAAGGATTAACCATAATGTGCAGCACAGTTTCAAATTCTTGAAGTCAGCATTGTAAGAGATAGTTAAGATTCTTAAATATATATAAAAAAAAAAGGCCCAGGAAGAAGCTAAACAAAGCAAGCAAGTCGATGTATTTAAAGAAGCTTAAGCTCTGTACCCCTGTCCATTAGTCATCCAGCAAAGATAGAGAACATCAAAGGAGAAAGAAACCTAATCTAGCAAAATTCATATGTGGTCCAACTAATCTTAATCAGAACAAGAAGCTGGTTTCGTGCAAGGGACAGACAATAGTACTAACTAATCTATATTAGCCAAACTAATCGACAGATAACTGAAATACTGCTTACTCCTCGGTTAATGAGGCAGGCCGTTTTGCTGATGGGTCAGCTGAAAGGCGCAAAGGTTTGACCAGAGAAAGCTGAATAAGCTCATCCACTTCTTCAGTCATTGTAGCTGAAAATAACATCGTCTGCCTCCTTTTAGGACATAGACGGACCTGAAAATCAACAGAAATGAGTCAGTCTAAATTTGATGAATGGATGGCCGTAATAACTATAAAAAATGAGCTGATAAGATAGTCATATGCCTTAAAATGTTCTGTTTCCTGCAGCAAAAGCTAACCATTTGAATGAGATCTCATGGAAAAGAGTAATTGGAAGAGATTATACCAGCTCTTGAATTTCAGCAGTAAAGCCAAGCTCCAGCAGACGATCTGCCTCATCAAGAATAAGAACTGCAAGATCTCCGAAGTCCACCGACATAGAATTGCGCAAGTGGTCGATCATGCGCCCTGGAGTTGCTACAACGATGTCAGGCATCGACCTCAAGGCCACTTCTTGAACCTATATGGAAGAAGCATTATTACTAAAAATTTCCTCCAAACAGAAGATTCCATACTACGACGACAATTCCATCAGCATCTTTACAAGTAATAACAGAAGAAGAACTACTTTCAACTGAAAAAAATATGTAGATGCACTTCACACATCAATCTATACATGCTGTCCCCATATCCAGGCATTCAACTCCGCTCCTGGTTTTAGTTAAAATTTTGACTTCCAGATCGAAAATCACAGTTCCAAGAAGTGATCTACCTCCGAGTCCCATGAAACTCACGACGACATATCCATTCTACGCATGAGAAGATGCTACTTTTTGTTAACCCAAAATCTTCTTTAACATGTCAGAGCTAGTATCTCAAGATGTGCTTCAATATTTTGCAGAAACGAAAAGAAATTCAAAGCATAAATAGTGAGGACAGAAAAATCAACATTAAAAAAATTCAAAGCATAAATAGTGAGGACAGAAAAATGAACCTTTGTTGAAAGCCCACCAACAATAAGGCAACATCTGACATCGGTAAACTGAGCGAGTTTCTCTATCATGCTATGAACCCTGCAGAAATGTAAGTAAACAAATTGAATTGGATAATTCAAATGTTAGCAAACTAGCATCAATGGAATAAACTTTTAGATAACACAGAAAGGAGGACAGACGATCAGTGTTTAACATCAATCACCAAACAAAAGAGAACCATTCAGGACAAATTAACAGCTTCGTTTTGAGACTGACTTCTTGGACCAAAGGAATTTAAAATTAAAAAACTTCTTACTGACTCTCTTATCCAAATTTCTCTAAGAAGCATAGACCAAAAATTTTTATGCTTCTCTTACAATAGACAAAAAAATAAATGACGCTACTTGGTTAGGCCCATGAACAAGCAAATACAAAGAAAGTCTTCCAACAAGACACGTACCAACAGACTTTCCTATAAGTTCTCCAATAGAACATGTTATCACGCACAACAGAAATTCCTGGTTTGTAAAATCTCTCTTAACATGTAGATATAACTTAAATAGACTATAAATTACTTGAAATCCCTCTGTTCAATCCCAGAACAAGTGCTGAAGATTGTACAAGGGAAGTTTGCTAGAGCAGCTTCAGTAGAGTCAGACAGGAACAAGATGCATGGCAATTTCACTGCGTTTAGTGGTCATACAAGGGTTCCGTATGATATTAATCTTACATTGTTCTGTTTAGCTCACTTCCGTTTCTGAAAAGAGGAACTACAGAGGTTGACCATTGATATACAAGGTGAACGAAAGAAATTGATTTCCCAAGCCGTGCCATTATGAAGTTCCAATAAGTTTTCTGTGAACTTTCATGGGCACATATGCTAAAGGTGGATATGAGAAACAGATACCAGTTACTTACTGAACTGCCAACTCCCTGGTAGGAGTAAGTATAAGAACCCTTATGGCTTTCACTCTCTTGGGTCGGAAGAGCAACCTCTCCAAAACAGGCAAAGCAAATGCTGCTGTCTGCATAAACCAACATTGAATATGAAACACCAACACCCATAGCACAGATATAGTCGTGTTCCAAGTATCAAAAACTCGTATACACAACACTAGAGAGGTTTTCCAATACCTTTCCAGAACCAGTGATGGCACTTGCACAAATATCACGGCCTGTCAATGCTAAGGGAATGCACGCAGCCTGTAATTGAAGAGGCCCCAACATACAGATAAGAAACCACGTCACATTTACCAACTACTGCTATCAAAGCATTGCAACAATCGCACAAACGACAATTATTTCTGAAGGGACCTGAATAGGCGTGGGCTTGCTGTACCCTAATGCGTCGCAAGCCCTGAGAAGGGGGCGAGATAGATTGAGCTCCATAAAGGAATTGGCGTGAAAGGAGGCTCCTTCAGCCTTCTCAAAGAAGGGCTTAGTTTCAACAGCATTGCCGCCCCCATCATCCTCATCCTCTGGCCTGTAATCTTCCTACCAATGGATCACAGAACAGGGCCATAAGTCGGGGGAAGAGGGAGTTGAAGAGAAAAAAGAAACAAAAGGACGATGATCGAAACATATAAACACACAAGAGGGACCAACCTGGATGTCGGGTTCCGAATCGGAGCTAACGTCATCGGGGAGAGTCGGGAGAGAGCGATTCTCGAGGACCCTGGAGATCTTAAAGTCGACGGATGTGGTACTATGGCGAGCGTGCTCTTCGGCGACGGACCCGGAGTAGGCGGCGAAGTCCCAGGGAGACTGCGTCTTCTCATCCCCACCCTCCTCCTCCTCTTCGTCCTCCCGGTCCTCCGGACGTTCTTCGTCGCTGGGGACTTCGAACAGGAAGCTCGGCGACATGATGGATCAGCTGGTGACGATCGAACAGGGCGATGGCGAGCGAACTACGGCGGAGGGAGGCAGGAAGGCCGGAGCGAAGGGATGGAAGGTGGAGGTGGAGACTAGGGTTTTTGGTCCCGGCGGGGTTTTGGTATTTTCTGAGAGGGCAGAACTGGCGCTAACCGAAACTAACATGGTGACCCGATTAGCCCGCCCCGACCCGGTCATTACTAGACGAGCCGGACCCGACTCCGACTTGCGAATTTATATGAAAATAGGAACATTTTTTTTATTAAGGTAAAAGGCTGATTAGAGAAATTCGCGACTTGATATTTGATCACGAAGCTTGGAATGGGTCCTTAAAAAGAAGCCTTAGATATATAAGTGAAGAAGCATACATTAGAATCTTGAAGCCTAATGCAAAGGATGCAGGAAGAAGCAAAGTGGCTTTCTAAAATGAGTTTGAAGAAACTAGGGACATGTATGATTCAATTTCTAGCCAAAACTAGATTTTCATAATGAGTTTTTGAAGAAAAAAATACGTTTGATTAGAATTGATAATTTCTATATCAAAAATAGCTTAAAATAGAATGGTCACAGGTGATGGTGGCGACGGGCTGGCCGGCGATCGGCGGCGGCGATTGACGGTTGACCGACGGTGGCGGCAATCAATGGTGGTGACCATGGTGACAGACTTTAGGAGAGTTGGGCAAGAGAAAAATAATTCATTGATTTCTCATTCTATAAAAGAAACCAAAATTTTTCTATTTATGATTTCTTAGTTAAACATATTTATGGAATAAAAATCTATCCCTGAAATAGAAAAAAAAATCCTACCAAACAGATTTTTGATTCAGAATGAATTTTAAAATAGAAAAAAAAATCATTCTAAAATCGATGAGTTTTAATATAGTATTTTATTTTCACGGCATCATTAGTGGTGTGTTTTCTTTCCTACTTAGGAATATCGCTTTTGAATGCCTTAAAAATGACATTACGCCCCAGCATTGGGCGGGATTGAGAATTTCAAATAATTACTATGTTGAAATTTCACGAAAAAGTTGTGAATAGATTCGGGATAATTCTTTTTCTTTTTGTAATTTAGGAATTACTCGGTTGTTTCTTTTTCCTTTTCTCTTTCCACTATTTTCTGACAAGACTTTTCGCGATTTAAATGAAAGACATTACTCACTTAGCCTAAAAAAGAAAAGGGAAGGGGACCAGAAAGATTATTGTGGGGGACAAAAGACAGATGATGGAAGGAAAGAGCGGAGACCCCGGTCCATTAGGCAAGACGATGATGCTTTGTCCGTGAAACAAGCCACGCAATGCGCAGCCGCCCCCGCCTCTTACCGGACCATGAAAAGTACTTCTTAGATAAAACCAAACAAGACATGGAATAATTACGTAAATAATTCATCAACTCTTATTTAATGTACAATATCATCTTCAAATCTTTAATTTATTCGATACGGCCTTTAAAACTTTAAACCCGATGTATAGTTTTCGTTATTAACTTTTTTTTTATTTGTTCAAAGTGGTTCCTTAAAATTTAATTTACTTTAATTCAATTCTCCGAATGATATGAAAATGTTCGATATCATTCCTGAACTTGAATAAGATGAAGTATAACACTGCAAATTAATATAGTTCGAAGACTCGACTGAAACATATATAAAAGGTTCATGGACCAATATTAGATAAATTAAGAATCTAGAATCGACGTTGCACATTGGGTCAAAATTTACGAATCATTTTGAATAAATTGAAAATTACAGCATCATACACCGGACCAAAACTTATGGACTGTTTTTTTTTTTGAACCGAGGTGTTTGGGTCATTTTGCGCGCAACTTGACTATTCCTCGGGGAGACTAACATAACAACCCACCGATATGGCTCCCCACTTAAATCACAGACAATTTCATAAGGAATTGGACCCGATACCTCAACGAAGTCCAAATTTGCCCTAACCAACTAGGCTACCCATGAGTGGGTAAATTTATGACAAGTAAATGTACACGTCGTTTAAGGAGGAGCCTTCTCCATTCATCTAGCAAGATGCGAGCCCGGTTGGTACTTAGCCTCTCTCACCCCACGTCATCAATCCATCCCGTCATATATTCGCGAACAAAACGTGCCGCTATTACATTCACATTAGTAAGGTAATGTCCGTTTTGGATGGGGCTTGCTTTCGGGGATAAAGCATCGGAAATCTTTTTCTTCGTGGGAACGAGGAGGAGAGATTTGTTTTGGTAACGCAAGATGATACTTATTCAAATGGAGATTTTTACTCAACGATGTGTACTGAATTGGTTAAAAGTTTATTTCTTATCATCGAAATGCTAACGTTTTAAGTGTAAAATCATGGCACCGATGTCTTGTTAGCGCGGGATCCGTGGTCTAAAAAAAAATTATGGAATAATAGGATTTTAGTAATTTTCGGGGACAGTAAAAGGCGATGGAGATGCGGAAAGTGGGGACGACATGATTGCCAGCTAAGGGATACATAGCACGCCGTATGCCCAACCAACAGTAGTAGCTGCACACTATCTCTCTCTCTCTCTCTCTCTAACACGAGCTCTCGGTCGGTCTGACCACTTTCCCACGTCTTTCTCTCTTTCCTCCTGCCTCCTTCCTCCTCCTCGGTAGAGTCTGAGGCAGAGCAAGAACCAGAGCCAATCTCATCCGCATTCCCAAACGTCGGTGCATTCACTGCATTGGATCCATCGAAGGAACGAGGAGACAGGAGGAGGAGAGAAGAAGAAGAAGAAGAAGCGGAAGCGGCGGGAAGGAGGGAGAAGGAGAGAGAGGATGTCGTCGTCGGACGAGGAGGGAGGGGAGGAGTACCTGTTCAAGATCGTCATCATCGGCGACTCCGCGGTGGGCAAGTCCAACCTACTCTCCCGCTACGCCCGCAACGAGTTCAACCCACACTCCAAGGCCACCATCGGCGTCGAGTTCCAGACCCAGAGCATGGACATCGACGGCAAGGAGGTCAAGGCCCAGATTTGGGACACCGCCGGCCAGGAGCGCTTCCGCGCCGTCACCTCCGCGTACTACCGCGGCGCCGTCGGCGCCCTCGTCGTCTACGACATCACCCGCCGCTCCACCTTCGACAGCGTCTCCCGCTGGCTCGACGAGCTCAAGAGTACTCATCTCTCTCTCTCTCTCTCTCTCTCTCTCTCTCTCTCTCTCTCTCTCTCTCTCTCTCTCTCTCTCTCTCTCTCTCTCTCTCTCTCTCTCTCTCCCCCTTCTCTCTGCTTGTGTTGTATATGCGCTTGGCTGTTGTGGTGGATATAGTTTAGATCTGCGGGTTTCCCCATCAGAGATTGCATAAATCCAATTCTGCCTGCGTTGAGCTCACTTAGACGAGAATTGACTAGGCTTGAGAAATTAGCACGCCGCTTAGATAATTGCCCGTCTCACCCCGATGGAGTTACGGACTTCCCGCATTGCCCACAAGAAAAAGGTGAAGATAATTGAGTCTCTGGAAGCTGACGCGGGGCTTAGAAACTAGCTGTCCGCATGCCCCTAAACCACTGTCATCCTTGCAAATTTCCCCTGCTGTTGCTGTTTGTATGTGGAATCTTTAATTAATGGTGTCCTAGGAAGCCAAAGAAATCTGCCTGAACGGGCGTCTAGTTAACAACTTGAGTAGCCCAAAGTACGTTCTCAGCTTCAGCAGAAGGAAATGCCATTTGGCGGCTGTTATGGATCACATTGATAAAAAAAAATCCAAGAAAATTGAGGAGAAGTCATTGATTGAACTAAATAAAGGGTGTTGCGGTTGATATCAAGGCAGGTTGGGCAGAATCATCGTCAAGAAAGAAACTGCGAAGAAATTTTAACATATAGAGAGAGAGAGAGAGTGAGAGAGAGAGAGAGAGAGAGAGAGAGAGAGCTGTTTCAATCTGCCAGGAAGTTTCATGCTATACTGTAGCGTGTGCGACATCGGAAGTAGTTAACAAGTCAAAAGAGAGATTCAAAGTTCCCATACACGAATGTTGTAGTTATCTTTTTTTATTCCATAATGTTTGTCGACCATTTTAGCCCCACCTATGGCCGAACTATTTGAATTTTATGATGGCAAAACCTGTATATAACTTTGTGCAGGATGCGTGCCAAATTTGGATCTCCCAGAACTGTGTCCTTGTTGCTTCTCTACTATGAAAAAAATTGGCTTTGTTGGATAGAGTAGGTATACCTGTCACCCACTCTTTTAAAATACTGATTAGAGAGTCTCTACTTCGAGTTGCTTACTTACTAATCTTCTCTGGGCATATCTTTGAATAAAAATAAACTGAATACATGGGCAAGAGGGGTTCAGGCCACCTAGGGGACAGACATGGCTTTTCAGATGCTTTGGTGAGCGTAGTTTGATTAGCGGGGTTTAACAACAGCTTCCATGGTGCGATTATCATCTTGTTGGAAATGGTAGCTGGAATTTGGTTTTCTTCACCTGCATGTCTGTTCATATTCTTTGTTTTGATATCCATCTCTTGCCATTTCTGGAAAATTTGTATTTGCCCAGAACTCTTCCCTCAGTGTTAACTGGAATGAAACCATATGCAGCTCACTCGGAAACAACAGTTGCAAGGATGCTTGTTGGGAACAAATGTGACTTGGAGAATATTAGGGATGTGACAGTTGAGGAGGGGAAGAGCTTGGCAGAATCAGAAGGGTTGTTCTTTATGGAGACTTCTGCTTTGGATGCCACAAATGTCAAGACAGCATTTGAGATTGTTATAAAAGAAATATATAACAATGTGAGCAGGAAGGTTCTAAATTCAGATGCATATAAAGCAGAGCTCTCTGTTAACAGGGTAACCTTGGTTGGTAATGGGACTGATGGATCAAAGCGGAGTCAGAGGTATTCTTGCTGTTCCAGGTGACTCCTGTAGTTGCAAAATTCTTTCAGGTTCAATGATGTGAACATCATTGTTGATTTTATTGATCAAGCTTATCTGTTTGTTTTTTGCTTGTTTTTCTCATGAGGGGATTCTAAGACGCTGTTGTATCGAATTGTATTCAAGAACATTAATATATCAAGTTTTTTTAGTTCAAGATATATGTAATAGCAAAGAATAAGGTGGACCTGGTTTTTGTTTGTGTGATTGGGTACTATGTCTACTTATGTTGGCTGGGAATTTTGCATATCTTGTTCAGGACAAAGGCAAGATAAATGTAAGTTATATTGTTATGTTTGATTCCTTCTCTCCTTTTTCTTTTGCACAAATATTGGAACCGCAGGATCAGTAATTTGCCGATGGCATGAATTGGCAAATGATTTGTCACGTGAAACTACTACATGTTGCATTTATATGGTCGTATAGTTAGTTATCTAATGGATTGTCGGGAAACTTGACAAAAGGAGATAGTCCACACGACACGATTCATCGGCTGCCCGTGTTGAATTTCCTCTCATAACGATGCCCGTGCTAATACATGAACATTAATCAGAGCTATGGATACAGTTTTTCCTCGATTCCCGACTCGACCCGATCCGATATTTTTCTCATCAGTTCTAGCCTAGTCATTCCAACAACTTTTTTCCTTCTTGAAAGTGGTTCAAGCAACTTAGTTTTCGGTGGAGGGTCGGCTGCGGTTGTGGAATTGATACGAGTATTGATGATTACGAACCCAATCTCACAAGAAGAGGGAAACCAACCCTACCAACAATTTTCTCAACCATCAACACTCAAGAGGGGATAAAGAAGAGAGAGAAGAAATATGTGCAGTAGCAAGGGGAGGCAAAAAAGAATAGTTTTCCAAGCACTAGCCACTACAAATAGACCACGAAGAGGATCAGATGTCGTGCAGAGAGAGAGAAATATCTTTGTGATTGGAAGCAATATTAGTATTTTAACCAAAATGAGCTATTGATCCATCATGACTCAAATGATCACTAGATCTGCTCCATCATCTGCACTGTAATCTTCTAGAAGCCTTTGCTTCAATCAGCAACGCATCTTTCTTTTCTACTACTTCTGCTCTTTGTGGGCAGAGACAGTGACACCTTCCGAGAAGAGAGAGAGAGAGGGCAGATATGGAGAGAGAGAGAGAGAGAGTGCTGTTTTTATTTCCTCATTATTTTGCCTAAGCATTTGATTTTGGGAGCTTTTTCAACCCACCGATCGAGACCTCCAGTACTTGGCCATTTCGAACCCATTCTTGCAATAGTGATAGTCTTCAATGGCTTGGTCAATTTGAGCGGGCGTGTTCATCACGAAGGGTCCGTGTTGGACCACCGGCTCATTCAGCGGCTGCCCGCCAATGAGCACGAATCTCAACGGCTTCGACGTCTCGTTCCACACGCTCACCCCATCACCAGGACCTAAAACCAGTAAGTTGTGCGCCGACACGGGAGATGAGTTATCGGAGCCGAAAACACCTTCTCCTTCTACAATGTAGACAAAAGCGGTCCATGACTCGGGTATGCTCTGATTCAATCTCGCTCCCGGCTTGAGAGTAAAATCAAGGTACATAGTCGGTGTTCTTGTGTAGACTGGAGATCTCACTCCCATTGCTTCTCCTGCTATCACCCGGACTTCGACCCCATCATCCTCTGCCACGCCTATGTTCTCACTAAGTAATTCTTGATACCGTGGCTCGACCCTGCAGTTCAACGAGCAAATAGAAAACAGAGAAGGCTCAATGCGAAAGTCATCACCTAACTTACATATTCACTAAATAGCCAACAAAAGAAAGGAGAGAAATGCTAATTTTCCATACAGGCATGTTTCTACTGCAGAAACCAAGCGTGAAAATCTACAGGAGTGGACATCAGCAGCTACCATATCAAATTTTGGAATGGGAACCGACGAACACATGAACTATTCGCTCCATCCTGTCTACATCATATATTCCAGAACTAAAAAAAAAACCCCAATATCCAAATTAAAAGAGGAAATAATGCCACTCTTTTCTTTTTCTTTTTTCTCTCTTTCAGAGCAAGAAATAATGTTATTTAAAGTTGTTCGTCGAAAAAGAAAAAAAACATTCCCCAACGTTTCAGCATCGCAAAGTTGGGCGATTCAATCACGAGGAAAATTCAATGAGCATCATGAGTCCCCCTTCTTAGGACAATATAGGCACACAAACAAACACACTGTCGATTGTTATCGTTTGGGAATGAATAGAAGTTGATGGAAAGTGATGGATGCTCATACATTTTGTCTCTGGAGGAGAGATTAATCCAAAGCTGCAGCCCCTTATTCACTCCTTCTCCCGCAGGCATCTCCGAGTGGATGATTCCTCTTCCTGCCGTCATCCACTGCAGAAAGGTGGGAAAAAAAGTATATCAGGAATTCAGCCACTTACATTTCATTGGACCAGTTTCATGGGATTATCAAAGGAAACAAATGACAAAAACGACAAAAAGGGAGAGAAGTTCATTGACCTGCACATCGCCCGTTCGTATGGTTCCCTTGTTCCCAGCGAAATCTTGATGAGTGAAGGTACCCTGTAACACCCAAAAGAAAGAAAAAGATTCAGCATTCTTCGCGTTGCGAATTCAATCCATCTCACCGGAGAAGCTGCACTCGATTGATCGACTCACCTGGAGCATGTAAGTGACAGTTTCAAACCCTGCAGAGACGGGATAACAACAAGAATCGAGTCAACAACATTGAATATTCTCATATCAATCCAAAATGTACCCAAAAAACGAGCAGGTGTGAACCTCTATGTGGATGATCAGGAAATCCAGCTGGAGCAGACACTGCAAAATACGACAAGCCAGTTGGGGTTAATCGGAGAACACGAATAATCATCACCACCACCACACTAGACCACTCAAAGAAGAAAAAAAAGACTTCTTTCGGGAAGCAACCTGAGAACTCATCCAGCATGAGAAAGGGGTCCAAGCTCCTCAATTCATTCCTGAAAAACCCAACCACCCATGACAGTTCACAACCTCTCGATCTCGCAAACGAAAAGGAAACAACAGGAAAAAAAAAAGATTGCCCGGAAAAAGCCATGGGCCCACTAAGGACCGGATCGAATGCAGGGAAGGAAACAGAGAAGACGGAACGGAAAAGTCAAACCTCCCAATGCTTCTTCGGACGACAGCGCCCTGGCCCTCGTGCTGTTGCTTGGCCAGGACCCTCTTGATCACCGTCCGCGGGGTGCTGAAACCAGATTGAGACATGGCGCTCCTGATCAGAGCAAGGCTCGGAGAAGGCAGAGGATGGAACAGTAGAAGCCTGTGGACGACCCCAAGAAAGAGGACCATCAGCAGCAGCAGCCCATGACGCCCTTTGCTCTCGTGAGAATCCTTCCTTTGCGAATGCCTCCTTTTGCTTGTGTGAGAAGTTTGAATTCACAGGGAGGCTGTATTTATAAGGGACGATTGGTCCCTTTTTAGAAGGGAAGGGAATTCAATGGAAGGAAGGAAGAAAGGAGGCAAAGCAAGACAATGGGAAAACGGCCGAGGTGGAGAGAGAGAGAGAGAGGAGAGGCGTGTCGGTTGGTCCGGCGAGTAAGGAAGTATTGTGGGGTGGGGACCACCGTATGTTGTCATTACGTCACCCTCGCGTCACCGTGACGTCACGATTTTCTTTATGGACCTTATTGCCCCATGAGTGATTAACACCTCTCTTTTTTTTTTTTTGTTTCCCCTCAGTGGCTTATTAATAATAATTACCTGTTTTCGAAAGTCAAAATATGCATGTGGGGGAATTGGGCACTTTTCACATATGGATCTCCCATCTTCATTCATTCTTTCTCTGTTTTTCCAAATCTTAAATCTCAAATAGATTTATATGCTTACACATGGATTAAATCTTTTGGGCATCCTAATTAGCTTTGCTCGGCTCGACTTTTCGGGTCGCAAAATGTTTGTTTGTGGGCGAGAACACGGCGATTAAGCTCGGGTTGAGTTCTGAGAATCTGTTTACGACCGCCGTGATTGCAGAAAGATCTTCTAGAGTGCGCTCATCTCCGGTGGCTGCGTGATGCAAGGAATGATGGTCCATTTCGATTCGGAGCGGTCGCGAATCATTGTTATGAAATGGTGACGAGGATGGGAGATGACAAGATGATGACAAGAAGGTGATGCTCTACCATGGTTCCTCCTCCTCCATTCACATCCTTTGGCTTAAAAAAAAAATAAAGAGAGAGAGAGAGAGAGAGAGAGAGAGAGAGAGAGAGAGAGAATCGACATTGGCCTCAGAATCCAAACATTGAAGAGGTTTGACCCGCCGGAGTCACGTTGCGTGTGGTACGGTATGTTCCGATTGCGCATGCTTCCCAAATCCGACGGTTGGCTCGTTAGTGCACCATTGACCATTCGCAGGATCTTCTGAAGAAAAACATAAAGTGAATATCATCTCCACCCACATACATACGTATAAAATATAAAACATATCTATCATGAATTTCTTTTGTAACATAAAAAATTCCAAATTATACTCACCAAGTTACATTTATCTTAAACTTATTCTCGTCACATATCTACTTTTCATCAAATGTCTATCAAATGATATTCAATGCAAGACGAGTAATTTTTATTTCACTTAAGCCACATCAGTGCCATTAAGACACCGTCCGCCTCCCGTCGTCCGTCACTAATGGAGGGTAAATGGGTCGTGCATGTACAAATTTAAGAGTTTTTGACGTTACAAAATAACATTAGGATAAATGTATCGCATTGGACATAATTCATGATCTCTGACGGTATTGAATCAAAATATGAGGAAATGATTACTTTTTACAATGGGCCATTATCCATTTTCCTCTTTCGATAGCGGAAAAATACGCACAGCTATGACGAAATACATATCTCTTTTGGCGGCTCCATTTCTTTAATAAGCTTTTCTTCGACAAAGTCAGGACAGTAGCATTCACCTATGTGTTCCATATAAATATATACTTCTTGGAATAGTCAAGTTCCACACCACGAAATGCATAGACCAGAGACAAAAACATAAAGAAATTGAAATCAGATGTCATTGAATAATAAATTGAGATTGAATGTCGTGGATCGTGCATGCTTGCCAATAGCCAACTGTTGGGTGCGTTTCGGCATTGAAAATTCCAGTCTTGATAGATGACATCAAGTCTTATCTAAGCATGGCGTTTTGGGGAGTTCAATTTTTAAGTCCCCCTTCCCATTTTCACACCAGTGAAAAATCTCATCTTGAAATGATTCATAAATTTTTGGGAGGATCAAGACATTGATTCTTTAGTTGTGCACTCCCCTTAGACAAGGATAAGGATGTTCTAAAGAAAAAAAAAAGGGGGGTTGTAATGATGAGGTATGAAAATCTCATGGCCCATCAACGTGATTAACAATTCTTGGTACCCACTTACCGACTTGTATCGATATAGCTTGGTAATCTGAATTAGAACTACTTACCAACTTTTGTCAAATTAGGTCATGGGCTGATTCTGGATTGATAATTCTCGATATTGATTACTTGTCGTATTATTATTATTATTATTTTTATCAATTTTGTTTCTTCTTTTTATTGAGTCACTAGCTTTTTATCATCTTGATTTGTAACCCTTTTTAACCCACGAGCATTTTTAGCTCTCGAGTCGAAACTTGGAAGCTCTATCTAACAATTTAAATGTAAAATGTTGAATACACCATCTCCTTAAACCTCTTTTAGGCAATTGTTCTTTAACATCCAAAGTTTACAAAAATCGTTAGTGAGTTAGCTTCGCTGCTAAGCAATTAACATGTCTAATTCGATGCTTGTGAATCACCCTTTGCAAGGTGACAGGGCCCTAAAAACCATATCAGCCATGGTTAAGCCCAAAAAATCACGCACACGTTATGAATAAGTCTCGAAACAAAATCTAGTCCATGTACGCTCTTTCAATTTCAATTTCAATTCTTGATAGCATGTAAATATCCCCCAAGATGATCTATCATGAGCATAATCCGAAAAATCGATAATAATTCTTCAAGCACTTTCAAGATAATTCTAAGTCTAGCAATAGTAGGTTACAAAATCAGATGAACCGCAATCTCTGATCTCTGCAATCAGAACCCAAGTAATCATCCATTAATGTCCTTCTTATCCACTGACAACCTCGACATCATAGGATACTAAGTTCTTATCTCACGTTAGGCACCTTAAATCATGGACATTCACATCCAAACGAACCTATAGACGAATCCCTACTTTTCCCAACTTTGGTCCACACAAATATCATCAACCCGAAAAGCAAATGTCCGGACTCATTCTGATTTGCCGACTGTTGATTGCAAACCAAACACGTTTTGATCTAATCCATATAGGGCTACCTCCTGAACATTGTCGACTCGTACTATTGATGTGTCATTCTCAAAAACGGTAAAATCAATCCGCTTATCATCCATCAGTAGCTTAGCCCACCATTATACCAGTGTAGTCATTTCACTTAATTATTGTCTGGAATTGCCGACACGACGGTCTGACCATCCCTTTAAGCCGTAAGACTCACAGTGTGCATCGTTTGTGCCTCGTTGAACCCATGCCATCGCTGCCTTCCTTCCCTGTGCGCATGTGCTTTGCAATTGGAGTAGTGAAGCCTGATCGATCCATTAAAGTCCATAAAAGCCTGGAAAATCAAAACCTGAAAATTGCTAAAAGTTCCTAGGGAAATTAGGGCTGAGCACAATGGATCATTCAACTCAGGATCTGCCTAGACCGGATTGGACAGATTGGTCTGGTTCTTTGGAGTTTTGGTCCGATCCACGGTTCCTAAAAATGGAACTGGTTCCCAGGCGGTCTGGGTGGGACGGGATTAGACCACTTGGACTAAAATTATATTATACCCAATTTCCCTTTCTCCAAATTCTCTCCATCTTAGTAGTTCTCTCATTTCTACCCTCAAGCATCACTCCTCAGTTAGTTGAGAGTCGAGACTTTGCCGCTCTAAGTAGGTCTATGCCGGTATGCCCTTCATCTTTCTCTCTCTCTCTTCCTCCCCGATTCCATTGGACTGCCCAGAAACCGAAACGCTCGAGGAACTGATCATCCTAAGGGAAATTACTGAATTTTTTTAAACCTATTGTGTTTGTGCTAATTCAAAATTTAAAACCTTTTAATTTCATTAATTTAACCTTTAACCTTTTGACGATTGTTAATTTAGTATTAAACATTTTAATTGTGTCAATTTAGTCCTAAACCTCTAAATTTTTTGTCAAGTTAGTTATTTCAGCTAATTCTGGTATGAAAATACTGATGTGACGGTCTAGTCAATATTGACTGTTCCACTTGTTAGGGCTGCCACTAATGTGGATAATATCGCAATGTTTAAATTTCTTCAATATTTTTAATCTTGCCAGCTAAGAGTCAAAGAAAAAGGAAAGAAGATTTTTGTATTTTTAATACAAAAATAGTCCATGTTAGCGTCGGTTCCATCACATAGGACAGCTGGTTTTGACTAGATCACAATGCTAATACTTTCCAATCAATTTTGGCAAGAATGGCTACATTGACATATTATCAAAAGGTTTAAGACTAATCAATGTTGAAGTTTAAATGCACAATTGGAAGGTCTAAATTGACTAAATGGGGCAATTTGAAAGATCTGAGATTAAATTAACATAAGTGTAATAAATTTACAACTTTTTTTTCTAACTTCCCCAAAAGTTCATTCAATTCCTTATATGATCTTGTCCAGGAGTTCATTGTCCAGAACGAGTCATTCATTTCATATGACAGACGAACCTGTTCGCCAATGATAACGAAAACCGGAAAACGAACGCAGCGAGGGGGACAGACATTTGGAAAATATGACAAAGTGTTGCACAAAGATGACAGGGAGCCTGGAACAATCAAAGCCATCAATAATGGACAGTCTCCTTCGGTCTTCCGAGGATAAGATAAACCAAAAACTTGGTCTCGATGACCAACCCAATCACATTACGAGAAACAGCTGCGGAAGCCCCACCAGATGACACAATTCATACATAGTTTCTGGACTCTGATGTGCTGTCTTACCACATCGTGCCGGATCAGGCCCACCTAATATTTTCTCCGCTCAGTCGAAACAGCCGAAAACAGCACAAATGTACAGCCTTGCATATGTTTCTGTCTTCTCTTCCTGGGCCAGGCACAAGAGTGACTTCTCTTTCGCCCGCATCCATAGCAAAATCGAGCTTGACATCTGTACAGAAACCGACACTGGAGTGTCCTCTTTGAGTCGTTTTATGATTCTGAGATCTCATTTATTGGCTGAGTAGCCAGATTTTACGAGCTCTTGCGGGTCCATGCATGCACAATTACATGCGTATCTAACACACATGCATGAATGGCTGTGCGGTCAATCAAAACTCCAAAGGTTACCTTCAGTTGTTCAAAAAAAGAAGAAGATAGAACTCGAATTCAAATGATACAATTATTTTCTATAAAAAGTAGGGGAAGTGGAGGGTGATAAAGTAACATCCAGCATTATATGAGCATATGATTTCACTAAGCTCTATGTACATTTGGTCTCCCTTGAGTATTTGGGTCAGGTTTCTAACACTCGCGTGTGTTCCGAGGTTATCTAAACGGTAAGGTACATATACGACAAGTCGAGCCTAGATTCAAAGTGTGAAAAACCAATATAACGCTTGACTATCTTTCCTAGGTTTCCATCGTTTTGTTGTATCTTCCCTAGGTTTCTGTGTTTGTTTTTTTTTTTTTTTGGGTTCTATCTTCTTCTGTTTTTGCTTGTAAAATGGCAAATAAAACTAGTGTACTTGATATCCTAACCTTCATGGATTAAAAGTTCTCAAAGGATTATACTCATCTTTATCACTGAACAATGAACATTTGATGTTTCCTAAGGCAAATCAAAACGCACGAATTTGTTCATGGAGGGGGGTCCAAAGGGTTGATCAAAGAAGTTTACAGGCACACGATCATGTTGCAACCTCCACGGCGCTGCACATGAATATTACATTGTGGAGACCGCTCCCACCACCACCACTTCGCAAGAGGTACACGCCGATGAACATTCGCTTCGCGAGTATGACCCCTTCGATTGCAACTGGGACGCTTGAGTCTCCCCACGCCCTTACCCCCTCCAAACTCGCTTTTTAATCATCCCTCGGCAACTCCAGTTCGGATAGTAACACCTCACAAACACTAGAATGGCCAATTCGCACAGAAGGTTGCACCATCCGGCGAACCATATGCTCCAGACAAGTCGTTCGCAGGCAACAGGATCTGGCATCGCCTTGCAACCCGGACTGAGGGCTTTGCGAGTTTGCCGCTCTGAATCGTTGAATTCACAAGCGATGTATGAGGACATGCAGCGACGGCAGAAGGGTTGATCGCACTGCTTCGTGGTCTTGAAGATTGAGATCCATGGAACATTAGGAGTTGGTGCTTCCCAAATGAAACTCCTCGTGGTGGTGACTTTCAACTTCTTTGTGCTGTGAATAGTAAGTTGCATGGGTACATATACTGTAATTACGTCTGACTTCTACCAGGATTCTTTGACTAATAGTTTCCAGTCCATCGGTCCAGCAAATCTATATCCTGTTATTAAAAGTGCGGTACTACTAATAACCTTTTGGGAGATGAAAACATCATTCCAAATCTTCTTAAGTGAGTTCCTTTATTACAATAGCCGAAGAGAAGTTCGAGAGGATATCTCGCAGGTAAATAACAACCGGTGAGGTTTATTACGTAGGCCCAAGAAAAGTTGCGGTCGACTTGGTAATCTGCTAAAAATATGTCAATAGAATTTTACTACTAACCTAAGCTACTTGCTAATTCTTACGTATCACAAACCTTACAATGATTACATCATGTAAAGAAAAATTGCAAAGATAAATGTTACCCGTGAATCACTACTGATGATGAAAATCACGAAGGTCAAAGGAAAATTACAACTGATCATGAAATAGAATACTGTTTTCATGGCAAATTACGAACCCAAGCAACTTGCGACGATAAAAGGAAAATTAAGCATTGTAAAAAAAACAATCAAAGATGTGAAGAATGGACATTACTATCGATGAGGACAGACAACGTAAGAAAAGGAGAGTTACTATCAGTTAGGCAGTTTACTAACAATAGGAGAAAAGAAATTTACTAATAACTTAGGTGGAATATGTAATAAAACCTAAAAAGTTCATGAGCTTTGGCTTTATCCATAATTTTGAAATAGTAAATCAAATGCATATATTCATCCAAAAAATCTTAACTAGCGCACTTTAAGGAAAGTAACTTGAAGTGGTCTCCACATTTCATGCTGCGAGGATCTCACGATTTCATAGTGCAAAGCTGTCTATGGCTTTCAGATATTGGACTTCGACCCCTCGTATGCGAATAAAGTTTCATGCCACGAGGATCTCACGCAAGGTAAACCCAAATGTTGTCCTTTTCAGGGGAAAGGGGACCATACAAAAAGAGAACAATCACTTAAAAAAAATTAAGATAGCAAAGAAGTGGGGAATACGATGTGTTACACTTTGCTGCTTTACAAGTTGCTGCCTATTCATCATGGACTCTACTTTTACCCTTTAATTCATTCTTGATATTTGTCGGACCAAAGAGGCAGATTCGCAGATTTCCTTTGACTACCCGGTCATGAAAGTAGTTCTTATACAAATCCCAGAATTCATCTCTGCAACACAAAATCTATTTGAATGAGGACTTTGCTCGAGAATGCATGAGAATGGAGGTTGCTCATTGACATGCCAGGCAAAACATGTACCTGACTTGTGGAAGTGTTAAAAGGGAATAGCCCTTCACATCAGTGTGGATGTCCAGCAATATTACTGATAAGCGAGAAAGCCCCAACGCTTCAATGTCGATTAGTTTCTTTATCCTGCAAGCAGATCAATTTCATCATCCAGAAAGCAATTTCATCATCCAGAAAGCAGGTCGTGAATCATAAACAAGGTACGATGATGTTTTATCAGAGGGTCACAGAAACTTTGAATTGAAGTGTCTATCTGAGATAACAGATTATTAAATCAAGAACATCACACTGGAGAACTATAGATTGATGGCTTCAGACTGATTATAGGTTGTCGGTTAAATAAATTAGCTAGGTTTGACATTCCGTTTTATGACCCAACTCAAGTCTTGGTATTGTTGGCGTTGACCACATGGCTTCAGCCAAACCCAAATCCGCCTCAATGACGATAATTAGCATTTCTTCAACCTAATACTAGAAGAGAGATGTCATCAGCCTTGCCACCCGCCACTATTCAGTTTGGTCAATTAAGAGCCACAAGCGTACAGAGCCACGCATCATCTTCAAAAGTACCTGAACAATTACTATAAACCGACTAGTGTTGGAACCTTCGTATATAGGCAACTTCAATCTACTATAATCAACAGCTAATATTATCAAACAGGACCTTCAAAAATGGGGAAAAACCTCAGATCTTCAGGGTGGGGCATGCTCCTTTGAGCACGAGGCCCGCTAGTTGATATCACAGGCATGTGCTCTTTAGGGCCACATAGGGTCACGGACATGCCCCTCAAGATCATAGGTGTGCTCCCTAAGGTCATGAGCATACTCTTCACGATGTGCGGCGTGCTCCTAAATTTCAGGGATTCGCTCTTATTCACAACAATTCCGATTTCGCGACTCATGTGGGTCCAGTGGTAATCAATTACCAGGTTTGAGGCATGGAGAATACTAATGCCAGAGGTGCACCATCAAGCCTTACTGGACTAAAGGCATTGGACTAATTTTGACTTCACAATGGGAGCTCAACTGTACCCAATTTAATTTCACGCATGTCCCAATGCATTCAGACGAGGACCTAGATTGTTACATTGAGGAAGCAATTATTTGTCGAATCAATGGAAAATCCTGTGCTCTCACTCCTAGCCTCTTTCTACATCTTGGCTTTTCGATTACTCATTGAGCAGAAATATGGCCCAACTTCATTTTTAAGACGAGGACTACTTCCAGTATTTTCACACTCCAATGGGAATTTCCAGTTATTAAAATATTTAATATAAAGAAACACAAACCTGTTTGGAGTACCACAAGCAATATTCACGCGGTTCTTTAACATGGTGACCTGCAGGGACCAAACATTCAAAGTATGCTTAAATATTCCATAGTTAAGGCTAAACGGGTAGAATTTACAGACACAATTCCAATCTAGAAGCAATGAAATAGGGTGAAGAAAGACAACTCGATAGTTATCACTAGTAAAGAACCACTGAAATGAAACAAAATAATATGTATGTACATATGTAGAAAAAACTGCTCCTCACATCAAAGAAACTAGGGAAGACATGCGAAAGTAATAAATCATTCCGTTCTCCCTCAGGAATCAATTTAAAAAACAAACTGTACATTCCATGTTGTGCATCTGAAGCTTTTTCTGGTAAGGTAAGTATTTATATTGACTTTCACCGATTAGAGATATACACTATGTGAAACCCAGCACCACAAAACTTGCACTCACGGTGACATTAGCCAATGTCAGTTAAAAGTGAAAGGGTGTCATGGTTCCTAAAGAAACGGAAAAAGCCCAAACCAGGGCCACTAGAGATAACAACCTACACACTCGGGCTAAACTGAACCTCTATTACATAAAGATAGAAGGGTCAAGACTCCAACTGCGTTGCTTTCTCCTATTACTAGGAGTGTCCATGACGTGTGTGCATCTTAAGTTAATAAGCATCTGATTGAAGAAACAAGGATGATAAGAAGAAAGAGAAGAATAAATATCGATATACAACTTTGCTTGAGTGAAAACAAGGACAATTGCAACACTTAACAAAAAAAAAGATCGCATGTTGCATCGCAGTTGCTTTTCAGTAGCAGGGACTTGTAGCCATTACATTAGTGCACTTTTCTTTTTTTTTTTCTTTTTTTGTGTGTGGGGGGTTTTTTGGGGGGTGGGAAGAGAGAGGTGAATTTCAAGGTCCAGTTTTAGGTTTAAAATCTGCTGGGTTTTCTCAATGGACATGGACAAAAGAAGAGGGACAAATCTAATCATAGCCAAAGCAATAACCTGCCGCTAAGGTCTGCAGCTAGGTTGATGATGATTAAGCATAGTTCACCATTCAGAACTGCATATAGGTCATATGAGCATGAGAAAAGCACATCTAAAAAAATGGTGGGAACTTTGGGATCAGACTGACGTGCAAAATGTATAATTCAGCAGTACTGCTGCCTTAGATAATCAGTTTTTGTATCCGCATTATGTCCCAAAAGGGAAGATTGCAAATGATGGATTTTCTACTTAGATAAAACGGTGTGAGAATGAAAGCTAAATCACATAGCAGGAGAATATGGTATATATATATATGTAGACGCCCCACCAACGTCTCTTCCATCTATGCCTTAGAACTCTCTTCTTCCTTAATTTTTCCTTGCCGGACAATTTGCACATTAGGCAGAATTTGCCATCCTTAGACAAAAAATCACAATATTGCATAACTATAATATTCAATAAGATCCACAACTCATACAGATTTGACGTTTACATGAATCCTTAAAAAAGGAAATCTATTGGGAACTAGACTCCTAAGAGCATTCATATGCTGATCCATATTAGACATTGAACAAAAATATTATGTCCTCATTTTTGTCGCAAGCATGTAAATGATGGGTTTATCAAGGACTTATTTTGGTATCCTCTGACTATGACATGCAACTATTGAAACTCCTATACATGCATTTACTGTATATATGGTATTCAAAACCATGAACCCCAACTCAAATTAGAATCTGATACGTAAGTAAAACCATAGATTGACAAAGCTGGTGATGATGAGGAGTTATTGATCCCAAGAATGGGGAGAAAGAAAAAACATGGATGGCATGAGGGCCATAATAGAAAGAAGCACCAGGAAGTTGGGATCAGACTGACGTGCAAATAATGTACTCAGCATTGCTGCTGCCTTAGATAATTACATTGTGATGGCATCATATCCCAAATTTTGAACTGGCCCAAACAAGAAAACCAGAAAAACCAGAGGGAAGATAATGAGGGTGCTAATGAAAAATATTTCCGAAAAACAGAAACAACTAAAGATCAGGTAGATCAAAAGAAGTTCACAAGCACATCCCAAGAATGGAGAGAAAGAAAAATGGATGGGCGCGAGGAACATAAATAGAAAACAAAGAAGCGCCGGGAAGTTGGAATCAGACTGACGTGCAAAAATTGTACTCAGCAACGCTGCTGCCTTAGATAATTACATTGTGGTAGCATCATATCCAAACTTCGAACTGGCACAAAGCAAGAAAACCAGAAGGAAGATAATGTGGATACTTGAAAAAATATTTCAGAGTAATAGAAACAATCTAGATCAGGTAGATCAAAAGAAGTTCACAAGCATATCCCAAGAATGGGGAGAATGAAGAAAAATGGATGGGTAGGAGGAATACAGATAGAAATCAAAGGAGCACCAGGAAGTTCGGATCAGACTGACGTGCAAAAAAACGTACTCAGCAATGCTGCTGCCTCAGAATATTACGTTGTGGTGGCATCATATTCCAAACTTTGAGCTGGCACAAAGCAAGAAAACCAAAAATAACCGGAGGGAAGATAATGTCGGTGCTCGAAAAATATTTCGGAATAACAGAAACAACTTAAGACCGGGTAGAACAAAAGAAGTTCACAAGCATATCCCAAGTACTTTGGATATGTAGATTTAGAAAACGACAAACTTTTTTAGGTATTTTACCTCAACTTCGAAGCATGTTATATAATTGTGACATGTCCCACAAGAATAGCATAGCAAAGTACAATGATAAAACTCCATCAAATTTCAACAAGTATGAAGAAACTTGAAAGCGTTCATCCATTCTGCAATACCACATACAGAAACAGAGAACTCAAATCAAATACAGAAACAATTACTGTCCCATATGCTTTCTTAAACAATATCACATCTGCTCATGAACAACCAAAAACCCACGTGATACTATCAATAACCAAGCAATGCACGAGCACTAACACGCATTCAGGGCAGCTGAACCAACCTAAATATGGACAAAATACCTGTTCCTCTACTTTTATATGCTTTGAGAACAATTTGGCTGCACGGCATTCCGTAGTTAGCAACCTAAAGCCCCTAAAGAAACGGAATGAAAGTGTTAGGGTCCAATAAAAGCATCAAACAATCATGCTATACCATTGCTAGAGGTTGAAAATTCATTGTCATCTTACAAATTATATCATGCCACATTTTATGTATGACATAGATTTGCCCGATGATCATGAGAAAAAAAAAACGATGGAGCACGACATGCATAACATGTTCAATAAATAACGTAGCATATAGCACATGCAAAAATATGTTCGAAAGTACATAAATATGTTCAATCCAGATAGACACATAATTAACCACTTGGATAAATGGTTCATATCGCAAATTGACGGATCTAATACTGCCCCAATTTCATCTCAGTTTAGAAGCCATGAAGTGGAAAGGAGAAGAATCCAGACCTTAGAAGCTCTGTCGTTCTTATGGCAGATGCCGCGATGGCAATGATAGCTGGACTTCCCGGATCGATTTTCCCTTGATCAAGAGTTCCTTCATAGAGCACTCCCTTCCATGATGGGCCAAAAGCCGCCTTTATCTGTTCCCCCAAAGTATTAACATCAAGTTCAGGGCCCTCAGATAACTCCAGTATGCATGTGTCTGCGTATTCATATAATGAGTTGCGTAATCATTAGATAAATCTCAGAAACAAGGAGAAAAGGAGTATTTAGCATAACTCAATCATCATTCCCATAGGGCGTGCGACCCAAATAAACCCTGCCTCTGATAAGACAGAACCAGCAACGAATGCTCCTCGGTAACTTTCATCTTTCCTAAAATATAAACTTTTGTCTGATTCAGTCTCTTTCTCATTGCAGTCTCACATTCAGCAAAACAAGAGGAAAAACAAACAGCACCATAAATCTTCCAAAATGTGCAGAACAATCAGATGACGCGGAAGGGGAAATGCATTCGCAAGTCGCGAATCGATCTACGAAGCAGGACCGCCAACGAGAGAGACTAGTAGTAAGTAACAACAACAAGAAGACATTGGAAGAAAACACAAACCTCTGATGGATTCCAGCTCGAGAGAGGAAAGTTGGATGCCGTTGGCCGACTGATAATGAGCAAGAAAGAAGCCGAGCTGCTCCGAAGCCGACGCCACCGACTGTCCCGCCACGTTCTCGTCGCTCGGCACCGGCCCGTCACGGCCGACGCCGGCGCTCCGGTTGGTCTTCTTGTGCTCCTTCTTTTGCTTCTGCTTCTTGAAGCGAGGATTGGATTGAGAAGACTGAGGGTTCTTGGGAGGGAGTCTCGAGGATCTGTGACCTCCTCCGCCTCCCCTTCCTGCCGCACTCCTACTTCCCATGGCGGACGCAAGCAGAGCTGCCGCTAGGGTTTTACGCCATCGCCCGCTTCGCTTTTAAAACCCTGGCGCCAACTCCTATGGCCAGCTGGAGCGGGCACCGGGCCGGGTCGCGACCCAGTTGGCCCGGGCTATATCTCTCTCTTTCTCTCTCTGTCCTTTTTTTTTTTTTTAACTAATCAAGATTCTATTGATGAAAAATATTCAAGAGTAATTTGACAATAATAGAAAACAAATCCACCGAGAAAAATTAATGAAGACGTCAACCGGCTATTTTTCACCAATAGGGTAATCTCCTGATTTCCAGATTTTATTTGTTTTTATGAAGAAATGAATGATTTGGAAAACGCTTTTTCTTAAAATAATTACTCATTTCTTTTGAAATAATCAGTCGTTGAACATTTTTTTTGGTATTGATAATACTTTATATCTAGACATTTTCATGGATAATGACAATGTATTTCCTTCATTCATACATTAGCAGTGTAAGTAATTATTAAAAAAAAATGATTTTCAAATCGTCCAAATTTTGTGATATGAATGCACCTTCAAGGCTCAAGGGTTGGTCATCGTCGGTCATATGTCAAGCTGAATAGGATTGGTGCTTCTAGAATTGTCAATGGATTGGGTTGGGTCGAGTTTCATGATATCCAACTTGATCTGAAATTAAGCACTGTACATGTGTCCTTGACTTGACTCGACCCAAGGTCAAACAACATATAACCTAAATGATTGGATCGGGCCTATTCGGGTTAAGGGTAATCAATTCTCCGAACGATCCATTCCACCCTCAGAATCGGGAATCGGACCGGCCAATCTTGAAACTGGAGCGGTCCAATGGGTGACGGTGGCAATTGCGTGCAAATCTCATGAGGATGGATGTACCGAAAGAAGTGCACCTCAAAAAGCATGAGATCTTGGCTTCCCCTTTGCCTGACTAATCGTAGATCAAACCAAAGAAAACGTCGAAAGTTTCTAGCGAATGCTCTGATTTCAACGTGAATGGCTGGTTTGCACGTATGTTACTTTCTATCTTTGTTTTTATTCAGCGAAGTTGCTCCCTTTTGTCGTCAATGTATAATGCGTTTCATGTGTGGGCGTATTTCTGCATGTTGTCTGCGACCAAGAGGGCTGTGGGATTTTGTGCTTTTTGGTTTTTTGTTCCAAATCTTTAACACTGTTTGGTTCTTGTTTTAGTCGACATTGGTAATTTGGATCTACGACTTGGGCAACACTCTTAAGAAAGCCCTAACCTAGCATTCCATTTTCTGGCTTGCTCGTTGGAAGGAATTGGTGTTTGAAGAAAAAAGCCCTGACCTAGCATGCCATAATTTGTCTTGCTAGTTTATAGGAAAGGGTGTATAAAGATGCTCATAAATTGGTGGTTGGTTTCCTGATTAGGTTGAGCAAATTGTTTGTTAATTATGTATTCCCTTGCTATCCTGAGTTAGTCTTATGTGGTATTTAATTTTGTTGTTCTTTGTCTCACAAAGTTGAGGTCTACTTTATTGTTATTGGATTTATAATTTGTTAGTATGATGTAATCAAATTTAGACTTGCTGGTAAAGATGTATCTAATTGGAGTACAATTTTTGACTCGTTGTGATGTCATTTTCATCATGTAAAGATGTGTGATGATTGAGTAGAATGTTAAGATGAATTAATGGTAATTTTTCAACGAATAACAATTTTGTTGTGCGTTGAACTTGCTAGAATGGGTTGTCATCACCAGTCCTTCGCTAGTCACTCTCTTTTGGAAGATGTCGTGGAAGGGATTTTTGACCTATTTGGGGGCTTTGAGTTTTGGGATTTTTGAAATGTTGCTCCAGTTTCGTTATTATCCGGGACTATGTTGTAGTTCTCTGGTTTGCTCTTTAGATCGATGGCGACGACTTCGGATTGTCACATTTTCCTCCCCCCCTTTTCCCCAATTTGTTGGGTTCCTTCGTAGGTTTTTCCTTGTGATTCAAGTTTTTTTGGGGGTCTTTTTATGGGTCTTTCTTTTATCTTTTAGTATTTTAAGCTTGATTTTGTGAAATATTACATGGTACTTGAACTGGGCTTGAGTTTTCTGGACATGATTACTTATTTTCTCTATTTTCTTTATGATAGAGTTCTATGAAGATTTGACTTTTAGCTACAACATCTATTATTCAAATTTTGTTGAGATGACGCTGAACTACTATTGAAGATTACTAGATTTCACTAAAAATTACTTGAAATTGTTCTAATTTGTTCATAATTGTTGAAGTTGTTCTAATTCCTTGAAGTTGTTCGAATTGTTGAAGTTATTCTACTTTAGATTTTACTAAAAATTATTTGGGCTTAGGGAAATGAATCTGCACTTGGGGAGCCATAAGCATGTTTGTTCAATTTAAACCAAAAATTATTTTATTTTGGAGCTTAGAATTGGTGGAACCATAAGCACTTGGGAAAATGAATATGTACTTGGATTCATTTCTAGCAAAACATGCTTAACTCTTGCTATCAATTAGATTGGCATGAAAATTGTGAATTAAGAAAAGTCCCATCTGTAACTTTTTCTAGTTCAAGGATTAGCATCTAGGTGGATGACCTGGCATAATCGTTTTTGTTTGTACTAGCTTATTCTCATCTTTTGAATTTGTTCATGGTACTTTACTAGTAAATGGCAAATTCATCAAAGGAAAATTCATTTAGGAGCTTGGAAGATGTGGAAACCTTTTGTAAATTGTGCATTGAACAAATTGATAATGACAATCATCTTGCAAATAACAAAAATGAATGGATGGACAATTATAATTAAGTAATTTGAGGACTAAAGGGGCAAAAAGTATGATAAAAATCATATGAGAGCAAATGAGAGATAATCTTAAGGAAGAATCGAAATGATGGAGGACATTGGTTTTGAACAATATATGATTAGGATATGATGCAAAAAGAAATACCATTGATGCAACTGATGAATGGAATGAGAAGAAAATTCAAGTTTTTCCCTTTCTTTGTTAATTTTTTTAAATTCATATATAATGATACAACTCATGAATTTGCTTATTATAACAGGAAAATCCTAAGGTTAGACATATATCAAGATCTTCAAGTTTTGTTGTGTATATTTTTTAGAGATACAATTGCTAACATAAATGTCACATGGAATCCTGCACTAAATTTATGCGTCGATGGAGATATTATGGCTACACAACTTGATATTGGTGATTGCGAATGACCTAATGATAATCATATAGAGTGTAATGTATGTGAAAAGATTGTTGAACAGGCTCAAAAACATAAAAGAACGACACATACGCAAATGAACAAAATTTGTTGAGCTATTGAAAGTAGAAGCCAGGCCACATTCTTTTGAGGGAGTTTGATCCTTACAAGAAAATCATGGAGATATTAAAGCTATACTTTAGATTAAGAAAGATGAAGAGTTATACTTTTTACATCATTTTGCATAAAAGAAAGACAATAAGAAAATGTTCATGGAATTAGATGGCAATCAAGAAAAAGTCAAGTGGATCAAGTATAAGTCTATACAACGTCGTCATTATTAAGATTTTATGTACTTATCTGAATTCTTTCATATAAATACCTTGTTGTAATGCGAGACCTATATGCTCTATTTTTCTATACTAGTTGGGGAGACAGGCTTATATTCTATTATGAGTTATGTTTCTAATTGGTGTAGACCTATTTTTCATTGGTGTTATCTTAATTGAGTGGGCTTTGCATATATATGATGGCGATAAGTGTTCTATTGATGGATGATCTAGATAATTTGTTACATCTATTATTCTAATTCAATTTTTTTTTTTACTTTAACCAATTATAGAGGATTCTCCTCAAAGGGAAAACCGTGAAAAAAGGGAAGAGGATTATGGCAATCTGTGCAGTCGCACATACTATAGCTGTCTATTAGATAAGATATGGTTATAAAGAACCATGCGTGACCTCATCATATACTAGAAATACATGGTTAAAAGAGTTTATGGACATCGATGCTAATTCAATAAGGCACTTCCAAATATTTAAAATGGATAGAACCACATATAATAATTTAAGGCATGATCTAGTGACACGATATGATCTCCTATGATCTAGGAATATTGATGTTATAGAAATTGTAGTGATGTTTATTCATATTTTAGGATATAGTATATGTAATAGGTTAGTACAGGAGCACTTTCGGTACTCTACGAAAACTGTATGCAGGATATTTAGCTTAGTTTTGGATACATTATGAGAAGTATGAGCATATTTAATCCTAGCATCCAATTGACCATTTAGGGGAGTTCCAATGAATATCAAGAATAATCAAGATTTTATCCACATTTTAAGGTAACTTTCAGTTATACGATATAATTTTTTTTGAATATTTTTAAGTACTATTAGTGTTCTTGTTTTAAGATTGCATTTGAGATATATATGGTACACATATCTCATGGTTACTATAATATAGAGAAACTGCGCCAATTGGCTAATTAAACATGAAATAATAACATGCATATTATTTGAATCACCATTTAAGATCTATGTTTTGTTATTCTGAGTAGTCGATGTCAAATTGAAACAATTGTAAGTTTTTATTTTATTTTATATGCATCATTACATTTAAAAATGTAGTTCGAATTTCTGCGTCTCCCTAGGCTTTAAGTAGAACCCTCCCTGGCACCTTGCCCACGCAAGATGGCGAATTCCATTCAAAATGATTTTTATTTTCATTGAATCAACATTGAATTTGCATGCTGGCCGATGGGACATTGCAACAGACCTATGAATACAATCCGATCAAGAGGATAGACCAGCACCTTGTCATTGCATCCACTTGGAGGACTTAGAAATGTTTCAATCATCATCAATAAGGCTTAATCACGACCTATTTGATTTAATAATTCATGTCTATGTTCTTATTCAATATTGAATATGATTCACTTATAGTCAAACTTCACTTGTTATTCGGAACATCACTAAGCATATCCATTTTATAAGGGTTATTAAAAAAGGATTGATAGCAAGTTTTTGACAAAGTAAAGCTCTCCAAATCAAGGAGAACGATGCGAGCTTTGGATTCGTTGGTGTTTTCCCTCGATAGAGAAATGGTACCGAAAGCAAATTGATTTTTCTTTGGATCTTTTTGTTGATTCAATGAAAAATGTATATATCAAGCTGTTTCCGATATAGTATTAGCGTCATCCTCTGATTCAGTCATGTATCTAGAAAATGAAAGGAAAAAGTCACTAGACTGGTCAATCAAAGCTCTTTAAATAAAGGAGAACGATGCGAATTTCGAAGCTGTCGGTGTTCTCTCTCGAAGGGAAATGACACCGAAAGAGAACTCTTTCCTTCTAATTTTTTTTTTGGGTCTTTTCGTCGATTCAATGAAAAATGTGTGTATCAAGCTACTTCTGATATGCAATTGACATTTTTAATCATGTATCTAGAAAAGAAAAAGAAAAGAAGAGGTCTGTGGACTAGGCAATAAAAGAGTATGGTGCTGTGCTAATCACGGTAGAATATCGAAAGATTCCTCATATTATTTTTTGCAATTTGAAGTTTCGGATGATGGATGTAAAGTAAGTGATTTAGGCTAGATTTTTGGGTTATGCACAGGCAAGACGTTGACTTTCTACACCAATTCCCACAGCCCGTCACATTTGACTTTGCACGATGGTGGCGAAACGATAATCTCATCAATCCGATATCATATGATTATAGCACGTTCCCGACAACAACACTCCATTGCATTACATTCCCCAGAGAATAAATATTTCCGAGGTTGCAATAATGTCAAGGGTAAATGACTAATTAACCCCATGTTCTGACCACATTCTGATCTTGATTAGGCTAGCTAATTGCATTCTTAATTGATTTAACAAGGGTTCTTCCGACCTGATTTTCATCCGTGGGATGCGGTGAATTGATGAGAGATGACGGGACATTCGAACAAACATAAGGAATATGACCCGATCCAGAGAAAGATCAGCCTCATTGCCATTGCATTATTGAGAGGACTAAAAAATGTTTCAATCATTGTCAACTAAGCTTTATTTACAAATTCTTTAGTTTATTGATTCGTGTCGTAAATTCTTATTGAGTATTAAGTATGACTTACATATTTAAACATTTGCTCGTTATTCGTAGTATTACTCAGGATAGAGTGCAAAAATTAAGGGTCAGAAGGATGGAAGTGCATTTTTGAACATGGACTAATGAAGGATGACGGGACATTGCAACAAACGTATGAATATGATAAGAATAATTATAAAAAAGTTGTAAATCTATTACATTCATGTCAATTTAGTCCCAAACATTCTAATTGTATTAATTGAGTCTTAAATCTTTTCACGTTTTGTCAGTTTAGTCCATCTGGCTAATTTTGATTAAAAATTATGAAGTTAAAACATTTCAAAGTAATTTTGATTTTTTTTTAAACTTGGGGCTTGTCGACCATAAGTGAGGGCTAGGACTTACCAGGTCTAGGCGAGGGCATCTAGGGCTAGCAAGGGCCGCCATACCCTCGCTTGGCCTATATTTGCATAAAGTGTTGTAGCCGCCGCAAGATTTGGGTGACGGGTTGGGCAGCCCTTGCTTTTGGCTAGCGTGGGCTTCGATGAGAGTTGCAACACCCTTGCCACCCCTAAATTAAAAAGAATGAAAAGAAAGATAAGGAAAGAAAAAGAAAAAAATTGCAAATATAGAATATTTAAAAATTTGAAAATATTTTTGTGTTATTGAAAAATGTTCAATTAGTGCTAGTAATGCCATGTAAGACGGCTGATTTCCATGTCAACTATTTCTCTTTAGTTGGAATAGATTTAATTGACACAATTATAAGGTTTATGATTTAATTGATGTAAGTATCATAGACTTGAATTTTTTGGTAACTTTTATGAATGCATTTGATCAGTACGAAAATATCAGCTCCTTGCCATTGGATTGCTAAAAAGGGCTTAAAAATGTTTCAATATTCATCAATAAGGCATAATGACAGCCTATTTGATTCATTATTTCATGTTCAGTATTGAATATGATTCACTTATCTAAAATTTTACTCATTAGGAATTTTGCTAAGCATATCAATATTACTCATAGCCTTGAGTCCAAAATGATGAATTAAAATGATAGAAGAACAAAATTTTCACTATGGAGTATCATGTCCTTTCCTTTAAAATCTGAAACACGCTGGACGAATTTTCATTTTTGCTGAAAGAATGCTGTTGTTATAGCTCGAAAATTTACTTTGTATCTCGTATTTCTCTCCAATCAATATTGTTAGCATATTTAAATATTAGCCAACGCCTTTGTCTAGCGGTTTAAATTTTTAGAATAGTTGACAATCGTTTTATAAAATCTCACACGATATCATAATTGCTTTTTGCTCTAATATATTTCACATGTGCGTCCACCCTGTTCGCAAATTCCACATGTCATTTCACATTCAAGCTAGCATTAATGGGGTATTGACTTGACTATGTTGTCTAATATACTTTTTAGTTGTTATTGAGCATTAGCTATCAACCTTGGTCTAACATCATGCTCTCTCGCTCTCCCTCAATTTGAAGCAACTGCCCTAGTTGCTATGGCCATTTACACATGCACATGCAGAGAGAGAGAGAGAGAGAGAGAGAGAGAGAGAGAGAAGAGTCGATGACCGAGGGAAAGAGGCCGAGGGGCAGCACCTCCCCAGACAACGGAGGGGGAGGCAGAGTCCTAGTCATTAACGCGAATCTCTCGTTTGGCAGCGCCCCACAGTAAGAGCCGTGATCAGTTAGCACCTCCAAACGAAGGGGCAGCGACCCCCATTCGTCAGCACTACCTGTGGAGAAGAGACATGACGGTTTGCGTAATGACTTAGAAAATAGGGTGTTCTTTCCTTATTTAGTTTGAATGAAGGGTAGCGTAAGAACCTCTCTCTCCATTTGATAATAATTCTGCAAATCGGCGTGGGCTTTTCGAGCTTTCCTTAGAAATCAATCTAGAGGACACCCATCTTTTTGGTTAACTTTGGGAGGTGGAAGTGGACGCTCTTGGAAGAACAAAATAACGTGCAGCTTCATCTAAATTCCTCAAGATTGCTCTAATGCTGCGCAGGTATTTGCTGTCATGTCAGACATGATTAAACTTGAAGCGTATGGTTGACTCTAACGCAGGCCTTGTGGAGCTGCATCAGAATAACCCCCCAAAAATCATTACTCTTGCTTGTTAACGTTCCGCTCCAATTAAACGACTTCTTTGCTTCCACATGGCCAATTCCATTGCGGGTCTCTTCCAATTTGTCGACCGAACTGTCTCCACATGTGCAATTGTGCATGTGCGAGTCATAGCAAGTAATGCTCCAGCCTAAGATAAGGAAGATGTTAAGATGCAGGTTAAGGGGTTTTGAAAGATATAGAGATCAAAATAAACACTGCATAGAGAAATCCGTACACCTTGGGGGTTTTGATCTACTATGCAATTGCATAGAGGAAGGGATGAAGATTTGTTGTTTGTTTGTAATAGGTTTGGACATTGAGAAATTGGTAAAATCTCGCTTATAGATTTAAAGGGATGATTTTTTTTTTCTGTTTCAATAAATCTTTGATGGAGTTGGCAAGTGTAGGAAAAAAATTGGTAAAAGAAGCTACTAGTCACCTGATTTTTTTGGTAATTTATCAGTTGCTTACCGGCATTTTTATGCAATTACTAACTCTTTTTCATTGTATGCAAACTGCAACTATTTTGTATATTTCAGCAACTTTCATTTGGTTCTTTTGCCAACGTCTTAAATGTATAAAGTGATGACTTAATTTGAGAGGAGTTAATAAGTCAATTAAATTATGATTAGTAATTTCATAAGTCGTTGAATTTAAGGCGAAGTTAACTTTTATAAGAAAAATTAGTAACTAAAATAAATTTGGTAATTCCAATGAGAGTTGATAATCCGTAACTAGTTGGTAACTTTATTGAAGAAAAATTGATTGGCCACTTTGACTATGGTTGGTAAGTACTAAAAATACTTGGTAAATTTAAGGTACCGCTAAGAAATACAAATAGAAAATTGTGAATGATAAGAGTAGTCAACAAATTATAAGAAAATAAAAAAAGATTGGTATATAACTCAAGTGAGAGTTAGTAACTCAATATTATGTGATAATTCAATGGGAGAAAAGGTTGATGAATCACACTAATTTTGAATGATAATCTTTACAAAGAATTAGTAAATTTAATGGGTTCCTAATAAAAGTAAATAAAAGTTTATAAGTCCGCATAAGAGTTCATAAAAATAATTAAAAATTGGTAAGTTAACTCAAATGAGAGTTTTTTTTTGTTGACCCGAAAATAAGCTGGTAATTTAATTCATGAAAAGTTGATGATTTACTTTAATTTAGGTACGCAAATGTATATAAAAATTGATAAATACAAAACGTAAGTTATATACATAAAAGTTGGTAAATTAGTTTATTATTTGCTAATTTGCGAATTACAATAGAGCAATGTAGCTAGGTAATTTCCAGATAAGCGATGATAAGTGCCTAATGGGTTACCTCCAACAATGACTGGTTGATGTTTTATCAATAATTTCTCGACAGTTATCAATACTATTTTGAGTGCAGGAAGATAGAATTCTACATGTTCAGCTTCAGAACCAGCCTGTTATTATAGTCTCCCACAACGCAAATTCAGCTGAAAATAGATGTGATCTCTCTCTCTCTCTCTCTCTCTCTCTCTCTATTGAATTCTATGGGGAGCTGGGTGGCCAGTCATGGATGCCACATGCACATCTCACGGCTGAGAAGTATTCCGATTGACAGGAGCACATGAATTGGTAGAACGCAGAGAAGTGAAGTGCAGGGAAGTGACCGACGTGCATCGTTTTATATGCACCCAACGTGCATTAAGATAAAACAGCAATGGAGCCCGAGTGCCGTGCAAGCCAAAGATCTCTGATTGCTTCCATGCTCTTTTGACTTGGAGATGGTCGACTCCTCCTCTTTCCAATAATGTCGAGGCCATGGTCGACTCATTCCATAAGCCGAACCGGAGTTGCTCACGACCATTCTAATGGCTTTAAAAAAGATTCTGAGGCCAGCTAGAGAAGCCATTTTACTTGATTAATCTATGACGCTGATTGAAGTAGTCCTCTTCTAGACAGCTATTGCCGACCCGCTCTTTCCCACTATAAATACTCTCCGCCCTCACCACACCTTCCTCAACCGAAGGCCAGTTCCCCTCTTCTCCGAGTTCCTCTCACCCAAACGTTCTTGAAAGAGAAACCTAGTTTCAAGATACTTCTGAGAAGACAACTGGGCTTTTCGGCCATGGCGAATCTGGGCGGCCGCCCTGGCGGGGGTCATCTTTGGTCGGCGCTAGCTTTGGCGCTGGCTATATCAGTAGTTTCGAGCGACATAGGGTCTGCTTTTGCTGACTACACTTACTCTTCTCCCCCTCCACCATCTCCTTCACCGCCGCCACCTTACGTTTACAAGTCCCCGCCCCCTCCTTCTCCATCCCCTCCACCACCTTACATGTATAAGTCCCCTCCACCTCCTTCTCCTTCCCCACCACCACCTTATTACTACAAATCTCCACCACCACCATCTCCATCACCACCTCCACCATATTATTATAAGTCTCCCCCTCCGCCATCACCATCACCTCCACCTCCTTATTACTACACATCTCCACCACCGCCTAAGAAGTCTCCACCGCCACCGTACTATTACAAGTCTCCTCCTCCGCCTTCGCCATCACCTCCACCACCATATTACTACACATCTCCCCCTCCGCCAAAGAAGTCTCCTCCCCCACCTTATTACTACACCTCCCCACCGCCACCTAAGAAGTCTCCTCCACCGCCTTACTACTACAAGTCTCCTCCTCCACCTTCGCCATCACCTCCACCACCATATTACTACACATCACCGCCTCCACCAAAGAAGTCTCCTCCCCCTCCTTACTACTACACCTCCCCACCGCCACCTAAGAAGTCTCCTCCACCGCCTTACTACTACAAGTCTCCTCCTCCACCTTCGCCATCACCTCCCCCACCATATTACTACACGTCTCCACCTCCCCCTAAGAAGTCGCCTCCCGCACCTTACTACTACACCTCCCCACCACCACCTAAGAAATCTCCTCCGCCACCATACTACTACAAATCCCCACCACCACCCAAGAAGTCGCCGCCACCACCTTACTACTACACTTCTCCACCACCACCAAAGAAGTCTCCTCCACCTCCTTACTACTACAAGTCCCCTCCTCCTCCAGAACATGTTCCTGCACCTTATTACTATACTTCTCCTCCTCCACCGGTCCACCATCATCACCCTCACTTGGTCGTTAAGGTTGTCGGGAAAGTGTATTGCTACAGGTGCTACGATTGGGAATACCCTGTCAAATCCCACGGCAAGAAGCACCTCAAAGGTCGGTAACATACACACATATATATATTAATAAGGCATGACAACTTAAATATGATGTTGCTAATCATTGTTTGAGGAGATCAAAGTACAATTACAAGATGGTTCTAATATAGAATATATCATCCCTAGCTGACTTTTGAATTCCGATAATGTCTATTCTTCTGATTATTTTTTAATAAATGGAACAGATGCCGTCGTGGAGGTAACATGCGAGGCCGGTGCAAAGCAGATCAAGGCCTACGGAACCACCAAGATCAATGGCAAATACAGCGTCACCATCCCGGGCTTCGACTACGCCAAGTACGGCTCCAAGGCGTGCACCGCCAAGCTTCATGCAGCGCCCGAGCATTCTCCCTGCTCCATTCCTACCAACTTGCACGGCGGCATTAAGGGCGACAAGCTCTCCGTCAAGTCCAAGAATTACTACGAAGTCGTCCTCTCCGCCGACTCCTTTGCTTTTGCTTCCAAGACCCCTTATCCCGAGTGCGAGAAGCCCAAGCCCAAGCCCACCCCCGCCCCTTACGTCTACAAGTCTCCGCCTCCACCTCCATCCACCTATGTGTACAAGTCACCTCCTCCACCACCGTACGTTTACAAGTCTCCCCCACCTCCACCACCCAAATACATCTACAAATCTCCTCCCCCGCCGCCTTACGTCTACAAGTCTCCACCACCTCCCCACCCCCACCTCCCACTTATGTCTACAAGTCACCTCCTCCGCCTCCTTACATTTACAAGTCTCCACCACCACCCCCACCGACTTACATCTACAAGTCTCCACCGCCACCATCCCCGTATGTTTACAAGTCCCCTCCGCCACCACCTTATGTCTACAAATCTCCTCCTCCGCCGCCCTACATTTACAAATCTCCTCCCCCACCCCCACCATCCCCATACGTCTACAAGTCTCCTCCACCGCCACCTTACATCTACAAATCTCCACCGCCTCCTCCCTATGTGTACAAGTCCCCCCCACCTCCCCCCTCGCCTTATGTCTACAAGTCTCCTCCCCCACCACCTTATGTCTACAAATCTCCTCCTCCACCGCCCTACATTTACAAATCTCCTCCCCCACCCCCACCATCCCCATACATCTACAAGTCTCCTCCACCGCCACCTTACATCTACAAATCTCCACCGCCTCCTCCCTATGTGTACAAGTCTCCCCCGCCTCCCCCCTCGCCTTATGTCTACAAGTCTCCTCCCCCACCACCTTATGTCTACAAGTCTCCCCCACCGCCACCTTACGTCTACCAGTCTCCGCCACCACCCCCATATGTCTACAAATCTCCCCCACCACCACCTTACGTCTACCAGTCTCCGCCACCGCCCCCATATGTCTACAAATCACCACCTCCACCATCTTACATTTACAAATCACCCCCACCACCATCTTCGTCGCCGCCTCCTCCCTACGTATACAAATCTCCACCACCTCCTTCACCCTCACCTCCTCCTCCCTACCATTACACCTCGCCTCCACCACCAACATCCTACTAAACTCAAGAAGCTTAGCCACAAGCCAGTCTCAATTAAGTAAGTAGTGTCTAAACCCCCTGATATTCGCTCATAAATGTATCCAGAAAGCAATAGTTCAAGTTTTTTTTTTTTACTGAAGTCTAAAACTTAATCTCACTGATCGTATGGAATGCAGGTTCTAGTTTCAAGAGTGTAATAAAGGAGGGTGATATAGGCGCAACAATCAATCATCGATTTCATCAAGTTTTATCGAATAAGGGTCCCAAATATCCATCATCCAAGAGCCACCGAGTGGGAATGGATCACCAATTTGCTTCTGCCTCTTTGATTCTCATCTTCCAACTTCTGCTCACATTATTTTCAGATGGGACTGGCTCCCAATGCTTATCTCAACAGAGAAAATGGTCGGAGCATGCCGTGATAAAATAGGGTGGAGAACTTGCTGATCTTGCCTTCCACATGTTTTTCCTTTTCCATATTAGTACTCGTGACCTTCTTAGTATGTAATCTCATTCATTTGCCATGGGCTTGTACTACCTCCTGTTGATTTGGACTCGTCCCTTCATTTGTTAGTTGAATCTCTTGTTCTTGGATAAATTTCCATCCAGCAATAAACATTACTATATTGTTATAATGACTATTTTCTTTTTCTTTGCTTTTCTCTATCATATTTCACAAGTACTTATGATCTATCGGTTACATACACATAAGCTATTGAGATCTGGTTCCGAGCCTGAATGACAAGACGGGGGACGACCAAACTGTTCTGTTCTAGAAAAAGATTTTGATTCTACTCTGGTAGATTTTAAAATGATATATGTTAAAAGACAAAATCAAAGATATGATATGATTAATCACTTTTTTTGGTTAACTTGTCGGCAACATACAGATAATTTTAGAATATCACTAATCTTTTCGACAATTTGCAATTTACAAAATTTTGTTATCTTTTTCTCAATGTCATTTGTCTTTCTTATCAACGCCCTAGAATCACCAACCTTTATATAAATTATCAACATTTGTAGTGGAGCGACTCACCAACCCTTTTCAGATTTAATTATCAACTAACTTTGGATTATTAATCTCTCACTAACAATCATATAAATTCTTTTTCAAATATATCCAAACAATATAAAAGGAAGCATCTGGCATGTCTATATTGACCTTTATTATTTTCGTTTTTATGGCCGGATAAAAATTTTTGCAGCTCACATTTTGACTTTATTTTAAATCCGAAACTCTGCAAATTTTGAACACACAAATGCCGTGGTATACATTCTTTGGTTTTGGTAAGTAGACAGTTTTTGCACGATTTTCCCATACAAGGTCAAATATCAACTGAACACATCCTAGATAGATTCAAGAGCCAATAACCTCAGCCCAAACCATACCCAGCAGACCAAAAACCCAACATAGAAGCTAATCCATTGTCCCTTAATTCCTTCACATGTATGAGCAAGAGAAGTACAGCTTTTAACATCTAATTCCCCAAATTGGTACATATCGCCTTGAATTTGCGAGTACTTGAACCCCTCTACCACTTATTATACTTTCAAAAATAGTTCAAACAGAGAGAAGACTACCTCATCAATAACTCTGCCAATTTGGGGGGCACATTAATCATGAACTACCCTATTTTTTTCTTTCCTTCCCAATATAATAGATGGATAAACTCCAACCAAGATTCAATAGCCCGACCTTCATGCTCTTTCCTTTAAAGGAAGTGAGGGGCCAAGAGAATTCTCGATTCCTAGCCAAAGCTTCCCTTTGGTAAACAATGCGGAAATATTACGTTTTACCGAATCTGCTTTGCAAAAGAGCATTGAAAGAACGGATGTTCCCTTGTCTCAGCTCCCTGCTTGCATAGTAAGCACTTATCCTCAAGGGAATATCACGTCCTCATTCTGTCTTTGGTCTGAATTCTGTTTAGGATAGCAAACCAAGCGATAACCCAGATGAGCTTGCGCCATTGGACCTTAATAGGTAAGTAAATTTCATGCTTCGTTTTGGTCGAACTTCCCAGTTGAACCCCAAGACTTCGTCTTATATTCAGTATCAGATCTAAGAATATATAACTCCACACACAACTCCTTGAATAATTAGCAAATACTCAGATCTAGGAAAACGCCAGCTCCAATCATTACCATCTATCACTGCATCCACCTTAGCATTTTTTTTTTTAATATTTGAGTTATAATAGAATCCAAGAGGGAAGTCTGTCCAAATTTTTTCGAAAGGGTGCCAGTTATCAAATACAAAGATATGGCTTTCCGATTCCCCGCAGTGAATTGCCACAAGGTTTCAAAGTCTGCCTCAGCTTTAGTAATTTTCTCCACGCCCAAATGCAATCCTGTTTAGCTCAACTTGCCAGGTACTACAGTCCTTTAGCAGATAGCAATGAATGCAGGCTATCCCCAGAGAGACATATGGGAGCAGCAAGTTTCAGAGCTTTTTTAGAATGCATACCAAGCTCCCCCAACAATTAAGTAAGCGCGCATTTCTCCGGCCTTGATCCGTGATTCTAATATAGCTTTTTCATGGTGGAATAATGTTAGATTTTTGGCGAGAAAGTAAATAATGTACCATTTGCTTTACTTATTTGAAAATAAATTGGCGTTATTATATCAAAGCTGTTCCTGTTTATCTGAAAACAGCTATGTAATTTTAACTCCCACAAGCTTGCCGTAGAAGAATGGAGCTGCGTGCTTCCTTCTTATTTCACTGTCTTCGACAATTATCCAGAATTACTTGTACTTGTTAATATGTATAATGAGGTTAATCACAGTAATTAAATTTATTAAATAGCAGGCAACCTACAAAATAAGTTGGCAAATTAATTTCTTAAAAGTTGGCAAGTCAATCCAATTTAGGTTGGTAAATTTTTTTAAGAGTGTTGACACCAAAGAAAGAATAGATGAAATCGTGGTAGAATCACGTAGAGGGCACAATAATACCACGACACATTCGTCAGCTTATCAAGAAGTTTAGATGCGAAAAGGCAGGCATGAAACCAGTCCTCGAAATATGACGACAACGATGACGACTTCAACAACAGACGGCATAATCACGTGCCTGACACGGGAATTTCACAGTGAAATCAAGAAGTCCAAGAGATAAAGGAGCAAACATGAGCTGGTTAATATTAATATAGCGTGTCACTAATCGTCGAAATGCGTAGAAGGACAAGCAGTGATTGCTAGCACGGGCATAAGCAATTATTGAAGGGGTATTTAGGCGCCAATGTCAGAAGTCGAACTTCATGGAGCGATTGAGAAACACCGGAAGGCATCATCATCATCCGGAAGCAAAGGTCAAGAGGTAGTAATTGAAGAGTTTGGGATTTGATGAACTTAACCATTTTCAAAACACGGGGCATGAAGGCCATGAGATCTGGAAATAACTATCAACTGCGGTTACTCTAGAATCGCTATAAAAACCATCGATAATCTAGTAGAAAGATCCCCCGCACAAATAAGACAAAATGTGATCTTTAATTTGTCTTTTAAAGCTTCCCTGTACCGGACTTACAATCCCCTTAGTTATGGCTTTTCGATATTCATCGTTTGGCGCATAACTTTGTCTCTGTATTGCGTTGTGAACTGGATTCCGACGTCCTATTTTGGTGCAATCAAAATCGAGACGTTGGCTAAACTTTGACAGGATTTATTTATGCTCTTATCTATCGTATTTCTCTAGAGCTTGTTCATTTCATTAGCCGCCTGGATACCTCTTGTCCAAAACTTTCATAGAACCTAGTACACTTAAATTAAACCGAAGAACGAATTTCAGTAAAAGATAATGTGTCGTGGGTACAGTTTCGGCCCAACAAAAGAGTAGGGAAAATTCAAAATGTTTAGTAATTATGTAGATAAAAGCCGGTAAGCTAGTACGTTAATTGCTTACTTTCTAATTTCATAAAAAAGCTTATAAGATATTAATGAGTAAATAGAAAAAAAATTCACTGGTCAGTTTTCAATCACTAGTTTCTTGATTGTTACCAGCATTTATTGAAATATTACTATATGGAAAAAATATGTACTTTTGAGCATTTGAATAACAAAATTTCGCAAATATAATTACCGAATAAGTCCTAAATCTATTGTATGAATGTCAATTGAATCATAATCTTTTCAATTTTGCTCATATAATCTGAAGTTTTGCACAAAATTTCAATGTAATTCTTTAAACCAATTTTCTATGGTCTAGCTATTGCTCCAAGCTCATCACCACATTAGTGATTTCTGGCAAAAATTGAACATAATGATTAAATTAGAATTTGGGGCGAAGTTTGGGACTATATCAGTAATGGCCATGTTTCGACCCTTCTGAGCCTTAGAATATATGTATTTAGGCACAGATCATGATTTGAGGACTTTAAGAATTTTTCGGGTATTTATCGTAATTTTCAAGAAAATGTGGAAAATTATTTTTGACGTCTCAAAAATTTATTTTGTGGAGATTTGGCCCAAAAAAAGTGGTTTTAGTTGTAGGAAGTTTTTCTGAATCTATGGGAAATTTTCCAGATTTTATTGAATTTATTTTGAATTTTTAATGAATTAAATAATATTTTATTTGAGTTTTGACCGAGTCAACGCGGGACTGGTCCAACCCGCGAGCCAGATCGGTCTGACCGCGCATAGACCTGGTCTAACCCATGCGAACCTGTAACAGCCGTGCATGAGCTCGGCCCAACAGCCCATGCCGCGCCCAGCCGAGCCGAGCCCATCGCCCGAGCAAGCCCACGTCGCAGCCCCTCTCTCTCCTCTATTCTCCCCTGTTTTCTCTCTTGCGCGCGGAAGGTTGGGAAGCTCGCCGTGCGGGCCCCACGCCGGCGAGACGGCCGGCCATTCGCTCGGGGTCTGCTGCAGCAGCTCTAGGGAACCGGCCGGAAGTGACTCGGGCCAATGGGAGCTCGTCGCGGGTCGCGATCGGCGGCCAAACTTCCCGGACACGCCACCATCCCCTGTTTTTCACCCGCTCGCCTAGCCTACTTTGAAGTGACGTATCTCTCATCTCGAGTCTCCGTTTGAGCTATAGTTTGTACCATTGGAATCATGGAGAAGTCCTCTTTAAGCAGCAGCCGACCGTCGCCGCCGACTTGAGCCACACCGTCACCGGTTAGCCGCGGAAGTCAGCCCCTCGCAGCCGAGCCCCCCTGTTTTGCCGGTAGGCTGTTCAAGCTTCAAAAACCGCGATTTGCTTAACTTCCTTTGCTCAAATGTTGAATTGGTTGATTCCATTGGGTTTGTAGATGAAGTTAAACCCCAGATTAGCTTTTAATTTCGTTCGATTTGGTTGGGTTTTCACCGATTTTGAGATTGAACTCGGTTTGCCCCAATTTTCACAAAATCGAACCGTAGCTCTTCAATCCGACGAACCACGGCTACCCACTCTCAATTGAAGCTTCCTTTAGACTCGTATGAGTGTTGTGAGTGTAGTTTAGGAAGTTATTGGGTTTGATTTGGTCTTGGGTGGATTAATTTGAGCGATTTTGTTGACTTCCACTTCCCCCTTGCGCCGAACCGCCGCCCCTCTCCTTTGGAGCTCGATTTCTTCCTCCTCCGACCACCTCAGCCGTCGTGGTTGGTGTCGTTAGACTTGTAGGAGAGTCCTCTACAAAACCCCTATGGTTTCGAGTCTCGGTTTTGTGTGTGCGCGACGAATTGAAGGAAATTTGAGCGAGACAAGCTCGACCCGACGCCTGACCCGTTTTAGCTGATTCGGGTCTGCAGGTGGGCTGCCCCGTGTGTGTTTTGGGCCGAGCTTCGTGGGCCTCGTGCAGCCCAAGTCCACGACAGAAGCTATTTGGCCCGCGAAAAGGAAGAGAAGGAAGAAAAGAAAGGAAGAAAAGGAGAAAGAAAGAAAGAAGAAAAGAAAAAGAAAAAAATAGAAAAAGGAAAAAAGGAAAATTAGTCCGCGTGTCGCCGTGTGATTTTTGAAAATTAGCCAAGGTGAGGGAATTTCCTAAATCGCTCTTTGGCATACTTTTGCGCTAGTTATTTATGTTTATTATTTTATTATTGTGGTGTTATTAATATTATTAGTATTATTAATAGATTATTATTAGTATTTATTAATGTTATTATAATTAATGGAGTTGTTAATTTAGTTAACTATTGGTTATTATTTTATTATTTTAGTTTTATTATTATTACTGAGAGATGGTTAAATTAGGATTATTTAGCCAAGAATTTGGTTTACGAAAGCAAGATTGAGCAAGTGAGGAACGGATTGAACTATAAGCCAAGTGAGACGGCTTTAGTTAGTTCCTTCAATTACGCAATTTTTTTACTTAATTACAGCAAATTATTTAATTATAGCAAATTATTTATTTAATTACATCAATTATTTATTTAAAGTCCAGTATTATTATCTTACTGCAATTGATTGTTTATTTAGACTAAGTGACTAGTCAATATCAATGGGACTTGGGATTAGACTGAACTTGAGCGACGGACTAGGAATTCTTGGGATTGGTGTGAGTTTAGTAGGTTGTTTAGTGACAAATTGGGGACCCTAGGGCCGGGGTAAACCTAATGGCGGGATAGGGAGTTAACTTGCTGAGATACCCAGTATCTCACCCCACCACCCCAACCTTTCCCAGGTAGCAGAAATGGACCCTATTATTAATGAGGAGTGGGAAGATGATACTGATGAGGATAATCTACCACTGGAAGAGCTTGAGGAAGAGGACTTAGAGGAAGCAGAAGTTGAAGAGGAAGAGGTGTTGGGAGACGACACCGACGAGGATGACTTGCCTCTAGAAGAACTTGAGGAGGAGGATCACAAAGACGTTGAACCTGTACCAGATAAGCCCGCAGATGGTGGTTGGGTGATTACTAACCAAGTAACCAAAGGCGGTTGGGTGTACGAGGATCATGCGATTACCCTGTGGGAGTATGATGAGTTCTTTTGGGTCTGGGTACGCCACCGATATGAGATTGGATATATGGGAAAGGTGGGTGAACCTCTGAAAGTCTATCGAGAGCGCCACAATCGCCCGTGGGGAGGATTCGTGGATTACGTCCCTGATCAGTGGAGAGATGATCTCCCAGATGGAAGTGTCATCAATCCTTAGGGTGAACCTGGATCTCTACTGTTATTTTATGACGGGAGGTTGACTGTAAATTAGTTTGTAGTGTTTTAAGTTTTCGTATGGGGACTTCGATTGTGATATATTGGGAATATATATTATTACGCTTTTGTGTGCCTACTCTGATTTTCAAGTGAGGACCGTGACTGATTGTGGACCAAGGAATTACGAAAACGACAGGGCTGTGCACGCGTGCCGATCGCGGGGCGTTACAGAACCGGACCGGATTTCTCTCCTCCCTTATTTCTTCATTCTTTGCTTGGGCATTTCACTGAGCACGTGGCGTGCTCGAGTGAAATGGGCCCCACTGCGGGCGTTTTGGCCGGCCAATCGCCGTGAAACCAAGCTTAGCTGCCCCTAGGCTTGGTCGAAGTACACATTGGCCAATGGGTGGCCGCTGTTTAGTCATGGCTAGCTGATTTTCCTCATTAGCCACGGTACCCCTGTTTTTCGTTTAAATCGAACCCCACTTTGAACGTCGATTTCTCCCAATTCCGAACTCCGTTTGGGACGCCGTTGGTAATGTTGGAATTGTTAATACCCCAGCTTCGAGCAGTCGCTGACCATCACCACAGACTCCGCCTCCTTCGCTAGCAAGAAGCCCCGAAAAACAGCCTTGCAATTTAGCCTTGCTCTGTTTTACGGTAAGCTTTTTCAAGCTTCAAGTTGGTATATCTTCCAAACCTTCGATCTAGGGCTTGAACCAACGCTTCCAACACGTTTCTAAGCACCCATAAACCCTAGATTTGACTATTAATTGGATTAATTTGGTATAGTTCTGGTTGGGTTTCAATCGAGCTCCATTTGCCCCAAATTACGCCGTTTGAAGCCCTAGGTTGAGCAATTGGCCAATCTAGCAACACCCATCCTCCAATAATGGTACCAATAGGTTGGTATGAGTGTGGGGAGTGAGGATTGAGTAATTATTTGATTGATTTGGTCCCAATGTCATGATTTGAAGATCGATTTGGCCCGCCCTTCTTGCCATCCGAACTGCCGCCGTTGACGAGAGATTTCTCATCCCTCCGACCACTTCAATCGCCGTTCTTGGTATCAATCGACTCGTATGGGAGTTCTCTTCAAAGCCCAACCAACCACGAACTCTAATTTGAATCGAGGGGAGATAATCGAGCTTAAAACCAACTCAACCTCTCCCTTTTGGATCCGACTCGCACCCTGAAGACCCAATCAAGTCTATTATTGTACTTTTTGAGTAATTTAGCCTATTTTGTCGCTTGCGATCACTAACCACAGCCTTGGCCAGCCTCACGGAGCCAAGAGGAGTCGTTGGGACCCTCGTTGGAGGTTCGATGGACTTTCGCTGGAATGTCGCTGAAAAATCGTCGAAGCCGTCGTTGGACTCCATTGAGCTTGGGCTACCTAATTGTGCAATCAGATCGGAGATTGAAGGTTTATATCGAGCTCGAGCGCGATCCAAGCCTCAGAAATCGCGTCATCTTCAATTGTTGAAACCGCGCGAATTTAATGGGAGTAGACCTTCTAAAACTTAATTAGGCATGTTATTTACCTTAATAAATTTATTAGGTTAATTGTGTGGTTCTATGATTTGATAGGGTGAAATTGGATAGTTATGGACGGGTGATGGATGTCGGTATTGAGTGGTGCGATGGAATGAGTATCAGGACATTGGGACCCATTTATAATTATACTTTGAGGAAGTCCAATTGGAGATTTACAGAACGATAATTAAGTGAGGTTGAATTGTGATATGATGTTGAGGTAGGAAGGTTAGTTAGGGTCTTAGGCTGGTTGAGGACAACCTTGATTTATCGACTGCGCAATTTATTTAATTATTGGTTTACTTGTGCAATTTATTTAATTATTGATTTAATCGTGCTATTTATTTAATTATTTGTAGTTTATTTAATTATTGCAATAGGACTTGATTGAGCTTAGTGCTAGGGTATTATGGACCAATAAGTTGTTGGATAGGTTTAGCGTGGAAGATAGAGAGAGTATAGAGGAAGACAAGCACGATAGAAGAGAGAGAGGTTGGATTATGTCTTAGATGACTGAGGAGACATGAGGTGCGAATAGGGACCCTAGTGCAATGGCGGACCTAGTTCTGGGTTAGGGGGTTGGCTCACTGAGATATCCCCATATCTCATCTCCCACCAACACCCATTTTAGGAATTGAAACATGGATCCGGAAGAGGAGCGCTCGCAGAGAAACTATTGCCTATGCATGAGGAAAAGATGGTGCTAAACGTGGATAAGAGCTCAGATGGGAAGAAATCAAGAAAAGAGAGTGTTCTGTAAATTATATTCCGGTTTAGTTGGAGACTAATGTAATATTATTTTTGGAAGAGTTGTATTTTAATTTCAATTCACCTCGCTCCTGCTGTGATCTAACTTTGATTGTTGAGAAAGCTGCGATAAGAAAAGAGAAGAGAAAAATCAGGGTTTGCCGCACGGTCGGAAGACATAGCGTGACAATATCGATAAAATTATGAAGATTATATTTGAATCAACATATGTATATGATTGTTGGACAATTTTCCCGCAACTTGCATGTTCAGCTTCAAAATCAGAATGCTAATGCAGCCTCGCAAAATGCAAATTCAGCTCAAAATAGATGTGATCTCTCTGTCTCTGTCCCTCTCTCTCGTTTCCCTTAGGCCAATCATGTATGTCACTTGCACATCTCACGACTTGGAAATATTCCGGTTGACAAGAAGCACATGAATTCCTCGAGAGCCAGAAGTCGAGGGTAGATGAATCTGCATCGGGGCAATTGTCCAAAAAGTCCTAAACCTATTACATTTTTACCAATTTAGTCGTAAACCTTTTTATTTGGTCAATTCAGTCATAAACATTTTGGAACTTTGCCAATTCAGTCTTTCTGGCGACTTTGTCTTGGAAAATGCCTATGTGGATGTTCGGTCACGTAAGATAGATAGTGATGACTGGACATCCACATAGGTATTTTCCGACATCCACGTAGGCTAGGGGTGAGCAATGGTCTAGGATTGACCTTAGACCACCCCAACCTAATCGGTCATGATCGGATTTTTAAGACAAATGGGTCAGTTCTTGGTCCTAAAATCCACAATCTAGTACAATGTGGGTTGGTTCTTAGTCTTGAGATTTTGGGTTGGTCCAACTCGGACCAACCTGACATATATATAGTATATATAAGTCTGCCATTGCATATATAAGTGTTTATGGTATGGATTGCACATATCGCAATTGTTTAGGGATTAGTGGTGGCTTTCTCACTTGTTTAATCAAACATAAGGATTGTATTGACCAATAAGGAATCGTTCACACTAAACGAATTAAAAATTCAGATATAACATGACATATTGAGTTGAAATTCACAAATTATTAACTTTATTCTTCCAAAATAATATATATATACACACACGTGCGCGCATGCACATCCATGCAACTTCTCTCTAATCTCTTTGAAGTTTATCGTATTAAGAGTTCACCAATTCTTTTGGGGGAAAGAAAAGCTCAATACCTATGACTACATGTATGAGTTCTAAGGGAACTGGGATGTATCAAGTATTAGAAATTTCCTTTAGTGGAGCAACAATTCGTAACATAACAACAACAACAACAACAACAACAACAATAATAATATTGTTGTTGTTGTTGTTGTTGTTGTTGTTATTATTATAAAATATAGGTAACTATATATAGGGATAATTTTTGCTCATGTAGATCAAGCATATGTTCATGGTTTTACAATTCTAGGTTTAGTTCTCTTAGTAAGTGCGGGCACAACAAATTGACATTAATATAAGGCAATTAGCTTTATCTAAGTGTTTTTGGGAAATTTCGTGGGGACAGTAGACAGAAAAAGAAAGTAACCTATGTAATGAAAGTACTAAAACTTGCGATGAAAATACAATTAAACCATCAAAATGAATGAAATTGTTGTAATCGAGTTTTTCCATTAATTCCATCCAATTTGGCTGACGGAAAATATTGACGTTTCTTTTTAAAAATATTTTCTCTTCCCCACTATTGACACCTAAATTTTGGTCAATCAGAAATAATATTTGAGGGAATATATGCATCGATTTTGTAATTTTATTTGAAAATTCAGTCAAGATTACGGAATATGTGAGAAGAAAGATTTGAGAAAATTTCTGATTTGATTACATGTGGATTTTGGTAGGAGGAGATCCAATGACGTATATTCGATAAGAAATTGGCGAAAATATTGGATCTTAGGAAGAGAATCGGGAAAAAGGGGGAAGAAATAGAAAATCAATCTCGATTGATCGAGAGAAAATCAAAGAATATATTTCTTTTCCTTGATTCAAAATTTGATCTCCGGCTATATAAAGGGGGGCACCATACAATTCAGAGGAGGCCACACAATTGATAGACGGCCAAATTGAGAGTGCTTTTCTTTCACAAACATAATAGAAAAAAGAAGGAGAGAGCAAAAAAGAGGAGAGGGGAAAATAAGGAACGTCCTTCGTCCGTGAGCTTCGACCTCGGCGTTTCGTCCACGACCTCACCTGATTCGTTTCCTTCTTCTCTCACTGGTGAGTCTTAGTCGAAGCCGTTTTGCTCACGGCCTCCCGAGGATCATGGTCAGGTGACTTCGTGGACGAACGATGGTTTGGCTCGAGTTCGCATAAGCGTGTCAGTTTGCCACCGTCCCCGAACTATGTAGGGATACGTTTTACATTACTTTCGTTTGTTTTCTTCATGAACCCCATGCTCAGTTTTGCTGTGCTCGTCAAGCCCGTGTCTAACTTTTGATGTTTTTCTCGACCTAATTGATTTCCAAGCCCTCTATGATGTTGGTTTTCGCTTCATGTGTCCATGGTGGTTGTCTTTGATGCATTATAGGCTTAGATTCTATATCCTTTTGGTTCTACAAACGAGCACCTTTCGTTGCACTTCAACTGTTCGAAAGTGGTTGTCTTTGATGTTTATTTTTCTGCAATATAAAAAATAAAATAAAAATCCTTTGCTCATGTTGATTTGATTTTCTGTCTAACTTGTTTGCTTTAGGTGATAGGTTTTATCAATTGGAATTTATTTTCCAATTCGCAACCGCAAATCAATTTTTTATTGTATCTATAAGGCTTTAGATGGAATAATTAATTGCGCGGGAATCTATAAAGTTGATATTTTGATCTTTAAGGCTTAAGATCAATTTATTGACTTTATCTGCGAAAATTTGTTGTTGAACTTAGATGCTATTTCCATTTGATGAATTTGATTGGTTTGTTGCATTTTCTTTTCTTATTAAAAAAAATATCAAAAAAGGATTGCATATTTAGATTAATTTGCATGATTAGATTAGGGTGTATATTAAATAATTTTTCATGTCATAGCATAAATCACTTCATATAGTTTGTATATTAGGCTTTACTTGACATTCAGATTAGGTGCATAAGTCTCATGCCATGTTATTGCATGTTAGGATAACATTTAGAAATCTAGGGTCATGTTAGATTAAAGTTCATATTTTATTAGTTTATTTAATTTCGAATTTTCATTAATAAATAAGAAAATGCATAAAAAAATACATTTTGCATGTCATTTAATTAATTTTGTTAAATAACATATCATGTAGTCTAGATTAATTTAAGATTGCATATTATAGAGCATGTTCGGTTAGACACATTTCATCACATGCATCGCATATTAGAATAGCTTGCATATAAAAAGTGAAAATTCCCAAAAATTATTTGATTTGCTTTTGTCAGATAATCTTTGTTTATTGTCTTGTTAAGCATTTACATTAATGTCTGCGCACCCGCGTGATCACTATCCATGTTAGGGAATAAAGTTAAAATTAATTCAAGTTGCCTGCAAAATATTTTTTTTTTGAAATAAAAGAAAAGGTACTCAAGTCCCCAAATTCACCATCTCTGGTTCGTAGGGGTAAAGTACAACTCATGGTACTTTACATGGGTTTCTAATCGACGCACCGTAAATAAATTAGTGGCAACTCCATTTGAAATCAAATTTGCATGTTAAGAATTGACACCTAAGTCGCGAATTGGTATGAGCTTGAGAGAGCTAGAACTAAGTTAGATTTAACAATCTATTAGCCGAATCCTAAGTGGTACACCTTTGGAATGGTCGCGACACCCACATAACAATAACGTGGTTAAATCATTAAACAATGTCATTTTGATCCAAATAATAAATTTAGTACAAAAACTAAATCTAACAATTAGGCTAAATAAAAAGAAGGAACAGGGGTTGCTGGCCATCCCCCATCCTCACTCGCCCTTCCTAGCAATGGTGGGGCGGTAGCAATGGGGAGGACTGCTCCTCCTTCCTTTTCTTTTCCTTTTCCTTTTCAAAAAAGTTTGGCTTATTTTTCAAATTTAATTTTAAAAAAGTATATTAAAAGTCTAATTTGAACCAAAACAATATCTTTTTTATACCGTTATTGCAACATGGGTTAAAGGAAATAAAAAGAGTACCGTTAATTAAATTGAATGGAATTAATCAAAAAATTCATCTGGAATATCCATTTAGTACGCATTAGCTCCACTCCAAAATTAACTTGTAGATTTAACGGGATGATTTTTTTTGTTTCAATAAATCTTTGATGGAGTGGGAAAATGTAGAAAATAAATTGGTAAAAAAAGCTACTAGTCACATGATTTCTTGGTAATTTATCGGTTGCTTATCGGCATTTTTATGCAATTACTAACTCTTTTTCGTTTTATGCAAATTGCAGACATTTCGTATATTTCAACAACTTTCATTTGGTTCTTTTGCCAACGTCTTAATTTTATTAATTTGTGACTTAATCCAAGAGGAGTTAATAAGTCGATTAAATTACAATTAGTAATTTCATACGTTGTTGAATTTCAGGCGAAGTTAACTTTTATAAGTAAAGTTAGTAACAAAAATAAATTTGGTAAATAACTCCAATGAGAGTTGATAATCGATCCCCAACTAGTTAGTAAATTTTATCGAAGACATATTGATTGGTCATTTTGACTATGGTTGGTAAGTACTAAAAATACTTGGTAAATTGAAGGTACCGCTGAGAAATACGAATAAAAAATTGTGATTAGAGTAGTCAACATATTAAAAGAAAGTAAAATAAATTGGTATTTAACTCAAGTGAGAGATAGTAACTCAATATTAGGCAATAATTCAATGGGAGAAAAGGTTGGTGAATCGCACTAACTTTGGTCTATAATCTTTACAAAGAATTAGTAAATATAACGGGTTGATAATAAAGGGAAATAAAAGTTTATAAGTCCACATAAAAGATCAAAAAAATAATTAAAAATTCATAAGTAACTCAAATGAGAGTTTTTTTGTTGACCCAAAAAGAAGCTGGTAATTTAATCCGTGAAAAGTTGATGATTTAGTTTAATTTAGGTACGTAAATGTAGATAAGAATTGATAAAAACAAAACGTAAGTTATGTACATAAAAGTCGGTAAATTAGTTTATTATTTGCTAATTTGCGAACTACTATAAAGAAATGTAGGTAATTTCAGAAAAGCGATAATAAGTGCCTAATGGGTTACCTCCAAAAATCACTGGTCAATTTTTTATCAATAATTTCTCGACAGTTATCAACACTATTTTGAGAGCTGGAAGATAGAATTCTGCACGTTCAGCTTCAGAACTAGCCTGTTATTATAGTCTCCCAAAACGCAAATTCAGCTGAAAATAGATGTGATCTCTCTCTCTCTCTCTCTCTCTCTCTCTATGGAATTCTGTGGGGAGCTGGGTGGCACATGCACATCTCACGGCTGAGAAGTATTCCGATTGACAGGAGCAAAAGAATTGGAAGAATGCAGAAAAGTGAAGTGCAGGGAAGTGACCGACGTGCATCGTTTTATATGCACACAACGTGCATTAAGATAAAACAGCAACGGAGCCCGAGTGCCGCGCAAGCCAAAGATCTCTGATTGCTTCCATGCTCTTTTGACTTGGAAATGGTCGACTCCTCCTCTTTCCAATAATGTCGAGGCCATGGTCGACTCATTCCATAAGCCGAACCGAAGTTGCTCACGACCATCCTAATGGCTTTAAAAAAGGATTCTGAGGCCAGCTAGAGAAGCCATTTTACTTGATTAATCTATGACGCTGATTGAAGTAGTCCTCTTCTTGACAGCTATTGCCGACCCGCTCTTTCCCACTATAAATACTCTCCGCCCTCACCACACCTTCCTCAACCGAAGGCCAGTTCCCCTCTTCTCCGAGTTCCTCTCATCCATACGTTCTTGAAAGAGAAACCTAGTTTCAAGATACTTCTGAGAAGACAACTGGGCTTTTCGGCCATGGCGAATCTGGGCGGCCGCCCTGGAGGGGGTCGTCTTTGGTCGGCGCTAGCTTTGGCGTTGGCTATATCGGTAGTTTCGAGCGACATAGGGTCTGCTTTTGCTGACTACACTTACTCTTCTCCCCCTCCACCATCTCCTTCACCGTCGCCACCTTACGTTTACAAGTCCCCGCCCCCTCCTTCGCCATCCCCTCCACCACCTTACATGTACAAGTCCCCTCCACCTCCACCTCCTTCTCCTTCCCCACCACCACCTTATTACTACAAATCTCCACCACCACCATCTCCATCACCACCTCCGCCATACTATTATAAGTCTCCCCCTCCGCCATCACCATCGCCTCCACCTCCTTATTACTACACATCTCCCCCACCGCCTAAGAAGTCTCCTCCGCCACCGTACTATTACAAGTCTCCTCCTCCGCCTTCGCCATCACCTCCACCACCATATTACTACACATCTCCCCCTCCGCCAAAGAATTCTCCTCCCCCACCTTATTACTACACCTCCCCACCGCCACCTAAGAAGTCCCCTCCACCGCCTTACTACTACAAGTCTCCTCCTCCACCTTCGCCATCACCTCCACCACCATATTACTACACATCACCCCCTCCGCCAAAGAAGTCTCCTCCCCCACCTTACTACTACACCTCCCCACCGCCACCTAAGAAGTCTCCTCCACCACCTTACTACTACAAGTCTCCTCCTCCACCTTCGCCATCACCTCCCCCACAATATTACTACACGTCTCCACCTCCCCCTAAGAAGTCGCCTCCCCCACCTTACTACTACACCTCCCCACCACCACCTAAGAAATCTCCTCCGCCACCATACTACTACAAATCCCCACCACCACCCAAGAAGTCGCCGCCACCACCTTACTACTACACTTCTCCACCACCACCAAAGAAGTCTCCTCCACCTCCTTACTACTACAAGTCCCCTCCTCCTCCAGAACATGTTCCTGCACCTTATTACTATACTTCTCCTCCTCCACCGGTCCACCATCATCACCCTCACTTGGTCGTTAAGGTTGTCGGGAAAGTGTATTGCTACAGGTGCTACGATTGGGAATACCCTGTCAAATCCCACGGCAAGAAGCACCTCAAAGGTCTGTAACATACACATATATATATTAATAAGGCATGACAACTTAAATATGATGTTGCTAATTTTTGTTTGAGGAGATCAAAGTACAATTACAATATGGTTCTAATATAGAATTTATCATCCCTAGCTGACTTTTGAATTCCGATAATGTCTATTCTTCTGATTATTTTTTAATAAATGGAACAGATGCCGTCGTGGAGGTAACATGCGAGGCCGGTGCAAAGCAGATCAAGGCCTACGGAACCACCAAGATCAATGGCAAATACAGCGTCACCATCCCGGGCTTCGACTACGTCAAGTACGGCTCCAAGGCGTGCACCGCCAAGCTTCATGCAGCGCCCGAGCATTCTCCCTGCTCCATTCCTACCAACTTGCACGGCGGCATTAAGGGCGACAAGCTCTCCGTCAAGTCCAAGAATTACTACGAAGTCGTCCTCTCCGCCGACTCCTTTGCTTTTGCTTCCAAGACCCCTTATCCTGAGTGCGAGAAGCCCAAGCCCAAGCCCACCCCCGCCCCTTACGTCTACAAGTCTCCGCCTCCACCTCCATCCACCTATGTGTACAAGTCACCTCCTCCACCACCGTATGTTTACAAGTCTCCCCCACCTCCACCACCCAAATACATCTACAAATCTCCTCCCCCGCCGCCTTATGTCTACAAGTCTCCACCACCTCCACCACCCAAGTACATCTACAAGTCTCCTCCCCCGCCGCCTTACGTCTACAAGTCTCCACCACCCCCACCTCCCACTTATGTCTACAAGTCACCTCCTCTGCCTCCTTACATTTACAAGTCTCCACCACCACCCCCACCGACTTACATCTACAAGTCTCCACCGCCACCATCCCCGTATGTTTACAAGTCCCCTCCGCCACCACCTTATGTCTACAAATCTCCTCCTCCGCCGCCCTACATTTACAAATCTCCTCCCCCACCCCCACCATCCCCATATGTCTACAAGTCTCCTCCACCGCCACCTTACATCTACAAATCTCCACCGCCTCCTCCCTATGTGTACAAGTCTCCCCCACCGCCACCTTACGTCTACCAGTCTCCGCCACCACCCCCATATGTCTACAAATCTCCCCCACCGCCACCTTACGTCTACCAGTCTCCACCACCACCCCCATATGTCTACAAATCACCACCTCCACCACCTTACATTTACAAATCACCCCCACCACCATCTCCATCGCCACCTCCTCCCTATGTGTACAAATCTCCACCACCTCCTTCACCCTCACCTCCTCCTCCCTACCATTACACCTCGCCTCCACCACCAACATTCTACTAAACTCAAAAAGCTTAGCCACGAGCCAGTCTCAATTAAGTAAGTAGTGTCTAAACCCCCTGATATTCGCTCTTAAATGTATCCAGAAAGCAATAGTTCAAATTTTTTTTTACTGAAGTCTAAAACTTAATCTCACTGATCGTGTGGAATGCAGGTTCTAGTTTCAAGAGTGTAATAAAGGAGGGTGATATAGGCGCAAGAATCAATCATCGATTTCATCAAGTTTTATCGAATAAGGGTCCCAAAGATCCATCATCCAAGAGCCACCAAGTGGGAATGGATCAGCAATTTGCTTCTGCCTCTTTGATTCTCATCTTCCGATTTCTGCTCACATTATTTTCAGCTGGGACTGGCTCCAAATGCTTATCTCAACAGACAAAATGGTCGGAGCATGCCGTGATAAAATAGGGCGCAGAACTTGCTGATCTTGCCTTCCACATGTTTATCCTTTTCCATATTAGTACTCATGACCTTCTTAGTATGTAATCTCATTCATTTGCCATGTGCTTGTACTACCTCCTGTTGATTTGTACTCGTCCCTTCATTTGTTTGTTGAATCCTCTTGTTCTTGGATAAAATTCCATCCAGCAATAAACATTACTATATTGTTGTAATGACTATTTCTTTATCTTTGCTTTTCTCTATCATATTGGACAAGTACTTATGATCTATCGGTTACATACACATAAGCTATTGAGATCTGGTTCCGAGCCTGAATGATAAGATGGGGGATGACTAAACTTTTCTGTTCTAGAAAAAGATTTTGATTCTACTCTGGTAGATTTTAAAATGATATATATTAAAAGACATAATCAAAGATATGATTAATCACTTTGTTTTGGTTAACTTGTCGGCAACTTACAGATAATTTTAGAATATCACTAATCTTTTCGACAGTTTGCAAGTTACAAAATTTTGTTATCTTTTTCCAAATGTCAGTTGTCTTTCTTATCAACGCCCTCGAATCACCAACCTTTATATGAATTTATCAACATTTTTAATGGAGCGACTGAGCAACCCTTGTCAGAGTTAATTATCAACTAATTTTGGATTATTAATCTCTGACTAACAATCATTTAAATTATTGTTCAAATTTATTTAAACAATATAAAAGGAAGCATCTGGCATGTCTATATTGACCTTTATTATTTTCTTTTTTTTTGGCCGGATCAAAAATTTTGCAGCTCACATTTTCACTTTATTATAGATTGAACTCCGCAAATTTTGAACACATTAATGTCGTGGTATACATTCTTTGGTTTTGGTAAGTAGACAGTTTTATTTTTTTGCACGATTTTCCCATACAAGGTCAAATATCAACTGAGCACATCCTAGAGATTCAAGAGCCAATAGCCTCAGCCCAAACCTAATGCAACCATACCCAGCAGACCAAAAACCCAACATAGAAGCTAACCCATTGTCCCTTAATTCCTTCACATCTATGAGCAAGAGAAGTACAACTTTTAACATCTAATTCCCCAAATTGCTACATATAGCCTTGAATCCGCGAGTACTTGAACCCCTTTACCACTTATTATGCTTTCAAAAATAGTTCAAACAATGAGAAGAGTACCTCATCAATAACTCTCACTACAAAAAAACTGTAATTTAGCTACGAAAAATTAGCAACGAAAAAAAATCCATTGCTAATTCCGATGGAATTTGTTATGAAAAATAATATCCGCAGTTAATTAGTGATGGAAAAAAAATTCCGTCGCAAATTTGTGACGAAAAAAGTTTCGTTTCAAAATCCGTCGCTGATTTCTTTTCCATCGTTAATTAGGGACGGATTATATTTCCGTCGCAAAATCCGTCGCTAATTAGCGACAGAAATAGTGACGGAAAAATAATTCCGTCGCAATTTTGTGATGGAAAAACTTCGTCGCAAAATCCGTGGCGAATTATCTACGGATTTTTTCCCGTCGCAAAATCTGTTGCTAATTAGCTTTGGATTTTTTTTTCGTTGCAAAATCCGTTGCTAATTACCTACGGATTTTTTTCCGTTGCTAATTAACTATGGATTTTTTCCGTCGCTAATTTAGTGACTGTTTTGTTTTTCGTCACGAATGAATCCGTCGTAAATTTAATTAAATGTTCTATGAAATCTGGCATTAGAGCGCGAAGAATGTAGCGATTTCCCTCCCTCCCACTCGGTCATCTCACCAATCATCTTCTCCATGCGATTTTCTTCTCCCTCGCCCTAACCCTACGGTGCTCTCCCTCACCAAAAAAGGCCGCCTCTCCTCCGCCTCGTCGGCACCTCCCTTGATTTAACTCTCTCTGTGTCTCTCTGTGTGTCCGTCGCTCTTCATCATCTCTGCAACCTCGAACTCCCTCCCCCTTTCGCAATTGCAATCGCGTTCTTAGTTCGTGGTTGCCGGAGACTAGAGGGGTGTGGAATTAGAATCGGAATTGGGTATGTCTCGGAGCAGCGTCGGCAATGGCGGCCCCGACTTCGATCTTGCTGAGGAGATCCTCACGGTGATGCCCACCGACCCTTACGACCAACTCGATCTGGCTCGTAAGATTACCTCCATGGCCATCTCCTCCCGCGTCTCCCATCTCGAGTCCGATTTACAGGTGACCTTCTTCTTCTTCTTCATCTTCTTTGCCTCCTGCGAGTTGGTCCATGTTCGTTTGGTCCGCTCGATTGTTTGGTTCGGGATCATTATGGATATGCTGAGTAAGCTGGTTGTCTTGGTCTTGTGGATGGCGTTGGATTTGTTGTGGCGCGGATTCGCTCTTTGTTTGGGATGCTGGATTTGTCAATGCAGTGTTGCTCATTGTTTGTGCTTTGAGTTTAGAAAGAAATGAGACCTCAATCGATGCGTTTGACTAGAAAAGAAGATGGAAAAGATGAAAGCTTTTTCTTTTGAGTCCGTATTGTTGGCCATCCACCTGGAGGTCTAAGAGATGCAAGTTGAAGTATGATATTCTTGACTACTGGAAGTTTCACTGATTAAGTTCAACGATTTGCCGACGGTGTGCATTCTTTTCATATAAACGATGGGAATTCATGGAAGAGATTGGGGCTGGGAATTATGTATGTCTATTCTAAGTTTCTTTATGTGCCTCTGGGTATGTATTTCGTTCTCTGCTTGTCCATGTGAGTTACTTCTCCATCCATTTTTGTTGTTAAGAGATTACCAGGCTGTTTTTCTAATGAATAACGAGTACATTGATTGATGTGCAAAGGTAAGGAGTCTAAGGATGTTGTCAAAATGTTAAATGGATTGAGATGCATCTTCGTTCTCTTTGTGTTTAGTTCCCCCTTGCTTGGCCTTTCATTTATTTTATTTCCAATTGTCATTAGAATAGAGGTCCTATTTTGCTGAATGCAATTATTCCAGGAAGAGCTGATGGAACCTTTGCATCGCTTCTGCTCTTTGCTTGTTTTCTTTTTGGATTTGAAGTAGATGAGAAGTAGAAAAAAAATTCCTTTCCCTGAAAGATTTTTCTTTCTTCTTTGAATGGCTATAGAGTTGCTCTTGTTAGTTGGCCTAGCTAGCTGCTGGTTTGAAATAAGTTCAATCCGCAAGGTTGCTCTTTGATTGGAATACTTTGCATTTCATAATGGCTCCTCTTGATGTTTTGTTTGGTCTTGTAAATTTTCATCTGATAGGAAACCTATTGATGGTCTTGGTATTTGCAAGAACGGCTTTACCTTAGATGGAAACAATAGGACTGCCTGAGTGATTGCCGATATCAGTGTATGCTTGTGAGAGAAGAGGAAAGACAGGAACTTGGCCACAAACCTGTTAAATATCATGGGAAATGGCCGTTCAAGAGTGTCTATGGAATTCAGGTTTCCACATTGAATTTGTTGATGTGTGTATCTAATCATATTTTTCTTTTGCATTTATGCTCAATATTCATCTGATAAATGGAATCTTTATGGCCCAAATGGCTTTTAAATGAAGGAAAGATTTCTAGCGAGTAATTTGTTTCTGTCATGTTGAACTTTGCAGGTGAACTCTGTGATGAATACATTACTTTCGATGCACATGGTAATTGCATTTTTTGTTGCTGTTATTCTGGACGACACTGTTCCTGGTAGCAAGCAAGAACGGAGTGTTTATGTGTGGTCTGAACGGGAGGTTGCGAGGAGGGAGCCTGCAGTTACTAAGGACTATGAGCTTCCATTCAGAGTCAACAAGTTCTTTAGATGGGTTAATGGGTTGGATTCTGAGCACTGGCGCCACCAAGTGGCTAGATCATTGCGTTGAAGCAGTTGTCCATACGAGTTGAGTGTAACAAGACTTGGGTTCGGCTGCGTTGTTCAACACCATATTGAAGGGAAGCAATACTACGGTATGTACTTTTCTTGCAAAGTAGGACAACATGAGCCAATAGATTTTGGATGAGTTGCAATGTACATTTGAGGTTTCTAGAGATCTTGTTGTGTTTGTAATTTTTTGAATTGTTAGAGGTAGTTACTGAAATGTCTAGATACAATTTCTGGCAAGCTAGAAGCTCTGTTGTGTAAATTTTGTTTGGATCATCTTTTTCTTAGGCGAATTTTGCTCGGATTTCAAATGGAAATCAGTTCTACTCGGAAATATTGATTACAACCTTGATGTATCCTCTTACTCCTAATTCTTATGTTTCATGTGATCTAAAAAATAGTCCCTAAATAATATTCGTTGCAAATTTTGTCGCTAAAAAATTAATAAAAGTTTGTTGATGAATTCGTTCTGGAACAATGTTCGTAATAAAATTCAAAATTTTTTGTGGCAACTTGGCGATGAATTTCGATGCAAATTACAGTCTAAAAAGACGAAAATTGATGCAAATTAGCATTGTATTTTGATGCAAATTACAATCCAAAAAGACGAAAATCGAGGTAAATTAGTGACGAATTTTGTCATAAATAATTGTTATCGACAAATTTTAGCGACGAATTTAGCCACGGAACCAATTTTGCGACGAAAATTTAGTGACGGGAAAAATTGCATAGCTAAATAGCGACGAATTTAGCGACGGAAAAAATTCCCTAACTAATTAGCGACAAATGTAGCGATGGAAAAAATATCCGTAGCTAATTTGCTACGGATTTAGTGACGGGAAAAAATTTGTAGCTAATTAGCGATGAATTTTGCGACGAAAGATATCCATCACAAGTTAGCGATGAATTTTGCGATGGAAAAAAAATCCGTAGCTAATTTAGCGAAGGATTTTGTGACGGAAATAATCTCCGTAGCTAATTTGGCGACGGATTTTGCTACGAAAATTTTGCGACGAATTTTGTGACGCAATATATCCATCGCAAATTAGCGACGAAAAATCAATTTTTCGTCACTAAATTTCGCGACGCCTATTTTGCGACGGAAATATTTCTATGGCAAATTTCGTCGCAAACAGGTTTAGCGACGGATTTTATCAAATTTTCTGTCGCTAAATCCGTGGCGAAATGACAGTTTTTTTTGTAGTGACACAACTCCTTGAATAATTAGCAAATACTCAGATCTGGGAAAACGCCAGCTCCAATCATTACCATCTATCACTGCATCCACCTTTGCATTTTTTTTTTAACATTTGAGTTATAATAGAATCCAAGAGGGAAGTCTGTCCGAATTTTTTTTTTCCAAAGGGTGCCAGTTATCAAACACAAAGATGTGGCTTTCCGATTCCCGGCAGTGAATTGCCACAAGGTTTCAAAGTCTGCCTTAGCTTTAGTAATTTTCTCCATGCCCAAATGCAATCCTGTTTGGCCTCAACCTGCCAGGGGCAGGTACTACAGTCCTTTAGCAGATAGCAATGAATGCAGGCTATCCCCAGAGAGACAGATCGGAGCAGCAAGTTTCAGAGCTTTTTTAGAATGCATACCAAGCTCCCCCAACAATTATGTAAGCGCGCATTTCTCCGGCCTTGATCCGTGATTCTAATATAGCTTTTTGGCGAGAAAGCAAATAATGTACCATTTGCTTTACTTATTTGAAGATAAATTTGCATTATTATATCAAAGCTGTTGCTGTTTATCTCAAAACAGCTATGTAATTAAACTCTCCCACAAGCTTGCCGTAGAAGGAATGGAGCTGCGTGCTTACTTGTTATTTCACTGTCTTCGACAACTATTAAGAATTACTTGTACTTGTTAATATGTATAATGAGGTTAATCACAGTAATTAAATTTATTAAATGGCGGGCAACCTACAAAAATAAGTTGGCAAATTAATTTCTGAAAAGCTGGCAAGTCAATCCAATTTAGGTTGGTAATTTTTTTAAGAGTGTTGACACCAAAGAAAGAATAGATGAAATCATGATAGAATCACGTAGAGGGCACAAGAATATTACGGCACATTCGTCAGCTTATCAAGAAGTTTAGATGCGAAAAGGCAGACATGGAACCAACCGTTGAAATATGACGACCACGGCGACAACTACGACAACGGACGGCATAATCACGAGCCTGACACGGGAATTTCACAGTGAAATCAAGAAGTCCAAGAGATAAAGGAGCAAACATGAGCTGGTTAATATTAATATAGCGTGTCACTAATCGTCGATATACGTAAAAGGACAATCAGTGATTGCTAGCACGGGCATTAGCAATTATGGAAGGGGTATTTAGGCGCCAATGAACTGGATTCCGACGTCTTATTTTGGTGCAATCAAAATCGAGACGTGGCCTAAACTTCGACGGGATTTGTTTATGCTCTTATCTATCGTATTTCTCTAGAGCTTGTTCATTTCATTAGCCGCCTGGATACCTCTTGTCCAAAACTTTCATAGAACCTAATACACTTAAATAAAACTGAAGATTGAAACTCAGTAGAAGATATTGTGTCGCGGGTACAGTTTTGGCGCATCAAAAGAGGTGGGAAAATTCGAAATGTTCAGTAATTATGTAGATAAAAGCCGGTAAGCTAGTACATTAATTGCTTACTTTCAAATTTCATAAAAAAGCTTATAAGATATTAATAAGTTAATAGAAAAAATTTCACTGGTCAATTTTCAATCACTAGTTTCTTAATGGTTACCAGCATTTATTGAAAATTTACTGTATGGAAAAAATATGTAATTTGAGCACCGAATAACATAATTTCACAAATATAATTGTCGAATCAGTCCTAAATCTATTGTATGAATGTTAATTCGGTCATAATCTTTTCAATTTTGCTCATTTAATCTAAAGTCTTTACACAAACATTTAATGTAATTCTTTTGACCAATTTTCTACAGTCTAGCTATTGCTACAAGCTCATCGCCACATTAGTGATTTCCGGCGAAAATTGAATAGAATGATTAAATTAGAATTTGGAGCGAAGTTTGGGACTATATCGATAAAATTAGAGATTGGAATGGAATTAACATACGTATAATAGAGCCATGATTGTTGGACAATTTTCCCGGAACTTGCATGTTCAGCTTCAAAATCAGAATGTTCATGCAGCCTCACAAAACGCAAATTCAGCTCAAAATAGGTGAGATCTCTCTCCCTATCCCTCTTTCTCATTTCCCTCGGGCCAATCATGGATGTCACATGCACATCTCACGACTCGGGTATATTCCGATCGTCAAGAAGCACATGAATTCCGCGAGCGCCCAAAAGAAGTGGAGGGTAGTGATGAACGTGCGTCGTTTTCTATACGCCCCCACGACGTGCATTGCTATAATAGCAGCAGAACCCAAGTACCGTACAAGACTAGAGATCTCTGATTGCTTCCATGGCTTCTTTTGACTTGGAAATGGTCGACTCCTTCCCTTCTATATCATGTCGAGGCCATGGTCGACTCGTTCCACGGCCTGAACCGGAATGGCTTGGCTAACGACGATCCAATCGGAGGCTTTACATAGGGATTCTGCGGCCAGCAAGAGAGACAATTGACTATTAATCTACAATGCTAGTTGAATTAGTCCTCTTCTTGGCAGACGGCGATTCCCCAGCGCTGCTTCCCCCCAAAGGTAGGAAGGTTATAGATAGAGAATTTTATCTTCCTATCATGTATTGTAGCTAAGTCATCAAGTTATATGAATAAAGCAGACATCATTTCAAAGATGATCCAATATGTGTATAAGTGTTTTGTTTTTATTTAATTCACGCTTTCATTGTGCCTAGTCAACCTCTAACTATGAACATGCTGAATAGGTGGCGGTAGGTTGGTATGCAAGCATTGGTGGTGCTAGATGTCACACAAATTTCGACAACCTTCCTATCTGGCTATACCTTTCAGGCCTGCCATCACCAAAAGGTCATCAGTGTTCATAGCCTCCGAATTATCGGACTCCACTAGGGATCACTCCTCCGGGTCCGAGTCTTCATCACTGCTGAAAGGGTCAGAAGGAAGAGGTAAGGGGCCCATCCAGCCGTTCTTAGTGTGAGTGTAGATGGCGTAGAAACGATTTGTGATTTGTCCCTTAAATAACCCTAGGTTGACCTTGACGGTGGTCTTTACGAGTAGAAACAGCTTGTCCGATGAGCCGGGTAAACAAACTCAAAAAATTCATGGGAGAAGTCACGTGGCACGCCGTAGTGTGGCGCCGGGTCCTTTGGAAATCTGATTATCCTATTTTTCTTTTCTGAAAAGTGAGGTCATAACAACAGTAGCTAATGCTTAGCAAGTAATGTATTCTAACCACATGCATGCACTTCATGATCCACATAATGTGTTACGCCGCAATCACAGAACATACGATTCCGTAGGTGCATGATGATAAATCAATTCATTTCAAATGATTCTAAGTAATGTATGCAGCTATCATACTAGAATCAAGAATCAAATGCCAATCTTCTACTCCCTTGACGTCTAACATGGGCAACACACCAAGCTCACACGAAAGGCCCTGCCTATTGCGTATACTCACAGCGATGCGTCTCGACCTATCGAGAAAGGCTTCTAGATCCAAACCCAGGCATTTCCACAATAGAGGCATCGCATCCCACAAGGTGGCATCTCGTCCTAGAGGCATCTTGGCTTCCCCCCACTACCTAACTCTCCAATCATTTGAGACATCCCTACTACCTAGGGGCATTGCGACTTACTATGCGGGAAAAAACACTCACTTCGATTCAACCACAGACACTGCACATGTTATGCATTTTGAAATACCACGTGCCAATGAAAGATGAACGTGTTTAGTAAAATTAACAGTTTTCCAAGTCACCACAATGAAAATCTAGTTATGCAAAAACATAAGGCCAGAAAGGGAATCTAGGTCATGCGGTGCCGTCCAGGGTGGCGGCGCCGCATGCCACCGCTCGAAGTGGTGGTGCCGTGTGGTGCCACTTGGCACGGCGTGGTGCCACTTGAGCATGCCCAAACAAGTGGCACCGGACGGTGCCTTGCCATGGCACGGGCTGGTGCCCCTAAGCACCACCGCGTGTCAGGGTGTGGTGGCACGATGTGGAGGAGACTTAACGGTGCACCAGGGTGAGGGAAGTCCATTTCAATCCTACTAGGGTCATGTGTAGGTGAAAAAAAGCTCTAGGTCTTTATCGTTGTAAATTTCTTTCGGAAGGTGGTCATGTTTAGATGTCGAGTTCATCTCATCAATAGTCTTATATTGGTCTCTCCCGTTTTCATCTCTGCCTCCTACCTCTTTCAGCCTTTGAATTTTAAGCTTGTCAAGACATCTTAAAATTCCAAGGACAAAGTTTTTAAAGAGGGGAGAATAGCGACAGATTCAAAATTCGAGGACTCCAAGAGATAGGAGGCAGAGATGAAAACGAGAAAGACCAATAGAAGACTATTGAAGAGATGAACTCGACATCTAAACATGACAACCTTCCGAAAGCATCATACGACGATAAAGACCCCAGAACTTTTTTCAACCTGCACTCGACCTTGGAAGGACTGAATTTTCTTTGAATGGACTTACCTCACCCCGGTGCGCTGTTAAGTCTTTTCCATTGTTGAACAACCTCAGGCTGTGACACGCGGTGGTGCTGACTAAGCACCGGTGTGCGCCAACATGCGGTGGTGCCAAGGGGCACCAGCCCGTGTTGCGAGGCACCATCGTTTGGGCGGCCATCGCTCAAGTGGCGCCACATTGTGCCAAGTGGCACCGCACAGCGCCACCACCCTGGACAGCACCGCGCGGTGCCCTGTGGGGACACATGGCGCCACCATTTGTCAGAGAACCACAAAATTTATCACCAATAGAAGTCATGAAACTATACACCGGCCTTACACCTGGACATTCATCCTCAACCTGTCAATGGAGGTTCCATTACAAACCCAGAAGCACAACTTTTTACCTGTAATCCTCCAATTGCTGGCTTGATACCTGCAGGTAGCAGTAGCACCACCTTCAAAATCTTCCCTTTGAAGGAATTGTGGGGCCAAAAGAATTCTTGATTCCAAGCCCCAAATCATCGGGGTAAGTAAAGCAGAAAGATCATTCTCTGCAAGTGTGTTTTGCCTAAAAGCGTTGAAGGAACAGATGCTCTCTTGTTTCAGCTCCTTGCTTGCATATTAAAGCACTTATTTTCGAGGGAACATCACCTCGTTATTCTATCTTTCGTCAGGAAATCTGCTTAAGGTAGCAGCCCACTGGACCTCAACAAATTGAGGGCTAGAACCTGCGAGGTACTACAGTCTTTCAGCAGACAACAAAGAATCATATGATGCCAACAGAGAGCCAGGTAGGAGCAGCAAGTTCCGGAGCTTCTTTACAATGCACATTTCTCCTTCCCAATCTCCCTTCACATTTAGGTACGCATGCATTTCCCCAACCTTGACACATGATTAAAATATGACTTTGCATAATTTTTTACAATTGGATTATATAGATTTTGACGGGAAAGTAAAAAAGAAAATGTTTTTTTTTTTTTTTTACTTTTATCAAACGAAAAAAGCAGTTCTTATTTTATCAACATTGTTAGATCGATTTCCTCTCCATCTCAAAACATGTCTAATTAAACTTCCCCACTCTTGCTGAAGAAGGTGTGGAGCTAATGCTTACCTTTTATTCTACCACATTCGATTATTACTTAGAATTACATATATTGGTTAATGTGTATAATATGGTAAATCATTGTGAATCATATTAACTAAATCAGTTGCATAGTTGAATGCCATTAAGGGCATGTTTAATAACATTTCTATTCTCCTATTTTTCAATTCTTTCCCTTTCCTAGAAAAAAATATATGTTTTTGTGTGACATTTAATTTTTTTGTCTTCGGAATAAATCAATGGCTAAATAATAGTTATAATAGAAACAAGAAGAAAAAAGTCTACTCTTTTATTCATGAAAACAAAGAGAGAAAGAAGATAATTTTTTTGTTCTTCTCTTCTTTTTCCTCTTCTGGCCAATCATTAAGCCTCGGCAATGGCCGATAACTAGCTAGAGATGAGAGCTGGTGAGGTCGGCCTTGCCATGGTTAAATAAGGCTCCAAGGCTTGATCTTGTCTCGCAACCACAAGGTTGGCATTACCCTACTATGTTGAGGTTGACCTCATGATGGCTAAATGAGGTTGAGCCTCGATGATGACCCGAGAGTCCAACCATAGCGAGGCTTACTTGAGACCAAAGAGGTCAATCTTGCCATCCCTTGTCTTTAGTTGGTCATTAGCCATCACTGAGACTCGATGATTGGTTAGGGGAGAAAGAAGAAGGTAAAAAAATGTAAAAAAATAAAGAAATTCTCTTAAATTTATTTAAAAAACTAAAAATAATTCCACCTCATAAAATTTTTTAGCTGTACTAAACGCATTTTCACTGATTTTTTTTCCATAAATAGAAATCAAGTGCAGTTACTAAACACATTATTATGCTCAAAAACTTGTCTAGAGAATAAAAATAAAAAATTATTTTAAAATAAAAATTATTTGTTAGAAATAGAAATGTTACCATATGTACATAAGCTAATTTATATTTTTCATTTAAATTATTAATTAGTAACTGATCGTAGAAAAAATTGAATTTTCTATTTTTTTTATCATGCGAGGAAATTCTGAGATTTCTTTTGGCCGAAAAGTAGGGGGAAAATTACGAGTCGGTAATCTGTTCTCTTTTATTCGCCCTCTGAGTCTCTCATGTCGACGCCGTAACCCTTTCTCTCTCTGCGTGTTACCGCCGGTTCGGACAGTGCGGAATTTGTCGTTGCGAGGAGAAAGTAAAGCAAGCCCTGAATAATCCGTGAGACGAGTCGCTTCCTTTGCCGTTCCGGCGATCATGGTACGTGTCTCTGTCGATTGGTTCCTCCAGGGCTTCCGGTGGACGTCTGTTTGGCATGCTCTTCGCAATTTGTTCTTTCTGAAGTTGCTTTGTCTTTGTTTCTTTTCCCCACGCATCGGTCGCCCTATCCTGGGTCTTCCTTGTGATTGTTCATGGGGAGCTGCAATGTTCACGCAAGTTTGCATTTTTTCTTTTTGCACGGTCGCTTCATGTCCTTGCATCCGCTTCTCGCCACCGAAGGGTATTGTTCCTGCCAAAATGCGTGCACTCCTTGCGTGGTTAGGATCTTGTGATGTGTTTGTTGGAATTGCGCCTCGTCATTTATCCTAGATTAGGAGGATTCGGAGATTCTGTGGATTACCCAACTGTGATTTAAGGGTGCATTAGGTTTATTTCCTACGCGACCGTGTGGGACATGAAACGGTGACCGATGGGACTTGCGGGGGAGGATGTTGTCGAGCAAATTGGCGGTCATGTTATTTATCTATTTGACTCTCAATGGTAGTTTATTTGGATTAGGATGCCTGAGTGGATTCCCGTCCAACCTGTATAACTAGAAAATAATTCTTTTGCAATTCACGCGATGATTGCTTTTGGATTCTGAACTCCGTATGGGGAGGGAGCGTTGTTGTTTGCGAGGTCTGGGTCATTTACATCAGTCCACTTCTCATTCTGTTTGTGGGAATCGGTGGCAGTCTTTCGAACACACAAATCATCAGGAAGACAAGCAGTTGTGTTCAACATACATGGTCCTGCTTTGGGGCCACTCCTTACCAAACGGACTCACTTTGTGAGTTTAATCACACTTGAAATTATGTATCTACTTATCGCATCTCAGCTTCTGCCACTTGAAGTTTTGGTGTTCCTTTTTTTGGTTGTTCGACAACAAATTCTTTTTCTGGTAGATGCTTGGTTAGTGCATCTATCTTTAAGTTGGATGAAAGAGGAAAAACATTGTTTGCCAGCTTTTCTTTCAGAAGAGATTAGCTGCAAACAATTTGCTTTCTCTCAAAAAGATGAGAGCAGGAAACTACCTGGTCAGGTTGCAATAGTTGAGAGAAGAAATAGTTTAGCAGTATGGAGCCAAATAGGCAACTGATGCTGCTGATGGATGAGGTTCTCTAGATGCCAGCTGTAGTAATATCTTTCTCGGCCCAGAAGAGCATGCCCATGGAGGGAGACAGAGCAGGGAACGTGGGGAAGTGAAGGAATATCGAGCACTTGGAGGCTTATATAAATGGGCAATTGACATTTGACTGAATGTTTGCTCTTTATATGGGCAAGATTCTACTGGTTCTTTGCTATTAATCCATAATTGTTTCTGCAGGCAGCGAAGATTCTTGCCAACTTGGTTGTGATGGGTGGTGGTATCTTAGCCAGGGCTTTTGTGCAGGCATATCGTCAGGCACTCACGAGTAAGTCTTTCCAGCATGTGTATGGGTGAATATTTTCCTTTTTTTATTGTTATTTGTATATATCATAAAGATCTTTCTCCTTTGGAAGGCTTTCTAAAAGTAAAAAATCAAGAAAATATGGCAGAGATTTTGAAGGCATTAAAGTTGCTGCCATCTTTGCTAAGAATATAGGGAATTTTAACTACAATGATCTTGTTGACGGTGTGGTTGTAAATGATGCACCACATAGTAAATGGACTGCCTACCTTAATGAGAAAAGGTCCATGCAATCTGCGATAGTCTTCTAATGCTCAACTAGAAAGCTCAAATGTAACTGTTCACGGGGACTGATTAACTGCGTTTTCCATCAGACAGTAGAGTTTCTTTTCATGCCTAATGTACCCTGTAACAGGAAGGAGTCAATTTGAGCTTATCACAGCGGACAATGACAGCAACTCGGTCTGGCTACGTTGGATGCTTATATTGAGCATTTGATGGCAAACTGTGACATTTAACGGTTTTGAATGTCAAAAATTCAAATGGCAAAACAATTTTCTCTAAGCTGAAACTTTATGGGGAAGTACAACAATAGTGAGGAGCAGGTGATGGCGGTTAGTTTACTTGCCATCTCCTCTTTCTATATGTGGTTATTTTTAAAGGGAAAAAAAGGAGGTCCGTTAAGTGAGTCTAGTCTGACTGGGGGTGATTGCTTTATGGAGGGACAATTGTGTTTTGCTTTCTGTCTCACTGGTTTATAGTTCTTGTCTCTGATTTCTTTAAAGTGTCCTTATATCTTATAAATGATTTAATCAAAACGGCAATACTTGGGATTGGTGCCTCTCTACAAATGTGCATCCTTTTCTTTGTCTCTGTCTGTGTCTCTCTCTCTTGGATTTCAACAGTTTTTCTTCATTAATTATTAAATGCCCTATTAGCTTCTGTTCGAGACCCCAAGGGGGGGGGGGGGGGGGGAGGAGAAACAGACGTTAGCCTTTCTTCTTCTTATGTTAGCCTTTCTTCTTCTTTTGTGGATTATTGAGTCAAAATAATTTTTCAAAAATGAAGATGCAGCGATAACGAATTTTGTTTGGTCCCATTCATTCTTAGTACATTTTTGTTCTCTATATTCATGCAAAAAAGAAGTACAGGCTGTATTACTGAAAGGAAAATCTGTAGCATCAAGGGTTTTCTTGTTATGTCCCTGGTGGCTGTGTATATGGGAAGGCATCCCTGGCATCAATTTATGAAACTGAGAAAGAATTATTGGGGAGAGAATAGGGAAAGTTGAACTGTGATGCAGGAGCTTTCTGTCCAAATAAAACAGATTTGTTAACATTAGACTCTTCTCCAATGCTGAAAAAGAGTGTATCGTCGTCCATTGCAGATGCTGCAAAAACCGGCATCGCCAAGGAAACAGTACAGAATGCTGTCCATAGAGCAAGTAAGGCCATGACAGAACAAGAGGCGAGACAGATTCTTGGTATCTCTGAAGAAACTGCTTGGGAAGAGATATTGAAGGTTTGTGATAATTTTATTTGTTTCTTGTAATTTGGTTTCTTGCTGTTGTGTGCTTCTCAGTAGCATAAACCTATTCTGTTTGTGCAGAAATATGATGTATTATTTGAGCAGAATGCCAAGAATGGTAGCTTTTACATTCAATCAAAGGTTCACAGAGCTAAGGAGTGTTTGGAGTCTGTATATCGCGGCAAAGCAGATGCTTCTCCGAGTTGATGCAGTAGCCTTTTCTTCTTTACCTCCATGTGAGTTATGTCCTCTGATAATTCTATATCATTCAGCTAGTTGTCAGTGCAACGACTGCCTTGTTGACATAAGATTAGCTCATTTTGTATACTTCAGAATGTACTCATAGTTAGCACCTCACCATCACTAATTAATTAGCGAGGTCGCGATTTTGGAAAATGGAAGGTTTATGGAGGAATTTCCGGTTACTTTTTATGAACCGAACAGTGTTTTGCCTTTTACCAGGATGTTGCATGCTTTCGATTGGATATAACTGACCTCTTTTTGGCTTTTTGTTTTGGGATATCTTTAAAAGAGAGCTAGATAATAAACTATTTTTAAGTGATGTTTTGTTATATTTGGGGATTTTTGTTTACTGTGCGTGTCTTGTTTGGAAGATTATAAGCTCGGGGTAAAACCAAAGATGGATGATTCCATGACCAAAATTAATTGGAAGCCCAGAGCACAGAATAAACCCAGAATGTTGCACTATTAACGACAAAGGTCTCTTGAAATGAAAGAGAACAAGCATCTAATCAAGTCTAGCTAGTTTCTTGTTTTCAACAACTCCAAAAGTTCATTTGCTTTAGGTAAGAACTAGCGACGATGGAAGTTAAAGATCCAACTTGGTTTGTATCCGGTTAGAGGTCACCAATCTTATCTTATTATATTTTTTAGCTAGCAAGAGGTTAATTTTTGAAGGGAGCAAAAGGATCAAAGCCAGCCAAATTGGCCTGTGAAGGCGCATTAGCCGAGGAAGAACCACTCTCTGTTGACGACCCAACCGCATAATAAGTGCCCATGGCTGCTGCCGCTGCTGGATCCAGATATCCCATTGCTTGGTGGTGAGGCAGCGCGTAAGGAGGAAGCATTCCCAGCGGCGGTCCATAATAATAATCCATCCCACCAGTATTAGTAGCATCACCACGCTTGTTCAGATAGAAAGCCTCGCTGCGTATACTATTGCTAGCACGGTCCCCCTCGATCTCGCGGTAGCGGTTCAGGTAAATAGTGAGTGGCTCGATGTAGTCATCAAACCCTAGCTTCCCCATGGCCCAGAGTACGTCCTCGGCGGTGATGGTCTTGCGCTGCTCCTGCTGGCACCGGTCATTGGCCTCCCCTGTGATGAAGCTTATGTACTCCGACGCACACTCCTGGATTGTCTCCTTGGCATCGTCGGAGATCTTGGCGTGTGGGGGGAGGATGCGGCGCATTATCCGTATGACGTTGGCTATTGGCATGTACCGATCCTGCTCCCTGACCCCGCTGCCGCCATGGCCGCCACCGGGGCGCTCCTTGGCTTTGCGGGCGTTACTGTCGATTGGCTCATCCGCTGGTCGCAACGAGTAATCTGTTCGAGAGAGGGGACCATTAACTCAGTGCAATCAGTCACATCATTACCCAACGCTAATCCAAGTATCAGTCAACGGACGATCGGAATGAGTCATTAATGGGCACAGTGGTCATAATCGAAGCCGATGAGTCGTGCCCACCAATCCCGAATATGTTTATTTGAACATGCAAAATTTGATCCTACTCCCGAGAAGCAGAAGGGCATCTTCTGTGGTTCCTTTTCAAAACTGAAGCGTACAAAACAAGAGCGAGGGAAAAGAGAAATGGAAATGGGAAGATAACTTCATGGATCAGAACCTGAGCGGTGTGGTAAACTTAAACTGTAAAGCCAATGGAACAACACGCTGGTAAAGAGTGAAAGTGGAGGAAGCGTTACGTGACGGACCCAAAGAAAAAAAATGATATTTTCCCATGCAAAAATGAAAAAAGAAAGCAATAAAACAGGAGAGAGAGAGAGAGAGAGAGAGAGACAGAGAGAGAGAGAGAGAGAGAGCGAAAAGGAGAAGATGCCATTGAATAGCGAAATCAGAAGAATGGGTCAAAAGAATAGGTTTCTTTATTTCGTTCTTTCATCGTTTTCTTGGTCTGTTACAGTCCAATTGGGCATTTACTGGTCCAAACAAAGGAAGCAGTAAAGAAAGAGCAGACAGACATCCCAGCACAGAAGAAGAAGACGAGAGAGGGGGACCCAGCTACCACCTTCTACGTTCAGATTTTCTTTTCCGTCTCGTTCTTTGTTTTTCTTTTCTAAAATTTTTGAGTGGAGGAGTTAATGCGGAAGTCAAAGAGAGGGGGGTGGAGACTCTCGTTTCCACTTCTCAAGGCATTTCTCGTGTGTCCGAGTTGTTGGCATTTATGCTTCTGTCTGACTCTCCCGCATGCAAGGCTTCTCTCTGTTTCTCCTCACCGAACACCCCAAGAAAACCCGACGTGGAATCAGATTGAATCTTGCTTCCTCATTTTGTATGTGTGCGCATGTGTGTGTGTGTGTGTGAGAGAGAGAGAGAGAGAGAGAGAGAGAGAGAGAGATGAAATTTACAAAGGAAATATTGTTCAGGAAAAGATGGGCTTCGGTTTGGGCTTTGAGATTGACTATAGGGTGTAACAATATTTTTGAGAGACTTCCGCAGCTTGCATGCACGCCAAGCCATCGAAATCAGAACCCCCATCACCCCCGGAAACCGTCTGATAACAGCTACCATCGACTCTCATACATACCGACGTTGTTTGAATGCGGTACCGCTGCGTACGACCCATTTTTCACAAGTAACTTAAGTTTTGTGTCCCTCGCAGTGGAGGTACATCGTTCCTACGTAAACAAGACATACAGATGGAGCTTGTCACCACAGCCACAAAAGGTCGAGCTCGTCATGATCATGACATCACACTCCCTTAGCAACTGGAAGTGGTTTTGCAGATCATGAGAAAAAGCAGGGGGAAAATTCATATAAAGAAATGATACGGATAAAAGAACCGCAAGAAGGGGAATCTAAGAGGGACCCTTTTCTTTTCAATTTTTCCTAAAAGAAAAGCGAAATGCATGCAAGTGATGAAGGAAAAAGAGAAGGGTAAAATATATGTCGATATGGGGAGAGTGAAATGGTATTACCAGGGCCAGATTTTGCATGTCCGCGACGCCCATGGACGCTGCTCCTTTCTTCACCTTCCATCTCTCTCTCTCTCTCTCTCTCTCTCTCAAGACAGACTAACAGACCCAGAGAAACATGCTCGGAAGACAACTTATATATAGGGAGAATATTAGATAGCCTTGGTCTACATAGGCCAATGTGATAATAGCCTTTGCATATATAAATCTTCTAATGAGAGGCCCACATAAGCGATAATTACGATAATGTTGATTTATAGAAAGAAATCACCCTCAAGGTGTCAAGTGTATGAGGCGGTACAAGTGTCGTGCTGGTGTGCTTTTGATGTTAAATGAAACCCCACTCCCAAAATCAAACGGGGTAATTGTCCAAAAAATCCTAAACATTTTGGAACTTTGCCGATTCAGTTCTAAGCATGTTTTTTTTTTTGCCAATTCAGTCGTAAACCTTTTGGAACGTTGTCATTTAAGTCATCCTAGCAATTTTGTACGTGGATGCTCTGTATCTGACGTGACAGGACATCCACGTAGGCATTTTCTGGCACAAAATCGTCGAAAAGACTGAAATAGCAATGTTTTAAAAGGTTTAGGACTGAATTGGTCAAAAAAGTAGGTTTATGATTAGATCAGCAAAGTTCCAAAAGGTTTATGAATTTTTGGACAATTATCCCAAAATCAGACAGTCTAGAATTTTGACAAGTCATGAAATGGGATGACGAATATAACCGCTATTGAGACTCGTCTACTAAATCTGTGTACCAAGTAATGAAGCTTGGAGCACTTTTGGTATGGAGGGATAATTGTCTAAAAAGTCATAAACCTTTTGGAACTTTAACGATTTAGTTCTAAACCTTTTTTTTTGCCAATTCAGTTTTAAATCTTTTGGAATGTTGTCATTTCAGTCTTTCCAGCGGTTTTGTGCCGGAAAATACCTACGGGGTGGCCAGAAATCCACATAGGTATTTTTCGGCATAAAGTCATCGGAAGGACTAAAATGGCAATGTTCGCAAAGGTCTAGGACTGAATTGGAAAAAAAAAGGTTTTTGACTGAATCGGCAAAGTTTCAAAAGATTTAGGACTTTTTGGACAATTGTCCCCTGGTATGGATGTGGTTGAATTTTTGTTGTGCTGTGAAGTGGCACAAAACATATATTCACTAGTACATGTTTTAAAGTAGCAATCCCTCAAACTTGCGCTTAGGCAAGTTTTAAAAAATCTATTGTGATCTACTGTAGTTTTCGAAGTGCTAGTGTTGTTGAAGTATCTGCCAAGTATCTTTAAAAGCTATAGCTCGCTTGATACAATTGAAATCATTGTGTAAAATTGTACCAAATACCGTAAAAAAAACCATTCACATGGTGTCAAAATATTCACGAATCCATCTTTATATAATGACATGCTTTCCAACAAACACATTTTACATATGTTATTCAATAAATAAGTTTATATTAACTCTAGAAACATAATTGATTTAATAATCTCCAGGAGAACGAGTAATTATGCTCATGCACTAGTAATGGTTTTAGGGGATATGTATAAATCTACTCCTATTTGTACAAATCAAGTTCATTGTCATTGTTGTTCTTGGAGTTAAAGAATCAGGACCGTTTTAATTGTCAAATCTAGATTGTCAGCCTATGAAAAGGATACAATTTGGACATTAATACATTCACAAATATTTTAGATAGTAATAAATGCTACTTTTTATTAACTAAATGAGAATCCAAATCTAGGTATGAATCAATGGGGTTATTTTCATTCAGAGCTTGTCATTATGTATAAAATCTACATTTAATCCAAATATCAAACAGCTTCTTTAATGGACATGCTGACTCTCTCTTTTTTGTGTGTGGAAATGGTACAATTATCCGTAAAGTTTGGTTTAATATGCAATGTGATCGCTGAACTTTTAATTTATTCAATGTAATTCATGAGCTTTAAACCTATACGCAACGTCTTCCATCAACTTTTAAATCGTTTAATGTGGCCTCTAGATGTTTGGTACATGTTCAATTTTTGTCCTTTAGCTATACAAAAATGTGCAATGTGGTCCCTGAACTTGAATAAATGAGAAGACAATATCGAATATTTTCAAATAGTTTAAGGATTATATTGAATATGTATAAAAAAAACCTAAGGACCATTGAACAAATCATGAGTAAATAGATCACGTTAAATATTAGGATAAAGTTTATGGATTGCATTGAGCAAACTAAAAGTTTAATTGCCACATTTTACATCAAGCCAAAGTTTAGAAAAAAATTGTGTCATTATCCCCTTTTTTGTATCCATTATTTATCTTTTTATTGTATACATTATTTTTTCATTTATATAAAAGTCAACAAAAAATTATTATAATTACATTTAGATGATTAATGGCTTGATATACATAAACGGTTTATTCATACCTAGAGTCAATAAATACAATCCCCAAAGTTAGAACACCCGATCTCCCATTAAAAGTACACTCTGTTCTTAAATTAAAGTAATAAGTTATCTTAGGTGTCTTGAAGAAAAGAGGCTAAATCACCAAAAACTCCATTCTATTATATTCGTACCATATTTAATCCAAAATAAGTTTTGTGTTACAAAAGATCTTGAATGAAATATCGTGACACATTTATCCCAAACTATTTTTTTTTCGTTTCCCAAATTGGTACACCCATATTACATTTGCCCTAAGATAGTGCATCCTTGCTATGTTTGTCCTAAAAGAATCTCAAATTTACCGCAATTTAGGGTAAAAATGGCATGTATATATCAATTTAGGGTAAATATGACACAAATATATTAGATTAGGGTAAACGTAATATATGGATTAGTTTTGGGAATATGTGACACTCCTGTACCAATTTGGGAGTGTTAGAGGAAACTCTGTTGTGATTTTGAAGAAAAAAGAGAGCAGATTTTAGACGATTAAATATTTTTATATATTGCTAAAGTATTATGTTGCAGAATATATCTCCAAAATCATCAGGATCGTTTTGTCATCATCAAAAAGGGGGAGATTGTTAGAGGAAACTCTATTGTTGATTTTGAAGATGACAAAACTCAATGACAAGATTTGAAGTCAAGTACAAGTTATCTCTAAAGATGACAAAAGTCGTGGCCAGACATTGTATTGTCCAGAGATGCTAGATATTGTATCGTCTTGATAGGCCAGACATTGTATCGTTTGGAGAGGCTAGACAGAGTATCGTTTGGAGGTAGCAGACACTGTAAAGTTTGGGAAGTCGGATTGTGACGACTGTTTGCGTAAGATGGTATTTTTACGACCTTGATATTCGTGGTTTCAGACATCATATTAATGGATTAACATGATTGATTATCCTCATCAAATTTTATAAAGATTATTATGGATATACTAGATTCTCTGAAGATCGGGTAAATATGGCAAGTATTCATTTATGAAAACCAAGATCCTGATTGTATGGGCGACCATGATTGACTGGCTTTTATCACGATATGAAGATTGCTTGAAATCTCCCTGATTAATTCAGTCCAAGGGTTGATTGAAAGAATTCTTTTAGAAGGTGCCAACGATCATATAGGCATGAAGAAATATTTAAGGGAGATATTTCAAGTCTTTCAAAAAGATGCTGACGAGAGTATAATTCCAAAGTTTAGAGTTGTCCATTTACTGTGAGCTTATATTGTAAACAAAAAAGTATGATACATACTTGCTTTGTGAGAGCAGAATACTCTGTGCAGTCTTGGACCTGAACTTTAATTCTTTCGATTCATAGTGGAATCCAGCCTAGAGGCTGTCAGCTCGAGAGAGTGGATGTAAACTTGAGCTAAGCCGAAATACTATAAATTATGTGTCTTGATCTCTTCTCTTAACTCTTTTATTGTGCTTGTAACTCTTGTTATTTCACTTGTATATCACACTTCATACGCTGTATATTTTATACTTCCGCAAAAGTTTTTAAAATCACTTATTCACCCCCCTCTAGGTGATCGCACTAGATCATTTAGGGAGTTTTTTAAGGTATGGGGAAAATAATGCAAAAAATATCAAAGTTATTATAATTCATCTTAAACTTTCCAATTCTATATTGAGTCCTAAAATTATGCAAAAAACCCAAATTTTCAATTTTTTCAACACACTTTTCCAACTGGGTATATTTTGTCCTTTACATGAAAATCGTTGATTTGGATGCCAACTGTCCTACATGACATGTACGATGCTAACTTGGACAATTTTAATAATATTGGATTTTTTTGAAATATTCATTATTTATTATTATCCTTTTCCTTTGTTTTTTTTTTTAAATTGGTGAGGGTTACTAGTGACCCTCACTAGCCATGAAGCCTTGCCTAGAGTAGGCAAAAGCCACCTCGCCTAAGGTCGATAGGGAAATTAACGCCTTGAATGAGGCCATCGATGCCTCGCCAGTTTTAGGTAGGGTGGTCCTAGCCCAAATTTGTTGAGGGCCTTCGTGCCCTCCCTGCCAAATATGAGGGAAGACCACCTTACTTGTGATTGGCGAGATAGCAATGGCCTCACCTATGGGCTTTGCAGCCTTACTGGCTATGGGTAGGGCCTTCGTGGCTGGCGAGGGTTCCCAATGACCCTCGCTGGCCAAAAAAGACATAAAAAATTAAACAAACAAGGAAAATTAAAATTAAAATTAAAATTAAAATTTAAATATTTTTACAATTATCCTCTTAAGTGCTAAACCCACCATGTAAGATAATACCAACCATATCACGTAAGACAACCGCTATGCATGTTGGCTATTTTCGATAAAAATTGGCTTGATTGACTCAATCGGTAAAATGGAAGAATTTGTGACTAAATTGACAATTAGGTATAAGATTTTTTAAACAATTTTCTCAATAAATATGGCGTAGTGTACCGATTTGAGGTTTTTTTTTAATGGAAAAGAGAATAAAAATAAATCAAATCCACTAATTGAAATTATCTCAATAATAGTATTAAGAATTTCTAATTCAACAAAAGAATATTTTTTATTCTCTTGGTTTAGGGCTATTCCTTGTTAACAAAATGCAAAAATGCAACATGAATTTTCCAAAAAAGAAAAAAAAACTAAATTGAAATGATATATGAGTATGCGCCATAACTAGCACGACTTGAGATACGTGAAGTGTACGGTGGCATAGCAAAAATTGGTAATGCTATTTCCATAAGTCTAAGTTAATATTAGTTTGTTAGTGTTGTTTCAATCACACACATATTTATAGCACAAGCTAATAAATATGTTAAAAATTTTGCTTCCCTTAATGAATCTCTTTCTACTTTATTGCATTTTCAAAGTTAAGAATTTGAGCTTAGACTCGAGTTTAGACTAAAAATGAGAAAAAGATACTATAAGTGATATAACTTACTTAGGCCGTTTACTTGAGCGCTATAATCATTTTGTTTTCTTTTATCATTTGAGTATCATACAACTTTTCAATTGATCACCATTATTCTCTTCAAGTGCAATGTCATGTTGGATAATTTCTAGCATTCAGGGACCATTTTCAAAAAGTTATGTCATTCAATTGATGTATTGAAAGTTGACACTTCAAGGAGTGTCTTTTTGAAGTTATAGTACTAATTTGATTGAAGATTTACCTGCATGATCAATCCGAGCTTGATTTCTTGCAAATCTAAGCGGGTCAAGCTCGATCGAGCCCAAATTAAGTAATGGAACATGAATGACCTTGACTGAGTCAAGTATGAGTTCAAGCATTAGAAGGCGACAACTCGACTTAGTTATACGCGACGACAATGAGAGAGACGAGCAAAAAGAAAAGGAGCAACTGAGGGAATACATAATAGGGACCGATGTAATTTCCTCTCTATCTTGTTATTTAGAGCTGATTTTTTTCCCTGGATTCCTACTACCATTGTTGTGCCACATTTTCTCTTACCGCATAAGGAATAAATGGAATTGATTATTAGCTTTGTCTAACCCCAAAATAGATGCTTGGGCATTGGGACGCTATTAAAAAGAGTTGTACCGCACTTTACTATATTGATAGAAGGAATGAGCACCTCTCTTTATAAAAAAGGGGTTGGGCATCCTAGGAACTTTCCCATCATGTGCACTTTCTCATGTTTGAAGGATCTAGTGCGATCACCTAGATGAGGTGAATATGTGATTTTAAAATCTTTTGCGGAAGTATGTAAAACACAACGTGTGAAGCGTGATATACAAGTGATATACGAAGAACTATAAATACAAATAGAGAGTTAAGAGAGAAGATCAAGACACAAGGTTTATAGTGATTCGGCTTAACTCAAGCCTACGTCTACTCTCTCGAGCTGACAGCCTATCGGGTGGATTCCACTATGAATCAAAAGAGTTTATAAATTAGTTCTAAGACTTCACGGAGTCTTATGCTCTCACAGCAAGTATATGTAACACTCTTTTGTTTACAATATAAGTGCACAGTAAATGGACAGCTCTAAACTTTGGAATTATACTCTCATGCCCGTCTTGTGTGTCTCTTGAAAGATTCGAAACATCCTTCTTTTATACTCCTTCATGCCAAAACAACTGTTGGCACTTTCCAAAGGAATTCTTCCAATCAACCTGTTTGACAGAATCAATCAGGGAGATATCAAGCAATCTTTAGATCTTGTTAAGAGCCCATCAATTTTGATTGCCCATACAATCAGGATCTTGGTTTCCATAAGTGAATACTTGCCACATTTACCCGATCTTAAGAGAATCCAATATGCCAATAATAAACTTCATATTCTTGGAAGTAATCAATCTTGTTGATCCACAAATATGCTGTCTAAAATCCACGAGCATCAGAGCCGTAAGAATATCCTCTTACTCAAACAGTCGTCATAATTCCGACTTCCCAAATTTTACCAAATCTGACTTCTAGACGATACATGTCTGATACCTTCAGATCTTAAAGATCTGACTACCTTCAGATGTTAAAGATCTGAGAATCTTCAGACTATCCAAGTCTGACATCTCTCCAGTTAATAAAGATCTAACGACTTCCAAATCATACAAGATCTGCCAATTCTCTAGATGATAAATACCTGGCCACAACTAAAACACTTGACTCCAAGTCAAATCACAGAGTTTTGTCCTCTTGTCATAGAGTTTTGTCATCTTCAAAATCATCGATAGATCTTACTCTAACAATGTCCAAATTATATGTTTATAGAAAGAATTTCATTTACTTTGAGAGGATACATCTAATTTAATCTGATCTTGGTACATGAAATATGAATGGTTGACCAAGTCTTCACCTCAAGATTGGAGGAACTGCCCCTATGAGAGCAGGTAAAATTGTAAATCATAATGTGGTAGTTAACAATAAGATCATGACCTTTGAATTCCCCAAGGCTCACCTTATTGGAGAAATCCCAAAAAGTTAATCCCCCAATCCTATTTAATGCCCCCTATTGACGTATAACTAATCCAATATCTAACACGCATTTAAAGTTGGCTCCTCCTAATTGATGCACCCTATTTATTATGTCTACTGTAATCTAGTATATATGATATATTACCAAGACTACTTTAATCTAATATATTGTACTAAAATTGACCTTTCACCTTAGTGCGTTATTTAATGGAATGTTTCTTTTCTTTTCCATGTAAATTTTGAAGAGTTTTGTGAAGAGAAAAGTGAAAGTATAGTAGGAAAATCTTTTGATAACAGACTTATAATAGAAAAATTGTCCAAAAAGTTGTAAACTTATTACACATTTACTAATTTAGTCTTAAATCTTCTAATTATGTCAGTTGGGTCCTAAATTTTTTCTAATTTTACCAATTAAGTCTATTTGGTTAATCTTGTTTGGAAATTGCTAATATGAAGGCTGATTATCCTATGTGGCACAAGCAACCGATATAGACAATTTGTATTAGTATTTCAATATTTCTCAATTTTTGTTATCATACCCTTGTCTATCGAAGCATAGGGAAAAAAGGCAAAGGAAAAAAGGAAAGGAAAAATAAAAATATTAAAACATTCAAGAAATATTAAAGTATTACTAAAAATTATTCATGTTAATACTGGATGTATCATGTAGGATGGCTAGCATTCAAGTAATTAATTTTCAACCATAATTGACCGGATGAACTACATCTTAGGACTTAATTAGGACAATTAAAATATTTAGGACTAAACAGGCAAAAGCACAGTAAGTGTATAACTTTTTGAGCAATTTTCTTACTTGTAAAACATGCAAATTGGCAAAGTTGTCTTTTGGCACATTGTAGCATTCAACTTAATGAAGTGATTCTTTTATTTTCCAAATAAATTTTAAAGAGCTTTGTTAAGAGAAGCAAAAACGTATAGTAGGGAAATCTCTTGATCATATATTTCTAGTAAAAATGATTCTGACACATTAAACACACTCGAATTTAATCAGTTTAAGGGAAGGGAACACCCACATGTATCGTGTGTCCCATATATAAAGTTTTATGATTATTGCCACTGCTATAACTTTAAAGGTGCTATACAATTGAATGCCTAGAGTAGAGGAAGAGTGTTAACTTTTTAAATTCATTATATTGTCATTCACCTATCTGTTTTGCAGATGATGTATGCCTAGTGATGCGAGTGAATCAATTAACTGTAGAAAAGAGTTTCACCATATGAAACTTTTGAAGGTCATAGATGCCAATCCTCCATTTTCTATCAGTCAAACACTAAAAAAAAAAAAAAAGAACCCCTGAATAGATACAATGCGTTGCTTCTCCGCACATATTGGATGGGCTAGACATTGTGCTTTCTGCTTTGCTTAGATAGCATAGCGAATCAATGCTAAGATGGAGGACACGATTGTCTGCAAATAGAATTTTGTGGGATCAATCTCTTATTTTCCATCCTCACGAAGCTTCCCCAAAAAGTTATAGGATTGCTGTAATTGACAGTTGATTGTCCTAGAAATTATGCGCGCTTTAAAAGCACTCGGCAGCCAAAGCGTCTCTCCACGTCTGTAAACACCAATTGAATCATATCTGCCTCTCCAAGATTAGGGATTTCTCAAAGCTGGATAGGTTTTTATTCTACTATACATCGAGTTCGATCGAAGTCAGTTAACCTACTTAATACTGAACAGGATAGTAGAGAAAGGGGGAGCAGAGTAGCTACTCTTCAAGAAACACAGAACCCATCTGCTGCCACATGGAGTCATACCACAAAGGACGAGAGGGCTTTCGTCTTATTCTTTCTTGTGTTTATGCAGACCAGATTGATTAAGTTTTGGAGTAATTGTCTATCCCCCATTACTTCCATTGTCCCGAAAATATTGAATTCAGTCCGCAACTGTGTAAAAAGTGATTTTGCGAATGATGTGTGTAAATTTCTTACTCGGTTTTGATAATTTTATGATGTGTTCGGTTGTTGTCCGCACATTAATACATAAAGTGAAAAGCTACTAATATCATCTGTCATTGCATGATAATTAAAGGAAGAATCTGGTCACCGAACGTGCTTCACGAACATGCAGCCAAAGCAGCAGAATAGGGTTCAGTCACATCTTCTTTTCCTATTCATCTTTCCTATCATTTTCCCCTTTTTCTCATTAATCTCGCTGGTAACCTCAGGCGAGGAATATCGCACACTCGCGCCAGCTATTATACAAGTTCAAATCCCCCCTGCCTCCTCCATCCTCCATCCATCCCATAATCCCATTGATCATGGCGACTCCTAATCCAGAAACAAAAAGGTCCTCTCTCTCTCTCTATCTCTCCATTGCCATGCAATAGTACTTATGTATGATTATCTGCATACATGCAATCCTGTGAAGAAGTTGATTAGGTTCGATTAATATCTGAATTGTTATATGTCATGGACTTGCTGTGGTAGGTACGACGATCTGAAGAAGAGAATAAAGCATCATCGAATGGTGCTGGACGATCTGGTCAACGTGAACTCCCTCTTCACCTTCGCGATGTTCGTCGGGATATCCTTCGCGAGCACCACCCCGCCTAACCTTGAGACGCAGAAAGAGTGCCAAGCCGACCGTCATACGACGATGAATCTCCTGGTCAACGAGGTGGTGTCCTTCGTATGCTTCCTCCTCTCGAGCCTCGTCGCCACGGCCCTCAATATGCACCTCTCCATGTACCTCGCGCTCGGCCCCGACTGCCTCAAAAGATTCGATTGGATGGGGCCAGTGAGGAGCATGATGATATTGATGTCAACATTGGGATCGATCCTTGGGTGTGTCTACTTGACGCTGTCGATGGTTGACGTGGTCCGCGTGCTCCTTGGAAATATCACTTGTGGGGCGAGCGATGCGGCTCTGGTCGCGGGAAGCTTGGTTGGCATCGACAGCATGGCCCTCATCATCTATGTGCCCTGTATGATGCTTGCAGTCTATCAATCTTACGCGCAGCTCGATCTTCGGTTCTAATTAATTGCCAATATTATCATATGCGGATGCGATGTGATCAATCAGTTGCTACTCATGGCGATGCTTTTTGTTTTCTTTTAGGGCTTGCCCCATCATGTAACGTCGGCCTATATAAAATGGTTTATTACTGTGTAAGTGGATTAGGCACAAATCAGTAAAGCATCCATTTAACTCCTCGAAATCGTTAAAGTACAGAAATTGTTAGAGGAAAATCTCTTGGGGTGAGCATTTTGGCCAGACGCATTCGTTAATCAAGCGATCCTTCGGAATACTTGTTTCCATGTCCTGAGTTCACAATAAAACCCCAACCCCAGTTGGTACATGGCAGTTGTCTTCCAAGGATAAAAGCCGCCATCATCTTTTTGGATTGCTTCCACACCCGTTCATACAAGATTTAAAAATTGTTGTATACAAATCAAAATTCATTAGGATCATCGATCAGGTGGATCCGTCCTATATTGAGAACCACATGATTAACAGTTTAAACAATGTTAATTCACACGATTTATAAGCCTTACAACATATAAATTCTCCATTTGTAAGGTCTGAAATGGCAACGGGTCTAAACCAAAGCCCCGCTGGTTGCCTGCGAAGATCAGTCACCCTCTCTGAGGCCCTAAGCTGATTTTATTGTATAGCACAAGGGCCAAACAGACCAAAAAGCAAATTTTCACGGGTTAGACAGTAACCCCACATTGACAATGGTTCAAATGGTTGAGTGGTTTATAATGTGGTTCTGCGGTCCTACAAATTGGATCCCCTTCTAGACTAGCATGTTAGGTTCTTGAACTTTATTGGGTTATTTTGGACCTCTCACACCCAAAAAACTAGCTTGAAAGACAAGGCTTTTCTCACACTTATAAGCTAACCTCTTAACTCCTTTCACAATGTACTCAACTCTTCGTGGTTGAGTGCGAGACTTCCCTTCAATAAGCTCTGCTTTGACCTACCTCTGTGCTGGAGAAAATAAGTTAATTAGTCCAGGCTTAACAAAAGAAGAAAGCAAGACCTTGTCTGTGTTGGAGAAAACAGGTTAATTAGTCCAGGCTTAGCAAAGGAAGAAAGCAAATCTCAAACGTAAATGAAAATGAGGGTACAAGAAGATAAATAAGATTAAGGAGAGAACCATGACTCTTTTGGTTTTCCTTCTTGTCATTACTCATCACTAATTTAGGTTGTGTTTGATTGAGTAAAATAATTTTCTTGATTTGCTGAAAGTGATTGGTTAGGGATAAATAATCTAAAATCAAACAAAATATAAATTAAGGGAAGCAAATTCCTTAATTTGAAAAAGTGAAAACATCTTATCAAAAATGATTTCTCAAAAAATATTTTCTTTTATGGTGGTGTTTTTCTTGAAACAAGGATACTCTTAAGCAGCCAACGGTTCCCAAAACATAATATCAAGAAGGGGAATTTTTAGTCTCTAGCGGGCAGCTTCTCATTCTCCCCTAAACCTTCAACATCAGAATGAGGTCCATCCGTAGGAGAACACTTCATATGGAAGAATGCAAATGAGCAGGGACATAATTAAAAAAAGAAATGACAAATTTCGAGGATACATATGGGCCCTAACTAGGTTGGAGCAGGAAAAAATCACATCTCTCTTGTGTGACTATTAGGTCAAGATTTATTAATAACTCGAGCTCTATATTAGTGTTGGGTGATTTTGAACCTCTCTTATCTAGAAAAATAGCTTAAAATATTGAGGTTTTTCTCATACTTTTAAACTAACCACCAATAAGTTTCACAACTACTGTTGGATAACTCCAACAAACCTTTCATCGACTCTTCATGGTTGAGTGCGAGACTTCCCTTCAATATATTCTGCTTTGACCTCTGTTTTTGTTGGTGGAAGTAAGTTAATTACTCCAGATTTAACAAAAAAACAAAGCAAATCTCAAAGGTAAATGAAAATGGGGGTCCAAGAAGATGAATAAGGTTAAGAAGAAAGCCATGACTCTGTTTTTTTTTTTTTTTTGGTAAGGAGAAAGCCATGACTCTGTTGGTTTTCCTTCTTATCATTATTCATCAGTAATTTAGGCTGTGTTTGGTTGAGTCAAAGAATTTTCTTGATTTGCTGAAAATGATTGGCTAGTGATAAACAGTTTCCCATAAAAAAAATACATGCTTAAATTTAGGGAAGCAAATTTCTTAAGTAAAAATTAAAACATCTTCTTAAAAGATAATTTCTCAAGAAACATTTCTTTAATCGTGGTACTTTTTCTTGATACAAGTACACCCTTAAGGCACCCAATGGTTCCCAAAACATAATATCTAAGAAGGGGAATTTCTGGTCTCTAGCCGGCAGCTTCTCCAAAGCTCTCTAAACCTTCGACGTCAGAACGAGGTCCATCCGTAGAAGAACACCACACGTGGAAGAAGGCAAATGAACAGGGACTTAATGAATGACTTACCTAAAATGGGTGACTTATAAAATATCTGATGGAATTTAAACCCTCACCCAATATATAGTCAAACCCTCTCAGTAATGTTCACCTTTCCATGTTAAAAGCTCACAAAATTTTGCTACTGAAGGATCATCAATACATTAACAAACATTCTTTTTATTTTTTGCAGCACAAAATTTTCAGTACTCAAATTTTAGCGCTTATTTCTCAGTTTCAAAAAATGACCCAAGATGGGTTCATCCAAACTTCAAAAAAGGTCTGGAGGGCTTCTAAGAGAGTTTGATCGCCTTCTTTGGGCATTCCAACCTGGATAAAATGAAGATCTACTCTTCCCTTGACAATGGATTGTGATGCTTGCAGCCTGCAGGCAGTTGAACCACGAGCATATAATAATTTAAAGTTTACTTGACTTCCACTTTTTTCTTCTTTTGGTTGCTCCGTGTAAGCAATAAGCTTCGAACCTGAAATGAAAAAAGATGAGAGAATATCATATTATTATCTTTATTCCATCCGCACTCTTGTCTCTTTCGGGAACCATGCTTTGCAAAGCTGTCTAAGCATATTTTTTTGTCATCTCTATAAAAACCCTCGATTTGTAAGATTGGTAGTTAAGAATACAGGACGAAGAAATCATGGCACCTAAGATCGAGTTAGTCCCTTTTCTCTCTTTCTTTTATAGTGTATGGAACCAATTAGAGCACCAAGAATTTTACTATCCGATATACAGGTTTCATTTTTATCTTTCCAATTAGATTGATTTGATATTGGAGAACCGAGTCTCGAGAACGTTTGCTCGGTATTCTACACTTTGCTTTTGGAAATAACGTTTTCTAATTTCCTCTTGGGGTGTTGGTGGTTGCATTACTAGCCATGACAAGTTGGAGCAGGCAGTGGAGGTCCATCAGAAAGCACTAGACGACCTGGTGAACGTGAACTCGCTCTTCACCGCTGCGGTCTTCGTGGGCCTGGCGTTCGCAAGCGGTGGACAGCAGAACATAGAGGGCAAGAAGCTCTGCGAAGCCGGAGTTCACGTGGCGAGGAGGCTGGTCAAGAACGAAGTGATATCGTTCGCCTGCTATCTCTTCTCCAGCCTTGTAGCCAAAGCCCTCAAGACCCACCTCTTCACCTACCTCAGAGAGCCGCCGCCCGAGCCCGAGACCATCAAAAGCTTGCCGAGGAAGGCTCAGAGAGGGCTCTTGTTCACTCTCTCCGCGTTGACCTCCATCATCGGCGGCCTGTTTCTACTGTGCTCTATGGTCGACATGATTCAGCTCCGGCTCGGCAAGCTCACTTGCAAAGGTACCGAGACATTGCATGCTTTCGGCGCGCTGATTGCGGTCAACGGCCTCGCGTTGCTCATCTATGTACCTTTTGTTGGACACGCTATCTATAACTCCACGAAAATCTTCGACGACATAGAAGAAGGAGAAAAAACAGAGAGCTCTTCCAAACCATCCGCCCATGTGACTTAAGTTGGATGCTGTGTTTTTTTTTTTTTTGGTTTTTTTTTCCCCCAATATGACTAGCTACTTAGGCTTGATAGATGAGTGTTGAATAGAGGGGGCTTTCTGTGCTTTCTGGGATATGAGTCCATGTATTTGTGTTTATCTGTCAGCTTCTCTCCTTTTACAAGTTCTGCAACCATAAGAGGCACATATAGAACCACTATTGTCAACAACCTGCATATTGTTCTCTACCTATCAAACGCTGTTGGAAATAGTTCACAATCTTGGCACTGACACCTGACATCACAGCCGGAAAGAAATCGACGCCTTATCAGAAGATAGCTTCAGTGAATATTGAAGAAGGAAATAAGATAAGCAGCATCTCTCCCAATTAGAGTTAGATAGTGTTGGGAAAACTCTTGTATGGGAAGGAATAAAATCAATATAAAGTTGGATTTTGAGGCGTGCAATCACTCTCTTTTATGATCAATTTGCCCCACTTAGTTGCTATAATTTTCTGGCAAATTCCCTTCAGGATACAACAAAATCTCATGAGATTAGTGGATAGCAATTCCAGATAATCTCCTTAAACTCTCTACGAAACAATTGAAGACAAGGCTCTATTTTTTATTGTTGAAGAAAAAAAAATGGAAGTTATCTTAAAACAGAACATAAATGATTAATATATGTGTGTCAAATTGAACACACCTCTTGGTGTCTAAACTGCCAAAATCAGATACACCCTTTTGTGTTCAAGACTTGTAATTCGGACACACCTTTTTGTGTCTTAAAACAATATATTTTTTTCCCAAACAGTCACAAGTAAAGTTATGTTCGAAAAGTCATAAGTTAAAAGAGTAAAATTAAATAAATAAAAATTAATTTCGAAAATATAAAAAATAATAAGTTGATTAAGGCTAATTTGGTCAGCGGCGCGTAAGCGCCTAAAGTGCTAAGTGCGTAAAAAACGCACACAATCGCGCACTCGCACGCGGGTATAATGAGGTCTAGCCCACTAGCTCATTTCTCATTGTTTAAAATAGTAGAGTCCGCTCATATTTAAAGTGACCAAAACTTTCATTTCTTTCTGATGTGGAAAAAGGAAAGTGTCTTAAATGTTTGTTTGTAAACAAACATATCCAACAGATAGTTCTAGCTATGCATATGAATCGAGAGTCATTATCGAGGCTGAACTCCTGGGGATACTTTGACAAAAAAAAAAGACTAATCATGCCTCCCTTCAGATCTTTCCTAGCTGTAAGGCAGTTTCAGGGTTGCATTCATTCTTCCCAGCTGAGTTGCTGCCACCAGTAATTTCATTCTTTCTTATGAACTCTGTTTTTTTGCTGGAATTTCGTTCCTGAATGACCGAACAAGCCTCCTCATCAAATATCTTGCTCCTCTCCACATTCTCATCCACAACATCCGCCCACTTTTGATCATCTTGTTTGTTGTCTGCACAAAAGCCAGACGAAATTGCTAAAATCAGTTTTGCACTATAAACCACTTCTATACAAGCATAAGAAGGCACACTGTGAAGTCGGATGGACCACTTGTTAGTTGTTACTACACTTGAAGATATCTTCTTTTATCAATATTACAAAAGATTTAAACAAAGTCGTGTTTTTTCATAGCAGATAGCACAGAACCAAAAAGTCCTGGAAAAACACGATGTTGCCTGACATCTTGAGAGAGAAGTTTTAAAAGATCATCAGAAACTTCCCAACAGTATCCAGAGTAGAGAGAAGAATGGGACATTACTTTCATTATAGAGCAGTTTCTGATGAATTTTATTTTCCTTCTGCATGCTGAGGTTATCAAGAGATGCGATTCCTAAAGTTCAACTGCTTGAACAAGCAACTGAAGGCAGACTGACTAAAGTGGGTATGTCAACGAGCAAACGTAAGTGATATAAAATAATAGCTATGGAAATCCCTTAGTTGCTCAACCTGCATAAATAACCAGACCAACTGCAACAGCAGCAGAGGCCACCAAATACATCCAATCAACCTGGACACAGATTAAAATCAAATAAAAATTTACACAAACAGGCATAGATGAGGTCTAAATCCCAATCATGCCAAATAGCCTGCAAATAAACCTTCACATGGTAAGCAAAGATGCGAATGAAGACAGCCCACATGTCTGAGGTCAAAAGAGACAGGTTGACCATTGCAGACTCATTTATCTGCAAAGGAGAAAAAAATCTCTATGGATCTCATGTTGTGAGCAATAGAACGACTAGACAAACAGATATCCAGTTTCTTGAATTCACACCTTCAGTAAAATCGGGACAAATTTGTAGAACAGGAATATAGCCAATCAAATCCCACGAAAGGGAGTGCCTGGACCAATTATAATATGCTTGTAAGCAAAGATTCCTTAAAAAAGAGAGTACCTTCTCTGGGTCTACTCAGCAAACAGCATATAAGCATATCAATGAAGTCTTAAGGATACTCGTCTTCGTTAAATCCCATCAACAAAATAACTCTGATACTCAATAAAATGGCTTAATACAGAGGCAACTCCAGAATACTAATGAAGTGAATATAATTTCCACATTTTCTGGGTACGAGTTGACTTAAGTTTTTTGATTATCTGATTAAAGAATAGAACAAATACAGCTGCGATGAGAAACTACCCTGAGAATCTTTCCATAAGCATTCTTTCCAAAATGCCAAGCTCTTGCTCTCGTTCTTTGACTAGGATAAACAAAAAACATTTGCAATGACATTTGCATACATGAAAACCATACATCTGAACAAAATATAATGGACATTTGATAGCTAAAAGCTTGATTCTTAATGAAGGGCACCAACTATCTTCTCAAGTCTTTTTCGACTCCAAAATTCCGTAAAGAGTTTAAGTGGTTGTTGAGATGCCTACTGATTCCTATTCAAGTCTTATGTACCCATAGGTGCTATATTGGATTTGAATCCGAAATGGTGCTGTATTTGGATTTGAATCAGATTTCGGATCCATTTATATTGATTGATTGCCTCCATTATGTTGTTGCTAGCAAATACTTCTATTTTTGGTAATACCACGGCTTCAATCTTTTTCAAAAAAATCATGATGTAAATGACATAGTTGGTTCTCATCCTTCAGAGACTACAAGTGTAATAAGAGCACCCATTGACAAAAGGATCACCCTCATCTCATGGCTATTGAGAACGAATCAAGTCAGATGGTTTTATTTCTCAATCTTTCTGACTTGCTCCTACGAAATCATGGTCGAAAAGATTGAAAAAAAATCAGTCATTCACAACCACTGATTCATCATTTTGTGCTTCTTGCATCAAGCTATTTGAAGATCTCCGTGTCACTGAAGTGCATCAAAGGATGATATAGTTCGAAGCTATTTAAATTTCAGCTAGGAAGCATCTAAACTTTGTTTACAAGTACATATCAATTTGAAGAACTGAGTGCATGCGCGGATGGAAACTCCGTGTAGATGATTGTGCTTGTGCGCATAGATGCATATTGATATTCATTGGTAAAGTAGTGGAAGTATGTGCACAATACACTTGTTCAGATATATACATTTTGGATCTTTTTTTTTTTTTTGTTGGGGTGGGAGGGCAGGAGAGAGAGACTTACTGCTCCAGCGGACCAGTGAATAGATTTGAGCTCTTTGCGCTCAAGAATGCTTCTACATGAACATTAAGAAAATTTGGATAACAGGTCGACTTCAAAATCAATGTCCACCACACATGAAGATTAAACCACTTTGAGTGACTGCAAAAGCAGAGGTAACATTAGTGCAGGTCCTATCAGGAATCAAATGCGACACATTTTCCTGTAAAACAGCAAATGAAATCAAAATGATGGATCTCATGACCCCACAATCTCAATAGCACATCCATGTATCAGTAATGATGACCTAAGAGAAGGTTACATTTGCATAGTGCTAATAATGGCACCAAAAAGTCCAAGCAGTGGTATTAGCTCCAGTCTGTCAGCATTTTTCACACGAGTTCCCTGTCCATAGAGAGAAAATGTAACGGCCTATTTTTAATCAAACTCAGGGTTTAATATTTGAAATTTCGGACTTCAATTAGCAGCCTTTTGGCCTCATGAATCCCCCAAACGAAATTGTGAAAATTTGTTTCGGGGCAATCCCCAAACTTTTGATAATTGCAAAGAGGTCCCTCAACTTTCAACTTTTAGGAAATTTCATTTTAGTCCATGGGTCAACGATCAACACTAACTTCATGTGTTGACCGAATGTAGTCGCAATTTTCTCTCTCCTCCCCTGTCACCTGCTTGCCATCAACAACCGCAATCTGCTCCAATACGCGCGACTGACTACTGCCCAACGCCACCCAATTCGCTGCCTTGCACCACCAAGAAGGGGACCCAGCCCTTGCGCGGCCCAATAGGGCCATCGGTGCTGCCCGATTCCACCATTTCTGCACTGGACTCTACAGATGCTCTGTTTTGGAGCCGGAGGAGTCAAGTGAAAAATCGACGGCAACCGGTGACGCTTAGACTGCACCAACCTTTCCTCTGCATTCTCTAGAGTTCTCCTAGCCTAGTTGAGCCCTTGGCTACCGTCATTGTTGCCTCGGAAGCCATTGGAAGCAACCCAACTCACAGGTACTTTATTTTGAGCACAACTGCTATTTGTGGCCACCGCTTACCATTCGAGAGTTTCCAGTCACGACCATCGCCTAGAAAACCTCCCTGAGGTCTCCCTGGTCACCGCCCAGCCACTCATTGTCGTCAAAATTTCGCCGCAAGCTCTAATGTCTTCCTGAAACACCGGCCCTATTTTTGGTGTCCTGTTCAGCATCCTGTGACCACCAACGCATCTCCAGCGCCACTTTGTCGCCACTTCACCGCCATCCATTAACCTCCTAGGACTGCCGACGACACTCACCAGCCGCTGTTGAGCCCTAAGCCGCTGCCTCGATGCCTGGCCAGCGTATTCCGGTGCCTCCCATGTTCTGGTCGCTATCCTTCTTTGGAATCCAACCACTGTGGCCATCCATTTCTCGTCCCTTTGCCGTCCAGGTAACTCCACCACCTTGTCACCCTAGAATCAACCGCTTGGAGCCTCGCCATTGACTTGTTGGAGCTTGCTGGAAAAGTGCTGCCACCACGTCGTGCCGTGCTGTGTTAGATGTCCATGCTTTTGTAGCGCAAGTCACGTGAAGTCGTAAGCTCGCCGTAGGCCGTTGCTGTTGATCGGTTAGGAAGCTCGGACTGGAAGTGAATTTATGTTCTATCCTCGATTAGGGCGGTTATTCACTTTAATAGCTAATGATAAGTTGATTAGCTACTTCTTTCCAGAGACAACTGAATACAAAGGAAAATTGATAGGGTGTTAGTGAACACGCCTTGGAGTACGAGGTACTCCTTTTTGGAAGCTAACTTTCTCAATCCAGGTATCTATGATCATTCCCCAATGATTATTCATATCTTGCCTTACATGCATATGAGAAGACCCTTCAAGTTCTTCAACTTCTATTAAAGCATCCTCATTTTATGGCGCTGGTCAGCCAAGTATGGGAGGTGAATATTACGGGTTCTCCCATGTTTGCTCTATGCACTAAATTGAAGCTCGTCAAAGGACGTTTAAAACATCTTAATAGAGAATCATACCCAGACACCTTTTCTCGCACATAAAATGCAAGACGAGAGCTCAATTCTATCCAAGAATAGCTGTAACTTCATCCTTTTAATGCAGAACTTGCCTGAAATGAAAGGGACTACAAGGAAGTATTCTTAAAACTTAGAACTCTAGAAAAGTCTTCTACTGTCAAAAGTCATGGATCCATTGGCTTAAAGAAGGGGACTTAAACACCAAATTCTTTCATTAGTCAATGAAGAATAGGTAGTTAAAGAACATGATAGCATCGGTGGTAAATAGTTCGGGGGCGTTGCTATCCAACATGGAGGACGTGAAGGACCTTTTTGTGTCACATTTCCAACAGCTCTTCACCTCTAGTGGATGCAATTCTCCATCCCTAAATGTGATCCGATCTTTCCTTGGCAACACTTTAAAGGAAGACCGGGTTAGTCTCTTAGCTAGTCCTTTTACTGCATTGGAGATTAAGGACACCATGTTCTCTCTATTCCTGGGCAAAGCCCCTGGCCCGGATGATTTTAATATAGAATTCTTTAAAAAGTCTTGGGATATAGTAGGTTCTTTTGTGATTGCTACTATACAAGACTTTTGTCATTCTAGGAGGCTACTGCATCAATTGAATACCACATGTTTAGCTTCAGTTCAGAAAGTCCCCAACGCTTCTTCTGTGGATGATTACCGTCCCATTGCCTGCTGTAACACAGTGTATAAGTGCATAACTAAATTGATGGCTAACTGGCTGGCTGCGGTGCTACCTCACATTATCAGTGCGCCACAAAATGCCTTTTTAAAGGGCTGTAGGATTAGTGACAACATCCTGGTAGCTCAAGATTTATTAAGTGGTTTTCATCATGTCTCATACCTCCCCAAATGTGTTATAAAAGTTGATTTCAGGAAAACATATGATGTAGTCAAATGGGACTTTCTAGAATCTACCTTATAAGCTTTGGTTTTCTGGAGATTCTGGTTTGTGTTCGAACTCCAAAATTTTCCATTTCGATCAATGGTGAATTACATGGCTTTTTTGGAAACTCTAGAGGATTGCGCCAAGGGGACCCTCTCTCACCGTATCTCTTCACTCGTCATGGAGGTCTTCTTTGGGATTATATTCAAACAAACTATGGCCCTTGAATTCAGGTTCTACTGGAGGTGTAAGTCCACAAAACTTTCTCACCTATTTTTTGCCGATGATGTTTTACTTTTCAGTGAAGCAAATATCGAATTTGTGTCCCTTATGAAGATGGCAATTACCTCTTTCTTGAATTGATTAGGATTAGTAAAGAGTAAGGTTTTCCTATCTGGGAATTCGCTAGAACTTCTTTATGATATTTTGGTTCTCCTTGGTTTTCGGATTGGTCATTTGCCTTTTAGATACTTGGGAATTTCGGTGATCTCTTCAAGGCTTGGCAGAGCAGATTGCGTATCTTTGGTAAATGCTATCACAAGTAGAGCACAATCGTGGACCTAATATTTTTTTATCTTTTGCGGGTCACTTACAATTGTTCAGGTCAGTATTGCACTATATCCAAGTTTATTGGGCCGGTATGTTTATATTACCTGCATTAGTTATTGAAAGCCTTAAGAAGGTGCTTAGGCAATTCTTATGGAAGGGACTTGGTTTGGGGTCAGGAGGTGTGAAGGTATCCTAGAATGATGTTTGCCTTCCTAAAGAGGAGGGTGGTCTTGGGATTCGTTGACTGAGGGAAAGTAACAAGGTGGCTATGGCCAAGCATATATGGGTTTTGTTCTCAAATAAAGAATCCCTTTGGTGTAAGTGGGTACATTCGACCTTCTTAAAACATAAGAGCTTTTGGGTTATTAGAAGGCCTACCTTTTGCTCCTAGGGCTGGAAGAAAATTTTGGGACTTCGTAGGGAGTTTAGACCTTTATTTCGATGGTCCATTGGATGTGGTAAATCGATTTCTCTTTGGTTCGATTATTGGCACCCCAGGAGATCTCTTAACTTACTTTTTATGGACAGAGAAATCTATCAATCTGGTTTTCCTAGGCATGCTACCTTTGCTAATATTGGGGCTGTGGGTCATTGCCGATCAATCCTCTTTGACAGATGGGCAACATGGGGGACACCAGCTCATCAGCTTACGGATGGGGTGGACCACTTCAGCTGGATGGGGCACTCCTCAGGTATATTCTCTTCAACTTCGGCTTGGAGCATTATTCGATCTCGGAACCAGTTGTTCCGCGGCACAATTTTGTTTGGGATCGGATGATATTACCACAACACCGTTTCCATCTATGGCTTATCACACGCAATAAGCTACAAAACCAGGTTTTTTGCTTGCTCTAGAATATTAGAAGGTAATTGTGCATTTTGTAATAGTAGATCAAACTCTATTGACCACCTTTTCTTTGGATGTCCTTCTACTAACCAATTGGCCCAATTTTGGGTGGGCAAGTGCAACCTTCCTTGGCGTTCCTTATCTTGGATGCAAATGCTCGCATGGGCTAGAACTTCTATTTTTGGAAAATGCTTTCGCCAAAGTATATATCGTTTCTCTTTAGGAGCATTATGCCACATTATATGGAAAGAAAGAAACAACATCTTATTCAGGAACAAAACCTTGATCATTCCGGCCATGAAGATGAAATTGATGAAGATGGTACGGGGTAAGGCCCTATCCCTTCGTCCAGTACCAGACTCTCCAAGGAATAGGAGGACCCAAAGAAGTTGGTGTATTGACCCCATTATTTTTTCTGGACTTGTAATCTCTTATATTTTCCCATTGTTTTGGGTTTGTTTTGTACTTGTAAGCTTGGTACCCTTCCACTCATTGATGTTATCATAACATTCTGAGTGCAAGCTTTTGTGGTGCCGGGTAATCTTGCCTTGTATATCCCATTTGGTAAATCAATACTATTACTTATCTTACCAAAAAAAATTGTGGTTAATTGATTATTAAGGTTGTGTTTAGGGTCGAAAGGTAATTAGGGATAAATTGTGGTTAGATTAAACTAGTTAGACTAATGTCAACCAAATGGTGGTCAATTAAGGTAATAGTGCCTGTAGGATTCCAAATGATGATTGCCATCCAAAGTACCGAACATGGGAGATCCCTAATTGACATGCCAAGGTAGTTGACAATATAGAGTGACATGGTGGTTAAATTATGTTGATTATGGTCTATATGATTTGATCAATTATTATTATTGGATTGTGGACTGTCTTGATGATTGATTGGTACATATGGTTGAATTGTGAATGGTGCCTGGCTAATATTATTATAATCGATTGAATAGTCTGAGATAGTATTAAGTAAGGGACCAGTGAGCAGTTATTTAAGGGTTCAAGGGAATGATTGTGCTAGGGTGAAAGTTAGAAAGACTGATGGGACCATTAATAGTGAGTAGAAGAATTGCTTACTGAGGTGGAGAGTTGTGTGTTGATTGAACTTGAGAGCCCGTATAGTCCTCTATGTGGTAAGAGAGTTAGTTGACCTAAGCTGGTAGTTGTAACGACCCGTTTTTGCACTTTTTGGAGGCTCAAACTTGAGAATTTTGGACTTCCATTTGTACCTATGGGCCTCGAGAATCCCATGGATGAACTGCAAAAATTTATTTCGAAGCAGTCCCTTGAACTTTTGGATATTTTAAAGTAATCCCTTAATTTCTTATTTTTCAATGTAGTCCCTGAAAACTTTTCAATTTGGCCAACTTTGGCCATCCCCTTCCCCCACGCATGTGTTGACTGAAGTAGCTCCGTGAGCTATTTGTTGCCTAGCTATAATCAAGACTGATTGGCTTGAACGGTGGCAGCCCAAATCCACCAATCGTTGACCCACGCCTTCACGTGGCGACCCAACTCCCTAGGCGGCCAAATCGTGTCCTTGGTGTGCTTGGGTTTGAGGAAATTGGCTGCGCCTAGCCACATTGACGACCCCTTAGACCTCTTGGACACCCCCTGACCTTCCTTAACCTCCTTGCCATCGCCATCAGAACCCACCAAACGCAGCTTGGACATGGCATCCCTTATTTTTGGATGGAATTATTGTTTGCCTTCGCCGTGGGCTGCTCAGACCAACCTAACTGCAATCATCGCTTGGGAGATCTTCCTAAGACTCCCTTAAATGTCCTTTGGTAGCTTGTCGTCCTCGATTTCTCTCCGCTAGCCTCGATTTGCCCTCGAATCGTTGGTTTAGTTCGATTTGAGTCCCATGAACCTGAGACCCCAGTGGCCCAAATCTTCACCATAGTTGTGTTACTAGCCCTCCCCACACCTTCCACACCACCTCAATAACCCCTCACCACCACCAACGCTACTCGATAGCTGCCTTAGCTCGAGCCAACCCATGATCCAACTCATCGGACGTCCCCTGCTAACTTTTCCGGCCATGAACTCCCTCTGTTCACCTTCCACTGCCATAGACAGCCTCCGGTTGCCTTTGGCTCAACCTCCTCAATCGTCCAAATGCCTCTGCCTCCTCGCCCAACTGCTTGGCAAACTGGACAAAGTCAAAACCAGCTCACTGAAATGTCACTGGATGCTCGTCGAGAAATAGTCGATGTCGCTGTCACATCGCACTGAGTCACATCTTGAAGTTTTGGATCATTCGTGTGTCCGGGCCGCGAATTACATGGATTAATTGGCTCCCCGAGGACCGTCGCAGTGAATTGCACCTCATAGTTTGGACTGAGACCATGAGTTTACCTTCTAATCCTTGATTAGGGTAGTTATTCACTTTAGTAGTTGATTATTGACTTGTTTCGGCTAAATTAGTTGTCAATTTGATGATTAAGTGCAATTTGGTACTTTTGGGTGAATTAGTGGTGATTTGGTAATCTTGGCCAAGTAGGAGTAATTTGGTAAAATTGGATAACTAGGTGCAAGTTGGTAAATTATTGGCTTTAGCTAATTTGATAATTTGCTATCGGGGAATGAAGTAGTAATTTTGCGAAATTAGAAATGATTTGCTAAATTTGTTTAATTAGGGACAAGCTAGGGCTTCTAGAGGCAAATAAGTAATTTCGAGTTGCCAGGGGCGAAGCGGTAATTGATTGGGTATAGTTACTTTGATAATTTGAGTAATTTGATAATTAGTTGTTTGAGAGTGAATTGATAATTTGAGTAATTAAGAACAAATAACTCATTTTTACTTAATTAAGGGCGAATTATTAATTTTAGGTAATTTGAGGTACTTTTAGTAAAATTTTAGGAAAAGGAATGGCTGGCTAAATGGCTACCTCGTAGTTTATTGAATGATAGGTTATAAATTCGAAATAGGGACCCGGGTAAATCCCTAATTGGTGGGCTCGGGTGATTGATTTTTATAAATTTTAGGATTTATTATAGAAATTAATTATGCCTATTTTATTTGATTGTTTAATATTTTTGATTGCGTAATTTATTGTTATTTGTTCCTGATTTGTGAATGAACTATGGTTGACGATTGATTGAGTTGTATTTTTCATTTGATTGTGCTAATAGTAATTGATTGATTGGGGGCTAGTGTCAAGTGATGATCGACAAGTTAACAAGATAACCAATCTTGGAAGCCCATGTGACATGAGAGTTTGATTACTTAGGTGGATATGGACCCTAGAGTGAATGCCCTTCTAATTGGGAATTAGGGGATAAACTCATTGAATTTTATCTCGTTAGTTGTTCTAACCCGTTTTACATGTGCTCATCATGGACCCATTAAATGGTCAGATAGTGGATGAGATGGCAGTAGATGAGGATGAGGAGGACCCAAAGGAGTTGCTACTAGATGAGCCTGAGGATTATGGATGGGTGATTGATAGGGTTAAGATCGCCTTTGGTTACATAGTGGAGAAACATGAGAAGAAAATCTAGGATTGGGATGAGTCCCTTTGGTGTTGGGTGCCTCACCAGTACTGGTTGAGGTACTCAAGTAAGGTTGGGGGTCCTTTGGTCTTTTACATGGACTACCAAGAGGAACCCTAGAGTGGCTATGAGCTATGGAATATCGACTTCAGGTTTGGAGATCCTCCTGTTGATAGTGTGATAGACCCTTCGAACTCAAACTCATCTACCACCTCAAGGACTGTCCTTTTCTTAGTAGTCGACTCACCTTCCCTCCCCCACCATATTTGTTGTATATTGTTGGTCTAGGTTTCTCCCTATTTTCTTTGATTACCGTGACCCATAAATTTTTTTATTGTACATGTATATGCGTTAGACTTTTGTATATATACTCTGGTCTCGAGCATAATCAATAGCTTCTTTTCTTTACCTCAGGTTGCCAGGGTTTATTTATTAAATTTTTGCTAATTTTTTATTTATTTAAATGTTTATTTAATTATTTTTATTAGTCAGCGATGATTCCTAGGAATGTCCTAAAATTTATTAACCAGTGAGGACCATCTTCAGGGATTGTCATGTGCTCGGTTACGGGGCGTCACAGCCCCTATTGAATTGGTATCACAGCGGGGTTAGAACTCAGAGTAAGAAGGCTAGAGTAAGCTTTCCTAGGGCAATAGTGCCGATGAATGTGATTGATTATGATTATTGCGTGATTAGTGAATAAATGATTATTGCATGCTATTTGGAGTATTGTTGTGTTATCGTACGCTAATATAAAGCATTGTTGTGTTATCGCATGTTGTTTGAAGCGTTGTTGGGTTATCACACGCTAAACTGCTGTTGTGTTATCGCATGCTATTTAAGGCTTGTTGTGTTATTGCTTGCCATTGGGAGGCATTATTGTGTTATCGCTTTGCTAACCCAAGTTAATCAGGCTACGAAAATGAGCGAAAACCAGAGACCGCCGAGAAGAAGAGTGACCTTGGATAGCTTCGGCATAGGAGTTAAGGCTCCAACTAATCTGAGAATCGAAGACATCTTGTAGTCCCTAAAAGACCTCAAGGGCATAATGGACCAATAAGCCTAGAACCAAGAGGTCGCTATCCTTAACGTCACCGCCCCTCCTCCTGAGGTAGGTATTGTTGGTCATATACCCAAGGAGGAAGCTACTGATGAAGAAATAGCCATCCCTATCCTTGTCACTAAAGGCGAGAATGAAGAAAGGAGGATCCAAAAGCAAGTGGCAGTTCTTGAAGCTAAAGCCTCTACAGTTTCATGGATTAGGTGACTCAAAGGCCACCACTTCGTGGCTTGAGATTGAGGTGCACTAACACAGACAAAGTGGTTTTGGCTATGTACCAACTGGAACATAATGCCTTCCACTAGTGGGAAACCATCAAGGATTTAATGTTTCCTATGGGAACAATACCAACTTGCCCCTCTACCTGAGGTAGGTATCGTTGCTCATATACCTGAGGAGGAAGCTACTGATGAAGAAATGGCCATCCCTATCTCTGTCATTGAAGCCACTGGTAGTCCTTGAAAGACCTCAGGGGCATAATGGACCAATAAGCCTAGAATCATGAGGTCACTATCCTTAATGCCGCTGCCCTTCCTCCTAAGGTAGGTATCATTGCTCATATACTTGAGGAGGAAGCTACTGATGAAGAAATGGCCATCCATATCCCTGTTACTAAAGGCAAGAATGAAGAAAGGAGGATCTAGAAGCAAGTGGAGCAATTCTTGAAGCTGAAGCCTCTACAGTTTCATGGAAGAGGTGACTCAGAGGCCACCACTTCGCTCGATATTGAGGTGAACTAACACAGACAAAGTGGTTTTGGCCGTGTGCCAGTTGGAACATAATGCTAGCCACTAGTGAGAAACCATCAAGGATTGAGTGTTTCCTACGGGAACAATACCAACCTGGGGCACATTTATAGAGGCCTTCAACTACAAATACTTCTTTAACGTTGTGAGAGAATATAAGATGGCGAAATTCTTGAGACTCCGTCAGAATCAGATGTCAATGGAGGAGTATGGAGTAAAGTTTGCTAAGCTATCTAGGTACGGCCGAAGAATATTGGAAGATCTTATGGATAAGGCTATTAGGTTCCGAGATGGACTGGCGCCTCTAGAGTTGCGCAACTATGATAAAGTGCTGAGTAAGGCCTTTACTGTCAGAAAAGGACATGGTAGAAAGAGATGCCCCATATGGATCATGGTTTACCCCTAGTCAAGACAATCGCAGACAAGGGAAAAGGCGTATGATTGGAAATAAGCACCCGAACCAGCCAAATAGGAGAGAAAATTTCGGATGACCGGCAACTAATAGGTGCCACAACTAGTTGATATCATGGGCCTGATGCTTGCTCTCAGATGATGGGAGCTTGTTATGGATGTGGCCAACAGGGCCATCTGCTGTGAGATTATCCACGCCTTCCAGTTGGAGCGCAACCATTACCACACACGAGACAACCTACAAGGAACGCCATCCATGGCAAAAGCTCAATTAAAAGTGTATGCTGTGACCCGAGTAGAGGCACAAAACTCGGGCGGAGTGGTGATAGGTACGGTCTTTTTACACCAACATGCTGCTTATGCTCTATTTGATACTAGAGCTACCCATTTGTTTGTTGCTATTCAATTCGCTAAGTTAGCCGAGTTAAAATTGAAGGCATTAAGTGCATTCCTTAGCGTTACCACTCCTATGAAAGATATGGTGTTATTAGTTGAGGGGTGTGAGATAGTGATTAGCTGGGTAAAAGGTCTAATTGATCTGGCTATATTGGCTATGTTTGATTTTGATGTGATTATCAGAATAGATTGGCTGTGAAAGCAAAGAGCCATAGTGGACTGTTACAGTAATGTAATTTAGTTCAAATCATTAGATTGCCCAAGTTATGAGTTCGTGGGAAGTAGAAGTGGCCCTTCAATGCTATTGATTTCATCCCTTGAGGTAGTATGGCTGCTTGAGGATGGGTGCTAGAGCTTCATGGCAATAGTAGTAGACTTGTTGACCCTAACAATTGAGGGAATTGTCGTAGTGTGAGAATTTGCTAATGTGTTTCTAAAATAATTATCCGCACTACCCTCGGAGAGAGAAATTGAGTTTGTTATCAAACTAGTCCTTGGTATAGAACCTATCTCCAAACCTCCTTATTGGATGTCGTTGATAGAATTGAAGAAACTAAAGGTGCAGATGTAGGAGTTACTAATAAAAGATTCATCCATCCTAGTACATCACCATGTGGTGCGCTAGTACTATTTGTGAAGAAGAAGGATGGGTCAATGCGTTTGTGCATAGATTACCGACAACAGATTTAGGTGATAATTAAGAATAAGTTTCCCTTACTGAGAATTGACAATCTATTTGATTATCAACAAGGTTCCTTAGTGTTTTCTAAGATTGACTTGAAGACTGGTTACCACCAACTAAGGATAAGAAGGGCAGATGTCCTAAAGACCGCGTTTCGTACGCGTTACAGCCATTATGTATTCACAGTGATGTCGTTTGGGTTAACTAACGCCCTTACTGCATTTATGGACATGATGAATTGCATTTTTAAGGAGTATTTGGACTGGTTTGTCATAGTATTCATTGACAACATCCTGGTGTACTCGAAGAGTCTAGAGGAGCATGAATAGCACCCGACAATAGTGCTGACGACTCTTCGAGAACATGCATGGTACGCCAAATTTAGCAAGTGCGAGTTTTGGTTAAGCCAAGTAGCTTACTTGGGCCATGTGATCTCAGGTGAACAACTCTTTATGGACCCAACTAAGATTGAAGCGGTCATGGAATGACTGAGGCCTATGAAGGTAACTAAGATTGGAAGTGTCTTGGGCTTGGCCAGCTATTACCATCACTTCATGGAGAAATTTTCAAGTATAGCGACACCATTGGCCAACCTACTAAAGAAAGACACCAAGTTTGAGTGGATGACAAATGTGAGAAGAGTTTCCAGAAGCTGAAGAGTAGATTGATCACTGCTCTTGTACTCATGATTCCATCATGTCCAAGTGGGTACGAGATCTATAATGACGCATCTTACCAAGAATTAGGGTATGTTCTAATGTAGCAAGGATGATTTGTGGCCTATGCCTCGAGACAGTTGATGCCTCATGTACACAATTATTCAACGCATGATTTGGAATTGGCTACAATCATCTTCGCCCTAAAGAGACATTACCAATGTGGAGAGAAATTCACTATCTATACAGATCATTAGAGCCTTAAATACCTATTCTCTCATAAGGAGTTGAACATGAGAAATCGGCAATGGATGGAACTACTTAAGGAGTATGACTGCAATATTTTATACCATTTTGATTTTATGTTCGGGGTAAGCCAGCTTGCATGTTTAATGGCCACCTTGCGAGTGGAGTGGCAGATTCAATCAAGGATCAAGTCCTTATAGCTAATGGACCTAACTCTTCAGAAGATCATTCAGACAAGTAAAGCTAGAGAAAACCATATATTCAAATCTCTAAGGATGGGATATTGAAGTTTAGAGGGAGACTATGTGTGCTTGATGATACTGCACTTAAGAAAGAATTATTGGCTAAAGCACACAGGAGAAACTACAACATCCACCTCAGGAGTGCCAAAAGGTATCAAAATCTGAGGCCACATTATTGGTGGACTGGCATGAAGACTGAAGTGGTAAAACACGTGGCTATATGCCTGATGTGCCTACAAGTGAAGGCGTAACATTGTAAGCCAGGAGGTTTGTTGAGACCATTAGAGATCCCAAAATGGAAGTAGGAACTTATCACGATGTACTTCGTGATAGGTCTGCCTAGGACTCAACGAGGTCATGACGCGACTTGGATCATAGTAAACAAACTGACCAAATTTGTGTGTTTCATCACGGTACATAAGGACTTTGCCTTGGATCGATTGGATGAGGTGCACGTTCGATAGATAGTCAAACTCCATAGAGTGCTAGTGACGGTTACATCTGATCTGACCTAAGATTTACAGCCGTCTTTTGGAAGAGTTTGCAGACTGCTTTAGGTACGAATCTGTAGTATATCACTACCTACTATCCATAGATAAATGAACAGTCTGAGATGACCATTCAAACATTGGAGGACATGCTGTGAGCATGTGTTTTGGATTTTAAGGGTAGTTGGGAGGATCATCTACATTTGTTAGAATTTGCTTACAACAATAGCTTCTAGCAGAGCATATGAATGGCTACTTATGAGGCATTATATGGTCATGCCTGTAGAACACCGGTCTGTTGGGATGAGGTAAGAGAGCGAAACATTACAAGTCCAAAGCTACTACAACAATCAATGGAAGCTGTCAAGAACAATAAAGATAGAATGAAGACAATGCAGAGTCACCAAAAGAACAACACAGACAAGAGATGTAGGCCTTTGGAATTCCAAGAAGGTGATAAGGTTTTATTGAAAGTATCACCTAAAAGAGGGTTGTCTCATATTAGTAAGAAAGGAAAGTTGAGTCCAAAATATGTGGGACCATTTGAAATTCTAGAAAAAGATTGGAGTTATAACCTATCGTCTAGCTTTGCCGCCAAAATTAGCTCAAATTCACAATGTCTTCCACGTGTTGATATTGATGAAGTATGAACCTAACCCCTTGCACGTATTGATTTTTGAGGAAATTGAAGTTGACTATAGGGTATCGTATGTGGAAAGACCGATCAGAATTGACAATCGCAGAGAACATTGTCTGAGGAATAAAGTAATTGCTTTGGTTAAAGGGGTATGGTAGTACCATGACACATAAGGTGCAACGTGGGAAAGTAAGGAAGCTATGAAACGGCAATACATTTACCTGTTTGAGAATTTTTGACTTCCATTTGTACCCCGTGGGTCCCGTGAATCCCATGGACGAAACGACAAAAATTTGTTTCAGGGCGGTCCCCTGAACTTTTGGAAATTTCAAATAATCCATTGATTTCTAACAATTTTCAATTTAGTGCTTGAAAAATTTTCAATTACGCCCCTTGGAAGTTTCAATTTTTCCTTGAACTTTGGCCATCTCCATCCCCCATGTGGCTTGAATAGTGGCCACCCAATGCCATCGATTGTTGAACCATGTCTCCACACAGTGGCCTTATCGTGTCGCCAGTGTGCTCGAGTTTGGCCAGAATAGAGGGATGAGAGCTATGTTTTGCTAGTCGGAAGAAAATCACATTAGAGAATGAGAAAATCAGCCTTGCCTAGCCACGCCAATGACCCCTTGGACACCTCTTGACCTTCGCCAACCTTGTCGCCGCCGAAGCCACCAAATGCAACTTAGATGCACCATCCCCTGTTTTTGGACAAAATTATTGTTCGTCGTCGCCGTGGGCTGCCCGAACCGACCCAGTTTCAATTGTCACTTTGGAAATCTTCCTAAGGCCCCCTAGACATCCCTCGATATCTTGTCATCCTCAATTTCCCTCCAATGGCCTCAATTTGCCATTGCATCCTCAATTTGGTTCGAGTTGAGTCCCGTGAATTTAAGACCATCGTGGTTGAAATCTTCACCATCGTCGTGTCACCGGCCCTCCATGCCCTTGATGCCACCTCAGTAGCCTATCACTACTACTAGAGCTACCCAACAGTGAGCCAACTCAAGATTTAGCTCACCGGACATCTCTTGCTCGCTTTTCCAACCACAAAACTCTGTTCACCTTCCACAGCCAAGGACAGCCCCTGGTCACTCCTGGCTAGACCTAACCAATTGTTTGGATGCCTTGGCTTCCTCGCGCAACTACATGGTTGACTTGCTGGAGTCAAAACCAGCTTGCCAAAATGTCACCAAACCCTCGCCAAAAAATAGCCGTCACCACCATCGTGTCATGCCAAGTCATGTCGTGAAGCTCTAGATCATTCGTTTGTTCGGGGCGCAAATTACGAGGATTAATTGGCTCGTTGCAGACCATCGCCGTTAATTACACCTAAAAGCTTGGACCAAGATCGTGAGTTTACCTCCTAATCCTCGATTAAGGTGATTTTTCGATTTAATAGTTCATTATTGACTTAATTAGGCTAAATTGGTTGTCAATTTGATGATTAAATGCAATTTGGTGATTTTTGGGCGAATTAGGGGCAATTTGGTAATCTTGGCCAATTCTGGGTAATTCGGCAAAATCGGATAACTAGGGTTGAATTAGTAAATTATTGGCTTTAGCTAATTTGATAATTATCTGTTGGGGAATGAATTAGTAATTTTGGGTAACTAGAAATGATTTTCTAAATTTGATTAATTAGGGACAAGTTAGGGCTTCTAGGGGCAAATCGGTAATTTCGAGTTGCTAGGGGCGAAGTGGTAATTTAGTGGTTACTGCTAATATGATAATTAGACGTTTGAGACATAATTGATAATTTGAGTAATTAAGAGCAATTAACTCATTTTTGCTTAATTATGGGCAAATTATCAAATTTAAATAATTTGAAGTATTTTTAGTAAAATTGTGAAAAAGGATTGGTTGGCTAAATGACTGCTAATTAAGGTAATGGGCCTGTATTTTATCAGATGATAGGTTATAAATTCAAAAAAAGGACTCAGGTTAATCCCTAATTGGCTACCCATAGCGGTTAACTTTTAGAAATTTTGGGATTTATTCTAGAAACTAATTATGCTTATTTTATTTGATTGCTTAATATTCTTGATTGCTTAATTAGTTGTTATTTGTTCCTGATTTGTGGTTGAAATTGATTGAGTTGTATTTGTCATTTGATTATGCTGATTGTAATTGAACGATTGATTGGGGGCTAGTGTCAAGTAAGGATCGAGAAGTTAACGAGATAACCGGGCTTGGAAGCCCGTGTGACATGAGACTTAGATTACTTAGGTGGATAGAGACCTTAGAGCGAGTATCCTCCTTATTGGATATTAAGGCATAGATTCACTAAGTTTTATCTCATTAGTTGTCCTAACCCCTCTTACAGGTGCTCAGCATGGATCCATTGGAGGGTCAAATAGTAGAGGAGATGGAAGTGGACGAGGAGGAGGAGGAGGACCTAGATGGGATGGTGGATGGGTGATTGATAGGGTCAAGACTTTCTTTGGTTACATAGTGAAGAAACATAAGAAGATAATCTGGGATTGGGATGAGTCATTTTGGTGTTGGGTGCTTAGATATGTAGGTGAGGTTTAGGGTCCTTTGATCTTTCACATGGACTACCATGAGGAACCCTAGGGTGGCTATGAGCTGTGTAATATCGACTCTGGGCTTGAAGATCCTCCTAGTGGTAGTGTTCCATACCCTTAGAACTTAGACTCACCGTGTTCCATACCCTTAGAACTTAGACTCACCTAACACCTCAAGGCTAGTCCCTTTCTTTTGGTAGTCAACTCACCTTTCATTCCCTGCCATTTTTGTGTATATTGTAGGTCTAAGTTTCTCCCTTTATAGTTTGGTAATCACGACCTTTAATTTTTTTATTGTACACGTATATGGGTTAGACTTTTGTATATACTCTGGTCTCGAGCCTAATCAACTGGATCTTTCCATTACCCCAGGTTGCTAGGGTTTCTTTATGAAATTTTCGCTACATTTCTTAGTTTGTTTAATTATTTTTATTGGTCGACGACAATTCCTAAGAATGTCGCAAAATTTGTCAACTAGCAAGGACCATCTTCTGAGAACTATTGCGTGCTTGGGTTTGGGGCGTGATAGTAGTGATTGCCAGTACCCTAATTAATAGCCTAGTGACAATTTGGTGAGATTTGTGTGAGAGTTAGCAGGACCAATTAGGGACCCTAAGGTGATTGCCCTATTAGTTGGGAATTAGGGCTTGGACTCGCTGAGATTATTATCTCATTTGTTGTTATAATCCTATTTT